>OY759215.1:44999482-45669752 GCA_963662175.1 Aradus depressus
TTTTAAAAGAGCCGCCAAAATCTGCTCGCACGGTAATTGGTCGGTTCAACTTGTCATTTGGAATGCATAGTTATGACAAGTGTGAGGTTAAACGAGAATAATATTTAATCATTATTTTAATAGCGACACACATATATTTTTACGATACAATAATGAGGAGAAAATGGAATTATTTATACTATCAATCATATGAATATTTATGATTATTCAGATAATAGTAACAAAAACTATCATTACTGCACTCGCCGGCCGAGGCTACTTCTTAAATTATGATGAAAATATTGAACACATAAGATTAAACAATTAGATTTTTAAATGCACAGGATTTATTTACCTATATCGCCGCAATTGTTTTTAACACACACATCACACTGACAATTCACTTCACTTAATTTGACGAAAACAGTTCACGTGTATCTTTTGTGCTGCCGCTGTTTTTCTTCTATACCGACCTATAGACTGATCGAGTAGAAGGAAGATAGATGCAGCACAAACCGAACTGAGCCGAACGCTCGAGCCTCGAGCCGAACGCTCGAGCCTCGAGATCATGCCTCTCTCCCTCGCTCGTGTCGCCTTCTCTCTTGGGGAACGTGACATGACGTCACACTTTTTCGAACATGCGGCCCGTCGCATCGATTTATTAGACGTAGTCACGTCAAAAATCTGTATGTGTGTGTGTGTCTGTGAACACAATAATTCCCGATAGAATGAATGTATCCACAAGAAATATCTTTTGTATGTAGAGTGAGTGAACCTAGAGCTATCCCCACCCCTTTGAACTATGCCAGTTGTCCTTTAATCTCTACGATGTGTGGGTGGAGTAAGTTTTTATTTTGTTACTGATGCTTTAAGATTTTATACTTTACATTATTTGTATATTATATTTATTCAATCATAGATGTGCCACTGATGATGACGCTGTTGCGTTGAAAACCGGTTCTTGTCAAAAATAAAACAGTGGCAAGACGTATTTTATTTCTATGAGCAATCTCGTCCCACAACATCTTACTATCACATATAAATATGTATGGCGTGAGAGGAATGACGCCTTAAAACACCATTTTTTGGTAACACCTACATAATTAATTTAATAATTTCCAAACGCTTATTGTAGCACATTGTATTTGGTTTCAAATTGTTCATTTAAATTGTAGAAATTTGTTAAGCCCGATTTCTTAAGGCTGTGTTATACGTAGTATAGAAATGTAATAAGAAGAAGGATCAGAAATGACTTCAGGCGCCTTTTTTTTATTATTTATTTTATTTCCGCAACTATACGAAGTACAGGGAACGACACCTATTAATTTTGAGCAGAATCAGCCAAAGGGAAGAGACGGTGAAGGGTTCGGGGAGAGAGGGGAAGACACAACACAAAAACCCCAAATATCTGCTTAAGTAATGAATGTATCGACACAAAATTTTATATGTAAATACAGAGCTCCATGAGGATGACACCCATCAATTTTCAGCCAAATAGGCCAAAAGACCCAACTCAAAAAGCCTAATAATCCCAACTCAAAAAGCCTAATTATCCCAACTCAAAAAGCTTAATAATCCCTGATGTAATGTATGGATCAGCACGAAATTTTGTATAGTGATTCAGAACACCCTCAGTAAAACAACTATTAATTTTTAGCTAAATCGGTGAATTGATATCGAAGGGAGAGCTAATAAATTGGGGAACTACATTGCTAGTGATTTACCGACAACTGTTTTTACTCAAAATAAGTAGCTAGCTCAAAAAACAAATGGAAGCCAATAAAAAAATCTAAAAAAAATCTGATAGCTGCAAGTGATCAATTTGGCCTTCTCTGAGATTATTTTCGTTTTCACGTTCCTTCTGAGACAGGTGTCATTTCTTAAGACACCTCAAGTGAAGGCTAGTTGTCATATAAGTATTTTAACGAAAACAACAAAAGGAAAAACAATTTCCTCCTCCCTTGCCCCCCCCCCCCAAATTGTCGATGGGGGACAAACAATGCTCGTTTTTGGACTCCTCCGAAATCCGGTTCTTGGAATGCCGAGGCCGGGGCGTGTCCCATCTCTTTAGCTCACGGACAGGGACTTTGTCGCCGACAACTCCCGTGTACTTGAAAAGTAGAATGAAATACGGGAAATCCATTTTTCATTTCAAGCATGAACTTTTTTCTTATTTTTTTGTAGCTGAGGTCATCCAGATTTATTGTACATTTTTTGGAGTGATATGACGTTTTTTTATATTAAATTTATCTAAAACTTAAAGACATCTTAAAATTTTATAAGGCAATTTTTTTGTAAGGATCAATCAATCCAGGAAACGTCTAAAAAAAAGTGTTTCGAGACGTAATTTTTTTTTTCAGCATGTTAATTTCCTCTAATTTTGGCCAAAATCTAATGAGATCTAAGTTAGCACATGTGACATTCCCATCTAAAATTTCAACTTTGTTGTGACAATCGTTGCAGAGTTTGAGCTCTCACAAATTTCCTTACTTAAAAAAGTTGTCGTAATCACTGGCTGTATACTTCCCTAGAAAAAATTAATCATAATAAATTAGCTTTTCGCTACCCCTCCAAAACCAGTCGATGTTTACACTAATAATCATTAGTTGGCTTACATACGGGCTTATACTATGATGGTATTGGCTAATGGGGTTTTGACTAAAGTATGAATATTCATGTCGATACATTCAGTACATCGACAGTTATTGGGGTTTTTGAGTTGAGCCCCCGTCTGATCCCTCTTTTCTTCGGACGATTCCGCTGAAAATTAATAGGTGTCGTACTTAGGTTCTAAATACACATATAAAATTTCTTGTCAATATATGCTTTCTATCCTGCTATTCCACGAGTTATCGTGTTCACTGACACACACCAAGTAAAAGACGTACCTACTGTCTTTTTTTTTTTTTTTTTTTTTTTTAATTTGGAGGACGATAAACTAGAAATTTCGTTGAAAACTCCGCATCGAAATTCCAAAATATTACACAACCTCCCTTCATCGTACAGCTGGAGAAGTAAAAATTGAATACTTGTCCTGAATAATCTGTTATACCTGAAAACAGACATATACTTCGGCCATATATGGAATTTTTCTCTTTTTAAGTCTTCCCTGTAGGTGTCCATGACCTTTGACCATGAAGTCCTTAGAAGAGTTGAGATTTAAAATGATTTTAAGCAGAAAAGTTCACTCAAATTTATCCGTGTTTTTATCCTGTCTAGAAACCATAAGGGTTTCGGCTCTGGTCTTTGATCTTTCAAACCTTAAAGAGAGAATAAAAAAAGAAGAGTGAAAAAATGCAATGACTGAAGCCTTCTTCTAGTGAATTCTCCAATGTCCATTCCGCTGGAATTATCTTTCGTGACACTTCCTTCCATTTCATTTTAAAGAATACGATACAATTAAGATAAAAGTGGATAAGAAAATTTAGAATTAATTATGGACCTAAATGTGGTGCGATAAAATGAAATAGGACCGCTAAAGGATTCAAAGAAGATGAAGAGAAAAAAATACTAACCGACAACTGAGAGAAGCGGAACGTCAAGTAAGGCAATCTTGACGGTAACTCTTTCCACTGAGAAAAATTATATATTTATAGCGTTGAATCCTTATATTTTTTTCCTTTGGCAATCTTAAGGTCTTGTTGCAATGTTTTTATTTTCTTATACCATTAATATAAGAGTATATAATCGTGCAAAAATCTACTTTTCAACGGAATTTCACACTTCAAGGTCTCCTGAATACGTTTTGACCATTTTCCATGATGCCTGTTTGTGCTGTCTGAAAACGAATGTCATTGAAGTATGTGCGCAAGACCGCAACAGGTCCTTCGCTCATCACTAGGACGTCTATCCTAATTTAACGTGCATATTTCTTTATCCTTAACGAAACTGACATGAGCCTGTACGATAGGGGGGGGGGGGGGGGGGGAGGGGGGGATTCTCTGCACCGTGTATATAAAATACAATTTTTGAAGGCCGCCCGTTTTGCGAAATACATGCCGAAAACTGCCTTGAAATTACGTCTCAAAATCACATTTTTTTAGACGTTTTAAACATTTACGGAAGAACTGTTAGTTATATCAGAAATAGATTTTCGGTCAAGACTAACCAGATATTTTTGAGAGTTTTTAAAATTTCCCCATATTGTCTGCTTCTATTGAAAGGATTATACGATGTGACTGAAAATTATTATCCATATGAA
The DNA here is from genome assembly GCA_963662175.1 of Aradus depressus. NCBI lineage: Eukaryota > Metazoa > Arthropoda > Insecta > Hemiptera > Aradidae > Aradus > Aradus depressus. The sequence goes on from OY759215.1 coordinate 45,003,663, forward strand.
AAAGGAAGATGTTGTGGGACGAGATTTCTCATAGAAATAAAAGAAGTTGTCTTCCACTCTTTTATTTGCGACTAGAACCAGTTTTGAACGAAACTGTGTCATGATCAGTGACATCCCACCCGTACAGTGTGGAGTCTAAAGTAGTTCTTTAGACGTCACTCTGTACGGGTGGGAAGTGCCACTGATGATGACACATTTGATTTGAAACCCAGTTCTCGTCGCAAATAAAACATTGCGAAGAATAAATTGTAATCACATTTATATCTACTTTGCGACCACAATATCCATCCAGGCTTTCTCAATAGCAGTCGTCCAAGGCAGTTTTTCTCTGTTAATGAATGCCTGATAAAGCGGTTGACGTTAACAGATGTGTTTACAGGTTGACAGTAGGACGATAAGAAGGGGAGCATGGAATGATATACTTTCGCTATGTCACCGCTACGTGATCGAAAGTTGTCACCTGAAGAAGAGGTCACTGATGAAGAAGTGAGTTCGAAAATGGATCAATTGACACAGCCAGGAAACGGACAGTCACTCATACCGCTTTCCTTTTTCATTAATTGTCGAAAAGTGATTGAAATCGAACGCACTACACTTTATCAAGTGAACTTTCTTCGTTGCTTGCTGATTACCACTAGATTGCGGATAGATGTCGTAACTGTTAATGACTTGGGTGGTACTCGAAACTTTGTTTCGGAGAGGACTAGATACATATTATTATATACAGAGGGCGCCGGTAGCTCGGAGGTAGCGTGGTAGCCTACTGAGATCAAGAACTCGTGTTCGAAACCCGGCCGAGGCCCTTGGGTTTTTTATTTAAAGAAAATAATAGTTTGGCTTTTTTCCTTTTGACCATCAAATAATTTTACAACTCCATCGGTTGTGTCTTATCATTAGTTATAAACATATGCTAGAAATACATTTTGCGGAGAAGAGCGCGTGAAATGTCCCATCCTAAATTTTATTTCCTCATAAAGTCTGAGCTGTTGATAAATGGTCGTTAAACGTCTTCTTTGGACAGATTTTGAAGTACCATTAAAATGAACACATAATTCTGTCATTAAAGCTTTTTGATTTTGTTTATCGCTTCCTTTATTTCGTTTTTATCTCCTTTGATGCTTTTTTTTTTTGTTATTATTATTATATTTATTCTTCTATTTTTTTGAATAAATAATAAAAAACAACAAATAAATAAAAAAATAATTTATTTAATTTTTTGTTTATATCTCATTTTTAGAATAATAATAGTGTCAAGAAATTGTGCATGATACCTCGAACCAATTTCCAAACAGAAAATATCTAAGTATGCTAAAGCTTCCCAGCTTTATTTACTTTTGAAGAAAACAGAAGGTCAGCATAAAGAATGCAATAAAAAAATTAACAATTTATTTTTAAACGTAACGTAAGCCAACTAGATGGAAACACGTATTTTAAGCTGTCTGCATAGCTCCCGACTGTGCGTGCTATCTTCAAACTATAGACTTTTTCCCTTCCACAAGAAATTAGCTAAAGAAAAAAAAATATATTAAAAAAAGAATTAATAACAAGTTCGTGAGGGGATGTTGATGAAGAAGAGGTCACATGGTGAAGCGGCTGGGTAATACATCTCGTGACCAGGAGAGAAGACTTGAACGGTAGTATAGAAACGGTGGCGGCTCTGGAGATCTGCCTCAGCCACAGGAGGTCTACATTGTATAAGGCCACAACCACAACCTATCTTAATGGAATCATCTCTTGGAAGGACACGAGGATATAAAATACAAAAATAAAAAAAATATATATATATATAATAAAATAAAAAGAAGAGGGGAGATGAGTAGGAGCCACACCCAAGAAGCTACAAGGCCAGTCCATATTAGACTACGTGTTCTTCATGACCGTTATAGTCTCCCTACTTACTGGAAAAAATCCTTGGGTAGTTCCTCGTTATCAATGAAGAATAACAATATTTTGTCTTGTTAAGTTCTTTCGCCCATGAATTTTAAACAATGGAGAAATGAAAAAAATATATATATTTTTTTACAAAGGATTTTGGTTCATAGGAAAACAGACAGGGAAGCTGATTATTATCATTTTTTTCAGTGCTTTCTAAATAATAACATTTATTCACTTCCACTTTAAGAATAAATAAATAAAATAGGCTAAGAACACATTTCATAATAATATAAAATAATAATACCTAAATGAAATAAATAAATAAAACTATAAATTAAAAAAAAAATAGTAGTAATATAATTATATAACAATAATAAAATAAAAATGAATAACATAATGAAAAAAAAAATACTAATAATACAATTTAAAAAAATAATAGGTTTGATAGTTCACAGAATCCGCACTTTCGCAGTGAAATTTCTTTTGTAAATATATGTTTGATTGTAAAATACATTTATTTCATTGATTTTAAAAACAAAGCTAACATTTTGTTTGTCTGCAAAATACCAATGAGAATCTTTAAGAAATTTTTAATTCTCTTCCTGCTTTTCGCTCAGCAAATAATTCAATTGTGGTATACAAGTCAATTTGTATGTTTTATATATTTTATTTACATATTCTTGTTATTATTACTTGTACTTATATCATTGTCATTTCGTTCATAACATTTACAGCATTTACAGGAGTATGAAACAATAGCTTTGTGATAGCTGAAATAAGTAAAACAAACCATTGCGACCATTTTACCGAAGCACTATATTTTCTAACGTCTTATGATCACATTGTTCAAATGTTTAGATTCGCGACGATGTTTTTGAGGTAGGCGATATAGTTTTCTCGATAGCTTACACTATTCTAGCAGCTACTCGTTGCACTTCTTGCAGCCTTCCCTTCTCTCCCCTTCGCGATTCTCCTTTTCCTTTTATGATGCTCGAGTAACTTTGTAATCTTTATTCGCCAGTCTTGCATTCTTCAAAAGAGTGCCCTAGTAGATATGACCAATCCCGGGCACGAGTGACAATAACTAACTATTTCCAAGGTATATTTAGTCCGCCATGTGTCTTCATTAGTTTTTGATAGAGGCCCACTCGACTAACATTAAATACTTTCTTTTTTTGCCCCAAATCTTTTCACCCATTTATTGCTTGACTCTTTTGAAAACTGTTGAGAAAAAAAAAATAAAAATTTTTTTACGATGTTCTTTCCTCTGAAGTTTCTCTTAGTGGGAGCTTGAGGCCTCCAAAAGTTGCTCGCTTAACGACCCACATCACGTCTTGGCTCTGATTTAGAACCACAACTTCTCAGGTCAGATGAGTCAGCCCGGCACCTCCTTCTTCTTCTGGAAACATCTGACCAACAGGAAACAACTTAAGCCCACTACTTTCTCTTGTTTTTATTCCCGATGTTAAAAAAAAAAATAATAAAATCAATCGAACCTTGTTCAGGAAACTACTTTTAACAGGCAAAAGGACTCCGCCCACGTTGAGGTTTATTTAATCATTCAGGTAGAAGGTCAGGACCGACTTGGAAGCAACAGAACGGTGTCAAGTTTCAAGAACTCGCTAATGTTGGACGTCTTTTCCATAAGAAGAAAGTTTGAAATATTTATTCATTTTTTTATTTTCTTAGACCTATAGCCGGGCTTTAACTAGGAGGTCATATTGCCTACTTCCAGAGCGCTCGTTCGTCTCTCTGGAGGACATGAGCACGTATTTACTGTGGGAGTCCTAAATTCTACTTACCCAGGTTTATTCACCTAGGATAAGGGTTTTGAACGAGTACTTGACATCGTACAATCTCGGGAACATCGTTTAACATATCATCCGAAAGACGGCGTGCTCATGGTTTTTTCACCAGCCACATAAAAACAGACGGGTTTATACTTATAGTACAAAGAAGTATTGTAATCGTACAACAAATGGAGGTCAAATATTAAAGTTGTATTTTCACATTTCCAGGGGGGCGCAGATAACTCAGTACGCGTGCTTTGTATGGGACGTTAAACGATGTTCCCGAGCCCGTGCGATGCCAGGTAATCGTTAAAGACCCCTGCCCTAGGTGATTAACAATTTAGAACTCACACAGTAGAGTTGGACTCGTGTCCATCAGCGCGAAGAAAGAGCGCTCTGGTAGTAGGCGATATGACCACACAGTTAAAGCCCGGGCTTGAGTCATAATAACAAACTAATTAACGTTTCAAGGTACTCTGAATACGTTTTGATCATTTTTGCCATGATATCTGTCTGTGCGTCTGTGTATGTGATTGGAACTTTGTGGCGCTCTTTACTGGAAGATTATTGTAGCTACGAACTTGATATTTGAAATTGAGAAGTCACATTAGATTTTGGGAAAAACCGGATGGAAATTAAAACCACTTTACTTTAGAGTTTAGGTTTATTTTACAAGGTACCACTTGTATTTATGATCTAATAAAAAAGCCTTTAAATAAAAGTCGTAGAATAAAGTAAAGGCACATTATATGTTCTTTAAGGAATACATGCCGAAAACCGTCCTAAAACGTCGTCAAACTCATTTTTTTAGACGTGTACTAGACTTACGCAAAAAGGGCTAGTCTTTAAATTTGAGGTATGACCAAAGTTATAGCGCCACAAAGAATATAAAGTAAATTTACGTCGGGAATATTTCAAAGGTTAGGTTTTATGACTTATGCCCGGGCTTTAACTAAGAGGTCATATCGCCTACTACCAGAGCGCTCTTTCGTCACTCTGGTGGACATGAGCCCGACTCTACTGTGGGAGTCCTAAATTTTGCCTACCCTAAATTTTTATTCATCTAGGGTAGGGATCTTTAACGAGTACCTGACATCGTACAGGCTCGGGACCATCGCTTAACGTCCCATCCGAAGGACGGCCTGCTTAAATTTATTTTACCTCCCAGATAAAATAAACTAAGGGCCTCGGTCGGGTTACGAACCCACGTTCTTTAGCTCAGAAGTCAAGCACGCATACCACTAAGCTACCGGCGCCCTCAAACATATTTCAAAGTAATGTTTAAATTGTATCGCTTAGCAACGAATTACAAGACATATTTTTATTGTTGCTAGTGTTTTGCTTAAAATAATAAAAAGAAAAAAAAAGTGAAGTGGCTATTCTATACTTCCTCAAACCAACCACTTTTGTACAAATCACTCTCCGTCCCCCATTTGTTTTCCAACTCGGGAGAGATGGACGTTTCGTATCCAATAATAATAATAATAATATTTATTTCTGTTAAACCATAATATAGTAATAGGATAGATCATAAAAACCAAGCTAGCTTATAAATGAGATACATAAACGGTTGTTAACTGCTAGGGTCAGACACACATGTGATTAGTAATAATAATACTAGTTAAAAATAAACTAAAAATGACTACTAGAAGTACAAAAATAATAATAATTATTATAATAATAACGCATTGAAATGAACGACGTAGTTTTTCCACTGTTTTGTTTTTGACCAGAACTGGTTTTCAACTGTGTCATCAGTGAGAGTGTTGAGTTGGATACCACACTACACAGGTAATGTACCACTGATGAGGACGCAGTTGAGTTGAGAATTGGTTTTGGTAAAAAAAAAAAAGTGGGAAGACACAACATCACATATCACATATCAATATTAAGTTTTTTTACTGGGAGGTAGAATAAAATTGGGCACGAAATCCTTCGTATGGGATGTTAAGCGATGGTCCCAAGTCTATACGTTGCCAGATAGGTACTCGATAAAGAACCTTACCTTAGGTAACTGAACCAGGGTAGGCAAAATTTAGGATTCCCGTTGTAGGGCTCATGTCCAATCTGGTAATAGGCTATATGACCTCGTAGTTAATGCCCGGGCATAAGTTATAATAACTAACAGTAGACAATTTTTTAAATTATAATTTAAATTGTGACAAATATTTTTTATAGTTTTTCCATAAATGTATTTTTTACAATTATAATTCGGGATGTTCTTACATACCTTCCTCAGGTCACACTCACACAATGTACAAAATATAGGAAATACAGAATAATAACAATAAGAAATCGACGACGTATACCTAACATATAGCCTTTTTATAGTTGTTCTTTACATATAACAACAGGAGGTAACAAAATGGCTGTTCCCAGCCGATGTAATGTGAGGTACTCGTTAAAGACCCCCATGCTCTATTGAACCTGGGTAGGCCACTCTCTGAATCACGCTGTCAAACGAAGCAAATAAAACCGTTGACGCCAGGACTTTCATATACCCAGTAATGTCAGTTTGAAACGAATTTGAGATGGGAGAGGGAGAGTAATCTGTGCGTAATTCGTTGGTATAATAAAGTCCTGATATGGCCACATTATACATACTTCCGATTAGAGATTAATGATTAATGAAATATTAGCCGAAATGTATTTTTGGAGTGTCGGAATCTCAAACGTTTCCTCTCGAACTATGACTTTTATCAAAATCTAGTTTTAGATTCAAGATTCCATGGGAATTTGGAAATTCCGAATTCTAAAACAGGAATCCAAATAGGATTCAAATGATTACAAATGAATTTTTCGTAGGATACTTTATCTCTATTACTGGATGACAGAGATACATGAAAAATAAATAAAAGATCTACAAGCATCTAAATAATAACTCAATTTGAAAAATATTTTGAATATTTCGCACATTTTTTGAAGTTACGAAAATTTATTTAAGAAATGGTATGTGTTATCGTAACGGTGAACCATCCAACAAGAATTTCTCTAATTCTGGTTGTAGATAAAAAAATTCCAAATTTGGTTTGAAAAAAACTATCTTAATGGCTCTGCTAGAACTGAAAAAGCAAATTTTTATTATAGTTATTAGCTACCTGGTTCCCCTATTTTTTTTTTTAACTACAAAATGTTGTTTATAGTTTCTAAATGTTGTTTTTATGTTATTCAAATTATTATATTATAGCTATACGAAGTAGAGAGTGATTAATATAATGTAATTATAGTTATGTTTTTTATAAGTTTCGTTCTCTAGTTGATAGTAAGATAATTAATTACGTTTCTCAATGTATTTTCATTTGTTGCAGGTTCGTATTTCACGACTACTTTTATGACTACACGTCAGTGAAAAAGCTCGGGGTAAGCTATACTTTAAGAGCGGTTCATAGAACTTTTGAAATTTTCAGCTAATTATCAAAATGCCGCAGCTCAGAGGTGCTATACAGTGCGGTCTTTCGAAGGATGGTCCCGAGCCTGCGTGATCAAATACTCTTTTAAGACCCCGAGGGAATTTAGGATTTCCAAAGTAGAATCGGGACCACCAGAAAAAATGAGCGCTCTGATAGGCGATATGACCACAAACAAACAAGCAAAACTATTTTAGCAAGAAAGAGTAGTTACTCTTGCTCTCAAATTTTCTTTATAATATTTTGCCAAAGCGATAGCATGTTGTGACTGGAATTTCCTAGAATTTGCGGCAAATTGTAAGGATCTTGGATCTGAGGGTTTCACCTCTCGGTTTCCTGTTAAGAAATGTTCTACTGTGTGCTGGCTACCACAGCTGCCACATTCCGGTGGAGCTGTCCTCTCAAGGCGCCACTTGAAGAATGAGCTTCGGGAGATAAAAGATACAAGGTCAAGAGAAAACGGGAGAGAAGAAATCTTCCTGTGTCACCTACGGATGACAGATTCAAACATAAAAAGGAGCAATTTTCACTGAACATCCTCAGTATCGGTTTGATCACCTGGAACGTCTTGCTTCTCTTGGAAAAATTCCTGCAGGCACCCATGATGAACTCTCTGGTAGGATGATCAGATCTAGAAAAGGCAATCCGGGGACACTGTTTACAAGTTTTACATCGACTTCAAAGCATCGCTAAATACTAACGCACTTTTTACCTGGTGGGGTTACCACGGCCAGTGTTGTGTTGTTACCATGGTTATGGAAACAAGTGACGTTAAAAATATAGATAATATATGTAACATTTATGTATTTAGTTACTTAGAGACTAGATTTTTCCGACTATGCTATGTAGTACGACAGTTGAACACAACGACGTTGACAATATCAAAGTGATCATAAGTGCAGTCAGACTTCGCAATACACCGACATACAGTGTTGCCAAGGTATAATAACAATAAAGAATAATGATACTTAATATTTTTTGCAGAGATATTGTGAGCGGGGCCAGGAATTCTTAATATGGGATGGCCCCCGAAAATCAGTTACCCTAACCTACGGTGAACCTTTGAAAAATGGAAAGCTGTTTTTTTCTTTGATTTTTAGAAGTTGGTCGCTTGAGTGACCTGAGAAAGGAAGGTCACCCGACGCTTGCGCCTCAGGGAGACATTTTAAAATGATGTATAGGTGTATCTGGATGTTTAGGGAAGTAAGGGGTGGCAATTTGGGATTATAGTAAGTCACGGTTCCACCTCCTCTTCAGTCTCCTGTGTGGCAAGTGTGGTGAAGAAAGTGAGTGAATGTGTGTAAACAATTTGCTATGGAAATGTCTGTAAAGATCCTGGTTTGTGTTCTGTCGTGTTGAGGGCATTGTGGAGTATTCGGTTGCGTACATATGGTGGGCAGTGTGTGATGAAGAGAAGACATTTTGCTGTGTCTTGCACAGATAGACCGGGTGTTTAACAAAGTGTTAAACGTAGATTTCATCTCAAATATTTACACCAGCTAACAGATTGGTCCAATAAATGGAGAATAAAAATTAATAGAGACAAATCTCTGTTAATCACATTAACTCTCAGACACAACACTTGTTCACCAGTTTATATTAACAACCAGCGCATTCCGGTATCCCACATGAGATTGAAACGCACATACCTCAAAATACGACTGAAATCAATCATCGGACAACGATTAACGTTATCACTTTAGAGGAAACCTCTGATGTACAACAACATATGCGGATCACCCAAAAAATCAAACATACAACGTCTTCAGTCACTACAATCCATGACAACATTGCCCATTTGTAATTTTTACGTTTCAAGCTCAGACTACATAATGACCTTAACATTCCATTTGCACCCTCCATTATCAGGACACGCTATCAGAATTTTCACGTCAAACTCCATCATCACGCCAATCCACTTATTTAACAATTATCCACAAACACTCTCCCCACTATTCCTGCACGACGCCTCAAGCGGGCATGACAAAGGGACCTCTCCAGGACTAGTCTGGACATCTCTTCGGTCACGTACCTTGGCAGTACGGCCGCCCACATTTCATTCCTCGTAAATCATCTCACTTGCTAATGACAAATTAATATGGAGTTGAGGAAAAAAAAAAAACCTTAAATAGGGTACATTTTTGCTGAACGTATTCAGGGTGTATTTATACTATCGGTTCGCTCACCTGGAATGTATTGTCCTTCTCAGAAGAATTGTTGCAAGGACCCATGAACTTTTCCTTGCGATAAACCACTGAAAAATGCGAAGTATTGTGTAAAAAGGAGTGATGAGAGAGGTGGATCACCCAGCGGCACCTCTTCATGCACTTGAATTTTTTTTTTTTATTTTATTTATATCCTACGCCTGTTTTTTATTGAAATGTATATTGCCTTCTCCTTCTATAAGCTCATAAATTACCATAGCGTTCCCTCTTTTTCACTACATTTCTGCAGAATATGAAAAAAACGTCAAATCGATATCTGTTTACCACAATAGAGACTGGTGGATTAAAATGAAATGGATAACAGGCAAACCTTTTTTCATTATAGAATATTTCCGCTTTATTTACATTTAAATATAATTTGACTAGACGTAACTAATCTTAAACTACCTAACTATTTTTCCATTGTGGATAAGACTTTGATAGTTTTCTGTAGGCTAGAGTTCGTTCCGAGTCACTGACTGGCTACTCATAATAAGAAGGAAATTGTCTGAAAAGTAGAAAAAAAAGGAATGATTGGAGGATACGAGGGACAAGAGGAGGATGAAAATTTCACTGGATGTTGACCGTCTCATCAATTACACTTTCACAGACTCTCTTCGGCGGAGCTCCAAGCCTGCCCGTACGTGCCTCCACAAGAACCACGTGTTTTTCTTCAGAATTTCACTCATTCTTGTTCAAACATCACCACAGGACAATGACTCTATTCATATAGAAAGTTCAAATGCTCGGTCAAAGAAGTCTTCTCCCGTTTTAAAAGGATTTTTTTTTTTTTAGAAGAGGAAATTGATGAAAACTATAGTTAATTGTTATGCAACATTGAGTCGCCTTTGCAAATTAGTTGTAATACTCGATCCAGGTTTTTATCTTTAACAGGTCGTCAATATCTTCTATGTCGTGTAAAATGTGATTGAAATGAGAGGTTTTCACAGGAATTTCACAGGTTGCAAAATAAAAATAGTCTGACCTCTCACATATTTTATTATAATATACTAGCCGCTTTGGCGTTTGGCCTCATAATCAGGCAGTGTATAAAAACCCCATAATTTAATTAAAAAATATATGTGATGTGGAGACGACAGGACGTTCTTATACCAACCACGCTTTTACAGATAACTCTCTTTCCCCCTCCCTACTCCCAAATTCATTCCATGCTGGCATTTTTGTTCGCAAAGGTTATTGATAACGAGATATTAAATGAAAAACAAGAGAATTTTTTTTTTTTTAGCATTTAATTAGCGATGCTTTGAGTTGCTCCAAAATGAAAAAAATATCACCACGCAGATACTGAGTGCACTTGAGGATATCAAAAAAAAAAAAAAAAAAAAAAAAAAAACCTTTAGATGTTACCTTTGGGTTGGCGACTGGGTTACCCCTTTCATCTTGCTTACCTTCATCAGCTTGAATCTCGGGCTTTAGACCGGGCTTTTGACTGCCTTTAAGCAACCTTGAGAACAGAGAAAATCCAAGAAATGGATTTTGATGAACTTAACCACAGTAACAATAATAATTTATTTGAAGGTGAAAAATGCAGCAATAACCGGCATGAAATTAATTTCAGAAATCACACGTTCTTATTGACATGTTGGAAAAGGTCATGGAAACATTCGGACATGTATCATTTATTTCTTTGTATTTTACATAAATATACGTGTCTGTATGTTCATAGACACTGACAGGCTCTTTGAAAATTTAAAAAAATATTTTTCACACCAAAAATAATTTCTAATCTTTTTTGCTAAACAACTCCTAGAAACTTTTCATGATGTTTAATTTCTCATAGAATCTGAATTATTTTTACAATATTTACGTAGCCAATAAATTCATCTGATTTTAAATAATCATTTTTAAAAAACAGATGCATTGTTGCACCATGGTTTCAAAAGTAAGTCACACCCGAAATATGTCGTCGAATTGAAAAATATATTTATTGACTTATTCCAGAAAAAAACCGTCAATTCCTCCTTAACGTATAGGAAAAAAAAAGAAAAAGTCGGTGATTTATTAGCATTGTATTTCCTCAGCACGTGTTATTCAATTGATTTTTCGCACTCCCTCCAAAACCAATCAATTATATAAAAATTAATAGTTGAATTACGTACTAGGTTTTGAATCATATAAAATTTTGTGTCAAAACATTCATAACATCGGCAGTTGTTAAAGTTGTGTTGAGCCCCTTCTTCTGATTCCCCCACCCCTTCGGTCGAATTCGCTGAAAAAATATAGGTGTCGTCCTTATGACTTTACATATGAAATTTTGTGTTGATACATTTATTATATCGTGAGTTATCGTTCTCACAAATATAACTTACATAACTTCCCCTATACTTTATATATCTGGGGAATAAAAACGCTCACTAAGCCACCTTAAGAGAGAAAATAAAACTATAAATATAATATCATCAACTCACAGTTTTTCAGACAACAATTTCCCGTTATTTAAAAAAAAAAAATGTAACTTTCATGCATCCTGTGCAATGATTGCATAATAAAGATAATTTACAAAATCCTACACGTATATAATCAAGATTATAGATGATACAGTAAGATTTACACAAGCCAAAGTGAAGAAATTGTTTCAAATATGCATGTTAAATGCATATTTTATACATGCATATTTGTGTTATATAAAAATTGCGGGGGCGCTATTGCTGATTTCCGTTACTGATGGTTTTCAGGTGAATATTTAAAAAAATGTCAATTTTTATTTACATAAATTTTGTATTTTTTATTTTGTTTTTTACTTCCTCAGCTCTACAAAGTATGAGAGAAGTTACATAATCGATCAGAGATTCGTTGTTGTTAATAAAAATTTCTCGTTTTCCAAACCCCTCAATGTATCGATCCAACCTTTTATATGAGTATCGACATAAGGACGACACATTAGTTTTTACCCCAATCGGACAAAGGGAAGGAGAAGTATTGGGTGGGGGGGAAGTAGATTAACAGAAAAATTCTAATAACTACTGAAATAATGAGAGTATTGATAAGAAATTGATATTGAATTTGATAATTATCTTAAGATGGCGAGCTCGACTGGAACGAGCGATGGTCCTGAGCCTGTACAATATCCTGGTACTCGTTAAAGTGCTCTACCTATGATAACTGAACCTGGGTAGGCATAAATTTTATATGAAATATTTCCACCCACGCAATCATTGGATTCGACTTGACAATGTGACGGCTATAACATCCTCAATGGTCCCGAGCTTAAGCGATGATATTTACATGTTAACGCTTTACCTACTCAACTAAAAAACCTGGATAAGCACAAATTATGACTCTCACAGTAGAATCGGGCTCATATATGATATTAAGCGATATGACATCGCAGTTAATGCCCGGGCATGAGTCACAAAAACTAACATATTAATTATCCGCGATATCGGATGTTGGGAAGAGGGGGAATCAGAGGGGAAGGCTCTACTCAAAAAACTCAATAATTGACAGACAATGTAATGGATGCATCGACATGAATTTTATAAAGGTTTAGGTTTTATGACTCATGCCCGGGCTTTAACTGCATCGCCTTCTACCAGAGCGCTCTTTCGTCACTCTGGTGGATATGAGTCCGACTCTACCGTGGGAGTCCTAAATTTTGCCTACCCTAAATTTTTATTAACCTAGGGGTCTTTAACGAGTACCTGATATCGTACAGGCTCGGTACCATCGGTTAACGTCCCATCCGAAGGACGGCGTGCTTAAGTTTATTTTATCTCTCAGATAAAATAAACTAAGGGCCTTCTTGAGCTCAGAAGACAAGCACGCATACCACTGAGCTACCGGCGCCCTCTGAATTTTATATATATTATAATCAGAAGTCCTTGTGTAAGATAAATATGTTAAAGTTGTTAAGTTAAAAAGAAGTCAAGTTTTATTTACATAAATTTTGTATTTTTTATTTTGTTTTTACTTCCTCAGCTTTACGAAGTATAAGAGAAGTTACGTAATCGATCAGAGATTAATTGTTGTTTTCACAAGTTTCTCGTTTTCCAAATCCCTCATGCAATATTTAAAAAAAAATCAGTTTGTGTTTGTGAACACGAGAACTCATAGAATGAATGTATCGATCCAACCTTTTACGATTCGTATTAGTTTTCACCCGAATCGGACAAAGTGAAGGAGAAGATTAGGGGGAGGGAAGGAGATTAACTTAATAATAAATTCTAATAAATATCGAAATAATGAGAGTATTGATAAGAAATTTTACATGCAAATTCAAAAATCCATAAGGATGGTACTTCATAATTATTTTAAGATGGCGAGCTCGACTGGATTCGAGCTTGAGCGATGATATTTACATTTTAATGCTTTACATGTTAACGCTTAACCTACTCAACTAAAAAAACATGGGTAGGCACAATTTAAGACTCTCACAATAGAGTCAGGCTCAGATCTGGTATAAGGCGATAATATAACAACGAGGTTATATTATAACCTCGCTGTTAATGTCCGGGCATGAGTCACAAGAACTAACTAACATATGAATCGGGGGGATCAGAGGGCAGGGCACTACTCAAAAAACTCAATAACTGACAAACAATGTAATGGATGTATCGACATGAATTTTATGTATGAGGAATTAGAAGTCCTTGGGTAGGTCAACTATTCATTAAAACGGTCGATTGGTGAAGCGGGAGAGCAAAAACTTAGTTCATTAATTCGTTGTGGGGATGTACATTGCCACAGATTTACTGACGACTTTTCTTTTCTTTTATTAATTTAATTTGTTTTTATTTTTATTTTCCTAACTAAACCACTGATTGTGTATTTAATAGCATCAGTGAATCAAATTTATAAATACCTTGAAGAATCCGAACTCGGCCTTCATGTCTGGATTGCAGAACTCGATCGATCCGAGTACAGTGATGCAACCTCTCCTTCAATAAGTGTTGTTGTCAGACTTCGAAATCAAACTCATCAAACCAAATCACTTCAAATTACATTCAGACCACAGCAATGAGTATTGCTCGAAGGAGACTAGAGCCAGATTATAAAATAATGTAATAAATTTCACAATATCCTTCAGATTTTATAAACGAAATTTTTTGATTCAAGGATCTTATAACTATCTAAAAAATATAGAACCCCTGTTTCGCGCGAAGTAACTTTCAGCGGGTTAGTAACTTTATCTATATCCAATTAGTATGATTAGATGATTTTAAAATAAATTGATATTTTCAATGATTTTGAGGCCGGTAGTTTGTGACTCCTCCTCAGCTTAATGAAAATTTGTGATGTCTCACGGACTGCACAATACATTTAAAAACGATGTTCTAGTCAATCTTCAATATCCACATGATCAATGGAAATTTGATTCGGCCCCTCAGAACCTCTCTAGAACTCAAAATTTGGGAATGCCAAACGGTGTACGTTTGAACCGGGCTTATAAAAATGTGAACAGAGCTAGCATTCATTTTATATTTTAATATGGGGGTCCCTTCCCCTCCCGTTAGAATAATATGACATTTCATCAAAATAGATTCAATTATTTTTGTGATGGATTGGGGTAATCGGAAAACATGAAATGCCGATGAAAAGTCAAGATTGACATTTTTCGATCACTTACATAGACTACATGGTCGTCTTCAGAATAGGGAAAATCACTAAAGAAGACGGCGCCAGTAGCTCAAAGGTATCAGAGAGCTAAAAAAACCTTCAGCACGCCGTTCTTCGGATGGGACGTAAAGCGATGGTCCAGAGCCTGTAAAATGTCAGGTATTCGTTAAAGACCATTCACCATGCTAGATGAATAAAAATTTAGTGTTGCCAAAATTTAGGATTCCCATAGTAGCTCTCACGTCTGCCAGAGCGACGAAAAAGCGCTTTAGGATGATACAAAATATATCTTGTGAGCGAGCTCCAGAGAATTTAGATTGCTGTATTGACATGGCAGGATTAGGAAGAATGTGTTTTTGTAAATTTTGTTCAATGTAAAAAAATAGATTTAATTTATTGTATATCGTAATTTTGAGAGTGACTTCCTTATACCCAGTAATATCAGTATGAAATGGTGCAGTAATGTCAAGTTACATGTGCTAACCGAAATATAGCTGAAATTTGGAAAATCGTGTTCAAAGGATTTTGGATTACCTGGACTGGATACGCTTGATGTTAGGTCGCTTGTATTAATGTTTAGAATAAAGAGGGCGCCGGTAACTCGGTGGTAGTTTGCTTACTGAGCTCAAAATCGAGGGTTCGAAACCCGGTTGGTTAAGCTATGGTCCCGAGCCTGTACGATGTCAGGTACTCGACAAAGACCCCTACCCTCGGTGAATAAAAATTTAGTTTGGAGTCCCATAGTACAGTTGGGCTCGTGTCTACCAGAGCGCTCTTTCGTGGCGATATGACCTTGTTGTTAAAGCCCCAGGCATGAGTCACAAGAACTAACACTAAACAATCATTTGTGGACGAGCATATTGGTCTGAGCCCAGCCCAATTTTGGTAAGGACCCGGTCTAACAGTTCTTTGCGCTGGGTAGGTACAGATTCGGTCTGTTTCTCACTTCAGTTCAGATGCTCTTATAACCTCTTCTTGGCTCTTGCGGATTCCCTTTGGTTATCACTCCCGTAGCTGGTGGTTCAGTAATTGCTCCAGATTCCAGCCTCGCTGCAACCGGTTCTGACCGACGTCTTCTCAACAACGCCCACCCAGCATCATTCAAGGCTTCCCCGTTTTTTTTTTGTATTATTATTTTTTATCTGTTTCTCTCTTAATTTCAAATTGTTTAATTAAAATGTATTTTAAAATTATGCCAGGAATGAACAATAAAACCTAATATAATAAGTAATATTTCACATCCGTAAAAGACTGGCACAAACCACAATCTATATGAGGAATAGGTCAGTTACGAACCGCAGGCAAGGTTCAATACCTATCGCCGCCTTCAAGGGAACTTAAACGTAAAGTGATCAAAAATTAAAATTTGAATTTTTTTTCGATTTCGCTGAAAATCCATAAGCTCCTACTCTGGAAGGTCTGAATCTACATAAAAAATTTCATATCGATATATTTTATCAGGATTTATCCGCGTTCACAAACACATGGACACTGAAGTAGTCAGACATTTTAATTTTTTGTGTTTATTTCCCCAGTCGATCGATCTTGAGCTCAGTATATATATACTATAGGTATATACTTTTCAAGGATTTTTTTTTAATGACAAAATTTATTAGGATATTTGTTATATATATTATATATAAAATAATAAATAAGAAATTAATAGAATCACAGAACTCAACAAATAAATTATATACAATAATAAATAATAAACATATAACCAGTTTTATTTTATTTTTTTTTACTCTGTACCCGGATGCTTTAAGATTTTGCTAGTTACTTTTCCATATTTACATTTTGTATGTATTCATAGATGTGCGACTGATGATGACACAGTTGCGTTGAAAGCCGAATCTGGTCGTAAATGAAACAGTGGGAAGGTCCCCCATAAGTATGACACCAGTAAGTTGTCGGTGAAACTGCAGGTTCAACAGAAACCCCCTTAACAGTTGCTCATGTAATGACGTATCGACACGAAATTTTATATATGAATCAAGGGCGGAGAATAAGGACGACACTAGTCAATTATCAACACAATCGGTCAAAGGAAAATGGAGGAGGGTCAAAGGGGGCTTAACTCAAAAACCCTAATAACTGTTGACTGTAAGACCTATTTTCTCAGGGAAAGTGGATTAATTCGCGCTGTAGAAGTACATTGCCTGTGATTCACCATAGTTTTTTTTTGTAATAAGCACCTTATTTTTCTGTCTATATTATTATTATTATTATTTATTATTATTTTTTTTTTTTTTTGACCTTATGTATGAGCATGTTGGCCATATCTAGAGCTCAAAAAACCGACTTATAATCAATCAGCGAATATTCGCCAATACAAAAAAAGAAGAAAACATTGGTCCGATAAATCAATACATTCGTTAATATTCCTGAAGCATCCGGCTGTCAAATTATAGATCACTATTAACATACAAATCGATTGAATCCTTGAATTGACTCGACTTCAAATGGCCTCCCTTTTTTGAAATTTATTTGACAAAATGACACCTTCGCTGATTAATTATTTTAAATTGAGTCACACTTTTCAAATATAAATATTAATATTCACAAATAGGAAAACGCCACCACTTCCAAGGTAAACAGCTGTTTCAACATTGCAATAGAATATTGGATAATTAAAGATTGTTTATTAGTTAGTTATTGTGACTCATGCCGGGAGAGCGCTCTGGTAGACACGAGCCCAACTCAACTATGGGACTCCAAAATCTTCTCTACACTAAATTTTTATTCATCTAGGGCAGTGGTCGCCAAACTGTAGCTCGCAGGGAAAACTTTTCATTAAAATCACTCACTTGAAGCAATGAAAATATTTGGCCTTTTATTCCTAAGCAAAAATATCCAATTATGGTTCAGGTTGGTTTACGAGTGAAGGCAATGTTTACCTCAACATATCTGTGTGAGATTTCATTTTCCAGTATGAAATTCATTAAAAAAAAGTACAGGAACCGGTTGACTGATGAATATTTGGACAACTGCATTCGAATGGCTGCTACAACATATGAGCCTAATATTAAAAAAATTGTTGATGGCAAAAAAGAGTGCCACCCTTCACATTGAACTATGTTTTTCTAACGGAAATATTTTGTTATATAAATTCTTATGCTATTAACTGCATTGTTGGAAATTGCATTTAAATAGATTTAATATAAACTAGAAATGTATATTTATATATTTCTTGGTGGTAGGCAGATGTATATTTATAGGTAATAAACAACTGTGTGATTTAAACAAAAACATGTATTCCCCCCCCCACTGATCTAGGGTAAGGGGTCTTTAATGAGTACCTGACGTACTGACTCGCGACCATAGCTTAATCAACCGGGTTTCGAACCCTCGATCTTGAGCTCAGTAGCAAACTACCACCGAGTTACCGGCGCCCTCTTTATTCTAAACATTAATATAAACGACCTAACATCAAGCGTTTCCAGTCCAAAATCCTTTGAACACGATTTTCCAAATTTCGGTTAGCACATGTAACTTCTTCCTTCCAAATTTCAAGTATTCGGGGGACCTAAATACGTGAAAGCTCGATCTAGGATTTTAGCTAGGATTTTCGCACGATTATTTTCTTATATTTAAGTTTTATATTGTTATACTATAATTATAATAAAATATAAGTGATAACAGGACTTTATTATACCAACTATGTATTTACAGATCACTTTTCCACCAAAATTATTTCATACAGACATTACTGGGTATAAGGAAGTCACTCTCAAAATTACGATGTACAATAAATTAAATCTATTTCTTTACATTGAACAAAATTTACAAAACACATTCTTCCTACTCCTGCCATGTCAATACAGCAATCTAAATTCCCTGGAGCTCGCCCACAAGATATATTTCGCATCGCCCATAATAAAATCAGTTCCTTCTTCTTCTAAAGTGAATATCTCTTCGATAACTACAGGATCAATATGTCAAAATGTGTAGCCAATAAATGCAAAGGATTATAAATTTCTTTTAATTTATGTCTTGTACATAGATTTGTTTTTTTTATTTCCTTACACATTTGATTGAGTCCGAGGATTCTTGAGATGTTCACTCTTGTCGATGGAGACCCATCTTATTTTTATGTTGTTTTCAGGAGACAACCATCATTCCACCTACAAGATTATTTAAATTCAAGTTCGTAAAATTTTATATAGATAAAACAATCTAGAAAATATCTCCGAATATACCAAACAAACCTATATTGAGGAAGTACCATCATAAAATTGATTATACTTATTGCAAAAATGCATATGTATAACTTCTACAAAAATATATACATATAGTGTAATGGTTTCGGCATGCGCCATCGTAGCACGAATTTCAAAAGTGGCATTTAAGTTTGCTAATTTTTTTTCATATTTATAAAATCCTTAGGTTACCCGAGATTACCTAAGGCTGTGACTCCCTATTCTGCCTTAACGAAACGCTCTGACTGTTTCAAATATTTGTGTTTAAACATAGTCAACAAGATCACTTTGCATTCTACTATGAACCCCATTCTGTAGTCAGAATGTTCCGTTAAGGCAGGACTTCCGTCCCCGTCTCCACTCCTTTAGGGATTTTTACAGTCTTAGGTAATAAGTCGAGCCAGGATTCCCGTGCCATTGCATTTTTTTTTTTTCGCTTGCTTGAAATCATTAAATAACAATTTATTTTTACGAATCCATCCTGAAAAAAATATATATATATATACATTTTATTTTGCACGAAATTGCACTTTTTAGATTTTCACTGGACAAAGTTGTATATTTTGTCATAATTAGAAAATTTATTTAATGTATACATACATTTCAGGAAACATTTCTTTATAAATTTGTAAGTTTTAGTACTGAATAATATCCGCTTTTCTGGGAAATTCTCACTACGATTTTTAAGTTGCACTCTCTCTCTTTAAATTTGTGGAAAGCCAATAATCCACATCATTTTCGCTCCCTTCCACTTTGTGCTACACTCAGTCTTACTCTATCTTTACGTTTGAGCACATTGGTTCTAAAAAGAAAAACAATCATGCCTAAAGTGGGTTCGAGTTATTCTTCCAAAGTAAAAGGTTGGATTATTAATTTTTGTGAACTTAACTTCGATGGAAAGAGTGTGTTCTGCACGTCCAGTGAGAAAGCAATTGGGTGTGAAAGAAAATTTAAAAAAACATGTGTTTTTAGTAAATTTTTTTTGTAAATTGTATAAATAAATTCCTTTAGGCTTTTTATTTTATAGATTTATTTTTAATCCCTACCCTATGTTAACCTGAAAAAAAGAGTTATTGTATTTACAAAGTAGGATTGCACATTATTGCACGTTTTGACCTTTTTACTGCAAGTTTTTAAATTTTTTTAATGCATGAAATCCGGGGTTTAGTAATAATAATAATATTCGTTAAACCGTAACATGATAGGATAAGTCATAAGAATGGGGGCCATGCTGGCCGTGCGGGCTAGAGCGTAGGGCTTTGGTCGCATGGTCTCACCATGGTTTGCGGGTTCGAATCCCGTCCAGGAGTGAGTTTTATTTCGTAGATAGAACTGCCTCCCGGGGCCATGGATGTCTTAAATAATTATATATAACACATTGACATGAAAAAAAAAAAAAAAAAAAAAAAAGTCATAAGAATGTTTACATTAAGATTGTTTATAATTTAGATACTTAAACAGATATTAACTTTTAGAGTCTGACACACATGGATTAGAATTAACAATACAACTAAAAAGTAAAAAGAAATGAATAAATACTTGAAAATATGAGTACAAAAATAATAATATTATACAGTAGAAATATTAAGTATATAATAAATAGAGTAGATACATTTTTTTATTTAAATACAATAAGGGTAATAATTTTTGATAACTTCTTAAATGGTAATCTCAG
Source organism: Aradus depressus (assembly GCA_963662175.1). Classification (NCBI taxonomy): domain Eukaryota; kingdom Metazoa; phylum Arthropoda; class Insecta; order Hemiptera; family Aradidae; genus Aradus; species Aradus depressus. Next base: position 45,024,390 of record OY759215.1, read on the forward strand.
GTAAACTGAGAATTGTATAAATAACACAACCTAGCAAATTTCAATATCACTATTGACAACCTCCGTGTGACCACTTTCTTGGTTCTGTCCAGATATTCTTTATTTTATTATTATTTTTTTTTTGGAATCTCGCTCTTCTTCAGCCTATTTGGAACAATTTTCGCAATAATAATTTTTTTGTATAATTTTAATCATGAACTTGCCATTGATTCATTTATTGTTTAAATGTCTTCATAAATACCAGACTAAGGCAGGAAGTACGAGTCCTCTGCAGGAGCGGTTCTTTTCTTGCTCTAGAATGCTTGCTCAAAGACAAGGTTTACTCAACATATTTTGAATTGAACCAGGCGCCAGCTGCACAGATCGCGGCTTCGAAACTCGGCCAAGGCCCTTAGGTTTTTTTATCTGGGAGGTAAAAAACCTTGGCGTTCTTCGGATGGGACCGGGCCTGTACGATATCAGGATAAAAATTCCTGGGAAGGTAAAATTTAGAACTATGACATTAGAATCGGGCTCTTTGTCAACCAGAGCGACGAAAAAGCATTCTGGTAGTAGTCGATATGACCTCATTGTTATAACCCGGGCACCTAGGGAGTCCTAGAAACAATTAAAAGTAGTCAATGAATCTCCGGAAATGTTTTTCCCCAGAATGAATTAATCAAGTAAGTTTTTGCTCTCCCTACAAACCAGTCGACTGTTTGGATTAAAATTCAATAGTTTACTTACTGTATGTAGATTCTGAATCTTCATACTAAATTTTGTGTCGATACAATCATTACATCGGCAGTTATTAGGGTAGTTGAGGCGATCCCCATTCCCTTCGATCGATTTTGCCGAAGATTAGTAAGTAACGCCATCCTTATGGGGTTCTGAATACACAATTCACAACACATATACAAATACACATACAGGAATTGGTGTTTTTCCAATTTTTAGAAGCATGGGTTCGGAAAACGTGAAATTATGACAACTCAAAATCGAATTTCTGACCTATTACATAACTTCCCCTATGCTTCGTATAATAATAATAATAATAAATTTATTTCCGTTAAACCAATACATGGTAATAGGATACGTCAAAAGAATTTATACATTAAGATAGCTTATAAATTAGATTTATAACTACTTGAGTCTAACACAATGATTGTGATTAGTAGTAATAACAAATCTATTTAAAAAAGTAAAATGAAATTAATAAAAACTGAACAAATAAATTCTTAAAAATATATGAGTACATAAACGAAATTAATACAAGATACGTTTATAATAAGTAGACACATTTTTCAATTTAATGAAAATTAAGGTAACTATTTTTCAAAAAACCTCTTCGGAAGTGTTTTTATCCCAACGATGTTTCGGGACGTTCTTACGTCCATCATCAGGTATAGCTGGGGTATTAAAATAAGAACAAATTAATAATAAAAAAATAATAATCCGCCTGTCCGGTAATCGAGATCCGGGGAGCTTTACACCACGAAGCAGCTATCTTTGAGCCTGACTCTACTGTGGGAGTACCTGAATTCGCACAGGCTCGAGACCATCGCTTAACGTCCCTTCCGAAGAACGACTTGCACAAGGTTTTTCACCTCCCAGATAAAAAACCTAAGGAACTCTGTCGAACTCCTTCTTTAGCTCAGGAGGCTAGCACGCTATTGGCGACCGCAAGATGGTAGTATTAAATTAGATCCAGGCTAAGCCGTATCCTTGGGCTAACAAAGCCTCTTCCAGAACAGAGCTGGTACTCTTATTAGAAAGTGTGCCGAGGGATCTGGGCAAATAAATTATGATAAAGGTAACTAGCCGGACTCTATAGTAATATATAGACACTATTATGGTGGAGAAACACGGCGGTGCATTAGGGAGAAATCCACCGTACTCAGCGCCGCAGGGTTTTAGCGTCTTCTCCCAACATAAATTCCAACTAAAGACCCTCCGGACAACAAGTCTTGAGCCTCTAAGCGCTGTTACTCTTATTACGTTCAGATATCATCAGGGGGGGAAATATGCTGTGCCGCCAACATGTCTTCAACATAGGCATTGGCTAGCTTCAACATTGCCGGTGATAAAACCCGACGTAAGGACTTAAGTAAATGCCAGTCGGCTTGATAGTGGAATCAAACTATCCTTACATTGAACTTTAATGGTCACTTCGATAACTGCTACTATGGTAATGTGAACATCCACTTGATAGTCCATATGGTAGCCAGTCTTCTTACGTACTCAGAAACGCTGAGCTTGAATTCCGTAGATGGTGCATTCTTCTCGATGGATCCATATCAGGATAGTAAATTTGAGCTATCCGAATAGTTTTCAGTGAAATTTTTGGGAAGTTATGTAATAGGCCGAAAATTCGATGCCGAGTTTTCAACGGAATTTCATGTTTTCCGACCTCCAGATTCCAAATATGAAAAAAAAAGGGGCATATATGCCGCAACCGATGGCTTAGAGCTACGTCTAGTATAATCAGTTTTTCATTAACTAATTTCACTAGAAGTAGAGTGAGCATTGTTGTCAATTGTGTAGTACGATTTATTATAAAACAAGATCCAACCCTTCACCTTTCATAAATAATACATATTACATATAAAATAAATACATAACATTCAAGAAAAGGATGCTTGTCGGTAAAATGTTTGGTATATGATAGAAGGCGGTTCGCGACTCTTCTACTTACTTTGAGACACTCATTCGTGATTTCGCCTATTTTTTCGTTTTTATACTGCCGTATTTAAGAGACGAAAGATAAAGGGGTGAAACTCATTTTATAATAAAACGTACTACAGAAGCTTTCTATCGGCTTTTGGTTCATTATTCTACGATTATTATTTTAGGAGATATAAGCTCTCAAAGTGTGACACATTTTCGTGACGCACTTTAATCCAGGGAAGACGTAGTTCGAGGTCACAAAATTCCCCAACCTCATAGATCGGCCTCTGACTGGAATCCATCATCCCTTCTCCTAGAAAGGATGTTTATTTTTCGAATTATGAAACCTTCCAAACTATACCTATATAAATTTTTTTTTATCTCTATCTGACCTTAGCTTAGTCTTCAGATCTCCAAGCCTTTTATGATTTAGTAATAGTGTAGTGTTTCGTAATTTTTTTAATGGGGCACATGCCTCTTAAAGAACGACAAGATAAAGACCAGAAATGGTTGACTCCTATATACATTTGTTGTTCAATATTAATGTAAACTAAACTTGGTAAATGGTGCGCATTCCTTACTTATTGCCAGATTGAATGGCACTTTTCCAAAATTGACTCGCCATTTTTATTTAATTTTTACGAAGTATATGGGAAGTTATGTAATTAGTCGAGTTTTCTTTGGAATATCATCACCAGATTCCAAAAATTTGAGAAAAAAAAAAATTTGTCTCGGGGTATGTCTTTTTTTGCGAAGGCAACTCCCGATAGAATGTGTATCCAGAACCTCATAATAACGGAACACCTATTGATTTTTAGCCAAAACGATGTATTGGTTTTAGAGGAAGAGTGAACACTTACTTGATTAATTTGTGCTTAGGAAGTATATATACCTGAAACCGGTGATTGACCGATGACTTTTTTTTTTACTTTTTACTTTCCCATCATGAGAAAAAAAAAGTCATGCCTTTCTCTGATTGTATGTGTCCAATACAATTAATGTATAATCCCATAAGGAGAGGATTAAAGGTTTGGTTTAACACAAAAACTCTACTAGGTGTGTGATACATTCTACTGTTTGCAATAACTGAGCTGAGTCAGGCATATATGTATAAAAAACTCAGTTAATGTTTTAATAATTATCAGTAACTTCTCACCTTGTATGTTCTTTATGAATATATTAATACTTTAAATAGATTTCAATTGAATTCAATGGATTTTTTCTAGCCTTTTTGTTTTCAACAGCTGTGAATATTTTTATCGAAAAAAAGTCGAATTTTGTACGTTAGAACACTGAAAAAAACGGCTCAAAAAAAGTGGTGTCCGATGGTAAACCGAAAAGGGCTTCGCCCAAATTTTTACATTTGAAATCGAAAAATTCTATTTTGCCCGAGAGTTTTGTCTCTCAATTGATTTCAATGGGGATTTCGTTTTTCGCTGATTATTCCTCTGTGGTATGTTCGATTTCAGATTTTTTTAGTAGTAAACCTTCGTCACCGTGTCCACTACCATCGTGGCAAATTTAAATATGATTCGCCTAAGAAAGAGCTTCGTAAACTCAGCTCAATTAAATGCCAATGTATCGACACAAAATTGTGCGAGTCAAAATTGATTTTTAGCCCTGTTCTTTGGTTTTTGAGGGATATCAAAAAACCTAGTTGTTTAATTTGTGCCTGGGGAAGAACATTGCCGGTGATTTACCAATAATTTTTTTAACATAATTTTCCTATGAGAGATGTATTTAAAATAATATTTTATTTGGTTCTTTTAGTGAAGTAGATCAGATATGAGTCCACCAGAATCAAAACTCACAATATCCAAAAATCACAATTTTGGGAATTCGCCAAAAACCGCTCTCGACTACAATTTGCTTCGCCGGTCTTGCAAATGTTTTTTTTTTGACATCCTGTTAGCACTTTAAAATGAAATACATACAAAAAAACGAATTTTTATTGAGCGTTATAAAAATAAAAGCAGTAAAATTTTGGATAATGTTAGTTTCGAAACCAATGTTTGGATAATGTGAGTTTTGATTCCCCCCCCCCCTCCCCCAACATTTTCAAATGCAATGTAAATTTATTGTTACAATTATTACAACTTAAAATAATTTATAAAAAATTAAAAATTATTAAAATTGACACATAATTATAATTTTACATAAAGCATCTATGCCTATAGGTAATAATAAAATTTTATTTAAAATAAAAACTGCAAAAAAATACAGGACAAAATAAAAAAATAAACGATAACCTCTATGAGCAGGTTATGCTTGCAAATACTGCTTTCTCATTGGTTAAAAGACGCTTAGTGTCAGAACTAACATCCTAGTGGATAATGTTAGTTCTGACTCCAACCCTCAACTTCTAGGCCCATTAAACATAGGATATGGTGACTTTTGATTCTAACCAACGCCACATTTGAATTCAGTTCAAAAAATAAAAAAAATAACCACTGCCATCTCAATTTTGTTAATTTTGGATATAGTGAGTTTTGAATCTCTACTCCTCCAGCCTCCACTCCAGTCACTGGTCGGCGCTATGAATATTGTTTTGGATGATGTGGTCCGGCGGTGCCTCCGGCTGTCCCCCGGCTTGGCTGGGGCCGCTTGCTTGGGCCCTCTGTCTGGGCTTCTCCCTCCAGTATCCCGTCTTTGGCAGAATTATCTTTTATAGTGTAGTTTTAAGAGTAGCAATGGCTAGTGTGGTGTCTGCCGAGGCCAAAAAGAAAAGAAAAAAAAAAAAAAAAAAAAAAAAAGAATCTGGAGGACTCATATGTGGAGACAGACCCATTTCACAAAACTGGAGATCTACTATTTGTGAATGTAAGTATTTAATTACTTACTTAGATGCAGTTCTCTCTTTAAAGTCCCTCTTAAGTGAACAGTGCAAAGTAAACAAAACTAGAAAATATTAATAGAACCTATTTATGAATGGGTAAAAACAAAAGAGCTGTCAATGCGGACAGTTGTTGATGGCTTCATTCAAACATTTCCCATTCAGTCTTACATCCATTGATTGGGAGCCGTTGTTTGTTTGGGTTCCTTTTATTAATTTTGATTCTTATCATTGGTTGGTCCTCTTCATCAATACATATGCTAATACAGGACCCCATCTGACAATCATTCACATGAAATTAAATATAGCAGATGAGTACTTCATGAATCGACAATAGCCATCATTGTTCTTCAAGTTGAGTGAGCTTTTGGATTCCGTACAATTTTTTTTCTGCAAATTAAACTAAATAAAAGATTTTTCATACTCGATGAATCACCATCAATGTTTATCCCCAGCGCGAATTATTCCAGTATAATTTCGCTCTCCTTTCAAATTACTTGACCGATTTGTTTGAAAAATCAATGGATGCCTGACTTTGGGACCATCATACTATATTTTTTCTTGATACATTCGTTATATCGACAGTTATACAGTCGAGCTGAGAATCGATATGGGGTTCTGGATATACATATATATTAAATTTCTTGTCTATATATATTCATTATAACGGAAGTTATCGTGTTCACAAAAACACACAGATAGACGCAAAATAATTTTTTTTTCTGTTTTGGAATCAAGGGGACAAGAAAGCATGATATTTCTGTGAAACATTTTACATTGAGTTATAATTTAATTCAATAATTAAGTAATAATAATTATTACTAATTACATAAAGTAATACAGCGTACAGCTGAGAAATAAAATATACCTTTTTATATAAATACTAAATGTATCGACACGAAATTTTATATGTATATCCAAAACTCTTAACTATTTTACTATTTAACTATAGCTGAATTGGCTGAAAGGATGGGAGGGACAACTAGCGAAAAATCATATTGCACATTTCAGATTTTTCTACAAATTTTATTTGAAGAGAGTATAGTTAGTTAAATATAAGCAGTGTCGACAAGAAATTTTATATTTGTTTATAAAACCATACAACATGGACGACACCTATCGATTTTCAAACAAATCGGCCGAAGGAAAAAGAGGATTAGAAAGGAGGGGGGTTAACACAAAAACGTTTATAACTGCTGTTATAACAAATGTATTGACATGAAATTTTATATGTAAATTCAAAACTTATAAAGGGCGACACCTTGTAATTTTTGGTTGAATCGCCTGGGGATCAGAGGGAGGGGGCTCAACTCAAAAACCCCAATAACTACCGATGTAATGATATATTTGAATTCAAAACCCCATAAGGACAGCATCTATCAATTTTCCGCGAAATCGAACGAAGGGAAAGAGGGGATCAGAGGTAGGTAGTCGATGCAAAAACCCTAATAACTGTCGATGTAATAAATGTATCGACACAGAGTTTATTATGAGGATTCAGAAGCCGCTATATAAGTCAACAGCTGATTATTAGCATTAATTTTGGAAGAAGAGCAAACAGTTAATTGATTAATTTGTTTTGGGGATAGTTACTTAGTTATGACTCATCCCCGGGCTTTAACTACGAGGTCATATCGCCTACTACCAGAGCGCTCTTTGGTCACTCTGGTGGGCATGAGCCCGACTCTACTATGGGAGTTCTAAATTTTGCCTACCCTAAATTTTTATTCACCTAGGGCAGGGGTCTTTAACGACTACCTGACATAGTACAGGTTCGGGACCATTGCTTAACGTCCCATCCGAAGGACGGTGTGCTTAAGTTTATTTTACCTCCCAGATAAAATGAACTAAGGGCCTCGGCCTATGTTTCGTGGACCAGACAAAGACGTTTAACACCTTCACTACACACATCCACTCGAGTCCTTATAAGGCCCCGAAGAAGGAAACATAATTTCCGAAATGTTGACCAAATATTGAGTTTTTTTATGTAGAGAATCTCGATTTCCTTCAATATTGATTGGTTCTGAAACGAACTATGTGCTCTCTTCAACATAATTCCATTCAATGGAGTAAACGATGGTCATTCTTTCAATGTTTGTTGACAATGTTGAAAATGTGGTCCATGCAGACAAAGGTCCTCAAGAAGGATTGTCTACCTTGGAGGAGAGAAGACAATGGTCCATAAACAGGTGGTTGGCAACCATAAAGCTGTCATTGACACGGGGAGTTTGACGACACTGGACCGTAACTTCATAATCTGACAAGAACAATGATGGGGACCACGCGTTCTTCTAGATCCGCCCACACTCTTCGACCGCGTGGGCATAGTCCATTCACCTAATTTCTAATATACTCTCTTCTCATCTCCAGCAACTAAGGTATTATTCAAGTAAAACTGATTTTCTACGGTCGATTATGGCATTTCTCTATTTGTCTATACAAAGTTGTCAATTTAGTATAGACATAACGTTTATCCTTTGATAAATCACTCTTTGTTGTACATACATAAGATATGAATGTACTATTAAATAAATATGACAGATCATTGATCGCTTTTGAAGAATAATTGAATATCCCGAGGTATTGTACGAGTGATAAATTGTGCCAAAAGTTATCTAACACTTTAATTATCGCGAGTTCGAAACTCGGCCGTTGCTCTTAGGATTTTTGAAAAAACCTTGAGCACAACATCTCAGCGTAGTTTCAGTCCTATCCTTGGTAAATAAACCTGGGTTGGTAAACAAAACAGAACCTCATAAGGACGACTCCTTTTGATTTTTAGTCAATTTTCGAAGAGAAGTGGAGCGTTATTATGAGGCTCAACTCAAAAAGCTCAATAAATCTTGAAAGAAACGTCATGAAATATTTTGTTTTATTTTAAAACCCCATAAGGAGTGCATCTGTCAATTTTCAAAGAAATCGGCCGAAAGGAAGAGGGAAAGCTCAACATATAATTAAAAATATTCATAATTTCTTGAAACGAGTTGCGTTTTCTGTTATAATTGAAGTTACAACTTATATCGTTGGTGTGGTCCATTCGATACAGTCGTAACGACACTGGGACTTTCACGCGAGGGTGGGCTCTACTTAAAAACTCTAAAAACTTCCTATGTAATGTGTGTATCAACGCAAAATTTAGTACGAGGATTCACAAGTCCCTATCTTTTGGAGAGACAGCAAACAATTATTTGATTAATTCGTTCTTGAGACGTACATTGCAGGTGATTCATCGACTATATTTTTTTTTACATTCTGTTTTTTATTTTTATTGTATATTTTTTTACAGTCCTTTACAGACATAGTAGTAATAGTAATTGGTTTTTGTTTGGCGCGCAACAGCCAGGGTCAGCGGAACCAGTCTATTTTACAATACCTAGGTAACTTTTTTTGATAAATAAATACAATTATAACAATAATAAAGGGGAAATAAATTTATTTTTTTATTTTATTTATTTATTATTATTGTTTATTTATTTTTTTTTTCAAACAAACAACAGTAGCAGGCCTGAGTGTAGATTCAATTCGGGAAACGAGCTGTCACTGATGAAACCTGGGACACTGAGGAATCGTTCATAGACTATTATATGCAGAGGCATATCAGAGCGGACTTGAGAGACAATACGATGATCGACCGACCACTCCGGGGTCCTGCTGAGTGACTCCAGAAGAACGACACATCCCCGGGTGCAGCCACAGAGAGCGCAACATAATAAGGAGGGCATTCTTATAGCTTATTCTCATTCTTTTTTCTTTTACTTATTATATTTACTATATTTATTACCTATACATATTTACAAAGATATAATTAGAGAAAAAAAATATATATAAAGCCATTGAAAGTGAGAATTAAGGGTAGCTCATTGACGATGACATTACTGCAATTAATAATATCAGTTGCAGCAGTCTACCAAAATATACAGCCCCCAAACTACATGTTAGATTGAGCAGTTGGAACTGTTAATGATGAATCAAGAAAATACCTCCAAAGCTCTAGATTACTTTACTCCAGTTACGTAAGAAACAGCTGTTCCACTGACCCTCGAAGGAGTTACCTCAGAGACTTCGTCCGTCCGTTGCATATATTAAAACTCATCATAGAAAGTAATTGACCTAGAATGCACTCATAACTTCGAAACCTGCTTATTTGGCAATTTCAGCTTCAACTGATCATTATCTTGGATAGTTATTGTGAATCATCGACTTCGAGGTCATATCGCCTACCACCATTGCGTTCTTTCTTCTGGAGGAGAAGATTACTTGACTGTAGATGAGTTCGAGGTAATGATTTTATTACCTCGGATATTGCTGAAAGTTCTGCACTTCCCCAGATCGGCAGGGTTTCGTAGGCAAGAACACTACCTCTGAACTACCGTTCAGGTTCCCTCACTATGTATTTTGCCCTAAATGCAATCCTGGTACATTAATTAGAGATCGTGTTTTCATTATTTTTAATAAGATTCCTGGTAGTTATGTAGATGTTCATGATCGTGGGCGCCGGTAGCTTAGAGGAACCATTTTTGCTTACTGTGCTCAAACCGTCCTTCGGATGGGGCGTGAAGCGATGTTCCTCAGCCTGTATGAAGTCAGGTACTCGTTAAAGACCCCTACCAAAGAATAAAAATTGAGGATAGGCAACATTTAGACTTCCATAGTAGAGTCGGATTCATGTCTACCAGCGCGACGAAAGAGCGCTCTGGTAATAGGCGATATGACCTCGTAGATAAAGCTCAGGCATCTATCACAATAACTAACTGAATTTGGAAACGGTAGTTTAAAATACAAATAATTTTATTAGGGAAATTTTTTGCAATGGATTAATTTTTAAGGATACTTAAATGAAGCTGCTTTCAAAGAATTTTTATCTTCTTTTGGACCTCTCGGCTTATAGTGGACTAAAACAAATGTTTCAAGCCTTAAGTTTTTGACCAAAAATGACAAATTTTAATGTTCGCGAAACTACCTATGAATTACCATTCTACTCCTTCAACTCGGATAGAGAGGACAACGAGCTTTCTACATGCTGTTATAATTTTCTATCCCAAATAACACCAGCCTAAGCTCTAAGCGCAGTGTTCTGGCGGGAGTGCCGCAGGGAGCTATCCTCAGTCCCCTCCTTTTCATCTTATACTGCTAATAACACCAACCTATTTATTTTCATTTCATTTCAAATTTATTTTCATTTCAACCTGGCATTATACGCAAACGCATTACATATGTCCCAACATCATGACCTCCAGACAGCAGTTCTCACATGTTGCATACGATCCTGATACTGGTATAATTAGAGATCGAGTTTTCATTAAGTTAACATTTTTTATAAAACCCCGGGTAGTTACGTAGGTGTTCATGAATGTGTAAATTGTAGTTTAAAATACGATATCTTTCAAATAACCGCCATCACCTTTTTTGCACCATTGTAGAAAAAAAAAAAAAAAAATGTTATCATCATTACCAAGATGATTCTACTTAATCAAAAGAAAAAACTCGTTTAATCTTAATATATATTTTTAAATTTTTTTTCTGTTGTAAATTTTATGTTCTCATTTACTTTTTCTTTTTTAATGTACAATTTTGATTTATAACATATTCAATATTTTTTGTTTATTATGTACTACACGTAACATAATTGGCAATAGGTTTTGATTGGAGTCAATAAGTGGAAGGCCTACTGGTTGATGCTCAGCTCCTGGGTTATTGCCGTGCATACAAATTATGTATATTTATTGCTTCACACACCAGAATCATGAGTTCTAATGGATAATGACAACAGCAATTAAGGAATTACCCCATAGAAGAAGAAATACTGGCCTTAGGAGTTCACACCAAGGGTCGTCTTGAGCCGCCAAAAAGATTGGCACATCCCCTGTGAAAACTCGTGGGTAACTCCAGTCTTTGGGAACAATAGCACTGCGAAATATCATCCAAAAACTATTTAAATGTTATCTCATCTATTCCAACAGACATTACATACTTTTTTTTGGGAGTGACATTAATCTTTGTTTTTTTACTTTCTTATATTTTTATTATGAGAAAGTTTTGTAATTGTGGGAAAATCCGAGATCGAATTTTCAACGAATATTTATGTTCCAAGGTCCCTTAAATATGTTTTGACCATTTGAGCAATTTCGATGTCTGTTTGTGTGTATGTGATTGGAATTTTGTGAGTTCTCTTAAGTAACAATTTTGCTATCTGATTAGATTTTTGCCGTAATCGGCCGAAAATAAGACTCCTTTACTTCGGGCCTAAATACATTGTAGAGACATTTAAAAAAAAAATTGTATAAAATTCATTTGATATATCAAATGAAATGTGAAAAGTCAAAAAATCTTGAGCACGGATGGTCCCGAGCCTGTAAAATGTCAAGAACTCGTGAAAGCCCCTCCTACGTGAACAAAAATTTAGAACTCCCGGTCTCATATCCACCATGAACGACGAAAGAGCGCTCTGGTTGTAGGCGAAATGACTTCGTAGTTAAATCTCAGGTATGTGTCACAATAAGTAACTATGAAATACTTTTTTTTCGAAAGTCACTCGCTTGCTGCCAAAAACCGTCGGAAAATGTCGTTTTGAAACCCGTTGACAACACACCTCTCAAACACTCTTCTGAAGCGGATCACTATAATTTGGCTAGCCTACTCATCCAAAGAGGGGTCAAGCAAAGATTAAACATTCTACATTATTTTGTAGTATCATTCTAATATTTTGTGAGAAAAACAAAGTTTCTTCAAGTCCAAATAAAGTTTCTGTTGTTTAAATATATTTTACATGGTTAGTTATTATCTATGAACGTTATCAAGGCTGCGTATTTTGAACGTTATGTCCTGAATGAACACAGTTAATTTATTAGTTACAATAACAGCAGATGTTAGCAATGATAAACCTATTCCTTCACTTTTACTGTAAGACTCTTTACAAACTCTCTGTCTAAATTTTGTATGTAAGACTACGTTCACATTTCAGGAAGATTTATTAATGAGAGCTTTGAGTGAAGTCTACATCCAGGGAAAGGAAGGATCTCTTCATCAAATACCTAACGCCAGAACGGATGCTTATTTTTCGTCCTCTCAAACGTGATATTCCTTTTGCGTAATAACGAACGACAGACGGACAGACGTCATAAATGCACTTCCCTTCTTAGTAAGAGCAACTGGTTCTTTTTACATTTTTAATTTCCAATCTGAAAGTTTGATTGATGGCAACGATGATACATGGATGGTGGTTGCGTTTCACAGTAAGAAGGTCAGCGACCCACCTAGTAATTATATCATTAGCAATGCACTTCGTGATGAAGGCTTTCCATCTGAGACCCACTGACTTAACATCATTTCGACCTCCGCTGCTCCTTCCCATTCGAAAAAATTCGTTGAAATGTACACCAAAATGAACAATCAATAGCATGGGTAGACCTTTTTTTTCAAGGTCATATATTTTTATGACGAAGCTGATCAAGTAACCCAGCCGAGGCCCTTGTTTTTTTTTCTGGGATTATTACAGTTCCAGTTCTATTGCAGTTCCAGTTCAATTACAATTCCAGTTCCAGTTTTATTACTGATCCTGTTCTATTTTGTTCCAGTTCTATTACAGTTCCAGTTATTTTACATTTCCAGTTCTATTACAATTCTAATTCCATTATAGTTCCAGTTCTATCACAGTTTCATCTCAGTCATCTTACAGTTTCAATTCTATTACAGTTTAGTTGTTGACTAGTTCTAGCGTGAAGGCTGGTCGACATTTTTCTTTTAATGATATATTAAACTTGAACTTTCATTTAGCATTTGTTAGGTGGTTGCTGATTATGGTAGCAGTACCGAAAGTACTCCCATATTTTATATATATATTTTTTTTTATATAGATATTATTTTAAAAAACGTACTCTTTTTTTATTTTTTATGCTTCTTTTAGCTGCGCTTCGCAACTTTCGCACTCGAATCTTCTATAAAATGATGAAAGATGCTCCAATGTGTGTTGCCTACAATAAGTTAATATAGAGGGAAGGGGAGTCACGAAGTGCCCCGGGCTGAAGTTCCGTACCATCCTAATCACTTAGACCTGACCCGGGGGCAACTCTCTTGGCCAACAAATTCCAAACACCACGCTCCAATTTTTCGATTCACTCTCCTTCCTGGGGAGCAACAAAGCCGCCATTGAGTCCGCTAGTCCTCGCTATTGTCGTATTAATTACTCACCGAGGGAGGAGTCCCGATATTAATTAGAAGAGAGTAGAGGCGAAACGGCGATCTGGGTCAGAGAAGCGTTACGCTTTGATTCACCCCATTAATTAGGGCATTGTCGTCCGTGGGTCTGTTATTGCAAGCCTCCATGTCTCCCTATCGAAACACACTGTCCCGGGCGAAAGTGTTTGACGTTGAGACCGTTCTTAATTAACTTTAAAAAAAAAATAAAAATAAAAAGATTCTAACCTTAGTGTCTTAGGTGCATCCTCGTACCATTACATAAGGCGGGAAATCCGATATTATATAAACATACAAACATAATCCTTGATTAACATATGTCAGAGCAGTCGAGTATGATGATGTTCATACGATACTCCAGGTTGCTTCAGTCCTGGCTTTCACAAGCACCACTCATCCCGACCTCAGTGACGAACACCGCAACTAATGAGACAGATCAGTTTGAAATCTTCCCATTGTCCTGGTTTTTTGAACCGCTTCGCGGTGTCAAGGGTGCTGCATCAACCTCAGAACGATTGTTCGTTCCAACTCGATTTGGCGACATTCAGTACCTAATCGGAAAAAAAAAAAAAAAAACTCCATCTAGTGGAAGAGAGAGCATCTCTTCATTCCTGACGTCAATCCAAAGGCTTTTTTGGGGGGGGGGGGGGGGGGGGTGGAGGGGATTAACGATAAAGCAAAATTTTTATATTTTTGACCATGGGCAAAAACTGATTATAATCAATAATTTTCAAAAAGTGGGGAGGATTAAATAAATGTTTTCCTGTATGAGATTTATCATTTTGAAAAAAGTATAACTCATTACATCACATGTTGTAAAATAAAATATAGTCTGACCTCTCACAGATTTTATTAATTTTTTTTAGCCGCCTTTCGAGGTTCATCAGGCAGTCTGATAAATAATTTCGAAACAAAACATAATTTAAAATTATTTAATAAATAAGGTTTAAAAATGAAAAATAAACGTATATAAAACAATATAAAAAAAATTAAAATTTCATGGATGGGGATATGTTACTTCCTGTTTCCCATCATAACGGGGAGTTGATGGTTTAACGTAAATAAATATTATTATATTTCTATATCCGGCTAAGGGTTGAAGCAGTCTACTGAAGTATTCTATATATACTTACCTGAACAAATAAAAGGATAGAAAATCGGAGACAATTTTCGCCAAACGATGGGAGTGGTCAAGAAAGTGTGTGAACACTCACGGATTAAAAAAAAAATACTTTCTCTGCTTTCGGCTCTGTAATGGAATTAAATAATTAATTATTGTCACTTCTAGAATACAATTCTTATTTTCATTAAAAAATCTGTATTAAATTTGCGATTAACCGTTCATTTATAGTATAAGAAAGTATAATTTTTTCTAATGATATTAATGAGAGAACATTTAATTTTTAAAATTACTGATAATTACTTGCAATTATATTAATAATAATAATAATTCATTTAGTGTTATTAACGGAATTTTTTTTTTCATTACTCCTGACTTGAAAGGTGGTTTGGAAAAAGAGCGGAAAACAGGATTTCACATTA
This sequence comes from Aradus depressus, assembly GCA_963662175.1. Classification (NCBI taxonomy): domain Eukaryota; kingdom Metazoa; phylum Arthropoda; class Insecta; order Hemiptera; family Aradidae; genus Aradus; species Aradus depressus. The sequence continues at coordinate 45,039,604 of OY759215.1, forward strand.
AAACTACTGCAGTTTCAATCATAATTGAAATAACAATTATACAGTATTTTATAAAAATTGATTGTTCCTGGAGACAGTTACCTTATTTTTCATTTTACGGTAAACAGACAAAGAGAAGTTAGTTAATTTTTTTAATAGGATTATAACGACTATTAGAGTAGTTCATAATTTGTAATAATTATAGAAAAAAAAATTATTGTTATTTTAATGCAAAATAGTTAATTGAATGTTACACCCGATGCTAATGGCCATTTTAGCGAAAAGGAGATATTGATGTAAATATTAAAAGTTCCTTTTCTTTTAAGATTAATGGGGCGCCAGGTGTGCAATAGGGAAATACCCCCTTTTGAAAAAGACAGATATGATCCAATTATGGTTCAGACAAATGGTTTGATTTATATTGATAAATTGGATTGTCAATCCAAAATTTTGAATAAACATGTATATATTAGACTTACCAAAAAAAATTCTGAATTCAACCCATTTTTGAATAAAAAATCGGATGTGTTCAAATGTGTGTTTCCAATGTTGGACAGTCTGTTACCAGATACATTATGGATGTAATAATAATAATAATAATATAATAATAATAAACGTCTTTATTTCTTTTTCTTTTTACAGATGTACAATAATAATAAACGTCTTTATTTCTTTTTCTTTTTACAGATGTACAATAATAATAATAATAATAATAATAATATAATAATAATAAACGTCTTTATTTCTTTTTCTTTTTACAGATGTACAATAATAATAATAATAATATTGACCGACAATACTCATGAACAAATTGACCATCTGAGGGGTTATCTCTTCTATTTCTACTCGATAATACACATGTATAAAAGTGACAAAATACAAATAAAATAATTCAAAGACAGAGTAATTTACAAAATTAACTTAAATGATCCTTCAAAAAAAAAAAAAATAAAAAACATCTTTCTGTTTACATATTATTAATAATTAAATTCTGAAACTAGCTCAAATCTATAATTCCAGGCGGCTTTGCAATAGTTAATTACACTTTTGTAATTTCGTCGATTTACATATTCAATAAATCCACATTATGGATGTACATGATACCTATATTTTCTAGAATTGTTTTTTATGTAACAAAAATTTTTTTATATGATTTATTTCATATAAATAAATAACATACAAATTAACAAATGTATAAAAATATTCCTCGAATCTAGAAATATGTGCAAAATATTACTACTTTGACCAATAAAAAAAATATTAATTTTATATGCTACTTGGAGCAAACTCCCGACCGACAACATTCCCGAAATGGAATCTTTATAGGTTTAAGGACGAAGGAGTTTGTTATTATGACTCATGCCCGGGCTTTAACTAAGAGGTCATATCGCCTACTAGCGTCCTCAAGGACGAAGATTTGTTCCATGATAATAATTTCAATGGTTATTGGCATCAATTTAAAGATTCAATAAGCCCCGATAGCTCGTAACAGTTAGTACCTAGTGTTGGAATTAATTTACCAATTAAAACTTAGTTAGTTGTTGATTATTTCAAACCGGTTGAGGCTTCACTTAATACTGACTGTAATAAAACCGTTTCAGATGGGTCTATAAAAACAGACTGCTCTGGAAGTGTCGGGACGGGCTGGTCCGAGGTTTCGAAAGTCGGGTTTCTTTCACTCACAGTCAACAAAAATCTTTTATAGTTGGGAGCCTCCAAAATGTCTGCAATTTTTACCCATATATCAATCTTCGGGAAAAACATGCTCCGGGTTTCTGCGGCTCCGGCATTTTAACATTCAAACCAGAAATTTTATTTAATCATTTATAATTTTTCCTGATACTAGTCTTGGAAATCTAAAAAAAGAGTTGCAGTGTTCTTTTGTAGCCAATTTCAGCAAGTTGCAGAAATATGACTTTCCATACGGCATCTAAGATCTAGCTTCGCTGAAAATTAAAATAAATTATGTTACATGTTTGGATTTTTCTCTTTGTAAACCGAGGTTCATATATGCGATGATCATGAATGCAGTTTAAACATTTAAAGACATAACAGAAATTTCTTATACCAACCACCTCCTTCCCCCCTTTCCTATCTGAGATACATGAAAGTAATTAGAGAATTACCGGTAGAGTCGCTTCGATCCATATGTCGATAACACCTCTACTAAATTTAAAATATATTATAACCGAAGAATTAACGCAGAAGTGCCCAAAATATTTATATAAATATATCAATGTCTGTCAGTCTGTGTTTGAATACGATAATTTCCGACAGAATGAATAGATCAATACAAAATTGTATATCTGTGTCTAGAATCCCGTTGGGATTCCCGTTAGGACCAAAGAAAATCGAGGAATTAGAGGAGTGGCTCAACTCGAAAACTCTAATAATACTAAATTTCCTATGTAACTCTAAATCCAATAAGGACGACACTTATTAATTTTCAGCGGAATCTGAAGAGAAGGGGGATCAGAAGGGGCTCAATTCAAAAACCTCAAAATCTGCCGATGTAATGAATGTATCAACATGAAATTTCATATTTATAGTCGAAACCCCGTGAGGACATTACCTGTTAAATTTCAGCGAAAACGACCGAAGGAAAGAGAGGAGGGGGCTCAATTTATAAACCCTAATAACTCTGGAAGTAATGAATTTATTGACACAAAATTTAGTATGAAGTTTAGGACCACCTACGTAACTCAACTATTGAATATTAGCGTTCTTGGGATTTCCATTGTCGGTGATTCAACAAGACTTTTTTTTCCAGTATACCATCAAAAAAATTATCTAGTTTCTTTCAAATGAAAAGCCTCTGGGTCCCCAAAACTGTAGATTCCCACTGATAAACTGCCGCAGAAAAATGGAACTGGAGATTTTAGTTGTCAAACTAGCCAAGCTTCTCATGATAGTTGATGTCTTGTAATGAGCTGAGGTCACTACAGAAGACTGGCTATATAAGACCAAAGAGAAGACAGTTTCAAATTGGAAGTAAGGATGGTCTGAGGCTGAGTGGAGGTTTCGCAAGCCCGCATTCCTTCACCAACAGTGGCAGTAATCCTAACGACAACTCGTTAATGTTCACCATCTTCGTCCAGGGATCATTAATTGGATCAGGATCCCTTACCTGTTCAGTAGAAGTTAACATCCTGGGACGTTTAGCTTACAAATCAAAAACAATCTCCAATCTTAATTGGTATCCTTCCTCATACCGTCTGTTACCTAGGCTCATTGATTGCTCTCATTCCCAATTTCTCTTTTAGTACCAAATCGAGCAATTAGGTTATTTAAATGTCTACTTAATTAATCATTATATTGCTTGTTTTGAAATTTCATTCGCCAATTGGACTCTGCTGGTAATAACAATAATATTTATTCTCGTTAAACCTAATATAATATGTCATAAAAATGTATACAGCAAGATACTTTATGAATTAGATATAGTTAGTTACTCTGAGCTCAAGAGCATGGGTTCGAAACCCGACCGAAGCCCTTAGTTTATTTTATCTGGGAGGTAAAATTAACTTAAGCACGCCGTTCTTCGGATGGGACGTTAAGCGATGGTCCCGCGCCTGTACGATGTCAGGTACTCGTTAAAGACCCCTGCCCTAGGTGAATAAAAATTTAGGACTCCTACAGTAGAGTATGGCTCATATCCACAAGAGTGATGAAAGAGCGCTCTGGTAGTAGGCGATATGACCTCATAGTTGAAGCCTGGGCATGAGTCATAAAACCTAACCTAGTTAGTTATTGTGACTCATGTCCGGGCTTTAACTGCGAGGTCATATCGCCAACTACCAGAGCGCTCTTTTCTCACTCTGGTGGACATGAGCTCGTTTCTACTATGGGTCCTAAATTTTGTCAGGTTTACATACTAGGTGGGGCTATTTTAACGAGTACCTGACATCGTACTAGCTCGAGACCATCGGTTTGGTCAAGGTTTTTTTACTTCCCATATAAAAACCTAAGAGCCTCCAAATCCGCGATCTTGAACTCAGTAGGCAAGCACGTTTACCTCTGAGCTACTGTACAGATATTCTCTTTCGTTATTCCCCTTCTCAAATTCACTGGCAAAACTGAGTGTCTGCGAAAGTAGGTAATGTGTTCGTGTTAGCAGTTTTCTTTGTTTCAACGTACAGCGTGATTATGAGATTGACTTTCGTAGGAACAGTAATGCCAGTATGAAATGAATACGAGAAGAAAGGGAGAGAGAGAATGATTTGTTCAAAAGTGTTTGGTATAAGAAAGTCCCCTTATGGCCAGATCACGTATGTATATATTTTTTTCTATATTTATAATTTTTTTAAATAAAAACTTACAATAATAATAATATATTTTAAATTTCGAGGTATGCGTTACAATTGAAACATTACTTAGAAGTATTTCCTATGGAAATTTATTGTCCATTTTTGTGGTGCTATAAATAATTGGTTAATTCCGGCATTTCTTCCAGAGGTGTCTTCTTATTCTTTTTCCCGACAATATTTCGGGACTCTTACAAGTCTATTCGTTCATAGTGACCGGAAGAAGGGTCTTGTAAGAGTCCCGAAATTTTGTCGGAAAAAAGAATAAGAAGACACCTCTGGAAGAAATGCCGGAATTAACCAACAATGTAACATCCCAGAGAAGTTTAAGAAACACAGTGGTATAAATTATTTTGTATTGGCTTCATCTGAGATCTAAAGGCATTAAAAAATGTGAGAAACATCCTATTTCATATAAAATATCTCAGTTTTCACTACAACTTTTAATTAGAACTATTTTTGATTAGGTCATAAATATAAGCGATATCTTTAAAAAGTACTTAGACCCAAAGTAAAATGGTCTTAATTTCGGCCAAGATCTATTAAGATCTAAATTAGAAAATTTGGCACCTTCATTTCAAATTTAAAGTTCATCGCAACAATTATTTCTGAGTTATAATGCTCAAAAAGTTTCAACGGAACTAACCATGAATATCTGTTTAAAACATGATTTTGGATTTCCCCGATTGAGAGACGCCAAATGAATTTTCGTCAAAATCGTGGACAAACTTTATGGTAGCTTGTTTCAAAAAGAAACGCCTCATTGACGGTGTTTTGGTTCCGATTTCCGTGAGCCTCCCATTACTGGTATAAAGTTCATACATAGTTCGGAATGAACCACAATTTAATATGACCTACGGTACGTGGTTCGTGATAGTTCGTGCTCCGCTGCCTCGCTAGTTTAATGTTGATCCCAAAAATAGAAATAAGAGCCATTTGTTAAGTTCTACCGTACCTATTATATTTTAATTTTACATTGGTCATGTAATGAAACCATGTAAAATGCATTATATCTTCTGCATGCATTTTAATGATTTCTCGTAAAATTGTTAATTTTTCAGGGATATTTAACAATATTTGATTATAATTTGATGAAACGTATGATTTGTTAAAAAACTGTTAAATTACTTATAGTATTGAGGCCAAGGAGGCCGTGCGGGCTAGAGCGTAGTGCTTTGGTCGCATGGCCTCGCCTTGGCTTGCGGGTTCGAATCTGGTCCAGGAGTGAGTTTTATTTCGTATTCGCCATGGATATCGTAAACAACACCGTTAGAAGAGACATGGCTAATATGCATCGTACATAAAGCCCATAAAGAAAAAACAAAAAAAAAGTTTAGTATTGAAATTGTTTGCGATTGAGTTTTCAACGGAATTACACATTTTTTTCATTTTTGCGATGGTGTCTGTATTCTTGAACGTGAAATTTGAGATGAAGATGTTTCATTTGGTAATTTATACCTGATTAAGTTTTGCCAGAAATCGGACAAAATTAAGACTACTTCACTGTATGGCCATGTACGTTTTACAACATATTGCTTAAATTAATGATTTGGGAGCCATGGTGGCCGTGCGGGCTAGAGCGTAGGGCATTTGGTCGCATGGTCTCCGTCCGGGAGTGAGATGAGTGAGTTCAGTACATACCTCTATTTCGTAGATAGAACTCCCTCCCGGGGCCATGGATGTCGTCAATAATTAGGTAATACACTAACATGGCAAAAAAAAACCGAACATAAGGCCAAAACCAAAAAAAAATGTATGATTTAATGGAAAATGTTTTCAGATAAATGTTCTAAAGAAAACTGAAATGCACATTTTATACAATATACCTTTATTTATATAAAATGCCAGTTTTTCGAAGCTGGACAACTGGCTTAGCCTCTACACTGTATGGGTGGGATGTGCCACTGATGATGACGCTGTTGCGTTGAAAACCGGTTCTAGTCAAGAATAAAAGAGTGTGAAAAAAACTTCTTTTATTTCTATGAGAAATCTTGTCCAACAACATCATACTATCACTTACGACCACCAAGTGACGTTTAGAAACCGTTTTTTTTTTAGACAAATACGACCAAAATTATAGTTTCAAAAAATATACACTATATTTCCATTGGTAATATTTCTGAATAATATTTAAATTGTAATGAATGAATTTAAATGTCAAATGAAGAAAAGAAAAAGAAAAGGAATTGCTTAAACTCAGTATAAATTTTACAGATCATTTGAAGGAGGAGGACACCCGTGTTCTGAAATCCATAAGAATAATGAGGGGAAATGTAGTATGAGATAGCCATGTTTCATATCAGATATTTATACTTATTTATAATTATAATAATACAATATAATAATTATCATAGTGGTTCCTTTTCGACCATTATAGTTGAGTCTGTCGAACAATTATGGTTTTTTTTATGATTGTGACTCATGCCCGGGCCTCGACTACGAGATCATATCGCCTTTATCATCGCTGTGGTAAACTATGCCCGACTCTACTGTGCTACATTTTGCCAACCCAGGGCTCTCAATTCGCATAGGCTCTGGACCTCCATTTAAAGATCCCTCCAAAGGATGGCGAACTCAAAGTTTTATAATTTGTACCAAGAAAAATTAATGGTGAATAAAGTGATCTCTCCGGACGTATCTCTAAAGTGTAGGCTGTTTTCGGGGAGATAACCCGCTCATTTATAAGATTCTCCCTCAAATTTTGATTACTTGTTTCATCTATCAGTTTTCTTCAATAGAACATTTTGAATGAAGAAAATATTGATATTTTAAAATCGGGGCAAGGTTCTACGCAACTGCGCCAATGATGTCACATCACTTTGTTTATTGCAAACAGCATATCTTAGATAGAAGCAAGTCATGTTTTTAACTAGATTAAAATCAATAAATAAAAAAAATATTGCATAAAATTTCAACTTCTTGCCTCATTATCTGACGTGAAGTTGGTTTGTTAATATTTAACAAATCTATACTGAGGGCGCCGTTAGCTCAGTGGTATGCGTGCTTGCTTACTGAGCTCAAGATCGTGGGTTTGAAACCCGGCCGAGGTCCTTAGTTTATTTTATCTGGGAGGTATTTAACTTACAGTAGCTTCTGAATCCGTATACTACATTTGTTGTCGATATATTCATTACATCGTCAGTTAATTGGGTTTTTGAGTCGATATTTTCAATGCAGTTGTGCTAAATGCTGATTACATGTACAAAATCAAAAGAGAACATGACTTTGTTTCCGGGCTCATCAAAAAACTTTTCAAATAAAACATCTAGAGAAAACTTATAGGCACATTTTATATGAAAGACAATTTTGCGAGGGTGTCACCGTTTTCGAGATAGACGCCGAAAACAGAGCTTAAATTACAATTTGAAACTCATACTTTTAGGCATTCTGTCGGTTAGTTCTATCAGAAAATGTGTCCTTACCTTATTGTACCATTTCCAGCATAAATTAATCAACGACGTTTTCGCTTTCCCTTCTAAACCGTTCTGGTTAAAAATCAATAGTTGACATACAAAGTGGCATCGGAATTCTCGTACTATATTTTGATACATTGATTACATCGGTAGCTATTACAGTCGAGCCTACCTCTAATCTCCATTTCCCTTCGGCCTGATTTCGCGGAAAACGTATTTGAATTTTCTTTCGAAAAATCCATTACTTGAGCCATTATTGGGGTTTCAGAGTGTGTTTCCCTCCCAAGCCACCCCCAAACCTCTCTTTCCTGTGACCCATATGGCTAAATATCAATAGGTGTCGTCCTTGGAGGGTTCTAGCTACGCATATAAAATTTCGTGTCGATACATTCATTTTGTCGGTAGTTATCGTGTTCACAGACACAGAAAGATATACTTTTTTTTCTTCGTTTTTGGAATCAAAAGCTCGGGAAGCATGAAATTCAGTTGAATAATTCGCATAGAATTTTTGACCGATTATATAATTTCTGGGTCTCTGAGTGACTTTGTGTGTGTGTGTGCAGGATAACTCCCGATAGAATGAATGAACCTATACGAAATTTTATATATGTATCCATAATCCTATTGGGACGACACCTATTGATTTTCAGCCCGATCTGCCAAAGAGAAGAGAATGATTATGACTCAAAAATCCTAATAACTGCCGAAGTAATGACGGTACTGAGACGAAATTTTATATGTAAATCCAAAACCTTATCCGAACGATGCAAGTTGATTTTTTTCGAAGGGAAGGTCCGAGGAGGGGGCTCAACTAAAAAATCTTAATAACTGTCATGGTAACGAATATATCATCAAGAAATTTAGTATTTAGTTTCACGCTGAGGAAGTACATTGCCGGGGATTCACCAACGACATTTGTGTCATGACAAATCACTCAATGGGACCCAATTTTCAGATGTCACTTGAACCGACAGTAGTGAATAAAAGTTCAAAACGACTAGGGTTTATCACTGTTATGATACCCAGTGTTAATGATATCGGTTTCAGTTGAAATCGGTCTAAAGTGTCCAATTATACTGGATAATCAGAGATATTATATCACTTTTTGAAAGTAGTCCAGAATTTTCTAAGTGATTTCGTTTCAACCAGGAAGTTATTAAAGTTTTTTTTAGTTTTTTCTTCTTAATTTCTATTTTTTTTTTTTTTAACTTACCTCATACGTACGTATGTAGGTTTCGTATTTAGCTAGGTTATTTCTTCATTATATTTTCCTGTATGTGCTATATTTCTATTGTTGTTATTGGAAGGAGAAAATAAAAATTCGACTGGCCAGCGAAATAGTTACTTTTTCTTTTCTTCCGACTTCCTTTAAAGTGAAATCAATACAAATTTTTTTGTAGGTCTTAAATATGAAAAATAGATAAAAAATGTAAAATTGCATAAATAAATGAACAATCAATAAGAAGGAGGAAAGATGAGGCTTGTTTTCGATGAAAACAAACTTCTAAAATTTCTGCCAAGCCTTCGGCACTGAGTGTGCCTTTCTCAGGGCTTGCATTGACTTATATACATTATTAATGATTATGCTACATTTTGATATGACAAACTAAATTTGACTAAACCAACAAAGAAAATTTAAATTATTTACACCAAAACTAACTAAAATATTATATCTAAAAAAAAATCATAAACTAAATACAAACGTATATCTTGAGTGAAACTGTTAAAACAAAAACAAATGAACAATGGCAACATCCTGCGCGAGGAGAGGTTTTAAAATAAATCAAATATAATATTTAAACAAAACAAACCAAATATAATGATACACATAAAGCCACGGAGTAGGAGCCATGTACAAAGGCAATAAACAAGGAAAAATTATAATGATTTTCTAGTTACTTCTGCGGACCTATGGCCAAATGACGTCCCTTAGTCGGGGTCTCTTTGGTATAGCGCCCGAATTATATAGGGCAAATAGATAAAACAAACTTATTTTTGAAATATTGTCTATTCCACTAAAGATATATATACATATATAACTACCGGTTTCGGCTTTATACCATCGTCAGGTCTAGTTATGAACTAAACCTGGTCTAGTTCATAACTAGACCTGACGATGGTATAAAGCCGAAACCGGTAGTTATATATGTATATATATCTTTAGTGGAATAGACAATATTTCAAAAATAAGTTTGTTTTATCTATTTATTACAAGTTTCCACAATATGTCCGCGTTTCTCAACTTAGAAGTTATATAGGGCACACAAGGATGATGAAAATGATAGCTATAAGTCTTCATATGTTTATTTGTATCTGCTTCTCACTGCTTTCATCGTGTACTTTTGTAATTTGGTTAGTTACAAGGACCTGTCTCAACCTTTAGGAGCAGATATTAATGAGCCCTAACGCATAGCCCTGGAAGAAGAAACGCATGGACCTGAGCGTTGCAAGGACATTTCACAGGAAAATGGGAACTATGTTGTTCACGAAGTCTGATTACGCTTTGACGTCTTAAGCCTGACCACTGAACATCCCAGATATTATCAGTTCACGTTGGAGATTTCAATTCCAAAGTATTTTTCTTTAATAGGAAGAATAACCAGAAATATTCATGCGAGGGCATCGATACTAAAGAATATGTAATGCATGAATGTCCGCTGTGAGACCAGGGGAGGGTAGAGTTAATTCTCAGGATTGGATCGTTCCTATGGAAGCTGCTGACGAAAACCAATCTTGTTAGATACCTCATGCCCGGGCTTTAACTATGAGGTTATGTCGCCTACTACCAGAGCGCTCATTTGTCGCTCTGGTGGACGTGAGCCCTAAATGTTGCCTACCTGGGTTTATTCTTTTCAGGACCATTACCTAATGCCCCATCCGAGATAAAAAAAAACCTGAGGGTTTTGTTCGAGTTTTGACCCCGCGATCTTGATCTCAGTAGCAAACCAGTCCATTTTTAGTCAAAACGGTCGATTAGTTCCAAAATGAGAGCTTCTCACATTAACCATGTTAAGAATTTAAACAAGCAAGGAAATCTTCTATACACGCAGTATACAATGAAGTTTTAAAACTGGTTCCCATTTTCTTTTCCTGTGCCCATCTCGGTAGTTGGCCTCTTCTTAATGGTAGCCTTCGGAAGGCCCGAGTTGCCAATAAAACTCTTCAGTGGCTGACCCAGATCGTTTCTCTTCAGCCTCCAGGGACTCACTAGCCTGTTCCTATAATAACACACTTCGGAACCTGAGCTCCAATTAGTTCTAATCATAATTAATCGATGGCTTCTTCCAAGCCACAGGGGCTACCCTCCCTCGGATAGCCAGCTCCACTATATTTATGTTCCCACGCTCCAGGCATTTTGCTGCGCAATCCACTGCACGCACTTTATACAGGAGTCACGTTGTCTTAAAAAAACAGAAGAAAAAAAGTGGACACCTCGCATCTTGAGCGTTCTATAGACATGACCACTGATGTGCCCTTAAAAATTCGTAAAATAAATTGTCTAACAATTGTTTTGTTCAATCATGATTCTTTAACATAATCTTATTTAACTAAAACCACTCATGAAGACATTTTACTTCCCCAGCTAAACAAAGTATAGAGAAAGTTATGTAATCGGTCAGAAAATCACCACCATCTTGTATGTGTGTATGACGAAAGAACGCCCTGGTAGTAGGCGATATGACTTCGTAGTTATGACTGACAGAATTATTGTATTGAATGGTTAATACAATAAAAAGTTTAAACAAGAAAACATTTACTCAGGAAGAAAAAGTTATACTGACGATTCTCTCCCAACATTTCAAAAGATACTGGAATGCTACATCAGCAGGTGCCCACTGCCTGGATACATCTCACAGAGACGGAGACACAATATCTTTGCTATATGTTCAGAATTTATTAAAATTTTCAAAAATAATATTCACTATTCTTCATAAATTTCTTTTTTGGCAATTTGAGCCATCAATAAAAATATTTAAATGTATCCTGTTTCCGCTGTGAAAAGGTACATCCATTTTAATGTCTGGATGTAGAGTCGGTGCATTTAATATTTTCTCACTTATATTTGCATAGGACAGACCACTCGTATATCTTATTTCAGACTATCATGTACAATTAATCTTAATAAAATAAAATCATCGTAAAAATGAATCTGGTTTTTCAAAAACCGACCAGAAAAGGACTAATGTCTTCAAAATGAAAAATAAATTGCCCTTATACGGTTTGACATTTTTAAATGTATTTATAAATAGTTAAAAACAATATAAGGGATTGGAATGTATCTATCTTCTTTTTTTCTCTTTTAATTTTGATATTTATATTTTATGATTACATTTTTAATTCTGGAGGGGAATTTCTAATTAAGCGTAAGATTTAGTTGTAGAATGCAGCTGGGTGAAGAGTAGCGGACGCTTTTCTTATGGGGCCCCCCCCTATAGCAAATAATTTTGTAATTGATTCGGACGGCCTATTAACTTTTTTCTTTTTTCTGCCAATTAAAATGTTTTACATTCAAAAATAAAAAAAAATAATAATATAAAAAAAAATGCGATTGGCTACCGAAATAGTTACTTTTTCTTTTCTTCCGACTTCCTTTAAAGTGAAATCAATACAAATTTTTTTGTAGGTCTTAAATATGAAATATAGATAAAAAATGTAAAATTGCATGAATAAATAAAAATAAATCAACAATTAATAAAAAGGAGGAGAGATGAGGCTTGTGGTCGAAGAAAACAAACTTGTAGAATTTCTTCCAAGCTTTCGACACTGAGTGTGCCTTCTTCAAGGCCTGTATTGAAATATATACCTTATTAATGAGCTGATGTATGCTAGATTTGCATAAAAGATATGATATTGAAACAATTTGTGAATAAACCAATAATAGACATTTAAATTATTTATACCAAAATAAACTATAATATTAAATCTAAACAAAAAAACAATTAAAAATTAAATACAAACGTATATCATGAGAATTTTAATTGTTTCATAAATAAATTGTATCTCCATGTTTTCTCTCTTTCTGATTAATCTGGTTAACGAACATAGTTTAGTTTATTTCGGAATTACGGAGTATAAGCTGATGAAGTGATTAATTCACAGGTTGTAAAATAAAGACATGGTCAGACTTCTCACAGAATTTATTATTTCATGATAGTCGGTTTTCCAGACAAAAATATAAAAAAACACACAAAAAAAATTGTAAAATAAATAAACAAATTCAAAATCTCATCGTTGAGAATAGTTATGTTCTTCTTGTTTCCCAACTGCGTATATATATATTTTTTTGTATAGTTTATTAATTAATAACAAACTGTTATTTAAATTATTACTTTTACCATTTTATATTATGCTTTAATTAATAATTGACGGGGTTAGAATCAAAGTGGTCTAAGTGATATTTTTAAAACTTTGAAGAAAGTGTGCATTAAGTTCTTAACTGATTTTAAAAAACTATAATTTATCGAAACCGGAAATATTATGTCTTCTGCTTTTATGGTGAAAGTTGCTGATAGCAAACCATAAAAATGAATAAAAATCTTAATTTCAAGGTCACTATTGATATATTTAAGTTACTTGTTCATGTCACCAAAATGGGATAAGTGATTTGCCACTAGATCTCAGCACTGGCCAGGATTTCACTTGTACAACTTTTTTCCTCAATAGGACTATCATTTTTACACTTAACGAAAAATTTTCAAAAATGTCACTTGGACCATTTTGATTCTAACCTCGTCAATTGTTTCCTCAAACTGCCTGGTGATGAGGGCAACCTCGAAAGTTGGCTAGCAGGATACTACTTCTCAATTTTACAACTGAGAAAGCAAATAATTCTAATACAGGATTAGTGCGGAAGCTAGCAATTAAAATAGTACCTTATAATTTGTAGAAGTTTCCACCATAATGAATTTTAGAGATCCCTATTTATATGCTGAGAAAAATTATTTCCAGAGAACCAAGAAGAAGCATTTAAGAAAGTAATAAATTAAAAAAATGTCGAAGAAGGACCAAATATTATCTGGTAATTTGTAAGAATGAGGAAGAAACGTTTTTAGGACCTGGCTCTTATGTTCATAGCTGCCACTCAAACACAAATACATTCCGAGGTTCATGTGACTACGATCTTTTGTGTGGGAACTGGAAGCTGCCCACAGACGAAAGGATCCACGAAGATAACCATCTGATGTACAAAAACCTAAATAAAAAACTGTTCAGGCTCGGGCAATGAACCGAAATATTTCACAAGCATACTCCTCCGTAAGGAAATTCTACAATTTTGATTCCGGAAGATGTTGCCTAAATTCCCTAGTGCTGCATTTACCTACTAATATGAGTTAGTATATTGATTGCTCCCAGACGCCATATTTTCTTCGCTATTTCTCAATTTTCATTATATATCATAATATAAGAAGTTTATCTAGAGATTTAGCATGGTCGAAATGACTGGAACGAGGGTGCTCAATGAACATGTCAGAAGGTCAGCCGCCGACTGACAACGAAAATTCCCTCCTGAGTTTTCAGCATTATAAGATGATTATTCGATGAAACGATAACGTGATGTTTTGGATAACATTTTGGCTAGAGAAACCATTAATTAAAAATACCATAGAAATAGTAGTCTTTAAGAATACGTATGGAAAGCAATAAGCGAAGAGCAAGCAAAAATGCTTTTCTTCAGAATGAAAAAAAGTCATCGGATAATAATGGGCTATGTACTTCCTCAGCACGAATTAATCAATTACGTCATCGCTCTCCCCCCAAAGCCATTATTAGGGTGTTTGAGTCCACCCCCTATCTTTCTTCCCCCTTTCCTTTCGAACAATTTCGCGTAAAATTAATTGGAGCCACCCTTATGGGGTTTTTAATTTAAATATAAAATTTCATGTTGATACATTCATTACATCTGCAGTTATTGCAGATTTTTTAATTGAGCCCCCTCAGATCCCTCCCTCCCCTGCTTATTCCTCTGATAATTAATAGGTATCGTCCTTGGAGGGTTTTGCATAAACACGTTACAATTTGTGTTGATACGTTCATTCTATCGAGAGTTATCGTGTTCACACACACACAGATTTATTTTTGGAATCAGGCATTTTGGAACTCCCAATCACGATTTGGGAGTTTTGTAGGTAGATTGCTGAGAAGGCATTATAATATTGGAAATAAAGAAAAAAAGTATATTTCAAAAAATATTCCTATTTCACAAAATATATAAACTACATGGGAGTACTTTCGGTATTGCTACCATCATCAGTCCACAACTTGACAAATAGCAGTTGCTGAGGATGATAGCAATACCGAAAGTACTCCCATAAATTGGTTAGGTTAGGTTTTATGACTAATGCCCGGGCTTTAACTACGAGGTCATATCGCCTACTACCAGAGCGCTCTTTCGTCACTCTGGTGGACATGAGCACAACTCTACTGTGGGAGTTCTAAATTTTGCCTACCCTAAATTTTTATTCATTTAGGGCAGGGGTCTTCAACGAGTACCTGACATCGTACAGGCTCGGGACCATCGCTTAACGTCCCATCCGAAGGACGGCGTGCTCAAGTCTTCATTTCACCTCCCAGATAAAATAATCTAAGGGCTTCGGTCGGGTTTCGAACCCACGAACTTGAGCTCAGAAGACAAGCTCGCATACCACTGAGCTACCGGTTCCCTCCTCCCATAAATTGTACATATTTTGTAAAATAGACAATATTTTAAAAATAATATTTTTTTTCATTATTGTTATTGTGTTTAACAATAATTTTGGAGTAAATTATAGTATCGTTATAGTATTGGCAGCCCACTTATAGGAGGTGAAAAAACCTTGAGCACGCCATCCCTCGGATGGGACGTAAAGTGATGGTCCCGAGCCTGTGTGATGTCAGCTACTCGTTTAAGACACCTTACACTAGGTGAATAAACCTAGGTAGGCAACATTCAGGACTCCCATATAAAGTCGAGCTCATGTTCACCAAAGTGACGAAAGATCATTCTGGTAGTGGGCGATATGATCTCATAGTTTAAGCCCGGGCATGAGTCGTAATAACTAACATTAATCATATGTTGGTGTCCGCATTATTCTAATAATATTACTGATAATATATATTAACGACCCGACCGAGGTCCTTAGTTTATTTTATCTGGGAGGTAAAATAAACTTAAGCACGCCGTCCTTCGGATGGGATGTTAAGCGATGGTCCCGAGCCTGTACGATGTCAGGTACTCGTTAAATACCCCTAGCCTAGGTGAATAAAAATTTCGGGTTGGTAAAATTTAGGACTCCCACAGTAGAGTCGGGCTCATGTCCACCAGAGTGACGAAAGAGCGCTTGATGACCTCGTGGTTAATGCCCGGGCATGAGTCATAAAACCTAAACCTATATTAACGACGATATATAAGTTGTTTTCAGGCTGGACGATGAAATGTCAATTCCAGTTATAACCATCAATTTACCGACATCAATACGCCAGGGACCCTGTATGTCTCGGGTTAGTTGGCTGAGGGCCTGGCTTCTTCTTCAGGTCAGCTGTATCAGATGTCACAGGAGGTTTGAGGCCTTGTTCTGCCGTAATTGAAAACCGCATCCCAAGGTTTCATCATCCCGTTATATCTCCAAGATACCCTACTGACAGTTGCCTTACTGTCTGTCATCTGTTATTTCATCTATGTAATAAGAAAATCATTGAAGAACATTTACTTCCATGGCTGTACAAAATGTCTGTGTCTCAGTGACCACGATTACTCTCGATAGAATAAATGTATCAACACGTAATTTTATATGTGTATCCAGAACCCTCTAGCCACAGTAACTATTGATTTTAAGTCAAATCGACCAAAGGGAAGGGGGAATTAGGGGAGGGGGCTCAATTCAAAACCCTTAACAACAGCTGATGTGATGAATTTATCGACACAAAATTTGAGGATTTAGAAGCCCCTATATGTAAGTCAGCTATTGAATATTAGCGGTCCACTGGTTTTGGTGAGGGGGCGAAAAGTTAATTGATTAATTCGCTCTTAGAAGAACATTGTCGGTGATTCACCGCCGCTTTTTTCAAATTATTCACAGTACATACCCTGTCATTTTGGAAACCTTTTCTGTTTATCAATACCACTTAAAAATATAACATTTTTTGGAGCCTATAAATATTTAGTAAGTGTCAAAGAAGTCATAGGATAGACGCATATATAGAGTGAACAATATTTTCACTGATCAGAAAGGTTTATGTAACATTGGGAAAAGTATTTTGTCGATATAGGTATTTCACAGATTACTTAAGGTTCATCCCCTTCAATATTTTCCAGGATCATTGATTTTCCTACACTACTTTTCCATCTCTTCACACCTCTATACCATCCTTCAACTTAGTACCTATTCCATCCGTTGATATACGAGTACACTATTTTCCTCTTAAACTTTCCACTCTTAAACTAATACGCTACTCAGACATTCTTTGCACATTTACTTCTGCAACCTCGGTATAAATCACACTTCGTTCCCCTCCATTTCCATAGAATCGTTCATTGCTTAGGTTATTTTCTATCGTAGATCCGCTCCATTTCAGTAGAATTCTTCCTTGCTTATGTTATTTTCTATTGCGGATTCTGTTCATTCTTGTACGATTATTTCTTATTTTCTCTTCATTTCCATAGAATTGCTCATTGCTTAGATTATTTTCTATCGTAGATCCGCTCCACTTCAGTAGAATTCTTCCTTGCTTATGTTATTTTCTATTGCGGATTCTGTTCATTCTTGTACGATTATTTCTTATTTTCTCTTCATTTCCATAAAATTGTTCATTGTTTAGGTTATTTTCTATAGTAGATCCGCTCCACTTTAGTAGAATTCTTTCTTGCTTATGTTATTTTCTATTGCGGATTCTGTTCATTCTTGTACGATTATTTCTTATTTTCTCTTCATTTCCATAGAATTGCTCATTGCTTAGGTTATTTTCTATCGTAGATCCGCTCCACTTCAGTAGAATTCTTCCTTGCTTATGTTATTTTCTATTGCGGATTCTGTTCATTCTTGTACGATTATTTCTTATTTTCTCTTCATTTCCATAGAATTGTTCATTGCTTAGGTTATTTTCTATCGTAGATCCGCTCCACTTCAGTAGAATTCTTCCTTGGTTATGTTATTTTCTATTGTGGATTGTGTTCATTTCCGTATAGTTCATTCTTATTTTCTATTGTAGATCCTCTCCATTTCAGTAGATTTCTTCCTTGGTTATGTTATTCTCTTGTGGATCTCCTCCATTTCTGTATAATTCTTCCAAGCTTTTCTCTTGTTGATCCTGTATAGCTGATGTGAGAGTGTCTCCTTGAGGCTCAGTGGGGTGGGACCTGTCTCCCACTAACTAGTCCAAAGGATCCTTCGCTAAGCCGTCCTAAGGACATCGTCTTGTCTGATGATATAGTCAGCCGCCCTGACGTCACCCCTCTGACCTCGCCCGACTTTCCAACATATACAAATTAATGGCGAGTCCACAGCTACTCTCTACTCTATTATTATATTTCGTAAAAATTTCAGGATGATAACCAGCACCAAAACTGGGTGGGGTTCATTTTTAACAGAATAAACAAAACAAGGCAAAATGGTCAATATAAAAAAAAAAAAAAAACTGTTAAGTAGGCCATAGCCTATAGCCTTGATCTGCGCAAATTCTTTTAAAGTTTTGCAACTTTTAATATGTTCATTTTCTTCAGTCGATGAATCTTAATGAAAGCTGGAATAATGAATAATGATATTCTTTCATCCACGTGGCAGAATAATTTCTTAAAAATGAATCAAATAGATAAATCAAATAATTTATGGTTTCCAGATTTACTTTGTGAAGCTCCATTCTAGGAATAGATAATTAAAAAAAACAATTTCTTTGTCAAACTTCACTATATATTCTCAAATACTCAACTAGTTTCGCCGTGTTAAGGCATTATCAAGAGTCACTTATAAACCTTTTATAATGCCTAAACACGGCGAAACTAGTTGAGTATTTGAGAATGTATAGTGAAGTTTGAAAAATAAATTGTGTATTTTAATTATCTATTCCTATAAATCAATTAACCCAACCGAACATAAAGATGGACCGTATAAATTATATTGTATATTTATATTAAAAATAAAATTACACGTCGATATAGGATTCATTACATCGGCAGTTACTGTGGTTTTTGAGTACAGCCCTCTCGACCTCCTCTTCCCTTCGGCCGAATTCTCTGAAAATTGATCCTTATGCGGTTTTAAATGTACATATATTCATTCTATCTGCAGTTATTAAAGTTCGTGTGTATAACCTCCACCTAATACCCTCCTTCCCTTTGTTCAATTTGATTAATTAAATTTAAATACCCATAAGGAAAGCACCTATTAATTTTTGGCGAGTAAATTGAGTATTAAGATTCATAAGCCATCATGTAAGACTATATCTCGCTTTGGAGCGAGAGCGGAAAGGTAATTTGCGCTAGAGAAGGATATACTCGGTGATTTGCCGACGATTTTTTAATTTTTTCTCTTCAATTTCGATATCTGATTCGATATTCAATTGTCGGTTCTGATGCAAAGATCACTAGATCTTAGATAAGGTAGACTTTGTTATTCGATATGGATACGTTCAATGTGAGGTTGAGTGATGGAAAGTGTTCCTCCTTCAGTGACGGACCTGTTGAGATGAACAATACACAGATAGGGAACTTGAACGAGTGCCGCAGCGGCGCCTTTGTAACCTCTTATTGTGTCCGACACACACACAGACACACACACAAGTGACCAAAGGGGAAATTCGGTCGGAAAATACGGAAAAATGAATGAAATGGAGCATGGACAGAGAGTGTTAGCGGCTTCACTTCAACAAGTAGACTCTTCAAGACGTGTCTTCCGGGCTTTTTGAGAAAACTCCTTCTTTTTTCTTATAGTTTTTTTTTTTTAAGGGAAAGTGAAGAAAATCTGCAATGGATCGCCCCCTTTTGTTGACACCGTTCTCTAGAATCTTGCCTTCTTAGATAGTGTTAGAATCAATCATTTTTGTCAGCCAATTGAAAACATAATGAAAAACAGTGTGTTACGAACTATGAATATTTTTGCCAAAAAAACTTATGTTCATTAAAGTTTTTTCATAACACTTTAAATTATGCTTAATTGATTATTTATTTAATCATTTTTTAATCTAAAATTGATACAAAACAGCACAAAAATAAACAAAATGTCCTCTGATTTAAGATAGGACCAGTATGAACAATGATATAGCTCCCCAATTTGAAAGTAAGGTTTTATTTATTTATTTTTTTTTTGAAAAGATTAAAAATAAAGAATAGTAATATGTGACTTTCTTATACCACTCACGTTTTTATATAATTCTCCAACACCCCCCTCCCCTTACTTAATTTTGTACTGACATTACTGAGAGTAAGCAAGTAATGTGTTGGCGTCAGCGTTTTCTTT
The DNA here is from genome assembly GCA_963662175.1 of Aradus depressus. Classification (NCBI taxonomy): domain Eukaryota; kingdom Metazoa; phylum Arthropoda; class Insecta; order Hemiptera; family Aradidae; genus Aradus; species Aradus depressus. Next base: position 45,059,728 of record OY759215.1, read on the forward strand.
GTTTCTTTGAACAACGTCATGAAGAGTGTCTTTCATATATCCAGTAAAGTCAGTATGAAATGAATTTGAGGGGAGGACGCGGGGGGGGGGGGGGGGGGGGGGGGAGTGATATGTAGAAAACTGGTTGATATAAGATCATTTACTTACTTATATTTAATTTTTTTATAGCCGGCAAAGGGTTTTTTTTTATCTGGGAAGCGAAAGAACATTGAGTACGCCGTCCTTCTGATGTGACGTTAAGCAATTGTCCCGAGCCTGTGCGATGTCAGGTCTTAGTTAAAGACTCTTTACCCTAGTTGAATAAACTTGTGTTGCCAAAATTTAGGATTCCGACAACATATGAGTCATAATAACTATTGCTTATTAACCCCCGACGCAAAAGGAGAGGTTTGAAGTTTGTCTGTGTGTGTGTCTGTGGCATTGAAGCTCCAAGACGGCTGAACCGATTTCAAAGTGTTTTTTTTTGTTTCAAAAAGTGGTATTTGCGAGGAGTTCCTAGCCAAGTTTGGTGTAAATCCAAAATGCAATCCGTTTTCAAGATCTTACGGTTTCATCTCGGCCTATATTACAGCTAAAGACTTGGAGTTTGAGCTCAAATGTTTATAAGGCCAAGCCCCTCCCCCTAAGACCTTCAAGCCCTCCAAAAAAGCCCTCTCCAAGGTTTCAGTAAAAAAAATTAATGAACAGAAAATTTTTTTTTTTTTTTTTAATATATTTATATTTGGGCTTATGTTTCGTGGAGACATATTATTTCCTTACGGAATTTAGCTAAGGTTATTTTAACCTTTATTATTGCTCATTATTTTTCGGGTGCACTTTGCATTGTTTTAACCATAAAAACATATTTCAAAATTTGATTTGACAAACAAAATTAAATTTTTGTATTCAAATTCAAAAGTCATAAAAATAGCACCTTTTAATTTTCCGCGAAATCGGCCGAAGGGAAGGAAGGATCAGAGGAGGGGGTCAACTCAAAAACCCTAACAACTACTGATGTTATGAATCTCTTACTTTACACAGAAGTTTTTGATTATTTATATTTGAAATACTTCAACATATTGCGAGATACATGCCGTAAACCGTCTCAATATGACGTCTCAAAAATCAATTTTTTTTTCATGTATTCACGCGAAAACTTTAAGTTCTATAGAAAAATTTGATCTAACCAAAAATCAGCTGACGAAGTACATTGTCAGAGATTCCCTGACAACATTTTTGGATTCTGGACGTCAGAAAACATAAAACTACGTTTAAAACTCAACATTGAATTTCTATTCGTTGACATAACTTTCCCTATACTTCGTATAGCTGGGAAAGTCAAACTTTGTAGAAGTGACAAGAGCGTGTGACCTTTCATTCGAACGTCATCCATCAGCCAGAAAGAATGACTGGACCACCCAGATGTACTTTGTAGTGGGTAACATAGACCTGCATAGCAGCAGATGTCCCTGTGTCTGTCCAACCATTGTGTTGCGTATTAAATATTTAAAAGCATTTAGTGATGCTGATATGCCCAGAAAAACCATATTACTTCATTTAATATAAATTGTAAACAATAGTGTGATTTAGAATTAGGTATAAAATAAGGTATAAGCTACTAAATAAGCCCTAAAATAAGCCCAAAATAGGTATAAATTTAGGTAGGTTACGTAATCGATCAGAAATTCCAGTGTTTTCACAACTTATGGACTTCTCTAGAGTTCTGACAATGCTTCCAATCTCCAGCGCATTCAATTCTTGTACACAAAACCATCCATACGGATCTCAATATTCCCTTGACCACCGAATTAACTAAATTCAGGTACAAAAAATTAATTTCTAGTTCTGCTTTCCCTTCTGCTAAATACGATTAAGCTAAATGCTTCATATACTTGAGTGAGTGGCCCGGCGGTGCCGTTGTTTTTGTCCCCCCGCCCGGCCTGCGTGTTCGTTTGTCGCCCTTGGTCCTGTGCTTGGCCTTCCTCTGGGCCCCCTGGCCCCCTGTGGAATCCCACCGTGGCTGTTCTCGTCAACTGCATTAAGAGTTCGCTGGCTTAGTTAGGGTAAGGAATGTACTAAGATAGGGCGATAATAACCGACGCAGTTGTTCGCCCAAAATAAATAAACCAACAACTTTCTGCTAAACTTGCTGAACGACGTCTTCAGCGCTAATGGCCTAGAGACCTCAGATCTGTCAGTTATTGATTAGTCATAAATGAACTCATTGCATTTGGAGTGTCACCACTCTGTAAAAAATTCGAAGTTTAGTAAAGAAACAAAATTAGATAAACTATCCGCTGACGCCTCAAACGGCAGAGGGACTTGCTCCAGCACTAGACTGGAGTCCACTTCGGTCACGTACCTCAGCAGTACAACCACGCTCATGTCATCGTTGTAAAAATATATAAATTAATAAACTTCTAAATCTGATGTATTATTTATTTGTTTTATTTATTTGCAATCTATATAAATTTAATATAATGAGCAAATATGGTAACTATATACATGAGTGTCTATGCCACATGTTGAGAGAGGTCAGCCAGCGCCGACACTCTCTAGAAACTAGTACAATGTTTAGATTTCACTTAGAAGATCTCGAGACCACCTCCTATTCAGACGGCGTGGAGGATTGACAGGATGGGATTGAGAGGATAGGACTTGTGCAAATGGGTTAGGATGGGATGAAAGTATATTGTGGAAATTAAAGAATCGGGATTGGACGAATTTAAAATAATTTCAAAAAACGCTAATAACTAGCGATAATATGGACCGGAATTTCATATGAGGATTGAGGAGCCCTTATGTATGTCAACTACTGGTTTTTAGCCTCTTAGGGCTGGTTTTGAAGGGAGACCGAAAACTTAATTGATTAATTCGTGCCGGGGAAGTACGTTACGGTGATTCACCGACGTAAGTTTTCTATTCCCCAAGAATGTACCATTTTTCTATAACTTCAGATAAGCTATTCGAGGATTTCAAAAAGCCCATCTACGTTTTTTTTTATTTTTTTTTTCATACACATTTAATATTGACAATTTATCTTCATTCACAGCTTACTGTTTTACGAATGCATATCGTACGCAACTTTATGCATTAGTAAGGTACCTTAGATACTCCCTGTGGATGCAACCTTGTAGACGCCAGTTGCTCTTGTTAGAATTTCATGATATATATAAGTGATTTGCCCTTCTTTCACAAAAGTTAACATCAATAATTCAATAACTATTAAATTTTATTATAGTTGTTCATTTCAAATAGGTTTCCTTGACAATTAATTGATTAATTTAATATTGTCTTTAATTATTAATTATTAATTAATGCTATTAATGTAGACATAACATTAAAGTTATTAATTGTACATTTATATAAATGTTTTCCTTTCAATCTGTGTTCCACTAATAAAAACAATTCCAATGGAAAAATACACCTTTTCTAGTTGATATTGTTTTCTTATTTTCAATTATTTATTTTGTCAGTTATAAAATACTTCAGAAGTTATTTTAACACAAAATAAATATTTCCTTTTATACCAGCAATAAAATGCTTACAGCTAGATTAAAAATATTCAATTAAATATTGATTACAAAAATCCCTCCAAATTTTGTAAAAAAAATACGAAACTCAAAAGACGACGAAGATCGGAGGAAGTGCAATTACTCCAAAAACCGTAACTCTCCGACCGAATACGTTGACACAACGATTCGTATTCAGATTTAAGAGCCTATGATAAGACATCTATTAATTTTCAACATAATCGTCCATAAAGGACAATAGGTCTGAAGAGAGCGTGAAAATATATTTCGAACAAGGGAAGAATATAGAACAGTGGTTCACCGACCATCTTTCAATTAGTGTAGAGATGGAAGTCCCCTGCGAACGCATGAGATCAAGCACACTCATTTCATTTTGACCTTATTCAGAGAAAACCAAGCAAGTGAAAATAAAAATATATATCAAAACCATCAGTGGATTACCCTTGGATGACCATAGAGCACAATAGAATTCATTAGGGAGGCGACACGATCCGTGCGATATTTTGAAATGCCCAGACAGCTGACGATGATTGAAAAACCAATAGGAGTGGGGGGGGGGGGGGGGGGGGGGGATGTCATTAGGAGGATATTTATTGGACGGGAGGGAGAGCATGAGATTCGTGAGATGACTCGACGCTAATCAGCGGATGACAAGGCGAAATTCGCCAACCAACACAGCACGTTGCCAAATCAACATCAAATGATACGAATTTCACTTATTCGCACGTACGTACCCTTGATGTCTTTTTCCACATGTCTAATATTGTTGCTAATTTCACAAATCTAATCTTCTCCTAAATGGGTCCCTTCTCTGGTAGATTGATATTATACTTACCCTGTTATAGGAAGTTTAAGAGAAGTTATGGAATCAATCAGCAAACTGATTCACTTTTCACCGGAATTTGATGTTTTCCGGCGCACAGATTCCAAAAATATATGGACTCGATAACTTTCGAAAGAACGTACATGTCGACCATATATGTGTAACGAGAAGCCAATAAGGACAACAGCTAAAGATTTCAAGTTTGGGGGGGATTTGGAAAGGGGGGTTAAAACTTCGCGCTGGGGAAGTACCTTCTCGGTGATTCACTGAGATTTTTGTATCTGTTTAAGATCATCATAATGGATATAGCGTACGTTGTAAACTAGCAATACGGCAGAGAAAAAGAAGAAATCATAGTTGTCTCAAAACTTTAGTTTTTAGGAAAAGGAGAGTCAATTCTGAGTAGATTCACGGTAGGAACAGGAATGCTTGGATAGCACTGTATATCCAGGTATCTGTCAGATAGGGAGAACACGAGATGACCAGGAGTCGTGATCCACACCCACCTACCTGCCCGCTCCAGTCCCTGCCTCACCTTTCTTTTTGGGTCACAGGTTTGAGTCTGACTACAATCAGGAGGGTCACCGGATTGAGTCGCAGGTCCACAGTCAGGGGGTTACAGTTTGAGCCATTTCGTTCACTGTAATTGGCACATTCCTCAAGGTCTTAGTTTGTAGTGGGGAAAATTACAGGGAGGAAATAAAATGAGCTAAACTTTGAACTTCAAGCGTTTGTAAATCCTTGGACTGAAGGGCTGCGAGGTAGCGCAAGGCTGGAAACTGAGAATAGCAGTTCCGTAGTCAAACGGACCTTGGTTGAGGGAGCAATGGCGCAGAGAGAAGGCTGAGTTCACACACAGGGAAAAAGAGGGCAGCACTGAAGTGGCCATGTTACCAGAAAAACGATAAATTAAATAATGTTAGGAGGGGGGGTTCCGTTCATTAACATGTAGTGTTTTGTTTGATGTTTATAACATAACAAATTGATGATGTACGCTCTGGAGGATTGATCAATAACTTCTGTTGATCATGGAAAATAGGCGTGGATAATGGGATATGTAGAGCGGTGGATAATCGACATCGCTTTCCTTGGATGTTTCAATTGAATTAAATTACTTATTGAATGCATATAGCAGGCTATTATAATAATAAGTAAATAATTGCACATGCGCAGTTGGAATAGAATGAACAAATAAATAAAAAAAACAATAATAGATAAATATAACCAAAATGAACTGAGTAGAGTATAAGATAATCCAAATGAGCATGTATTGATGATAATAAATTATTTAAATAATGGCCACTTTATTATGAATACCAATTCTTTATTTTATTCGAATTTCATGTTATTACTTTTTTGAAGTTTATGCTTAAACCAAAATATTTTTTCAGTTAAAATTTTCCCAGAGACAGTAGAACTTTACTTGGGGAAGCGGCGTGACAGCCTCAGGTAATATCAAGTAGCCTCAGAATTGTATAAATATGCCAACTTAGCAAATTTAAGTATTTCTGTTGAACTTTGATGATGGGGTAAACCGAAACCGGTACATATTTCCACTACATCGTACATACTTCTGTGCATTTAGACAATATAAAGGTTAAATAAATTCTTTGTTTTTATTAGTTTTTCCAGTATATCGACACAGCAAAAATGTATTCGGACGCATAGATACTGACGGATAGAGAGAAGTCATATACTGAAAAGCATCTACTTTTTTTTTTTTTTTACGAACAGATATTGACAACTGTGCAAAAAATTTAAACTAGAAGCAAATGTGCTAAGAGAAAGATAATGACAATGTCAAGAGGGGAGAAATCAACCAGTGGTGACTCCCTACGCACTGACTCATTTGTAATTAATCACTGTCACTGCTGCTGCTAAGGAGGTCTCTAGGCCATTGACACTTAAGCCGACGATGGGGGAAGTGTGACAGAACGGATTGTACAGACTAGTGGATTATTGTGGAAACTAAGAGGGGAAAATAATTTTTTTATACTTAGCCACTTCGGTGATAAAAGGTACGATAAGGCTATTGTACGAAGGATTTTAAATTGGAGGGATTGATTGCGCTGAACTTTGGAAGCCTTGGTGGAACCCCACAGTTCAAGTCCGTAAGTTCACATAGGCAGAGGCGGATTTAAGTTAGATTGCGCCCTTGGCCCATTCCGATTTGGCGCCTACCAAAGTCCCTTCTAAATAAACATTTTGTTGTATAGTTAATTATATTTATTAATATCGTTAATATATTATTTTTAAAATACTACGAAGAAACTGAGAATTTTAATTTTCAATTTTAGATGAAATCATTTTATTATTAATTACCTTTGAAAAACTATAGAAGAATCACTTAAATATCAAATAATATTTTTTTTTTTATTGTATTCTTATCTTTTGTGTATAATATTATTTTATTAAATTATTATTTAGGCAGTGAAAAAAATGCTAATTGTTGTGTTCTTTTTAATTGTATACATTATATACTACAAAAACTATAATAATCATCTAATACCATCAAATTAATTATTAATAAACAGGTTTTTAATCAGATGAACATGATGGTTGTTATTTGTCTTCATGAGACGATAAATTTGAAAATTCATTGTCATAAAATTAGATTTTTTGGGAATTTTTTTAAATAAATTCTCCATTTCTGCTGTTTTTTTTTCAACTAGTTTTGAGATGATACATGATGCTCTTAACTCATTCAAACTATTGAGATTTTAATTTTTAGTCACCCTTCAAATTTTGGCGCTTTAGGCGCGGGCCTAAGCCTAAATCAGTGACTGCACATAGGTATTGTATTGTAAATAACACGTACTCTGAAGAGCATGTGTGATACGCTTTCAAATGATTCTTGGAGTGTATTTTTCAGAACTCACTCATTCATCAGAACTCACTATGCTTTCTCCTGGGAATGAAAATAATTACAACAAAATAATTACTTCTCAGTTCTGACGATTTGTGAAATATCCCAGTCAAGCTGTCATACTCTGAAAATTGCCAAGATCTGTAAAAATGGCGCACTCTCCTCTCTAGGTACTCTACCTTTTGCCATCTCTGACCTTTTGCACACTCTCTTTACCCCATTCTATTTAAAAAGGTTAAATCAACTTCTTCATTTGAGAAGCTTTACAACGTTGTAATTACGACTTTGAAATATCTTCTTTATTTTCTAATCTCTGTTTTTTTCAACATATGAAAGTCACGATTTTAGGATATTCATTAATTCGTTGCTAATATTGATATGCTTTTTTTTTTTTTTAACGCTTTTTTATTTATTAAATATTAACTTGTGCAATGGCGAACTTAGTTTGAAGCTTATATGGCTTAAATCTCAGAATCCCGAAGCCCATTTCACTAAAAAATATTTTTATGTTTATTTTAAAAATATATTGGTTAGTTATTATGACTCATTCCCGGGCTAGAACAATGAGGTCATATCGCGTACTACCAGAGCGCTCTTCTGTGGACATGAGCCCAACTCTACTATTGGAGTCCTGAATTTTGCCTATCCTAAATTTTTATTCATCTAGGGTAGGGGTCTTTAACGAAAGGGGTCTTAAACGCCTGACATCGTACAGGCTCGGGACCATCACTTAACGTCTCAACCGAAGGACGGCTTGCTTAAGTTTTTTTTACCTGCCAGTTAAAAGGAGATCTTTGAACGGTTTGTCGAAATTGTCTCTATCAGAAGATATATCGTGACCCAAAGAAAGGAGAGGGAAGAGTCCCGAAATATTATTAAACCAATTTTATATGTATACAGATTTTTAATTAGTCATAGATGTGCTACTGATATGAAGTTGTTGTATTGAAAACTGCTTCTGTTTCAAATAAAACAGTGGAAAGTCAACGTCTTTCCATAGAAATTAAAAGATGTTCTCTTCCCACTGTTTTATATTTGACCAGAACGGTTTTCAACCCAACAGCGTCATCATCAGTGGTACATCAATGATAGAATAAATATAATATATAATAAAAATAATGAAAATTTTAAATCTTAAAGCATCAGAGTAAAAGATGTATTTATACTTATTTAGTAACAAAATAAAAACTTAGACCAAACAAACAGCGTAGCGGTTAAAAAAGATTTATACTTTTCATTATTTGTATTATATATTATATTTATTCTATCATGGTTGTACCACTGATGATGACGTTGTTGCATTGAAAACCTTCTCTGGTCAAATATAATACAGTGGGAAGACAACATCTTTTATGTCTATGAGCAATATTGTTCCACAATATCTCATTATCTATATATATTATATCAATATGTTATATATTTTATTATAGTATTACTTTTACATAAAATTCTTTATTTACCAGATCAACATGAATTTGTTTTGCATGGTATAGTTACATAATTGAAAATCTATGAGTTAATAACAATTGGCAAATGAAAATAACTTTTGGGATACATTTACCCCTTAAAGTATGTTAAGCAATTAATCAATAAAACAGAAAAAGTAGAAAAAGAACAGATATTTAGAATATACAGATGGCTGGAGTAGCAGTAACATAATGAACAATTTAAGGAGGGAAAACTGATAGTAAAAGTTCATAATATAATGTTCTGAATGAGACGCGGTTTTAAACGAAGTGTTTCGGAACGAACCCCTAACTTAAACCTCCTAGCACCTTTAACTGATGGTAAGTTATCATGATATTTCCTGAATTTCCTCCTGATGAAGTCATCTATGGTCTCAAGGTGTAGCTCCCTGTGTAACTGGCAGTTTCGAACGAACCAGGGGGCGTCCACCGCCATCCTCGTCACCCTATTTTGGAAGGTTTGTATTCTTTTTATTTTGGAATTTGAAGCTGCACCCCGCACCTCACACCCATACAGGAGGAGCGGTCTAAGAATAGCCCTGTACAGGAGGAGGGTACATTCAGGCTTTAGTTTAGATTTCCTGTTGATGAGAGGAAACAGGATGGCCAAAGTATAGTATTAATTTATTACATTGGAATCGAAACATAAAATACTTTTTTTTTTAATGTGCACAATTGAAGCATGATATTTATTGATAATTCATTGCAATCTCGAGATATCCATAAGTAATATTACCCTTGGTTTCACAAAGATTATTATAGCTCTTTTTATTATTATTACTATTATCAAAGGAACACAATTACAAATAGAGTAATAGATGTTATAGGTATCTCATAATAATTATTAAGAAACCTATCAGAGAACCGGACAGAAACTATTACATTTAAATTAATTTCTTGAGGGGAATTGCGAAGGCACAAAATGCAGCATTGCAAAAAATAACGACAGTATAATATATTGTGCCTGACTGTGCTTAAGATCACAGGTTCGAAACCCGGCCGAGGCTCTTAGTTAATTTTATCTAGAGAGTAAAAGAACTTAAGCCTTCGGAATGGACGGAGAGATGGTCCCGGGCCTGTGTCGATGTCAGGTACTCGTTAAAGACCCCTACCCTAGGTGAATAAAAATGTAGGGCAGGCAACATTGTGGACTTCCACAGTGAAGTCGGGCTCATGTCCTCCAGAGTTCTCTGGTAGTAGGGGATATGACCTCGTAGTTGAAGCCCGGGCATGAGTAATAATAACTGAATAACGAAATTGGACGGATGAGTCCGCAGTACATTTGCAACCTTGTTGTCATCAGGATGATTTCACACTATCATTGTTTTAATCATGAAAAAAACTGTAATTTAAAAATGATGGTTTCACGATTGATTTTTCATAATTGAAAAATGACAAGAAAAATGATAGAAAATATGTGGCGTGTTCTCATAATTCATTGCTCTTCTAGATGATGTTTTTGTTTTGATATAGGTTATACTATCAGCTAAGTGAATTTAGTTAGTTATTGCGACTCATGCCCGGGCTTTTACTATGAGGTCATATCTCCTATTATCAGAGTATTTTTTCGTTACTCTGATGGAGATGAAGCCGACTCTACTATATGTCGCCTAATTTTCTATTCACCTAGGGTAGGGGTTTAACGAGACATCGTACAGGCTTGGGACCATCGCATAATGTCCATTCAAGGATGGCGGATGGCGTGCTTCCAGATAAAATAAACTAAGGCTTCGGCCGGATTTTGAACTCACGATTTTCAGCTCAGTAAGCAAGCACGCATACCACTGAGCCACCGGCGACCTCATAGGTGATAATAAACTGCGTTATCATCAGTGGCACATCTCACCCGTACAGTGTGGAGTCTAAAGTGAGGGTCAGTATTTCTTTTGACTCCACACTGTACGGGTGTAGCTAGTATGGATTCCTCCGCCATAGTAGGATACAAAAGAGAGTTATTAATTCCTCTTCACACATCTAGAGGTATACAAGAGAAATAATTTAGACAAACCAAAATTACTTCTTGGATGATGTATATTAGTGAATACCTTCGTATAGGAGTGAATGAATATCAAAGATCCAGTGATATATATTCATATATATATATATATATATATATATATGAATCTATTATATAATCTCTTCTCTCTTGTATGAAATAATCTTGGGAGGGGGGAGGGAGAGAGTGTGTGATTTGTAAAAGCGTGGTTGGTATAAATCTATTTTTAAATTGCAACCCCTAGCAACGAATTACAGGTATTTCTTTGTAAGGGTGGTTGATATAAGAAATTCCTGGAATTGCTGCATCAGATTTTTGTTTTATTGAATTTGTGATGTTTTTTTAAAAAAACACTTTTTTTTAATGCTTTGATTTGACATATTTTTTTGTGGCATTATGCAATTTGACAGTGGTAACACATTGCCATCTGATCACCTTGAGACCATGTGAAATATAGTGTAAAATATTGTGTTAAACTGTTTTCACGCTTTCCGCCCGTTGGGAAAGAATATAAGCATCACAATTTCAGCACGAAATTATGTTAAATCCTCCCCTTGGAGAGAGAAAAAAAAAACTATTTTAAGATCTGATCTGAAGAAACTTCTTCGCTATTGGCAGAAAATAATTTTCTTTTAAAGTAACAATCATAATTTTATATGTACAGCCTCTAGCAATGTTGGGCACATACTAAGTTGCCCAGCGTTACTCTGCAAATACTAGCAGGGGTGCATAGGGTTGTTCGACAAATACATGCTATCTTAGCAAGTATCGGTGAACTCTACTTGATAAATATATACGAAATTAGCTATTCTGAGAGTTTCACACAAACTACCAGGATGAATTCAAATGGATTCAGTCCCAATTGGAAGTCACAAAATTAAATTTCAATTTTCTAAATTATATTTATTTATTTATTTTAAAATTTTTATCTATCATAAATAAAACTGAATAACTAGAAAGGAAAAAGGGGCATTCCTATGATTATTTCGACTTAAAGGCACCCATTTTGGTCAATGTTGAGAAGAGCCAATTTTGTTTTTCGCCGCATAGTACAATGGACTGCTAGTTCTGCTATACTAATGCTAGATCTGCTTGTGCTGTAGCTAGTAGGTCAGATATTCGTTAACAAGTTTGAAGGGCTGAAGGGGAGTTGCCCCAATGGCGGCTTTCTGTCATCACACTCCTGCCTCCTCATCTCGCATTTCACTAACCTTTAACTGATTGCAGTTTTGCGCATTCATCTTCTCCTTCTCCTCTCAGTTAGAATGACATTTCTCATTTTTGCTGAAAAGAGCCCACCTAGATACCAAACAATTTCTTCTCATTTTACCGGCGATGAAAGTTTCGCAAAACTCAGAAAGATCAATGTAAGATGATATTACACTTTTTTAAAATTTAACTGATACTGAAGAATATAAGAAAAATTGCGACGTTAACTTTACATACAATATTATCAAAAAGCGGTCGAACCCGAGAATTATAGGAGTGAGTAAAATTTGTGCCATGTTCCCGAGCCTGTATGATGTCAGGTACTCTTACAGTTGTAGGATATGCAAAAATTTCCTCCTATAGTTGAATGAGGCTCATGTCCACCAGAGCGAAGGCAGAGAGCTCTGCTAGAAGCAGTATGACCTCATAGTTAAAGCCCGGGCATGAGTCACCGGGAAAGTCATTCTCAGATTTACTCTGTACAATGAAACAGGGCCTCGACCGGGTTTCGAACCCGCGATCTTGAGCATAGTAGGCAAGCACGCTACCTCTGAACTACCGATGCCCTCTATTTATTATAATTTTCTATCATATGCCCACATTTCTTCACTTAAACGTTACAAACCTACAAGTTCTACTTTTTTTGATATGAAGGCAAATGACACGATTTCCTTTATAGTCGCTACACAAACTAAACAGTGAATAGTGGGGGTGGCTATGATTGAGGGTGTTGCCCAAGGCTCACTCCGAGGTACCTAACTGTTCTCCATTGATGGGTCCCAGCCAACACTAACAACCTTGTGTAACTCCTCCCGCTCGCCCGCCCATTCATCCTTCTCTCTAAATCATCCTTTTTTCACTTTTATAACGTTTCATTATCACCCAATAATTCTTCAGTGTCTGTCACTGGTTTTTCATCTGACAACCAACTCTCTACTTAACATTATATCCTTCTTTCTACCTCCCCCCCTCTCCCCCCTCCAAAAAAAAAAACTTATTCTTTGAAAAAGAAAGCCATTCTCTGCAAGCACTACGTTATTGCTGTTTTTATTATTATTTTTTTTTCAATCCCAAAAAACATATAAATACCTACCACTTTCTTTATTATTGTAAAATATATTTTTATTATGCATATTTACAATCGGTACAGACCATAAGTAAAGTTGACAATAGGTAATGGACCAATTTATGTACAATGATAACAAAATACAAGTGAGAAAAAATAAATAAAATAGAATAAATAATAATTAAAAAAACAAACAAATAAATTAAATAAGAATACAAATAAGAATATAAAAAATTAGGTAAAAAAATATATATAATAAATACATACGTGCATAAAAAATAATAATAATAATATAATAGTAAGAATCCAAGTAAAAATATTTAAAAAATATATTTATAATTATAAAATATAAATATAAATATATATGTGGGTGCTGATCACGAATCCGTGTTAGAATTGCAGTTTTTCAGTTGACAACTGTCAAAAATGCTGTCAACTTTTGAAAAAATAAAATCTGCTGTTTAAACGGAATTGTTCATTATTCCAAGAGTTTTTACAGATTCTAATCATGAAATTGTGAATGAAATCATCAAAATCGTTATTCGACAAGTGACCACTGTCAAAATTGCAGTTTGACAGTTGTCAATTGTCAAAAATATTATCAATATTGCTGTCAACATTTTTAATGATTTTTACGAGCATTTTTGACAGTTGTCAACTGAAAAACTGCAATTCTAACACCGGATTCATGATGAGCACCCACCAAAACCTTAGAATACGCATTTTGAAGCCGAAACATTAGAAATTAAACGAACCGCGCTGTAAAATGTCTTGAAGTATCGAATACGAATGTTAAACTCCATTTGAAATTCAAATGATCGGTGGCATGGGTTTTTCCTTTCAAAAAATTCCAAATTTTAAAAGATTTATTTTTTTGTGATTCTAAACCAGAATCCGTTTGGAAATCATCAAAATTTAAACTTTTTCAAAATAACGGTTACCCTAATATATATAATATATACCTGCCACTTTAAACGTATTTTCTGGCCTCATCAGATTTATACCTAGGTGTTTATTTATTTATTACTTTATATTTATAATACCAGTGGTATAAGAAAGTATTGTAATCGTGCAAAAATCCGAGAACGAGTTTTTACGTTTTAAGGTCCTCTGATCATTTTTGCAATGATGTCCGTATATGCGTATGTAATTTTTTTAGCGCTCTACCAAATACCGCTTATGACCTAATCAAAAATCTTTACAAATAAAATATGTAGAGAAAACTAAAAGGCACAATTTTCTGATAAATATATGAAATATTTTTTTTTTAAAGGTCGCTCCGTTTGTGAAATACATAACGAAAACTGTCCTAAAATGTAGTTTTGAAACCCCTTATTTTACTTTGGCTTCATTTACAAGGGTTTGTCCTATCTAAAAATATGACCAAAATTACAGCGCCCCAAAGATTGAAAAATGAATTTCCTTAGAAATTATTTAAAAGTAATATTTTAATTGTAACGCACATCATCGAATTATAAAATATATTTTATTATTGGTAGTTTTTATTAAAAATTAGAATAAATAAAATATATGAGTTTATGGTCATTATAAGACTTTATTATACCAACCACCATTGTACAAATCACTTTCCCTCCCTCTCCAACTCCCCCTATACAAAATCATTTCATACTAGCATATAGGGTATATGAAAGTCACACTCAGAATTATGTTATACAATGAAATACCGCTGAAGCCAGATCATTATTTTCATAAACACAGTAACGGGAGTATGAAATGATTTTGAAAGGAGGGAGGGGGAGGGGGAGTGATCTGTAGAATGGTGGTTGGTAGAAGAAAGTCACATATTATTATTCTTTATTTTTAATCCTTTTTAATAAATAAACTATCAATAATAAAACCATATCGAGTTTATCTTATCTGGGAGGTAAAATAGACATAATCACGCCGTCCTTCCGATGGGACATTAAGCGATGGTCCCGAGCCTGCACAATGTCCGGTACTCGTCAAAGACCCCTATCCTAAGCGAATAAAAATTAGGGTAAGCAAAATGTAGGACTCTCATAGTAGTCTGTTCACCAGAGTAACGAAAAAGCGCTCTCGTAGTAGTCGATATGACCTTGTGGCTAACAGCCCGGGCGTGAGTCACAATAACTAACAAACTGTTAAAATTGGAGCGGTATAACTTTGTTTAAACTGGTCCTATCTCAAATCAGAGGAGAAGGGAGTGTAACTATATACGAAAATATAACGTATATAACGAAATTAATATAAAAAAAAAATAATAAAATTCATAAAACGAAAAAAATAATTAATAATAAAAATACATAAATAAAATAAGTAAACAAAATTAAAACTAATTATGAAAAGGAATGAAGAATAAATAATTATATAAAATAATAAAAAATTGCCTTCTTCGTTTCCTGAAATGTGGTGATTTTCACATTCGTAAATGTTCACGTACTTGTTACGGTCGCGCAAAATTATAAACCTTGACAACTACTTGTTGGAACATGTAATCAAAGTTTTGCAAACATTTAGACCAAAACAGATGAGATTGCTACAGGTAACTTATACACTCTCCTGGAAAGTGAAGTCTTAATGACATGTTTTTACAATTTTTTTTTTTTTTTTTGTATAAAGCAAAAAATTAAGTTATCCAACTCTTGTGTATCTGTTTGACTTAGTTTGTTAAACTCATATAAGGCTGGAGAGCTTACATAATGACCGCGTCCCCCCCTCCCCTCTCTCTCTTTTAATAAGACATATTTGCAAATGAAGTTTTGCATTTACTACTGCAGCTGATTGCTTGATTTATTCCTGTGTCTCGCTAATTGGTACTTTTGTGCAACTTGCATTCCTAATTGCAGCTAGTGCACTGTCCACTGCACTCTGATTAATGATGTTAGTTCTTGTTACACTTTTACTTTTTGTTTACTTTACTTTACTGTTTTTTTGTTTTTTTTTGTCTGTAATTTCGTCAGTTACGTTACATTATACGATTTCTTATGTCTAATCGACTATTCAACAATCTGATTAGGAATCGATAATGATTGTTTGCTTCTGCCTGTTATAGAATTTTTAAACCTTTCTTATTACGCTTCTTTTTAGATATCAGGACCGGATGTGGGGAGGTGGTCGAGGGTGCCATGCGCCATGAACTTAGCAATAGACATTCAGACACTATAGTAGCGCCGGTATATCTTGGCCCTTCGGGGGAGTGTGGCCAGTTCGCTTGGGAACCCCCATGAAAACGACGCGGTCGCCATGGGAACGTTTCCCTATTGACTATCCCCTCCAAGCAACCTGGCCACACCCCACCGAAGGGGCAAGATACACCGGCGCTACTATAGGTTAGCATATTTGTACAATTCTGAGATTGTGACTCCCTGTCCTCAAACGAAGCCCCTCGAAGAAGGGATTTTCTACATTCTTAAGGGAAAATTCTCACTGAGATGAGTATTTGTATGTTTCGTCGTTCAAACAATTCCAAATATTCCTAGCTCTATTATTTCCTAGCTGTTCTAGGGAGTGTAGCTGCCTACCTTTATAGATCCGCGAACCTTCACATCAAAAAGCAGCAACCGGAACCACTACTCCATGAGGAAGTTCACCAAACTATTGCCAGTCAATTTACTGAGTCTTCTAGCGACTGATATTGAAACAACTCAGTTGCAGGATGACCAAATCGCTGATTTCTTCCCATTCATTTCATTGTTTCTTCTGGGTTTTTTTCTCCTCTAACAGTGTTGATTGGCCACGCTCTCCTTTCCAGCAATTAAGAAAGTCAGTTGGTTGTCAATGGAGTGTGAGTCTGGGAGCGAGGATTGTTGGAATCCAGTCGGCTGTTTCAAACACGCTTCAAAGGACCTGTCTGTCAGCGCCCAAGAACTCTTCAGGTCGGCGCGGCGCTAAGGCGAGATTGGCATGACCTGGAATCTACAATAAATTGTTGTTATTGAATGGAATTTAATATCCGTATGTACTCCTAGATTTGGGACTCACTGATGTTGGAAGATGAGGGCAACCTCGGAGGCCGGCTAGTCTCAAAAAAAATTGTTCAAGGTGATCTACACATTTACCTCAATTTACCAGCCACTGAATCACAGTTTAACTAAACGGGCCGACGGAAGGGTCAACATTTCAATTCTTCCAGATACATTTTATTTGAATATGATATATTATTCCTTCTTTTCGTATCACGTATCCGAAAGAATAAAATGTTGATCCTCCCATTATTCCAAGCAGTTTCAATTTCAGAATTTTGTTGTTTGAGACAAAATCTCTAATAACTATTGTTCTAATGAATGTATTGACACGAAATTTTATATGTAAATTAAAAAACCCTTGAAGATGACACCTATTAATTTTCCGCGATATTGGCAGCAGGGAAACGGACGATCAGAGAAGAAGGGTTCAACTCAAATACCCTAATAACTCCCAAAACTGCTTTATTATAAAGACCGACGATAGAATCAACATTTTCTTTCTCCGAATACAAAATATGAAAAGAACATATAGTTTGTCATCATATACAAGAGGGCGCCGGTAGCTCAGTGGTATGCTGACTTGCCTTCTGAGTTCAAGATCGTGGGTTCGAAACACGACCGAGGCCCTTAGTTTATTTTATCTGGGAGGTAAAATAAACTTAAGCACGCCGTCCTTCCGCGATGGTCCCGAGCCTGTACGATGTCAGGTACTAGTTAAAGACCCCTGCCCTAGGTGAAAAAAATTTAGGGTAGGCAAAATTTAGGACTCCCACAGTAGAGTCGGGCTCATGTCCACCAGAGTGACGAAAGAGCGCTCTGGTAGTAGGCGATATGACCTCGTAATTAAAGCCCGGGCATGAGTCATAAAACCTAACCTATCATATACAATTTTGATCTCCCGTCGGTCCTTTAAATGAGGCAGAACTGGTACACCCGAAAAAAGTTAAAAAAAAAAACAGTAGCCAGTAAATTGAGGAAAAGAACCCATATATATCTTTTATTGAGGGCGCTGGTAGCATAGAGATAGCGTGCTTGTTTACTGTGCTAAAGATTGCAAGTTTGAAAACCGGCCAAGTTCCTTTTTTTACCTTTGAGGTGAAAAAAAACCTTGAGCACGTCGTCCTTTCGATGGGAGTTAAGTAATGGTCGCGAGCTTGTACGATGTCAAGTACTCGTTAAAGTTACCCTACCCTTGGTATGTAAACGTGACAAAATTTAGTATTCCCATAGTAGAAATGGGCTCATGTCAACCATGAGCGAAGAAAGAGAGCTCTGGTAGTAGGCGATATGACCTCGTAGTTATAGCCGGGGCATGAGTCTCAATAACTAGCATCATCTTTTATTTAGATTCTGTATCTTTACTATTTTATGTGAAATTAAAACATATCCCAGTTCCCTATAATTTTTTAATCAAAAATTCACTTTTCTTCTCATACTTTCCAAGCTTTAAAAAATAATTTTTGACAACAAATTTTGTTTTGTTTGTACCAAATGTGTGATTTTTGTAAAATAAATTGAATTATATCTTAGATTACACATATTTCATTTAATGTTTCTTATACATATTTAGCACAACGGAAATGATGGTTATTCAAGGAAATCAGCAATTTCTCATATAAAAAAATATTAATAAACAAATTAAAAAGTTAAAAGTGATCCGCAATGAAAGATAACGTTAGCAAAATAAACCACGAAGGGATATGAAATATAAGTTGGTTCTTTTAACTGATCAATAAATTATGTGGACATTCCGGCCGACATATCCTCTAATAGCTAATTATTAATAATTGACCAATAAATTAATAACGACATTCCAATAGTTTAGTAGTTTCATACTAATTAATTTCGTGGAGAGTGGGGCATGTGAGGACCCTGAAATATAGTTATTTCAATGATCTGACTTTATTTCGTGGTCAGAGAAAAAATATAAAAAATGTTTAACTTTGGCATAATGACAAGAAAGAGAGAAAAACCATCTGCTGGAATAGCCCAGGCCCTAGATTTCAGATCTATGTTATTTGGTATAGGGTCAAATGACTTGATGCCAATTACAAATAATACATATACAAATAATTCGAAAATCAAAAAATCTTATACCAAAGACGACCTCTTGGTCAGATGATCGTAAGAGTTTAGTCGTCATAATTTACAAATAAAAAAGAAATTAAGTACACCTATCACTTAGCGTTCAAGTATAGAACAACAAAATACAATTACAATTTGTTTAAAAACCAAATTATACCTTCGCCCAAGTACACAATAAATTTTATTTACGAACAAGAAAGGATCTTATCAATATAGATATATATTTAAAATTTAAATCAAAATTAATATAATCTTCTAATACTAATTTCAGATATTAATTGTGAATCATAAGATTTGAGCCTAGTTATAATAAATGTTATAAAATAATAAGAATTAATACGATTTAAAAAGGTTAATAAATGGTAAATAATAATAGGAATAAATAGTAATAAGTAATATTATATATAATATTAGGGAAAATAGAATAGATTCCATCGTTGTCTTGGGGAGGAAATGTACGAGGATCGTTGTCATATTTAATTTGGCTTTCATATTTTGCCCAGTCCATTGAAGAGAAAGAAAGTGAAATATGTTCCATGAATGCCCAGTTAATTTAGTGCCAAAAGGAGCCATTGATGCAGGAGGTGCCGTGCGAAGCCTTGGGGCGGATTGAGTAACATCCTGAGTTGGTTCCCTGGCAGTCCGGACGTGGCTTCGTGATGAATGGCCATCCGAGGCGGGGTGCGAGAGCACCGCGGCTGGCCCTGTCAGTCGACTACCATCGCTCTTCCGCCTGGGGCTTCCTTCATACTAGATATCCTTCGCCTCAGTGTCTCACTCTCCTATTTTGCCTACTTGGCTTAAGATAGGTCATAAAAGAGAAAATTTGTTCTATTTCGATAAAAAGAAAAAAAAAAAAAAACGATTTGTTGGTGTTTCACCGTCAATGCGCACGCACAGCGTGAATTGATGCTTTTTACTTCTCCGAGTATAGGGGAAGTTTATCTAATCAGTAAAAAATTTGATGCGGAGTTTTCAACGGAATTTCATTTTTTCGACCTCCAGATTCAAAAATTTATTCCTCTTGTTTATAACTGGATAGAATGAATATATAACTTTTTTTTTTTTTGGTTTTAAAAGAGCCTTGCATTGTCAAAGCTTGGGGATCAAGGGGTTACTGAGGGACTTGGATTGGCCATCGGCAGAACTATTGCGCCGATCGTCCCCAGCCCATGTTACATTTCCTGTTTCTGCTCCCGCCAGGAGTCGACGAATCGGCAGAACATCGGGTTTCCGTCACCATCTGCCGTAGATCCAGTCCCAAATACGATCTTGTCCCATGAATTAACTCCACCCTAGCTTGGTCGTACAGCGGACATTCGAGGACCACATGTTCTGCAGTCTCGATACCACCACACGAACAGTTCGGGGTGTTCTTCCTGTGAAAGAAGAACAGCTTGGAGTTGAAATCACCATGACCTGATAATATTTGAGACGTCCAGTGATTAGACTGTACCCATGTTGAGTCAAGGCGTACCCGGACGTCCGGGAAGTAAGTGTACGTCGTTTGGCCATTCAAGCATCGTGTCCATCGTTGTTGTCATTTTTCCACAATCCAATTCTGGACGATGTCCTTGCAGCGCACTGGTCTGGACTTCTGGCCGATAGAATAAATGTATCGACACAAAATTTCATATATGAATTTAAAACCCCATAAGGACGAAACTTCTTAATTTTCAGTGGAGTCGGACAAAGGGAAACTGGGTTTAGAGGAGGGGTTCTATTCAAAAACCTTAACAAAGAATTTAGTGACGCAAAATTTAGTATGAGGATTTAGAAGGCCCTATCAAGTAATTATTAAATATTTGCTTAAACAGTTGCCTGTATTTGGACGGGAATGAGAAGTTAATTAATTCGTTCTGGGGAATTAGATTTCCGGTGATTCACCGACGAATTTTTATTTTGTTCTCTTTTCCCTTTGATCGATTTGACTGAAAATCAATATGTGTCGTCCTTAGAGGTTTCTCGATACATATATATATATATATTCGTGTCGATACATTCATTTTATCAGGAGTTATCATGTTCACATGCACACTGATTTTTTTTTTTTTATTACTGGAAACTGGAGGAGAGAAAATAAGATATTCCGTTGAAGACTCCCATCGAATTTTTTGACCTATATAACTTCTCTGTACTTCGTATAGCTGGGGATGTTAAAACACACCGGTTTCATCGAAAGAGGTACCTCATTCACCATTATTTTTAATTTCGATAGCCAATAAAATTTTGGTGATGTTCTGCAGGTCAGGATACAATTTCTCCAGGTTACGACAGACAAGTTGACTCGGAGATAATACACCGTTTTACTACGGTTGTCAGTTCGTTTTTCCTCGTGAAGAGGGAAACTGCTTTTCATCAAGATGAATGCCATCTGATAGCCAGAGATGAGGTAACCCAAAAATCTGGAAATCTTCTAAGAAAAAGAAAGAAAAAAAAAAGTATTATATCACAGAGTTCTATTATCCGACACCTGTTATGTACTGGGTTCTCTTCTTTCGCTACGCATTCTTGAAAAATTAAGTTAGCATTGCCTATCGAGTCAATGATTACTCCTCTCTGCTTTAGAACGTTCGCTTCTCACCTTCAACACATATAAAATGTTTTCTGTCATGTTTAGAAATATGTTGGAAGACCAAAATTTCATAGGGACCCAAAAAAGACAACAGAGGTTCCCAAAAAACAAGAAGTATTTTAGGAATGTTACATCTCGGGCTGCAAAAAGAAAATGGGTTCTGACAGATTGATGAAAATATGAACACAACAATAGTACATAAAAAGTCGACGATGAATCACCTGCAATGCACTTCCCCAGAAAGAGTTAATTAATTTTTCGCTCCCCCTCCAAAACCAGTCGATCGTTTGCGCTAATTTTCAACAGGAGACTTACATAGGGGCTCCTAAATTTTCATACTAAATTTTGTATCGATAAATTCAGTTATTGGGTTTTTTTTCAGTTGAGCCCCCCTCTCATCCCCTTTCCTTTCGCCTATTTTGCGGAAAATCGATAGGTGTTGTCCTTATGGGGTTTTGGCCACACATATAAACCCCCCTGAACCCCCCCTTCCCTTCAGGTGTTATCCTTATGGTGTTTTGGTCACACATATGCGATTTCGTGTCGATACATTTATTCTATCGGCAGATATTGTAGTTTTATGTTAAGCCTCCCCTCTAACCTCTCTAATCCACCCTTTTCCTTTGGTCGATTTGGCTTAAAAACAATAGGTGTCGTCGTTAGAGTGTTATGAATTCACATATAAAATTTTGTGTCTATACATTCTTTCTATAGGGAGTTATCGAGTTCACAGACTCAAAGACCGACAAACTTTTTTTATATATTTGAAATCTAGAGTTCGGAAGAAATGAAATTCCGTTGAAAACTCCGCATCGAATTTTTGACCAATTACATAACATCCCCTATACTTTGTATATCTGGGGAAGTAAAGGGTAACTTGTTGTAGCGGCTGCTCAGCATACCGCCTCCTGAGGCAGGAGGTCACGCGGCCAACGAGGATTGAGTCGTCGAGGTGGGATGCATCGAAATGTGAGGTTAGAGGAGGAGCCTAATTCTAAAATCTTTATAACTGTCGATGTAACAAGTATAAACATGAAATTTATTATGATGCTTCAGAAGTCCATATTGAGACACCTATTAATTTTTTTTATCAAATCGGTAAATTGGATTTAGAGGGAGAGCAAACATTTTGTTCATTAATTTTCGCTGGGGAAGTACATAACGGATAATCATGATAATTAGGAATCTTTGAATAACTAGATTATTTAGTGGAATTTCACAATCAATAAAATAAATTTTTTTCTCATTTCTGAGAGATTTCAAAATCGTAAAACTCCTCCAGCTTCCCTGAAATAGATATTTCTCTCCCTGAAGAAAGTTAACTAATAAAATATTTATGATTTTTAAAAAAATATCAAAAAAAAAAAATGGACCTGGGAACAAATTATGTTAGCAGCGTCTATCGTTGTGACTAGACAGTTCTGGAATGTTTACTGTCAACTTTCCCTTCGGAAAGAGATTTGAGGATGAAAACTGGTTTTTTGTGAACAGAAGAAGAGGCAGTATCCTTGATCTAGGAATCGGTGGTTCCTGACCAAGCGAAGTAGCTCTGTGATAGTCTATCATTTAAAAAAAATTAATAATAAAATATATACATTTTTTGGAGGGTACCGGCGCCCGGTAATAAACTTAAGCACGCCGTCCTTCGGATGGGACGTTAAGCGATGGTCCCGAGCCTGTACGATGTCAGTTACTCGTTAAAGACCTCTGGCCTAAGTGAATAAAAATTTAGGGTATGCAAAATTTAGGACTCCCACAGAAGAGTCGGGCTCATGTCCATCAGAGAGGTGAAAGAGCGCTCTGGTAGTAGGCGATATGACCTCGTAGTTAAAGCCCGGGCATGAATCATAAAACCTAACCTATACATTTTTTATTATTTATTTTATTTTTTGTTAATGATTTCTTTCTTATATATTATGACGAAAATTCCTTTGCCATTTAATACTATTGTAGAGACACTTTTTTTGACTATTATGTAGATAGTTATTTTTTAGTTATTAGTGTATATTTGAATCATAGATGTGCCACTGATGATGAATCCGTTCCGGTCAAAAATATAAGAATGGGAATACAACGTATTCTGTTTCTAGAACAAGTATTAATTATGAAGTGGTAGGGACCGAGGGACATTCATCACGGAGTCAGGCAGTGGCAGGCGGAAAGGTGAGGCTGTGAAAATGAATTCTGCCAACAGCTGCTCCTAGACTCTTCTTTGAAACAGGTAAGCATATTCGCCGTAACGCAGCTGCTGTGCTCGCCTACTTTGCTACCCAGAATGTAAATTTCCTGTTGACAATAATGAATGGAAGTTTTGTGATTTATAGTTCAAAATATTGTTGAACACCAAACAAATTTACTAATAATAACTTCTTAGGGGGTCTCGATGAGTTGTTAATCCAGTGGTCGAATGCCAACGTCGAACGTACAATATATATTTCTACTGCCCACCCAAAGATAGGAACTTTATGAGCACTCTATCGATTGTAGCAATTGACTTGAAATTCTAAATGCAGCTGTGCTAATTGCTGATTTTGTACAAAATCAAAAGAGAACATCACTTTGTTTCAGGACTCATCAAAAACCTTTCCAAATAAAAGATCTAGAGAAAACTTATAGGCACATCTTATATGAAGGACAATTTTTTTTCTTGTCTTTTATTTATAAAGATGCAACTGTTGCTAGGGTGCAGCAACCAGCATCTATGATGGTAGGTATGATATGTTTGCGTGAATGGCATGTGAGAGGAAGGCCACCCAGTGATAGGTCCTCGGGACGAAAATTTATCTTAATTATTGGGATAAGAACAGAAAAAAAAAAATGATTATATAAAGAAATTTAAAAAAAAATAAAATAAAATAAATAAAAAGGAATTGAAAGACAATTTGACGGATGGGTAAGAGAGATGATAAAAGCAAAGAAAAATAATGTAAAAAAATAAAATAAAAAATATTAAGAACGAATAAAATTTAAGGTGGCGGTAAGTCGCGGTTCCATGTTCTCTTCAACCTTCGTGGGGGGTTTTGTGGTAAGTGTTGTGAAGATGAAGTATGTGTTTCTGGGTTGTATGTGTGTAAAGTTTTCTAAAAAAACATATGTAAGTAGGTTGTATTTTGTCGGGTACTGTGTGTATCATAAGATTGTTATGAAGTGTTGTGGGGGCACTATGTTATCAGTCAGGGTTTTTGACTGAAACGCCTGA
Source organism: Aradus depressus (assembly GCA_963662175.1). NCBI lineage: Eukaryota > Metazoa > Arthropoda > Insecta > Hemiptera > Aradidae > Aradus > Aradus depressus. Next base: position 45,084,472 of record OY759215.1, read on the forward strand.
ATTCGTTTGATGTTGGATGTTTTTGCTGAACCGTATATCTGTGATCCGTATGTCCATAATGGTCTAAGTAAGTAAGTGTAACAGTTTAAAAACCGAAAACCGACCTTAAATTACAATTTGAAACTCATACTTTTAGACATTTTGTCGGTTAGTTCTATCAGAAAATGTGTCCTTACCTTATTGGATCAATTCCAGTACAAATTAATCAACTACGTTTTCTCTTTCCTTTCTAAAGCGTTCTGGTTAAAAATTAATAGTTGATACATAGTGGCATCTGAATTATCGGTAGCTATTACAGTCGAGCCTACCTCTAATCTCAATTTCCCTTCGGCTGATTTCGCGGAAAATGTATAGGTGCTCTATTATGGAGATTTGAATTTTCTGTAGATAAATCCATTACTTCAGCAATTCAGAGTGTGTTTCCCTCCCAAGCCACCCCCAAACCTTTCTTCCCTGTGACCCATATGACTGAATATCAATAGGTGGCGTCCTTGGAGCGTTCTAGCTAAGCATATAAAATTTCGTGTCGATACATTTATTCTATCTGGAGTTATCGTGTTCACAGATACACAGACTTTTTTTTTTCATGTTTGAAATAAGGAGATCGGAAAAGATGTAATTCCGTGGGGAAGTAGAACGCCTCATACAGGCTTCGAACCGCGAATTTGAGCACAGCAAAGCAGAGCTGGCTATATACCTACTATTGTATTCTATAATACCAACTAGATTACTTAACATTTCTAAACTATTATATCGAGAAGAACAATTTTCTTCTAATTGTTGTTTAATGACGACCCATTTTTAAGACAATTTTTTTTTTCTTTTCCGAGTAATAGCTTTGTCAAATAAAATATAATAAGGGTTTACAAAAATGGATAAAAAAAAAAATATCTGAGACTATAATATAATTTTACGACTGTTTCTTAATGTAGAAGTTGTTTCACGGTGTCAAGGTCTCACAATAAACACTATAGTCTCTTATTGTACCTCATCCAAATGAATGAAATATTTTATTGCTTGTATTAATTGCTGTATTTTATTTCAGAATATAAATAAATGCGCTCCCGTTCAATACAACTATAGATCGCGGTACTATTTATTATTATTTTCCCATAAGGAAATATATATAATCATAAAGGAATTATAGTTTCAAGTTTTTGTGTTTAATTATATAAAAAATAGTAGTCGGTGAATCAACCTCCAAAACCAGGGTTTTGACTTTAAAAATGAAAAATGAAGTCTAAAGATTCATTAAATCGACAGTTATAGAAGTTTTTGAGTTGAGCCCACTCGTGCTTTTCCCTTCTGCCAATTCCGCTGAAACTTAATAAGTTTCAAGTCTTACGAGATTATTTTATGTCGATACGTTCATTATATCGGCAGTTATTCGAGTGATGAGAGAAATAGAAAATAAAATTTGATAAAAAATAGTTAAATGATGAAAGAAAGTTATACACAAAAAGTGTGTAGATGTTTAAGTTTTCAATTAACTAGTATTTCTCGAGGCCATTGCCGCCTCAGCCTCCGAACAGTCAGAAGTCTGCGGATTTACTTAGAATTAGGGTGAAAGAAAGCGTAGAATGGAATTGTACATCCCCTACAGAGAGAATCTGGAGGTCATTGTGAAGGCTTGCATTAGAGATGCAGAAAGGAGCACTTTTTTGATTTTTCGAAGGATATGGGATGATTTGTAGGGTTTGGATTCTATAAGAATTTGAAGGTCCGATTTCAGTTGGTTTCAATAATTGTTTGTAAATGACGTTTTAATAACGTATTGATCTGTTGTCTAAAAATCGTAATAAGAGTTTGTATAGTCGATTAAGTTCTTGTTTTTTAAGTCTAGTATGAGGATTCCATTTCAGGCGACTGTCTAAAATTGCATTGCGAGTAGGTTGCATGTTTTGCCTCGGGTGGCAAGAAAGTCACGAGCTGGCCCTGCTATTTGAAGGAATATCTAATTTTTTACAGGAACATTTTACAAAACGGTTTAGAAAATCATGTTTTGGGTGCTTCTAACATTTTTTTTTGCTAAAGGGAGGGAGCTAAAGAATAATAGATGAAGAAGAGCGCTGACTACAAGAGTTGTAAAAAAAAACCACTTGAGTGAGTGGGTGGGTGTGGGATGGTAATACGTGCTTGAGAGACAGGAGGAGTCCCCGAAGAGACAAGGCACGTCCTTAGGGTACGACCGACCGGGGTTTCGCTCCGACAACTTGTAGCGGGATGTTGGTCCACCTAACCACCGGCTTTACAGAGTACTCACAAAAAAAATATATATAAAAAATAAAATTTGGGTCAGTTCCAGCGTTGAGAGGACGTCAGCTCCTAGCTGGGTGTTCGATGTTCGTGAATAAACAAATTTGAACAAAAAAAGGGTTAGGTTGTAAGAATTAATCAGAATTTCTCTATTACCAATCAAACTATGACTAAAAAATCAATAGTTACCTTACACAGGGACTTCCGAGTCCTCACACTAAACATGGCCATAAATTCATTACTTTGTCAGTAATTAGAGTTTTTGTTTTAAACTCCCCCTAATCCCCACCTTCCCTTTAGTTGATTTGGCTGAAAATCAATAGGGGCCAACTTTATGGGGTTCTGGGTACACATATCAAATATCGGGAGTTAGCATGTTCACATACAGACAAATAGTTAATAACTGTCGAAGAAGTGAATGTATCGACACGAAATTTTATTCATGAACCCAGACTCAATAAGGACGATACTTACTCATTTTCACTTACTTACACTGGGGAAGTATATTGCTGTTGATTCACCGAAGACTATTAAGATTTATTATTGGTTTCAGTGTTAAAGAAGCACCTTTATTCTGATTTTGATATTCGAACAATCCTCTCTAACATTTTTTTTTCATTGTTTCTTTCCGTTGGGACCTTCTATCATAATGGTATGGGTAAATCAATGGCCAATTAGGTCCAAGCAATTTTTATTTTATTTTCTAACGTTTCGACCTCTTTTGGGCCATTATCAACTAAAATGAAAAGAACGGACATTGATATAAAACATTTTTTTACAGCAGTTATATCCTATTTGCTTTACATCTTAATACTAGAAATTGTAATATAATATATTTTATATTTTTTATGTATATCACTCACCAGAAACGATTGCTTATAAGGATTTTGAGAAAAGTACATACTACTAGGAAAGCAATGTGTCCATTTCTAATTTATCTGTGTTTTATTATCGATTATGTTATAAATTATCTGTGTTTGATTATCGATTATGGTATTCATAAGCAATCTTTCTGGTGAGTAATATAATATATTTTGTATTATATATACAAAAATATATTATATTATAATTTCTAGTATTAAGATGTAAAGCAAATAGGATATAATTGCTGTAAAAATTTTTTTTATATCAATGTCCGTTCTTTTCATTTTAGTTGATAATGGCCCAAAAGAGGTCGAAGCGTTAGAAAATAAAATAAAAATTGCTTGGACCTAATTGGCCACTGATTTACCCATACGATTTTTTTTTTTCTACTTCCCTATCTATACGAAATAGGTGTAGGAGAAGTTATGTAATAAGTCAGAATTTTCATGTTGTTTTCATGGGGTTTCATGTTTTGCGACCACCTGATACCAAAACTGAATAAAAAAAGTCTTTCAATAGGTGTGTGTGTCTATGAACACAATAACTCCCGATAGAATGAATGTATATAACATTTTTTATATGTATCCAAAATCTCATAAGAACGAAATCTACTAATTTTCAGACAGATCGACTAAAGGTAAAAGTTAGATTAGGTGGGGCTTAACCCATACATGATCATAATTGGCAATGGAATTAATGTATCAACTTGAAATTTCATTTAAACTTAGATCCTCATAATAAATTTGCAGCAAAATGGAGTGAAAGTAAGGGGGGGGGGGGGGGGGGGAGGTCAGAGGCGGGGTGCTCAATTGAAAACCCTAATTACTGGGGATTTAATAAATATATGGATACAATATTTAATATGAGGATTCAGAAGCTCCTGTAAGTCAACTATTTATTTTTAGCACAAACGGTCGATTGATTTTGAAGGGAGAGCGAAAACTTATTTTATTAATTGGTGCTGGGGAAGTACATTGCAAGTGATTATATAAGAGAAGCTACAGCTATCCTCTGTATCTAATTCGAAGCCTGGTCGTTTGTACATCTTAAAAGGACGACAAGCCAAAGTTTACATCGTCAATCATCGGCTACCAAATTTCTTTTCCTTGTAGTAGAAAGATAAATAAATTTCACATATCTCCCGGTAGTGACCCCTGTAAAACTATAACGGACGGAGGCCCTGCGGTGGACGGGGGTGCCCGGGGGCTAGTTTCTATGAATTATTCATAACCATCTCTCGTTCTGAGTCTCAGTTATGTAGTATATGGTAGCGGTCCAGGGCAGGTCATCTCGCCAACTCACGAGGAGTGCATCAAGGTTCATCCTAGCAGCTGTAATCTTACTTTCCCAGTTATATGAAGTATAGGGAAAGTTATGAAATCGGTCAAAAATTCGATGCTGAGTTTTCAACGGAATTTTCCGACCTCCAGATTCCAAATATATAAAAAAAATCTGTGTCCCTGAACACGGTAACTCTCGGTAAAATGAATGTATCAAGATGAAATTGTATGTGTGAAGCCAGAACCCTCTAACGACAACACTTATTGATTTTCAGCCAAATCACCCAAATATAAGGTACGCCTAACTCAAAAACTCTAATGCCGTTGTAATGAATATAACGGCACAAAATTTCATATGTGAATTCAAAACTCATTTGGAAATACCCAATAACTGCCGAAGTAATGGATGAATGGACAGTGTCTGTGAACACGATAAGCACCTATAGAAAAATTGTATCGATACGAAAATGTTTATGTGTATCCAGAACCGTTTAAAGACGGCATCAATTGATTTTCAGCCAAATCGGCCAATGGGAACGGGGATTAGAGAGAAGACATTACATTTCACATGTATGTTCAAAGGTCTATTAGGACGGCACCTATTAATTTTCAGCGAAATCAGCCGAAGGGGATGGGGGACAAAAATCCCAATAACCGTCGTTGTAATAAATGTATCAATATGAAATTTTAAATTTAAATTAAAAACCCTACAACGATGGCAACTAATAATTTTCCGCAAAATTGGTTCAAGAGAAGGGGCACAAGAGAATAAGTCACAAAAACCCTAATAACTGCCTATGTAATGAATTTACAGACAGAAAAATTACAATCAGGATACAGAAGCCACTGTCTAAATCAGTTGAGTCGCCCAAACGGTGGATTGGCTTTGGAGGGAGAGCGAAAACATAGTTCATTAATTCTTTCTGGGGAAGTACATAGCCGATGATTCACTGACGACTCAAAATTGAAAAAAATTTATTTCCTTAAAATACATTTTTTATTTATTTTTTTTTTTTTGAGGGGTACTTCCTTCTCCCACGTCTACTTCCTCTCTGATCAGCCATTTTGTTGATTACAAAATTTGACCTTCCTTTATATATATATTATGTACATATATATATATCTATTTTTCAGCAGCAATGATACGATGCAACATTAATTTAGTAGTTAATTAATTAATTTAAATTAAAAATAATAAATAATAATTTTTAAAAAAACTGGCTTTTCCACTTAATCGTGAGAAGGTTCACAATGTAATTCATCCGATAAGACAGAATTAACTCAATTCATACTCTCCAAATAAGGGAATCGTTCCACTTCGGTTCCTGTTTTCATTTAGAGACATTTCTGCTCTATATTTTACAAAAAACAGTAAATATTTTTTTGTATTTATATTTAGTTTTCTATTCTATAGTTATTTTTCTGCATATTAATACGTTATTAAATAAAGCGGATATAGAAAATAAAAATTAATAAATCGTCGATGAATCTCCGGCAATGTACTTCCTCAGCACAAAATTAATCTTCACATTTTCGATATATTCATTACTTTGGCAGTCATTGGAGTATTTTACGAGGAATGATCAAAAAGTTCCTGGACTTTTTGGATTGCGCGCCAACGGAGCGTCGGAGAGTACGATTGACAGCATTAGTTGTTGTGACTCTTCCTGAGCTCACTTGTTTTTGTAGATTCTCTACAACCTACTTTGTTGTGTAGTAACAAACGTTTTTGTGAAACAAACTTTTCGTATTTGGCTATTTTGTAATATTTTGTCAAATGAATAGAAAATAAGAGCAACGCGTTTGTCTCAGGTTTTGTGTGAAGTCTGACTCGATCACGGTGTCATGAATGGTACAAGAGGTTCAAAAAAGGCCGGACATCGTCAGAAGAGAATCCTCGTTCAGGACGGCAATCAACTTCGACTGACGACGATCATGTTGCCTGAGTGAATGTTCTCGTGCCATCAAATTGTCGACTAACCATCCGTGAAATGGCAGAGGAATGCCTTCTTTCTCTTCAGCTGATTTCGCGGAAAATTCCCCTTCTTGTAGTGTTTTGAATTTAAATAATAAATTATCAAGTCGAAACATTCATTAAATCAGTAGTTTTTGGGTTGTCTCCCCCAATCCCTTTATGTTCTGAATAGACGTATACAATTTTGTGTCGATATATTCTATCGATAGTTATCGTGTAGAGATGTATAGACACACAGAATTCTGGTGAAAACTCATTAAATGTCTGATCGATTGCGCCACATAACTCACCTTATATACTTGGGTAGTTTTTTTAGTTGAGGAAGTTTTTTTTTTTTTTAATTCTTTATTTTGAATATTTACAATCGGTATAAACCATAAGAAAATTTGATGAATGACAAAACATTAAAATATACATTAAAAGAAAGAGAGAGAGAAAAAAATAAAATATATATATATACATCGAAAGAATATGATTATGTACAAAAGAATAGTAGAAAAAAAAACAAAAAAAACTAAACTATGCAAATAATATAATATGTACAAAATAAAGAGAAAATATTAAATTTAAATAATAATAAACATAAACATAAAAATAAAATAATAATAAAGATAATTGTAGGAGTATTGAGGGTCAGTCAAAGATGGAAAAAAAAAAAACACTATTCAGATGCCAACGTTTCGATATATTTTATATCATCATCAGGGCCTACAAACATGGGGGAGAAATCAAGATCAGAATCAAAAATAAACAAAAAAATTTTTTTTTTTTTTTTTTTTTTTTTTTTTTTTTTTTTTTTTTTTTTTTTTTTTTTTTTTTTTTTTTTTTGATATACATTACTGAACGTTAAAAAATACACTATAAGAAGTTGAAAATTGAAACTGACTTACTATGAATAATTATTAAACATTAAAATTAAATATGATTACATTACTAAACATAAACATTAATAATGGAAATAGACAAATAGGTGGAACATAATGAAGAGTAAACATTAAAATGACTTACTATGAATAAGCAGGGTTGGGGAGAAGGCATGTACACTGGATGGAGTCTTACATTGCAATGAAATGGTACAAAATAATACTAGGGTGCTAAAGGAAACAGGTACAGGGAGCTCGGGAAACCCCGTCATAACTGTCACATTACAGCAGAAATGTTGAAAGTAATATAAATATGTATTATTATGGTTGATTGTGTCTGCATACTCTAACACATATCTATAGATAATTAATAAATAATTTAAAAAAAATATATATATAAACTAAAATAAAAAATATAGATAATTTAGATATTGGAGACAGAACTATGGTGTCAGCTCTTGCTAAGTAAATTGGCATAACAATTACTTAGGTTATTAGTGTCAGTGCGGAAGTTGACTGTATCAAGTGTTTTAGCTATGTACACCATTTCCAATGTCAGTCTCTTATGATAATTGTGTTCTCTATGGAGTATTTTAGTGGAGTATTCCCAAATTAAAGATCCTACCCCTAAAAGTGACCAATCAGATCTTATCTATCAGATTCCATGCTCAGACTGTCCAGCATCTTATATAGGTATGACATCCCAATACTTAAAAAAGAGAATATACCAACAAGAGTATGATTGCAAAACTAAAACTGATGCTGATAACTGCAGCGCTCTAGTCCGACACCATAGTCAGAACAAACATAATTTTGACTACATAAACACTAAAATACTCCATAGAGAACACAATTATCATAAGAGACTGACATTGGAAATGGTGTACATAGCTAAAACACTTGATACAGTCAACTTCCGCACTGACACTAATAACCTAAGTAATTGTTATGCCAATTTACTTAGCAAGAGCTGACACCATAGTTCTGTCTCCAATATCTAAATTATCTATATTTTTTATTTTAGTTTATATATATATATTTTTTAAATTATTTATTAATTATCTATAGATATGTGTTAGAGTATGCAGACACAATCAACCATAATAATACATATTTATATTACTTTCAACATTTCTGCTGTAATGTGACAGTTATGACGGGGTTTCCCGAGCTCCCTGTACCTGTTTCCTTTAGCACCCTAGTATTATTTTGTACCATTTCATTGCAATGTAAGACTCCATCCAGTGTACATGCCTTCTCCCCAACCCTGCTTATTCATAGTAAGTCATTTTAATGTTTACTCTTCATTATGTTCCACCTATTTGTCTATTTCCATTATTAATGTTTATGTTTAGTAATGTAATCATATTTAATTTTAATGTTTAATAATTATTCATAGTAAGTCAGTTTCAATTTTCAACTTCTTATAGTGCATTTTTTAACGTTCAGTAATGTATATCAAAAAAAAAAAAAAAAAAAAAAAAAAAAAAAAATTTTTCTGTTTATTTTTGATTCTAATCTTGATTTCTCCCCCATGTTTGTAGGCCCTGATGATGATATAAAATATATCGAAACGTTGGCATCTGAATAGTGTTTTTTTTTTTCCATCTTTGACTGACCCTCAATACTCCTACAATTAGAATCCACAGTCGCTAATCAACATCTACAATAAAGATAAAATAAAATGAACATGAAAGCCCTTCAATTCGAAACCCCTCGAAACACCCCCGGTTCTCTGCCATCCCCATCCCTCCAACTTCTGACTTCTCGCCCCGCCAATCACTGTCCAGTAGTGGAGGCAGGCCAAGAAGGAAAGGAGAGTTGAAGGTAAGAGGATTACATGAGGGGAGAAGCTGGTCGTCACCGGCCCTCCCTAAATATTTTTGCTACAGTAGCAGGTCTCTCGGCCAGCGCCGCCTCAGTCTTCGGGGGGGGGGGGGGGATTATCAGGATGGGAATGGGAAATTATAACAATAGTCGAGCAACTGGAATGACATTGGATCTGAGGAAGTAAAAGAGAGCGTTCGCCTTCGGTCTGATTTTCAGTAATTTCGATTTTGAAAATAGATATTTAATTTAATGTATATTTCGAGAGATAGGCAACTGCAAGCGAAGCAAGGCCCGAGGAATCCCGGTGGGAGGAAGAGTCTGAGCCGCCTGGTTGGTGGCTAAATGCCGCAGGGGCGGAACTCCTAGTAATGATACATTTAAATTTATTCCTTCCTTAAAAGTATATTAGTTATTATGACATTACTATACTATTACACTAAACTATTATATTAGTACTATTACCTGGGTGACTGGTTAACGACGTTGACTCTAAATGTGGTTGATTGCTACCCAAAAAAGCTGGTATTGTTTTGTGACCGGGCAAGGATGATAACCACATCTAGTATTTGTTAATTTGGTTATGATGTTTTGTTACTCATTCTTTTTTTTCTCTCTCTCTTTTTCAGGTATGATCAATTATCTTCTCAAACAATATAACTGAGTAATGGCTTCGCCATTTTGAATACAAGGACGATAAACTCTCAACTATACGGTATGTGTAACTCAAATATATACATATTTTCGATCAGTAGCGATGTTACAGGATATTTCCTTAAAAGGTGAATAAAGTGATTGTATTCTTGTTCGAAATTGTTTAATTTTACAACCAGTTTCGCATATTCTGCATCATCAGGTTGGTGGAAAAATATGGAGGGAATAGGGGGTGAGTGCGTGGTAACTCTGCAACCTGATGATGCAGAATATGCGGAACTGGTTATAAAATAAAACACTTTTGAACTGGAAGACAATCACTTTATTCACCTCAAATATAAATTTTCTATAAGGGAGTATTGTAATCGTACAAAAATCCGAGATCGAATTTTGACATATAAGGTCCCCTGAATAATTTTCGACATTTTGTCTGATTGTGTTGAAGCGGCTGGAACTTTGTGAGCGCTTTAAGTTGAAAACGATTGTGGGCTGTGAACTTGAAATTTAAAATGAAGATGTCCCACAGTAGAGTCGGGCTCATGTCCACCAGAGTGATGAAAAAGCGCTCTGGTAGTAGGCGATATGACCTCGTAGTTAAAGCCCGGGCATGAGTCATAATAACTAACGAATGAATTTTAGAGGAGGGAGTGTAGAAAGATTGATCTGTATAAAAGTTGTTGGTATAAGGAAGTAACTGTTATAACCAGATCTAACGTGTTTTTATTTAAATCAATTATTCTTGAATTTTTTAGGTTGCTATTGCTAGGATCCCATGAAATGTATTTTTCTCACAACTTGTAGGAAATCCCCTTGTAATTTCCCCGTCAATCTGATTCATTAGGAAATTAATTAGATACGTTACAAAAACAAATAAGGAAAAATATATACAAAAGTTTTTAATATTATTTCCTCAGCTATACAATATCTAGGGGCAGTTATGTAATTGGTCAACAATTCCATGCGGCGTTTTCAACTGAATTTCATGTTTTCTGACTTACGGATTTCCAATATGAAAAAAAAAAGTAAGTGGGTCTGTGAACACGATAAGTCCCGATAGAATGAAGTGTAGCGACACATTTTATTATATGTGTGATCTAAACTACATAAGGATAATGTAGAAGAAATTCGAGGTTCTGTCGTGTAAATGAAAATTAAAAATTTGGCCAACGTTTCGAAAACTATTTATTTCCTTCTTCAGAGCCTTATAATGACTTGAGTGGATGTGTGTGGTGAAGGTGTTGTGAGTTTGTGTTTAGTATAGAGCTATGGTGTCGTGTAGGTTGTTACATACACGACACCATAGGTATATACTGGACAAAAACTCACAAAACCTTCACCACATCCACTCAAGCCATTATAAGGCCCTGAAGAAGGAAATAAATATTTTTCGAAACGTTGGCCAAATTTTGAATTTTCATTTACACGACAGAACCTTGAATTCCTTCTACATTGAAAAGATACTGTCGACTCTATTAATCATTACATCAGGACAGCTCTTCAACCAATTTTGCGCTGAATCGGCCGAAGAGGAAAGGGGCTCAGCTCATGTATCATTATCCGATTTGCTTTCAAGATTTGATATTTTGGTGTGGCGTAGCGTAATCTTAGATCTCTGAGCTCTTTTGTCGAGACAATAAAAAGAATGAAGGCAATGTAGATCGTTAATTAATGATAGAGTGTTGTGAGGATGGAAGTTGGACCCAGAACTGGATAATTAACATAGACACGGGGAACCTGGGGAGCTGCCGTCAGACTGAGGAGAAGAGGGCATGTAGTCCGGAATGGACACAAGATACACTGAAGGAACGGGGAGATGTTGGAATGGAAGAGTTGTGACGGGGTAGAGAAAGGAGATCGTGGGCGAGCTACACCAGACTGGACATGTAACGGCCGTCAGAGGAGGAGGCGAGTTCGTGGTCCGGCAGCTTGTCCGTCCTACCTTCCAACATGAGGATGTGGAGAGAGTTGGTCCTGGGGTCCTCTCATAGCCCCAGTTGGCTAGCTGTGTCAATGGCGAAGTCTGGAGGCTAGTTGTGTCAATGGTGAAGTCTGGAGGCTAGTTGTGTAAATGGGGAAGTCTGGAGGCTAGTTGTGTCAATGGCGAAGTCTGGAGGCTAGTTGTGTCAATGGCGAAGTCTGCAGGCTACTTGTGCCAGTCGCGATATATGTAAGATTTGTCAATCAGTGGCGACGTCTATAGACTAGTTGTGTCACAGGCATGCTGCAGACTGTAGGTCAGTGGCGATGTCTGCAAGCGAGTTGTGACTGGCGGTGCCTTCAAGTTACGTTGTGTCATTGGAGAAGTCTGCGGAATAGTTGTGTCAATGGAGAAATATGCAGGCTAGTTGTGTCAATGGAGAAATCTGCAGGCTAGTTGTGTCAATCGAGATGCCTGCAGGCTAGTAGTGCCATTGTCGATATATGTAGGCTTTGTCAATCAGTGGCAACGTTTATAGACTAGTTGTGTCAATGGAGAAGTCTGCAGGCTAGTTGTGTCAATGGCGATGTCAGCAGGCTAGTTGTGTCAATGGCGATGTCAGCAGGCTACTTGTGCCAGTCGCGATATATGTAAGGTTTGTCAATCAGTGGCGACGTCTATAGACTAGTTGTGTCACAGGCATGCTGCAGACTGTAAGTCAGTGGCGATGTCTGCAAGCGAGTTGTGACTGGCGGTGCCTTCAAGTTACGTTGTATCATTGGAGAAGTCTGCGGAATAGTTGTGTCAAATGGAGAACTCTGCAGGCTAGTTGTGTCAATGGAAAAGTCTGCAGGCTAGTTGTGTCAATGGAGATGTCTGCAGGCTAGTAGTGCCATTGTCGATATAGGTAGGCTAGTTGTGCCAGTGGCGATACCTACTGTCTAGTTGTTTTCTTGGCGATGTCTGCAGGCTATTTGTGACAGTGGTGGTGACTGCTCAAGGTATGGGGTACCATCCTCCTACATTTTAAGCGGCTAGTCCCCCCGCTCCTCTTGTAGATAGAAAACCGGACGATAGGCAACTGCTTGCCATCCAGGGTCAGTCACTATTCTGGACCTTAGGTGGTACTGCGGGTTTGGTTGCTTCCAAGCGGCACCAACAACTGAGGTTAGATCGAAGTGGCTGTGGTTACTGGCACCAGCACCGGAAGCCAATCCCTGGCAGATTCTGATGCCTGGACCAGAGCGAAGCAGTAGGTTTCCCCCCCTATTCCAAGGACCCACCACCCTAGACCAATCTCCATCTCAGTAGGATGTCCTAAATATTTTTAGAATGTTGGATCCTAACCTCGGCGGGGTATGGGCGAGAGCCTCAGTACCACTGATGAGTGATTTCTACCAACTAAAAAAAAAAAAAGTGGCGGTGACTGCAGGTTTGTTGTGTCATCAAACTCACTATTACGGTTCCATACTGACGAACCAATTCGAGATAATAAAAATATTTCGCAGTAAATATCTCGTTACTGGTTATTATGATGACTAGCCTCCCCAGGCTAGCGGCAAACCTGATAAGATTTTCGCTGCCTAGCGTACGTAACGCTTTTGAAGACGAGTTACTAGCCATACGATATTAGGGAAATTCTAGTAACTGACTAGCGAGTAAGGCTAAACGTCATTTATACATCATCAACGGCTTCTGGTGCATCTAAAAATGATTTTTATGATGACCAGAAACATCTGATGGTGATGAACCAAATGGCGAAAGTGGATAAGTTGAAAAAAAATTTGTTGGTGCTTGGGTAGATTTGCCGATAATGTGTAGAAATACCCCAACACATTAACAGTAGAAATTACATACATTAACAGCCGTATTTTATGTACCGACTGTATCTAGAAAATTCAGTACTTATGGTCATCATTTTCGCTACGTTTGGTTTTGTCATTAATATTTTAGGGTTCGCTCCATTCGGGGAGACATTAAATGACATCCATGATCGTTGAGCAATCTTAACTCTTGGCTTTTAATCAGAGATACAAAATGAATAAGGAAATGTCTCTATTTGTTCTAAAATTAAAAGTTAAGGTTGTAAAGTAATGTAGGTGGGTGCCCAAGGATGTGTTGTAGATCCCAGGGCCGGTTAGCGGTCGGAGGGGGTTTCAGGAAGTGCAGGCCGGCCAAGACAGACAGCATGCAGTCCTGCAGTCAGGTAGGGATTACACAGTTATATGACACCGTTTATACGATAATCCGATTATATGACACCAAACCAAGGTGGAGAAATTCGAGGTAGAATGTCAGGGTGTTGCTTCCATTCGAGAATCCAGCGAGAATGTCAAACCCTAACTTCACAAGGACGTCATCGTTCGAAGAATTCCAATTGTTTGCAGAGTATGAACGCAGCGATTCTCATATAGAAAGGGGGGATAGCGTGTAGGGTCAGCGCGAGCTAGAGCGTTGGACTTTGGTCGCATGGTTTCCCCATGGTTTGAGGGTTCGAATCCCGTCCGGGACTGAGTTTTATTTCGTAGATAGAACTCCCTCCAAGGCCATGGATGTCTTAAATTATCTATATAACAACTTTACAAGAGATATGGCTAATATGCATCGTACATAAGGCCAAAAATAAAAAAAAATTAAATAAAAAAAAAGGGACAGCGCGACTATGCACGGCAAAATGTGGGGACGGCACTGAGGCAAACTATTATTTCTTTCTTGTTGTATAGTTATTAAATTATGTGTTTGTATAGCTTTTATGAAGACTTTTGGTAACATCAAATCTGTCTATCGCTTTTTCAGTCACTTCTAATATAGTTAAGAGACTGAAACTTGGCTCTTACCTTGGCTTAATCACCTAGGGTAAGGGGTCTTCAACGTGTACCTGACATCGCGTGCTCAAGTTCGTTTGTTTTAAAATACTGGTAAATTAGTGAAAAGTAAGAAAATAGAAGAACTATATGAAAAACAAGTTCTTCAAAAATATACGTTATATTTCAATGATAGTACACTAAAAGTAGGAAGTAAATAAATAAATTAATAATAGACATTTTTCTTTCATTGGTGCTATTCCAGACATCTTCGTAAAACTTTGTATTGCCAACAATTCGAAGGAATGGACATGGTGTATGGAGTACATAATTTTGATATATCTTTAGGCACGGTATGCAATAAATGACGCCCGGACGGCCGTTTCTCCTCCGACTTGCTTCACTTTTACCATCACTGCTTAGCTCCCTCTTGATAAATCGTGTAGATATATAGCGTTTATTCACCAAAATGAAATAAGCTTCTCAACAGTGAACGAGTTATTCAAATCGGTTTAATGGTTTTTGAGATTACCTACAAATACACAAACAAAGATAGTCACGGACACAATTTGCACCAAAAATCATTTGGAGCCGAATTCGATCCAGATTTGATCACAGTTCGTGCTCATTTAATATATGCCCATATTCAGATCGTTAAGCTTCAACCATACTTTGGTTTGTGCGATCAGATAAAAAACTAAGGGTTGGTACGTTTAACGTATTTAAAACTTATATTCTTCTATATGTTTGGATCACGAATCTCTGCGCTTTTTTTTATTCTCTTTTCAGATACGCTAATGAACTTAGTGTCTCTCAAATAGAAATTCTTTAAATAATTCCGTGACGAAGCCATCAAAGATGGGTATTGCTTGTGTAAGGTGACACATGAACTAATAAGATTCCACCTCAGCGCCACTTTCTCATTATTTGAAGGGAAAAAAGTCATTTAAGATTTTTCTCTCCTTCCAAAATTAACCGCTTAGACTAAAAAATGTATTAGGATTTTTGATTTGAGCCATCCTTGTCGATTCCGCTAAAATCTAAAAATGCATTCTATCGGGAGTTATCGTGTTCATTAAATCACACACACACTCAGAAAGAATTTTTTTTTTTCATTTTTGGAATCAGGGAGTTGGAAAACATTACATGTCGGTGAAAACTTTGCATCGAATTTTTGACCGATTATATACACGCGCATCGAAACTAAAAAAAGGCCGCCTCTAGAGGACAGTGGTCTGACACTACCGCTTTATAGGTCCCCCCTTCGCGCAGGCGCCTAGTTTGTTTCCTGTTCTACGGTAGTACTTTCTCAAAGGTGACGCTTCTTCCCAAAACTATATTTCACATTTGTACATCCCCTCTGACCCCCGCAATAAGCAATCTGAAGAAATAGAAGACAACGAGAAAACCAGGGTACCTATGTATTTGTATATTTTTGTTTTACGTCCATTAGGGGCTCTCCATAAATTACATAACACAACTTTCCTATATTTTTAGCCCCCCCCCCCCCCCCCCCCCCCCTGTCACAAAGTGTCACACTCTAATGACATCCCGTAACGTATAATAAATATACAAATTTTTTTTTTTTAGAGGGAGCCGGTAGCTCAGTGGTATGCGCGCTTGTCTGTTGAACTCAAGAACATGGGTAACCCGACCGAGGCCCTTAGTTTATTTTATCTAGGAGGTAAAATATACTTAAGCACGCCGTCCTTCGGATGGGACGTTAAGCGATGGTCCCGAGACTGTATGGTGTCAGGTACTCGTTAAAGATTCCTGCCCTAGGTGAATTAAAATTTAGGACTCCCACTACAGAGTCGGGCTCATGTCCACCAGAGTGACGAAAGAGCACTCCTGGTAGTAGGAGATATGACCTCGTAGTTGAAGAGGGCATGAGTCATAAAACCTAACCTAACCATATTTTTAAAAATAAATATACATATTTTTTTTTTAAATTTGACTAAATGACGAGTGAAGTAATTAAACTGTAAGCGTTACGTAACATGTTCCAAGCCACTCCCCCCTGACACAAACTATTATAAATTGAACCCCCTCCAATAAATTATGAATTCCTGTTTATCTGACAGAAAGTGCTTAGTACAGGTTTCCTATACTTTTCTATCCCTAAATAGGTTTGATTTAATTTGAAAATATGAACGATTACAGCGGGTTCGAAACTCAGCCGAGGCCCGTAGATTTTTATCTGGGAAGTTAAAAAAACATAGAACTCACCGTCCTTCAGATGGGTCGTTAAGCGATGATCCCGATCCTGTACGATACTCGATACTCGATAAAGACCTCTTACCCTAAATGAATAAAAATTTAGGATTTCCATAGTAGAATCGGAATCATGTACACCTGAGCGACTGAATAGCTGGTAGTAGGCAATATGACCCCATAGTTAAAGCCAAGGCGTGAGTCTCAATAACTAATTGTGTTTTTTGCATGGGTTTAGCATAATTAATAAGCATTTATATTTATATAAATTTTATACTTACATAAAGAGCGAATATGACAGACATTCATATCGCAACGTGATCCAACGCAGACCTTCTAACGCGGCGTTAGTAACGCGTTCTGATATATATGAAGTCATTTTGAACGTCACTCGCTAAATTATGTACCATCTGATGCCCTCTTATTCCACTGTTATTTTTACTTTATTATTAATATTTTTTTATTTATTTTTAATCCTTAAAGATGCTTTTGAAATACAATATTCTTCCAATCAGTTAAAATTATTTAAATCAGATAAGCAGCTTAGTGTCAATTCTGTTTGTGGATTCCATCATCTTTTATTATTATTAGTACATTTTTTATTATATATCTTTTTTTTTTCTTTTTTTTTTTTCTTTTTTTTTATCACAAACTGTGGCAATTCAGGAACATCTGCGGCCCCAAATCACTTTGGCAAGTTGTCCTCTGTCACGGATTTAAAATATTATCTGTAAATGAGATTGAAAAAGATTTAAGAGTTCCCATAAAACATTCAGCTAATGATGTGACCAAAATGAAAAGAATCCGGTCAAAAAGCAATACAAAACCATCTTAGAATACTAATTTTTAAAATTTATATTCAGCTGTAATTAATATCGTGTTCTTACAAATACAAAATACAACATTTTTGTATGTTAATGAGGTAGTTTTGGAATTACTTGAGAGTCAAAATGGACGTAAACAGAGTTTGATTGATGGTTTGTTGTGGTTAGTTGGTTGGTTATTGTGACTCATGCCCGGGCTTTAACAACGTAGTCATATCGCCTACTACCAGAGAGGTCTTTCGTCGCTCTGGTGGACATGGATTCACATATCGTGCAACTCGGGACAATTTCTATCTGGAAGGTGAAAAAACCTTGAACACAAAAAAATGTACGCCAGAAGCCCACCTTTTTCAGTATGGTCCAGGATTTTTGTATTTTACGCAGTAGTAGTTCTTCATTTTAACTTAAGCACGCTGTCCTTCGGATGTTTTCATCCAACCGTTGGAAGATTTCATTTAGACGCGAAAGCATTTAATGTTAATTGTCGTAACATTTAATGTTAAATGTCGTATACGATTCAAGATACTCGGTAGGCAAAATTTAGGATTTCCATAGTAGAATCGGACTCATGTACACCAGAGTGGCGAAAGAGCACTCGGGTAGTAGGCGATATGACCTTTTAGTTAAAGCCCAAGCATGAGTCATAGTAACTAACTATTCTATTTTAGATAATATTATTTATTCATATTATTTAGGAGGATATAATATAAATAACCGTCGGTGAATTATTGTCAATATACTTCCACCGCACAAATTAATCAATTACGTTTTTGCTCTCTCTCCAAAACCAGTCAACTGTTTGGGCTCAAAAATCAGTATGTGACTTACGTAGTGGCGTCTGAATTTATCACTTAGGCATCGGCAGTATTAGGGTTTTAAGTTGAGACCTCCCTCGCCCCTTTTCTTCCTCTGAAAATTAATATGTTTTGTCCTTATAGGGCTTAGAATTTTCATGTGAAATTTCATATTAAAACATTCGTTACATCGGCAGTTTCGTGCGTTTTGCTTTTAATTTCGATTTATAATGGAAAATCTTTCAGTTACAACCAAGCTTTAGATAGATGAGAATGGTTTTTCGTATGTGAAATGTGAAGCCGTGAGGGGGGCCCCCAAAAATCACTTTGTAAGGGGGGCAACCTGTTTGTTATAATCAATGTTTGAATTCAAAATCCTAACTATTTTAATGAAACTTTTACACGCTCTGAAAAATGAATTATAACGGACTAACGTTCCTATTACTAAAGATTCTTGTTTCTTTTTTGCATTGTTCATTGATTGGATATCAATGTATGGGAATTTAAAATCTCTCACACCCTCCGTCCGCCATACATTCTCCAATGCAAATATATAATTAAGTAATAAATATAAGTTGAAACCAAAGCTTGTTATGTAATCTTATTATCCTTGAACCAGAGTATGTGTATTGAAACGGTAAAGTTCATACACTCGGAAGCGAAGAATAAAAAACAAAGAATTGTAATTTTTTTTAC
This sequence comes from Aradus depressus, assembly GCA_963662175.1. Lineage (NCBI taxonomy): Eukaryota > Metazoa > Arthropoda > Insecta > Hemiptera > Aradidae > Aradus > Aradus depressus. The sequence goes on from OY759215.1 coordinate 45,103,441, forward strand.
TACTTATGCCCGGGCTTTAACTACGAGTCACATCGCCTACTACCAGAGTGCTCTTGCGTCGCTCTGATGGACGAGAACCCGCTTCAAGAATTCTCTCAGTTATCGTGATCACTTCCCCAGCTATACAGAGTATAGCAATAGAATGAATGTATCCACATACACATACATATTTTCAGTCAAATCGAACCAAGATAAAAAGAGAGGGGGGGGGGGGAACTGAACAAAAAACTCAGAAACTCTGGTAATTGCCGATGTAATGAATGTATCGACATGAAATTTTATAATTGAGTTCAAAACCTAATATGAACAGCAACTATTAATTTTCCACAGAATCCTCCGAAGGGAAGAAGGCGGCTAAGAGAAGGGGCGCTACACTCAAAAACTCTAATAACTGCCGATAAAATTAATGTATTAACCCAAAATTTAGTATGTGGATTCAGAAGTCCATATATGTCAACTATGAATAATCATACTTACCATTTTTCGCAGAGACATTATGAAACACTTAATAAAAAATGAAAAAAAACGTATGATTTTAAAAAAACTATTGTCTATTTCACAAAATATATGGGAGTACTTCCGGTATTGCTACCATCTTCAACCATGATTTAACAAAAATATTTATTTTGTTAAGTAGTGGGAAGATGGTAGCAATACCAAAAGTACTCCCATATATTTTATATATCTTGTGAAATAGGCCATATTTTTTTAAAAACATACGTATTTCTTTATTTTTTAAGAACAATCACCTGCACATTATGAAACTCCGGTTCATCGTCTAAGTCAGTGTAAAACTCTAGATAGGGAAAGGTTTTACTGCTTCACGTGTCCTATAACAGAACCGAGGCCGGCTAAGGAAGGAATCTGCACAGAATCCTGGATTTTATTAAAGGTACCGAGATACTATAGGGACTAGCACACACAGTAGGGCTGCTCTGGCAACGGTGATACTTTCAACTCCCTTAAACAACTTTTTTTATTTTTTTATTTTTTGTGTTAGAGGGGTGGAACACATGAAATTCCGGCGAAATCTTAACATCAAATTTCTAACCGATTGTATAACTTATACACTTATTTAGATATGTCCATCGCGGTCAGGAACGGAAGGTTTATCCTTTGTAGCGAATGAAAAACAATCGTAATTATTAAAATAAACCATCCAACATCAAACTTACTTTGAATCCAAAATCCTCCGGACAATTGTCGATGCTCCCGACTATGTTTCTAACCTTATGCGCCACAATGACCTCAAAGTTCTCTTTGTCCTTGTCCTTATTAAATCCTGCTTTTTCAAATAACACTCCAACCTCTCTTCCTAAAGTAATCCTGCTTCTCGACTCGACATCACGTCCTCATCCAAACACTCCTCCCCAAAGATCAATAATCAAATCCCGATTCCAATCATTCCGCAGAAACCTTTCTTCCCATTCAAATCCTCTCGCACAAGACCTTTCCTCTCATTCCCGTCCTGACAATCCTCCCCGCCGCTTGAACAGGAGGTGGCCTCGCGATCTTTTCTCGGAGGATAGTGAATAATGACAATTAACTTTCGAGGGAGTGTTTTCTCCCAATGGCTTCTTCCATCAAGTGACGTTATATTTTTCTTTTTGAACACATATTTGCTTATTATGTATATATTGTATATGGATTGCAAATAGAATACAAAAAAAAATTATCGCAATTTAAACTATTGCATATTCTTTAAACTCGGAATTAATATATGAATTTCATCATTTCAGTCTCGTAAGGCTCCTTATATCCCCTTGCGGGCGCTCATGCCTTATTTCTGAATACTGCCTTATCGATACATACGGAAGATTGAGATAGTAGGTTCTCAAGAGTGGCCTTGCGGGGGTTAACCTTTTCAAATGAAATTTGACCCTTTTGATTTTCCTGTTGATGCCCACCAGATAGGAACAGGTGAGGTCAGAGCAACCCCGCTATTAATTAAACTCCACATAGGTATGATTTGATGAATCGTTGGTAACGAGTGCTCCATTGTCCGACCAAGGGCATACTAACATTCGTTCGCACTCTCACATTTCCACCTATCAAAGTTTATACCGAAGTGAGGGTGAGGACAAAGCCAAGGCTGAACCAAGTTGAGCTCAATGGTTCCCAAGCAGGAACATTGAGAATTTGAAGCTCATTGTGAATTCGTTAAGAATTAATTAACAAGATGATATAATAATAATAAATTTATTTCAGTTAAACCAATACATGGTAATAGGATACGTCAAAAGAATGTATACATTAAGATAGCTTATAAATTAGATTTATAACTACTTGAGTCTAGCACATCTATGATTAGTAGTAATAACAAAACTATTAAAAAAAGTAAAATGAAATTAATAAAAACTGAACAAATAAATACTTAAAAATATATGAGTATATAAAAAAAATAGTACAAGATACGTTTATAATAAGTAGACACATTTTCCAATTTAATAAAAATTAAGATATTTTTAAGAAAAAAAACTCTTCGGAAGTGTCTTTATTCCAACGATGTTTCGGGACGTTCTTACGTCCCATTATCAGGTCCCAATGTGCGAGATATAGAAAAGAAAGAAAACAGTGTAACTATAACAATATATAAAAAATAATATATATATAGACTAATCAATTATAAATAAATGTATACAAAAGTCTAAATAAATTAAAAATTATAAATGAATAAATAAAACAATAACGTACATTGGACTGACCTTTAAGGTTTAAGGAGAAACTCTGCCCAAAAAATTAAAATGAAAGCTTTTGGATGTTTTTGGATATGAAACACGATTCTGTATTGTGATTATATTATTCTTTTTGAACAGTGAGCATGTCCACCAGAGTGACGAAAGAGCGCTCTGGTAGTAGGCGATATGACCTCGTAGAGTCATAAAACTTAACCTAACCTATATTTACAATATATAGGTATATATAATACTTACATATAAAATATCTTCGACTACTTAAGCAGTTCTAAGGGTTTTTTGTTAAAGGGTTTCAATACGTTATTTTAGGGTGGTTTTCGGAGTTTATTTCGAAAATAAATGATCTTGGAAAAACAATGTTTCGAATATAAAATTTGTCTTATAGTTTTCTCTACAACCTGAATTTGAAAAAAACTTTTAAATAAGTCATAAATATAGGTGGTATCTTGTAAAATGTACTTATGCCCTGAAGTAAAAAAAAATAATAATAATATTTGACTTACAGAGAGGCTTTTTAATCCTTCGAGTCGAGCCCCCTTCTCTGATCTCCCCTTCCTTTCGGCCATTTTCGCTGAATAATAATAGGTGTAGTCCTTATAACGGCAGTTATTAGAGTTTTGTTGTTAAGCCTCCTAATCCTAATGTTTTTATATTTTTTCTTTTTTTCTCTAACTTTCTCTTGCCGATTTGGCTAAAAATGATCAGGTAAGGGATATGATCATATTTGAGGGTTATTATACATATAAAATTTTGTGTCGATACATTCATTCTATCAGGAATTATCATGTTCATAGAGACAGACAGACAGATTTTTCTTTTTAATTTTTGGGTCCAGGGAGAGGAAAACATGAAATTTCTTTGAAAATTCCACATGGAGTTTCTGTCAGATTACATAAGTGCTCTATACTTTGTATAGTTGTGTAGTAAAACACGACACTTCCTCAATTTCGCCTAATTTATTACAAGTGCATTATTTCATACGATTGATATTTTACAATTGTGTGAGTGATTTGTTTATGTTCAGAAGGAATGGGCGAAAGGAAAGATTTACAGATCATTTAATTTCTTTATAAAGACCCGAGCAGGTCGAATGGTTGCCTCAATGCCAAAAGAATGTGTTCAGCATCCCAACCATTAGTTCATTGTAATTAATTTCAATAATTAAGTGAGGGGATTTATTAAGCTGTACAGTAATATATCTGCTTTAATTACAAAATAATATTTATATTATTATTAAAAAATTGTTTAACAATATTGGGAAGAGTCAAGATAGATCTACTGCCGATTTTGACCGTACAAATTGATTTGAACAACAGACCAATTTCCGTAGTTACGAGTACAGTACTCAGCTTTTGTGTACTTGTTGCGAATTGGGGGGGGAGGGGGGGGATTAATTTTTTTTTGGCGAATCACCAGCTATGTACTTCCCCGGCATTAATTAATCAATTATGTTTTCGCTCTTCTCCAAAGCCAATCGACTGTTTGGTGCTCAAACTCAATATTTGATTTACAGTAGCTTCTGAATCCTCATACTAAAATTTTTGTCGATGGATTACATCGGGAGTAATTACAGTTTTTGTGTTAAACCTTCCTCCTAATCACCCCTTTTTTTTTTTGATAGATTTGTCTGAAAAAAGATAGGTGTTGTCCTTGGAGGGTTCTGGATGGACATATAAAATTTCGTGTCGATACAATCATTCTATTGTTGTGTTAAGCCCCCTCTATAATCCTTCTTCCCATCGGTCGATTTGGCTGAAAATCAATAGGTGTCGTTAAAGATATCTAGATCCATATATGAAATTTTGTGTCAATACATTCATTCTATTTAGAAAAATACAGACAAGCAGTTTTTTTTTTTTTGTTTTTTTCCTATTTGGCATTATGTGTCGGAAAACATGAAATTCTGTTGAAAACCCAGCATCGAATTTTCAACCGACGAGATAACTTCGTATAAGGGGAATAGCTGAGGAGGTAAATTCTTAATAACTGCCAACACGCAAGACACAAGAACCTATCCTCCGAGATTGTCAACATTACTGTAACATTTTCAATATTAAAATTTTTGTAAAATGGTGGTTGTGAAATAAAAAATAGTCTGACCTCTCACAGATTTTATTAACTCTTGCTAGCCGGCTTTCGAAGTTGCCCTTATCATTAGGCAGTCTGATAAAATAATTTTGAAAAATTATTTCAAGAGTTGTGACTCAGATGGGGAAAGGAATAACATATCGGTCCCCATCTACGAAATTAAAACTTTATTTATTAAATGATTTTAAATTACGTTGTTTTCAAAATTATTTTATGCCTGATGATGAGGACACCCTCGAAAGCCGGCTAGCAAAAATTAATAAAATCTGTGAGAAGTTAGACTATATTTTATTTTACAATCTATGAAATAATCACTTCTCACTACATCAGCCATCTTCATATTATTATTCTGTTTGCTCAGTCAAATTGTCACCGGTTTTAAGAAATAGAATAGTTCTATCCACCCAACGTCATATACTGTCCTAAAGAAAGTACCTCCTGAAAAATTTTACATTTGAGGGTTGAACCCCTCTGCTTGGACAACACAGATATCTTTAATAATGTAAAAATTGTATCACCATGTTTGCTGGAGGTTTGCGTGCAGAAACTTATCAACAATTGTTTACTTTATAAAAAAAAAAAAAACAATGCTACCTTAGACTTTCTAATTGGCAGTATATAAGTAGATTAGGAGCAGTTCTATCGTTATATTGTCTGCCACTAACGGCAATAACGGAGCCATAAAGAGGATCAAGTGAGGTTACGCTTTGACTTTTATAGAGGCGGCCTGTTGCTGGGTGTCGGTCTTTGGAGGGTTCGAAGAAAGCGTAAAAAATAGGATCTGCGTTACGTAAAATAGTCAGGCTATTTCCTTCAGACCCATGACCAAACTACCGTGAACCTATCCTTATCATCAATCTCAAGGGGGGACGTAGGCATAAAAATAGGTCACCGACACTCCAATTTTAAATAGACAACCAGCCAATTATAGGCAAATTAACATCCTGCTGGTCATAGTGTGATATTTATAACATAGGTTATAATGTGATATTTTTATCACCAAGTTTTTTGGGAAAATTTTGCAGAATTGGATATGACCTAGGGAAATGTCGCAAAGGCTTATGGGTGGCAATATAAAATATTCCTTAAGAAGTATAGGGGAAGTTTCGTAAAAGATATGATATTTGATGATGCGAACGTACTACAGCCAGCGAACGCCCTACATTTATCCCCAGCTCTCGCGGTTGGCAGTGGTCGCTCCTAGCCTACCACAGCAACAGAAAAAATTACCCTAGTTCGCCGACGATCCGGCCATGGGGTGTCGTGGCCTCCACCGGAGGTCGGTCACCCAAAAAAAAAAAAAAAAAAATTGACGAGTTCTTAAGAGAATTTTGAATTTTTTTTTTTGAGTGTATCGACAAAATTTTATATGTAACTTCTAAATCTGCGGAATCGGCCGAAGGGAATCAGAGGGGATGCTCAACTCAAAAACCCTAATAATTGCCAATGTAATGAATCTATCAACACAGAATTCAGTATGAGGATTCAGATGTCACTATATAAGTCATATATTAATTTTTAGCCCAAACGGTCGATTAGTTTTGGAGGAAGTGCAAAAACGTAATTGATTAGTTCGTGCTGGGGATGTACATAGCCGGTGATTCACCGATCACTTGTTTTTTTTTCATTTTTTGCTTTTAAAATTAAATTTCGAAAAAAATTATTATAACAAAAAAAATTGGGAGATGGGGGTGCTGTCTGTGCAACTTTTATTTGGGGGCCATGGTGGCCGAGCGGGCTAGAGCGTAGGTCTTTGGTCGCATGGTCTCACCATGGTTTGCGGGTTCGAATCCCATCCGGGAGTTTTGTTTCGTAAATAGAACTTCCTCCCCCGGGGCCATGGAGTTTGTAAATAACGAGATAATACCGCTATAAGAGACATGGCTAATATGCAAAGTATCGTACCTAAAGGCCAAAAAGAACAAAAAAAACAAAATTTATCTGAAGAGATTTTAGTTCACATATATAAATAGTATTTTGTAAAATATATTTCGGTCCGATATTGAAATAGTATTTTGGTCCAGTTTCGTCCAGAATCTAATCTGATGTAAGTTATAGCTGACATCTTAATTTCAACTTAAGTTCAGTGCTCCAGTCGCTTCTGATTTAGAACCTTTACAAAGTCACTATCACATTCACACAGACACTCATCATCGCCACAATGTCAAAACGTGTTCAGGGGACCTTGAAACGTAACATTCCGTTGTAAACTCGATCTCAGTTTTTGCGCAAATTCAATACAGTAGACTCTCCCTTATCCGGCGTTGCCGGGACCGACGTGACGCCGGATAACAGAAAACGCCGGGTAACGGAAATCATCAATTAAATGAGAAAAATATATTAATTAAATTATGAAAAAAATGTTTTTAGGTGAGCTAAGAAATAAAACACCTATGTATTTTGTTGATAACATTTATTAAATTGACAAATATATACATACCTGAGCATCTATAACCCTAATCCTATACATACCTGAACATTGATTTATTATATGTACGTACATATGTACATATATTTATCCAAGCATTAAAAATATATTTTGAAATCTGCGTTTAATTAAGTGAAGTAATAAAATATTGTATTAGCGTTCCCTTCATTATAAATACAATGTACACATGTATGTATGTACAATAAAAATACATAAAAGATTCGTGAGTTACGGAATTATTATGTGCTCGTAAATACACATGGCTCATATAATTGATAATCTAATAATTGAATGTTAATTTTAGTATAACAAATTTGATATTATTTTGTGAACGCCGGATAAGGGAGCGCGCCGGTTAACAGAACTCAGGTTAAGGGAGAGTCTACTGTACTTCCTTATAATATTAAGAAAGTAAATACTAGAGCAGAGGTAGGGTGTAGATTAAAGATGTTTCCGACAATGATAGTCGTAAAATGTAACATGTGCATCTGAGATAAATTCACAATTCACTTTCTTTTATGTATGCAAATTTTATGGACATATGTCTATTGTTTAATTAGTCATTGTTCTGATATTTAAAGCATACACTTTCTCTAATTGCTTTCGCAAATTATTTAAATGGACACATGTGATTACGCCATAGTTTAACATCTTGTGAAAGAGTAATTGAACCTACATTCTTCTTGGTTATTCGGATTATACAGAAATTATTGCTGATGTGGTGTAAAGTGTGACGTGTGTGTGGGCTTTTTGAGAACTTATTTTGTACAAATATTCGGACTTTTCAGCATTGAAAGAAAATAGCCTACGCATTCGCAGTTTGTGGGTGTAGGAATATATATTTTTGTCATTAAAAGGCATTTCGAAATTTTACTCTTCTGACTAACACTCAAGATGAACTTATGAAATCGGTCGATTCGATGGTGAGTTATCACCAGAATTTAATTCTGTTCACACAAAATCCCTGTTTGTGTGTCAATAATTGCCGTATCGATGTACGTATAATAATGTATCGACACAAAATTTCATATGTAAATCCAAAACCGCGTATTAATTTTCTTGTCTACTGAGCTCAAGTTCGCGGGTTCAAAACCCGACTGAGGCTCCATTATCAAGCTTTGCTGAACTGCCCTTGCTCCGTCTTCCTATCCGCTCCATCTGTTTCTTTTCGACCTTCCCAGCTGCCCTCCCAGAATCCTAACCCCAACAATAATTACTCGGCTATCTTGGGGCCGCGCTGTTCCTGCCTCGGGCCAACACGCCGAACACTACCTCTATCTCCTGTTTCCTCTCAGTTCTTTTCTATATCCAAATGTATCCGCACGTTCTTGTGTTTACAAAGTGCAAGGGTATCTCCAGCATAGATTTTTAAAAAGAAAGAATTTTGGGTCATAGAAATTTTAATATTGTCTACGTACAATGACTTCGACATTTGCTCAGGGCTTGACAATCAGAAATACCATCACATTTTTAATTTCTATCCATTCGCGATTCTGTAGTCTCTATTATTCCTACTAAATCTATGAATGCGACCACTATACCGTCTAAGGTTTATACTCGGCTTCTACTCCATGGAGTTTCACGAGTTCTTTATTACTTCTTAAAAATAGGGATGTAAAACCGATACTCTGTTCACTGACACAATTCAGTCAGAAGAGTGCAAACAAGTATAAATATAAAATATTGCAATATAAAATTATAGTCTAACCTCTCTTAAATTTTATTGTGTTGTGTGCTAGCCGGCTTTCGAGGTTATCATCATCAAGGTTTGTGAGTTTAGCCTCGCTCCTCTGATTCCCTTTTTCACTTCATCAATTTCGTTGTTGCCGTATGTATTGGGCCTTGGATCAACATATAAAATGTCGTGTCCATTTTTCATTACATAGGCAGTTTTCCTGTCTCTAGTTCCCATCTCCCCTAAAGCCGATACGGCTGAAAATGTATAGGTATGTTGCTTATGTGGTTTTATATTCACATTAAATTTCTTATCAATGTATTAATTTTATCGAGATTTATCGTATACCTGAGATCAGGGGAAATTTCTGTGGAGACTCAACATCGAATTTCTGGTTATTGATGCCTCTGACCTACTGGCTTAACGATCCAGGGAAACTTCAGGCTGCCTGTTGATGAGGGTAAGCTCGAAAGCCGGCTAGCACACAATATAATAAAATGTTCGAGAGATCAGACAACATTTTTATTTTACAATCTTTTATTATTATAATTATATTTTGATATGACTGAATCGAGTCAATTGAGTGTACATCTCAGAATAGTCGTAAAGAGGTCTGGGCGGGGCCAGACAACGGCCTTGTCTTGTTTTTCGCTACTCAGATGGAAGTGTCAATTTGCGTCAATCATCTGCTAAGTGTAGAGGTCTCTGAGTGCTATTTTTTGCCGCTCTACCTTCCGCCTCTGTAGTTTGAACATTTCCTTTCCTACTTAATTGAATGTGTTAAAATACATTCGCGTCCTCATTCATCAATTAATTACAATTTCCATCACCTTTTTTCGCTTTACAATTTCCTTTAATCACACACATAATTATTAAATAAAACATTTGGACGATGATTCTTTTTGTGTGAATTGTTTTTTGCACCTTTTTGAACCCCTAACGTAATGTGTATGTTTAACTTAGAAGATATGTAATCGAACTAAAATTTGATTTGGAGTTTTCCACGGAATTTTTAGCGATGTCGAAGAAATTTCAATGAAATCGACTATAGGGAAAGGGGGGTTATGGAGGAGTCTTAACACAAAAACATTTAATAACTGCTGATACAATGACTGTATCGACACGAAATTTTGTATGTGTGACCATTACCCCCAAAAGGACAACCCCTAACGATTTTCAGTCTAATCAGCGAAAGGGAAGAGGCCCTTATTTACTCAAGTCTTATTTACTCAAAAATTCTAATAAATGCCGACGTCGTGAATTTATTGACACACAATTTATTATGAAGATTTAGGAGCCCCTAGAGTCAACAATTGAATATTAGCGCAAACGGTCGACTGGTTTTGGAGGGAGAGCAAAAAGTTAGGTGATTAATTCGTTTGGGGAAGTACATTGCTGGTGATTCACTGACGCGATTTTTTCCTTGGGTTTTTGCTATTTGTTGCTTGCCTAGCCCTGGAAGAAGAGATGCGGGGATAGTCCAAATCAGAGCGTTGCAAATAAATTGGATAGTAGGGAAATGTTAATGTGTGTATTGACGTCCGGATACGCCTCGACTTGTGGTTGCAGTCTGACCACTGGTGGAGAGTTTAACTCCAAATACTGTTCATGCGGGGGCATTGAGACTGCTGAACATCTAGTCCTCGATTGACTGCTGTACGACCAGGCCAGGATGGAATTGATTCGCGGGACCGGATTATACCTGGGACTAGATCTGTTGCAGCAGCTGTTCTGTTGGCTGTTTGCGAGCAGAAGAAAGCGGTGTGACGGGCTGGGGTGTTCGGTGTTAGCCTCACTTAAACTCTACGCCGATCTCAAGCTCTCTCGACACAGGGTTGTGTTGCATACGTTCAAGGTGTCTAGACTAATGTAAAGAATAACACTAATAATAAGAAGAACACGACAACTTCCAATACAATGAGTCTTTATACGAAAAACCCATAAGGGCGATATTGATGTTTAGCGAAAAGGAAAGATGTAAGAGAAGGAGAAAGGCTCAAAAGGAAGGAGGTAACCGAAAGAGAGAGGCTCAAAAAGAAGGAGGTAACCGGAGGAGAGAGGCTCAAAAGGAAGGAGGTAACCGGAGGAGAGAGGCTCAAAAGGAAGGAGGTAACCGGAAGAGAGAGGCTCAAAAGAAAGGAGGTAACCGAAGGAGAGGACCTCAAAAGGAAGGAGGTAACCGGAAGAGAGAGGCTCAAAAGGAAGGAGGTAACCGAAGGAGAGAGGCTCAAAAGGAAGGAGGTAACCGAAGGAGAGAGGCTCAAAAGGAAGGAGGTAACCGAAAGAGAGAGGCTCAAAAGAAAGGAGGTAACCGAAGGAGAGGACCTCAAAAGGAAGGAGGGGGGCTCAAAAAGCCCTGTTAACTCCCGAAGGAATGTATGTTTCGACACGACATTCAGTATGAGAATTCAGAAGTCCTTGTAGTATAGATAAGTCTAGTATTGATTTCAGACCAAAACGATCGATTGGTATAAGAAGGGTAACAACTTCATAACAACTTGATTAATTCGGTCTGGGGACTTACATTGCTGGTAATTGAATGACAACTTTTATATTTTACCTCTTTACACTTATAGATAGATAGATTACATTGAGGGTGAAACGTGGACTTATTACTTCTATCCTTCCCTACGAGGACGGGTTGGTGAGTGAGTGGATCGCCCGAAGGTTGCCGTGTTGGTAATAGTTTGTTCCTTAGAGAAGAGTAAGACCCCGTCCATAGAACAGCTGGTTCGCCGCAAGGCATCTCAAAGCCCCGCTCAGCTCGCACACCGCACCGTATCTACAGCCTCCGGACAACCTCAGATAGATACATTTCTAACCCAATCAAAACGTCACCCTTGGAATAGTTTTTAAACTCTCCGCCCCCCCGGCAATTTAATGCAAATTACTACCGTTGGGTGCGCTATGGCGTGTTCAGTCCACTTGGCACACCGCGCACTACTCTTTCCTTGTTCTCCTCTCCCAGTTTTTTTTTTTTTTTCTTAAGAAATACTCTTCCAACTGTCCGAGAAGAAAGGCACGCCTTGCAATTTTCGATTCATACATAAAACATATACTTCATTCTCTGTGCTTGTACTGCTTATTTTGTATAATTTTACCGCATGCTTGGTTCTCTTTTCTTACATGTAAATAGTTCTAGTATACACACATATCATATGAAATTATATATCTATTTTTTTTGTTCAGATTGTGAAGGGAAGAATTTGTGAAAGTAAATATTATACATGAAGTGGTTTGCAACAATTTTTATTTATTTTTTAAAATAACTTTATCAGAGTAAAATTCCTGATGCGTCCACTGAATTTTTGGAAAAACAATCTCTTCACTTGCAGTTTGTTATTGTGACTCATGCCTCGGGCTTTGAACTACGAGGTCATACCACCTTCTTTCGAGGACATGTCACCACTCTTTTGTCTACGAGACCGACTCGAGTGACAGAGTCCTAAATGTTGCCTACCCTGGTTCATTCTCATAGGGGGTAAGGGTCTTTAACGAGTATCTGACATCGTACAAGCGCGGGATCATCGCGTAATGTTCTATCCGTAGGCCGGCGTGCTCAAAGGTTTTTCACTTCCCAGGTAAAAAACCTAAGGGCTTCTGCCGAGTTTCGAACTTGCAATCTTGAGCTCAGAAGGCAAGCACGCTCTCTCTCACTCTCTTTGTCTCTCGACTTGCAGTTAGTAGTTTTGAAAAACCAAGATTGCGGGTCTAAGCTTGGCTGAGGCCCAGACTTTTTTATCTGGAAGGTGAAAAAAACTTTGAGAACGCAGAACTCAAACCTATGTGGACTTGAACTCTGGGGTTCTGCCAAGGCTTCCAATCTCAAACGCATTCAATCCTTTCAATCCAAAATCCTCCGTACAATAGCCAATGCTTCTTATTACGTCTCCAACCAAACTCTTCACATTGACCTTTACGTTCCTTTTGTCACCGAAGTCGCTAAATCCAAATATAAAAAATTATTTTCCCTTCTCAGTTGCCACAAAAATCCTCTAGTCCGTGCCCTCCATTCTGCCACACTTCCCCAACGACGGCTTAAGCGTCAATGGCCTAGAGACCTGCTTAGCAGCAGCAGTGACAGTGATTAGTTACAAATGAGAGGAAATCAGTGACTAGGGAGTGTTTCCCCTCTTGACATTTTGACATTGCCATTGTCTCTCTATTAGCATGTTTGCTTGTTGTATATATTTTTATACAGTTGTAAATATCTCTTTGTAAATAAAAAAAATAAATAAAAGAGAACGCCATCCTTCGAATGGGACGTAAAATGATGGTCCCGAGCTTGTACTCTAAGTAGGGTCCTAAGGAGGAGTTTCACAATAGAGTCGGGCTCATGTCCTCCAGAGCGACGAAAGAGCACTCTGTTAATAGTCAATTTGACCTCGTAGTTAAATCCCGGACATGAGTCACAATAAATATATGTGTTAGTTAGTTATAATGACTCATGCCCGGGCTTTAACTACGAGGACATATCGCCTACTACCAGAGCGCTCTTACGTCACTCTGGTGGACATGATCCCGACTCTACTGTGGGACTCCTAAATTTTGCCTACCCTAAATTTTTATTCACCTAGGGTAGGGGTCTTTAACGAGTACCTGACATCGTACAGTCTCGGGACCATCGCCTAACGTCCCATTCGAAGGACGGCGTGCTTGTTTATTTTACCTCCCAGATAAAATGAACTAAGGGCCTCGGCCGGGCTTCGAACCGACGACCTTGAGCTCAGAAGACAAGTATATATATACAGCCTAAATATATATGTGTAACTCTTGGAATACGATTTAAATATAAAAACAAATTAGTATGATGAATCTAATAATAATATAACTAATAAATGTCAATAAAAGTATTATTATTGCAAAATAGTTGTTACGGTAGCAGATTGGCGATTATTTGGTTGACAAATAATTATATCCAAACTTTAATTGGAGAACATCTCGATACAATATATGTTGCTGTCCAATTAAGAACTAAAGATACAATCTATGTTGACCATATAAAAAAAACTCCCCTTATGTCATGGTCCTGCGTTGAGGTGGATGCCAGCTCTTTAGGTGACCATCTAATTAAAATCTTCCAAAAAGGCTTGTTTTCGAGAATGTTATTAATTTCGAATACAAAATTGCGGGCTTATGTTCTTCTCAAAAAAAAAAAAAAAAAGTTCCTTCTTTCATATTTATGAGCCATTCTTTTTTTTTTTTATGTTTTGCACTCTTTTTGTCTTTCCTTTTCTGGGATAAAAGATGACTCCGATGTTCGGAAATATATTTTCAATTAATTATATCCTTAATAAGTACAGGGGAACCTGCCCTACTAGGGTAACACGGCATATTCGAGTTTTCTCCTAAGTGACTTCCCTAGGATCAATAAATTATTTGTTTATCGGTGGCCGTTGTTATCATTGGGTACGCAACACAGAGCGCGGTCCGGAGCAAGGAGGTGCCACCAGCCGTGCAGACGGCCGACTGGGCTCTAGAGATGTGTGGATGGGGCGTGGCCAGGTGACCTACCGGCTAGAAAGGCGCAAGGCCATGCGGTAGAAATGCCAAGGTTGTCACGGATCCCCACCCTTCTTAGTTAACACGTGATAAGGGGCCCTTTTTAATTGGGGGCCCAGCTCTGACCTTTCCAAAGGGGATCCGCCCCCACACTACCGCGTCTTTACAACTCTCTACCCCCACTAATCTCACCTTCATTACTTTTCTATCCTCGGGGCGTAGGCTGTAAAAGAAATAGTTTCTGCCACCTGTGACATGTTTCTTTGTTTCTATTTGTTTGATTTCCTCTCAACCATTTTCATTTACAGTTTATTATAGGTCAACGACCGATTGATTCAATGGAACAATATTTTTTACACATTCCCTCCCACCAACCTACACAATCACAATATCAATATTTATTAGTAATATTTATTTCCGTTAAACCATAACATGGTAATAGGATATGCCATAAGAATGTATACATTAAGATAGCTTATAAATTAGATACATAAACAGATATTAACTCTTAGAGTCAGGGTCTGACACATATGGATTAAAATTAACAATACTGCTAAAAAATAAAATGTAATGAGTAAATAAATACTTGAAAATATGAATACAAAAATAATAATATCTAATAAATACAGTATATACATTTTTTTTATTTAATTAAAATTAAGATACTAATTTTTTATAACTTTTCCGCATGCTTTATAATGAATCAAAAAATATATTTACAGATATATATTAATAAAATTATAACAAAAATACATTTTAAAAAAATCAAGAGAAGTAAAATTAATTAGTATATGAATAATTAGTATCTTAATTTTAATTAAATAAAAAAAATGTATATACTGTATTTATTAGATATTATTATTTTTGTATTCATATTTTCAAGTATTTATTTACTCATTACATTTTATTTTTTAGCAGTATTGTTAATTTTAATCCATATGTGACATACCCTGACTCTAAGAGTTAATATCTGTTTATGTATCTAATTTATAAGCTATCTTAATGTATACATTCTTATGGTGTATCCTATTACTATGTTATGGTTTAATTAAGATACTAATTTTTTATAACTTTTCCGCATGCTTTATAATGAATTAAAAAATGATATATATTAATAAAATTATAACAAATATACATTTAAAAAAAATCAAGAGAAGTAAAATTAATTAGTATTTGAATAATAAAAAATAATGTTTAAAACGTAGATTCGACGGACAATGGTGTGGAGGAACACCAAAAAAATAAAAATGGAAGAATATCTATGGAATATGAAACACGAATAGAGGGTTCGATTTTAGTTGAACTTTGTTATTGTTTTACGGGGAGGAGGGTATTAAATAAATTAATTTCTTTATGAGGTATTTTTTCGAAAATCTTCTTTCTTCCTGGTATTATGGCATCATCGCCTACCAACCAGAATCATATCTTATTTCGTTTGACTACGAATAGATGTTCAGGTGCTGCATACATGACTACTGAGGGGATGGAGAACCGAGGAAGAGGTCCTGCCTGCTCATCTGTTGGTAGATCCTGCCTATTTGGGCCGGCTGAATGTCTGTATCCCTGAGCTGGCAGCCCTGAGAGCTCCTCTTTGTCCTCCTTCGTCCTCTCTCAATGACCCACACTACCTCTCTTTGTCATGCAGATCCCATCTTCTTTCTTCACACATGCTACATCATGATCCATCCGTCTCTTCACATCCCAATCCCCTCCCTAATCCTGTTATTACCCGCTTCCTTTAACGTCTGTTTTTCTCCAGTACCTCTTGCTTATCACACCGCAGCAATCGTATTAGTCCCGGCCCAGTACATACAAATCATTGGAAAATATCTGACTTCATCAACATAGCACATGAGATCGCCGGTAGCATAGATGTAGCATGTTCAAGCACAGTTTCTTGGTGTTAGTTCGATTGTGAGTTCGAACCTGCCCTTAGGTTTTTCCTATTATTTGGAAGGCGAAAGGTCCTTCGGAGGGGACGTTCAGATGATTCCGAGTCTACCGGATCACATTAGAGTCAGCGCTTGTGTCACAATCAACAATTATACTAGTTTCTATAAGTAGTGTGAATTCGAAAATATTTATGTGTTATTTGTTAATACAGTGCAAATGAGCTATCGACTCATTATCAATTCCTATTGATGCAACATTCAGCCTTTTCCTGAATTTTCATTATTCCATGGTTGATTGTTAAGTCAATAAATGAATGTACATAATAGGTATTTTTGGCTTCTCAATGATGATTGTCCTTTACTTTTTTCCGGGTTTCAACTTTGACAATATTTCAGGATACTTCGACATCTTTGGGTCACATGGAATCATTCATGAGTGGAAATTTCATGAAATATTGTCAAAATGGAAAACACCTCTCGAATAAATCCCGGAAAAAAAGTAACCAATGATCGTGGTTTCTGTAGTTACTACTTTGTAAATTTTACAATCTTCCATCATATAATAATAAATTGTAAGTCACAAAACCTCTCTATAATCGATTATTCGTCAGTTTCCTAATCAACCATATTGTCAGTGGTAACATTGCTACAACCAAAACTTTATAAGTAGTTACCCGGTTCGTGACAGATTGACAGGGATTACAATGCCAATGAGGTATAGATTTTTATATTTATTATGAAGAAAGGGGTTTTAATAATTCCCGAAATGTTGCTCTTCTATCAATTTTTTCACTTCCAATATGCACTGCATTTTATGCAGTTATGTCAAAGAGAAAGAGGGGGGGGGGGGGGGGGGGGGGGGGGGCTTCACACAAACCTCTAATAACTGCCAAAGTAATGAATGTATTGACACGAAATTTAATATGTAAGTTCAAGGAGAGAGTTTTTTCACATCAAAAAACGTAATAACTGTCGAATGTATCGTATCGAAATTTAGTTTAAGAATTCAGAATTTCCTGTATGCCAACTATTCATTAAAACGCTCGATTAATATTGAAGAGAGAGCGAATAAGTATATTGCCGGTTATTCATCGACGATTTTCTCTAATTTATATATTTTTTTCATCTTTAGAGTTAGTTCAATACAGGAAAACAGATAATAATACTAGGAGTTTTCCCCGTTGATTCTCATATATCCAATTGAAATGCTGATCTCCCATTTTTTCACAATGACTTCACTTCCTGATGCTTCATCCAAAACAGTGAAACGGAAATTGTCCCAGTTATTACAAGGTTCCTCAGTGATCGACTAATGAGGACTCCTGGAGAGGACGAGAGACTGACAGGCCAAGGTTAGTGGACCAACACACTTCAATTAGTGTTCAAAATGGCGCCGGAGGTTCGAAAAATTTCAGTTCTAGGCAACCCTTGCATTAGCTGTGTCTGCTACTTAATATTCACATGGGTGCCATATAATTTATGCATTTACTTTATTTTTTATTTATTTTATAAAAATATTCATATTTTAATTAACAAGGAAGGGTTATTAAAAAAATAATTTGAATAATTAATCACAAATAAACATAAAACATTTGTAGGAATTTTGTAGATAAATTTTAGTCTTAAAAGCTACTAATATAGTGTTAGAGATTCCAGCTACTTAAGTTTCGGCTGAGGATTTGTCCAAATCTCTGCAGGTGCACACCTTCTTGACGGCTTTGTCGTTGGATGGTAAACATAAATGAAACCAAATCGCTTCATGTTATATTTGCTTTGAGGCATGCTGACTGTCCAACTGTATGGCTAAATAATGTTCCTCTCAAGCACAACAAGGACGTACCATACTTAGGACTCAACTTATTGTTGACAGACGACTGATTTGGAATAAACACTTTACGTAGACTGCTCATAAGACTACTAGAGAAGCGATGTTAACTTTGCTTCAACCACAAACAGTATACCTACAAGACCGTTATGAAACCTATCTGGACGTGTGAGGTTGAGCTCTAGTTTCCTGCTAAGCACTCTCACACCAAAAGAATTCAAGCCATTCAAAATATCCTCTGAACAATCACACAATGCCAATAATAACTTTCAAACAAAAAAACACAATAAAACAAAAAAACTGTTTAGTGTATATATTGTTTAATTCCACAAAAATAAATACAAAAAGCGTACCGGTTTCAGCTTACCTCATCGTCAGCACAAAGTTCAAAAGGAACAGACGACTGGGATTCAGGATTCAGATGTCCCTGTGTAAATCAACTTGATTCTCATTTAAACCGACGACTTATATAGGTATACAATAAGTAGAAGAAAGTATTGTAAACGTGCGAAAATTTGAGATCGAGGTTTCAATGATTTTCACATTTCAAGATCCCCTGAAAACGTTTTGACCATTTTTGCAATGAGGTCTCTTTTGTGTGTCTGTGAATGTGATTGGAAAGGTGCTCTATCGCAAAAACTATTGTAGCTATGAACTTGAAATTTTGAATGGAAGGGTTACATGTGCTAATTTGGGTCTGATTATATTTCGACCTGACTCGGTAGAAAATTGATACCACTTTACTCCGAGATCTAAGAACATTTCAACAGTTACCGCTTATGTTTATAACCTAATCAAAAATCTTTTAAGGTAATAGTTGTAGAAATAATTAAAATACATATTTTATATACAATACGACTTTTTGTAGGTCGTCCCGTTTTTGAGATATGTGCCCAAAACCGTCCTGAAAAGTAGTTTTAAAACTTATATTTTTAGAAGTTTCCTTGATGTATCCGAAAACAGTAGATCCTATCGAAAAATTGGTTCTTACGAAAAATGTTTCTTAATAAATTTCCAATCGTATAAAGTCCTTAAATTTTAGATAGGATTAAGACAAACAAAAGTTATAGTTCCTCAGACAATGAAAAATGAATGTCAAAGAATGTTTAAATTGTTTCGCGTAGCAATGAATTACAAAATATTCTATTATTATACTTAGTTTTTATAGAAAATTAAGAAAAATATTAAATATATGTGATGTGGTCATTACAGGACTTTCTTATACCAACCACTCCTGTACAGATCACTCTCTCTCTCCCTCTACCCCTTCTCAAAATCACTTCATACAGAATTACGCTGTGCAATGAAACAAACGCTGACGCCCACACGTTTCATATGCTCAGTAATGCCAGTATTAAATGCATTTGAGAAGAGGGAAGGGTAGAGAGAGAGAGAATGATCTGTAAGCATGGTTTGCATAAAAAATTCCTTTAATGGTCACATCACATTTTTTTTTTTTCAAGTGAACACTTTCAAGTAGGAATTGTGTGTCCAAATTATCTCCTGTCACAGCAAATTTCAATTCTAGATTTCTGAACAAATGAGCCAGAAATATTAGATATATTTTTATAAAATTCATGATTATGTATGTGATCCATATAAGTTTATACAGGATGTATATTTTTACAGAAATTTTGCATCTAACAAGACTCAGACCTGTATCCTAATTTAATATACAAGAACTGACAAAACGAGTTACCAACTGAAATTATATTATCATATAAAAGTTATGGGTTCATGTATATAAAAACGAGACGAACTTGAAGAAGGCCAAACCGATGAATGATCCAGTTCGCCCACGCAAAATCAGATCGCTACTTAAATGCAAATTTCATCTAATTTATAAAGTCCTCCCTTATTGGAATTTCGATTAAGTGCCCCCTTTGTCCAACAATGTGCTTAAATCGTTTATTTAAGTAGTAAGGTTTTTATTTATTTTATTTATTTCTATGTTTTGTAAAACATGCCAGTAACGAGGGATGAAATAAAAATGCTTTGAGACTTATTAAGCGGTAAGTATTTTCAATTTGCATCTCATTTAAGTCTGTAATATCTGCAATGTTTGCTTTTGATGATCGTGAATGCTCTTAGATCTGGAAAGTCCACTATCTTTTACTTCTCCGGCTATGCCGAGTCTAGGGAAAGTCATGTAATCCGTTTCAATTTAATGCTGAGTTTTCAAACGTCTCATTTTATCTTTTCCGAACTCCAGATTCGAAATAGGGAAACAAAATTCTGTCTGTGTGTCTGTGAACGCGATAACTTCCGATAGAATGAATGTGAAGTCAAATCCCAATGAGGACGTGACCTGTCAAATGTCAGCAAAAGCTACCGAAAATACTCCCCGTTCAGGGGAAGGGACTGAATTCAAAAACCATAATGACAGCCGATCTAATGAACTTATCGACACAAAATTTAGTATGAGAATTTAGGAGCCCTATTAGCCCAAACGAAGTTTTGGTGAAAAATAATAATATTTTCAACAAGAAAAAAATCAAAAATATTATTCTCAAAAGTATGGAGTGTGAGCAATATCTCTATTGATAAATTCTTGCTGGGAAGTAAATTGATGATAATTCACCGAATTTGTTTTAGGGATCGGGGTTATAAAATTAAACTCCCCAAAACTATTTGTGCCCTCCTCAAAAGTATTACGTCCTGGCACCACTGCCTCCTTCTACAGACCGGCTGCTAACCCGTTTGACTCCAATATTCTTTGACAGGTGGTGCCAATGACGGGCGAAGAACAACTGTTATCCATATCAAATATCTTGAGAGGCCTCTCAGAAAGGTTGCTCCTGTCAGCTCAACACAGGAGCGATTTCCTTCTTCAGAATCAGACTAGTTGGCAACCTCTTAAAACTCTTTGATACTTCAGATAACCAAAAAAGAACTACAACATTTAATAGGAGCTTCTACTTATTCTCTTTTTTTAAATATTTTTATATGTACTTAATACATAAAATATTAACTATTGAGAAAAGAAAAATATTTTTAAAATTTGATTATTTTGGCAATTATTTACAGTCAATATAAATAGATCAATGACGTAGAGAAAAGAGTCACCCTCAATCTATTTTCCCAGCACGAAGTAATCAATTACGTTTTCGCTACCCCTTGAAAACTAATCGGCCTCATACTAAATTTTATGTCTATATTACATCGGCAGTTATTCGAGTTTTTGATTCGAGCCCCATCCTCTTTTCCCCTTCTCTTCTGCTGTTTTCGTACCGCCTTATGAGGATTTGAATTTAAATAGGTTTAAGGTATACTATTTAAGAAGAAAAATTAAAATAAATAAAAGTAATATTGAAGAAAAAAATAAATAAATAAAAATAATAAGAATGAAAAAAAAAAAAATAATAATAATAATAGATAAATAAATCTTTGAATCACAACTCTTCGAGCAAATTCGCCGTCCTAAGAAAGACCACTACTTTGCCTATCAGCCATCTTCATATTATTTTATTTCACATCATTGTCATCAAAACAAATGGCTTTATTTTAACTGATTGTAAATTTGCTTAATTAAAAAAAACATATATTCTTTTAGCCGGGACTAAGACAGAATGGTCCGTTATGAGGGAGTATCCTCTACAGCGGTGTGTCCGTTAAGAGAAGTTACACTGAATCTTAAGATGTCTCTCAGAAAGGTTGCTTCTGTCAGACCAACATCGGAGCCACTTCCTTCTTCAGAATCAATCAGACTACTTGGCTACTCCTTAAAAAAATTAAAACTCTCTGATATTCCAGATAACCAAAAAAGGACAACTACAACATTCAGTAGGAGCTTCCACTTTTTCTTATTTTTTTCAAATATTTTTTATATGTACTTAAAAAATAAATAAAAAATCTACTAATGAGAAAAAGGAAAATATTTTTAAAATTGCTTATTTTGGCAATTATTTACAGTGAAGCATTTTCTTTTTTTTTTACATTAAAATTTACAACCTTACGAAAATATGTGAAGGAATCCATGTATAATTGAAAAAAAATGTTTGAAGCACTATATCAAAATCTGTGTATCTTTATTACACGTTTGGGTGAAATTTTTTCAGCCTGATAAAGTCAGCGAAGCCATCTAAAAATACCTCAAGGATGTTTCTGTTTTAGAAACCGAAAAAGGAAAGAAAAAAAATGGTCAAAGAAACTCTACCCGTTTATTTAGAAACCTCTTCAGAGTTCTTTCACTTCATGGTCATGAAAATGTAATAGGTGACAGAATGAACTATTGTGTGACTTCTACAAAGTTTCTATACTTAGATCTGTCATATACTAATTACTTATACTAGATTGCTCAGAGGTTAATCAGTATGTTTGAGGCATCAATGTTTTAACTTCCCCGGCTATACAAAGTTATAAATATCTCGTTTAAAAAATACTCATACATATTTTCCACAGATTTATACTTCTCCCAATAATTTTTTTTGTTTTTTACAACTATAGTATTTATAGACGTAAACACATTTTTTCATACAAATCAATAAAGACAACATCGTAAATTTTCTTCAATATTTAATTTTGCTGGTGATGACCGGATTCTCCCCTCACGCCTCTCTATCCTTTCGACGCCCCGCCTCCTGGTCTTCCTCCACTGCTGGACAGTGGATGGTTGGGCAGTGTGGTGGGAGGGTCAGCGCTGGTCTCCCGCCGCCTCCTCCCCTCTCCACTAGTTGGAGAGTGGTATATGGCAGTGTGCGGGAGTCCTACTGGTGCTGTCTCGTCGAGTTTCTTATATATTTTATTTAGTTATTTTTAGTTTATTTTATTTTTATTTTTTTATTTTATCTCTTTCATTTTATTATGTATTCTGTTTATTATTTTTGTATATGTTTGCTTATTTTCTATTATTCATTTCTTTTTTTTCCTTCTTATTATGCTTTAAATATTTTGTATTATTTATTATTTTATAATGCCATCTTAGTCATCACTTCTGCTTATTGTTATTGTTTGTACAGATTGTAGAATATATGAAAAAAAAAAAAAAAAAATTTAATTTATTATACATTTTTTTTAAAACTAAAAACTAATGGTAGCATTCTAACCCTGTGAAAATATATACATCTATTATGGAAATAGTAGTTTTTCGACAAACATTTGAAACTAAAGATGGTGTATTTAAAAGATGGGTAGTATGGCGTGATCCTTCTCCTAGCGGAAGGCACGCAACCAATCCATCACTGTAATGAGTGGCGGGGCGCTATTTAGTGGCGCATTATACCCAGCCCACCTAACCACTCGACCTCGGCCTAAAAATGGATTTTATTAATTTGGACTCTCTAAAAATGTATAATATCTCCTTTTTCATTTTTGGAGCGACTCTTCCCTATTAACATAAATTACCATACCTAAAAAAAAAATAATAATAAAAAAAAATATGTTAAATTTAAAGAAATGGTTCGGATTGTCGAACATCGAGACCACACCCATTTTGACTTGTTTAATTTTTTTTTTTTTTTCTAATCTTAATTGACATTTAAGGACGATCTGCAGACTTAAGGATATCCTAAGTTTGATTTCAAGGACGGACAACAAATGTAGAAGTCTCGTATAATTAAGGTCTTCATGTTCACCTACCTCGATTTTATTAACTTTTCAAATTATTAATGTATATCTATCTATAGGTATATAAACAATAAATAAATTAAATTAAATAATTTTTATAATAAATATGAATTAATAATTATTTATTGTTAATACAAGTATTTTTTCTTTTATAATTTATCTATGATTTTTTTTTTTTTTTTTTTTTTTTGTGATTAATATCTTTCATACATTTTTTAAACTTAGCGATGACACCAAATCATCCAGAAAAATTGTTAATTAATTTCAAGGTTTATATTCATATAGTTATTTTTATTAATTGCCAATTGTAGAAATGGATTAAAATTAATTAGTTCATTTAAAGCTGGCTCTGCCAAATAAAGTTGTGAGTGATCTCTGTGTTCTAATAAATACAGCAGTCCCAGAACAATCTTCGAAAAATGCCTCATACCCTTGCTCATCATCAGTGGACACAACAACAAATATAGAGGGCGCTGGTAGAGTGTTTGTCTACTTTCTTCAAGATCGCGGGTTGAAAACTTGTCATCCTTATGGTCTTTTGAACACATCTATGGGTTTTTCAACACTCTTTTCGAAGTATGGATAATACCCCCTAAAGTATGAGTCGAATACAAAAATTGGAATTTCCCTGGATTGTAGTCACAACTTACATGATACCTATATGAAAATTTCATCATTGTAGCTCTCACAGATTACGAGCTAGAAGGCAGATTAGTGAGAAAAATGGGGTTCCGTTTGGACATTACAGTTTTTTTCAGTTTTTCAGTTTTTTTATTGCCTATCAGTTGAATTGTATATAAGCTACAATATAAGGAAGTATTGTAATCTTGTGAAAATTCGAAGTCTAGTTTTTACGGACTTTCACGTTTCAAGGACCTGAATGCAGGGAAGTCAAACTCAGAATTACGCTATACAATGAAACAAAGAAAACTGCTGGCGCCACCACATTATTTTCTTAGTCAGTAAGACCAGTATAATAATACATATTTGGAAGTGGAAGGGTGAATTTTAAATTTCTGTACTTTCAATATTGTTGTTTTTGTCAAATTTCTATATAACTGTCATCATATTCATTCTGATAAAATATATTATTATATAATTTATTTGTTATTTATAAAATTTGCATCTAAATTGAACCATATTAAAGTGGTCTAACATACACTTTTTGCAATACATAAATAGTAAGTCATCAGTCTTCGTGGAAAAAAAAAATTTTAAGAGTACCCTAAGATGATTGATTTTCGACCGAGATACAAATGAGGAGAGTAAAATCTTATGTAGGATGCATTTTAGAAGGATAATATAAAAAAAGTGAACTAAATTATAAATAATTACAGATAATTTAAGTTGCAACTCATGAATCAGGGGGCTCGGACGTAGTTGGGAAGGTCAAACTGGACTAGGCAGTGCTCAGTTGCAGTCCTTCTTAATAATATGTTGAAAGGAATATATATATATATATATGTATATGGGTTCTCCCATTTCAAACGTACATGAAAAAATATATATATTCTTCAAACTTTGTGAGAATGTTCCCTTAGTACCTCTGAGTATTTGTGTAAAATTTTAGATTTTTAGAAATTAATGGTTCCGATATATAGGCAGTTCAAAGTTAGCCAAAAACGTGATATATGCTAAAATCGCGTTTTTTCAATTTTAAATTGCGCGAAAACGAAGGAAAAAATTAAAAAAAAACTCAAGATGTCTTTTTTTATCAAATTTCCCGTACATTTAAAAAAAATTATCATTTTGACCTTTTCTGACCTCTGAGAATGGTATCTCGGTGTCGCAATTTTTTATTTTAGCTATGAAAAATTGATTCCTCCTTCAAAAATATATAAGATCCTACATTTTTAGAGTTGGAATAGAAAAACTCTTAAAATTATAGCTATTTTACTTTAAAATCCTATTTTTGTTTTTGATTTAAACGCAAAAAAAAGTTTTTTCCAAACTAAAATTTTTTTAAAAAATTACATCAAAATTCATATATTACTTTATTAATACTTTAAAAAATTTAATATTTACTTTAATAAATTATTTAAAAAAAATACATTACAAATACACATAGGTTTACTTATTTAATTTCTTGAAAACAAAAAAATTGTGGTTTTGAATTTAAATATATTTCATGTCGATTCATTCATTACATCGGCAGTTATTGTGAATTTCGTGTTGAGCCCCAGCCTCTGATCCCTCCTCCCTTCCGACTGATTACTCTGAAAATAAGTAGGTTTTCGAGTATATACATATATCTATATATATATATATATATATATATATATATATATATATATATATAATACATAGATCTCCGATAGATCGATAGATTCATTGAATCAACTGTTATTAAGGTTTTTGAGTTGAGCCCCCTCCTATGTGCCCTCTCTTTAAATATATACTATTATCAATATAATATAGGTTAATGTTTACGTACATTTGAATATACATCTAGCGATTTTATGGATTTGAATAAAAAGTCATATACATTTTCCATGTTTAGTTACTTATCTAAGTACCTACACTTACTAACGTATCAATTTTGATTTTCCAGGTTCGTATTTCAAGGATAAATACTGAAGATCTGAATACAAGGTAAAATCAAGTTTAAATGAAATTTAAATAAATTTAAATTAATATAGGATCTCTAAATTCCTGATACTCTCTGAAAAATGCCTCAATGTGTAGTAATTACAATCTATCATGGAGACACGAGGATAAAATACGGCTTATGATGCTCCGTGTATTCAATTGTCCTATTTATGTACCTAACACATAAATTTACATACATTTAGAAGAAACATATGTTAACATTTTAAATTTTTTCATGGCCAAAAAGGGAAATGGAACCATTGTGTTGATTATGTCTGTAATAACTTTCGATTCTCATTCATGTAAACATTATATCAAATAAACGTCAAACAGCCTATGAAATTAAAATTTTTGAAAGACAAATATAAATGAATTTATAAACATGAACTACAAACACACACACACACACAAGTTCAGGCTATGATGAAGTCAGCATTAATCTTATATAAAAATTCATACATTCACTCACATGTGAATAAATGAATGTTTAGAGTTGTAGAGACGATTTCAAAGGACTCTCATCTGTGATGCAATTGGTTCAAGGGATTTTTTGGGAAATCTGAGTATAAACACCTAGGGGCGAATCGCACTGGTACTCCGAGTTGAAATGGATCAAACCCCCCTACCGCCGAAGCTACCTCCTAGGCTCCTTCCTCTTCCTAATGCTTAAATCCAAAGAACCCTACTACCTCTACCAAATGATTCAATTCCAGGCCTCGGTTCACCAGAGACACACTAGACCTCGCCCTTCAGACCTCTTCATTCCCTCCCATCGCTCCTCGGCCTTCCACAATTCATTCCTTGTCCAGGCCTCTTCTCTCTGGAACTCCCTTGCCTCCCCCAATTCGTCACTCTCCTTCCGTGACTTCCTTCAAATCTTCACTATTCCAATTCCTCTTCACTAAACAATCCTCTCCCCTTTGATTAGGTCTTCATCTCTCTTTCCCGTATTCTCTAATTCGTCAACCTCATTATCTAATCATTTAAATTCACATCCCATTTTTTTTCTTTTTTTTTATTCTCTATTTTTATTATTTTTTATTTTATTTCCTAAATTATTCTATCATAATCAACATTATTCCTTTTTTGTTCATTTTACACAAACATATTTTTATCAAGCATTTATTTATTTTTTATTTTATCTTATTTTATTTTGATTATTTTTATTTTTCTTCTTTCTCCTTTGTGACGATAAATTCATTACATCGGCAGTTATTAGGGTTTTTAAATTGACCCCTCCACCCCAACCTTCTCCCCTGAACCCCCCCTTCCCTTCAGGTGTTGTCCTTATGGTGTTTTGATCACACATATGCGATTTCGTGTCGATTTATTCTATCGACAGATATTATAGTTTTATGTTAAGCCTCCCCTCTAACCTCTCTAATCCACCCTTTTCCTTTGGTCGATTTAGCTGAGAAACAATAGGTGTCGTTTTTAAAGGGCTCTGGATTCACATATAAAGTTTGGTGTTGATACATTCTTTCTATCGAGAATTATTGTGTTCACTCCCACTTTTTTTTTTTTTTTTGATATTTGGAATCTAGAGGATGGAAAACAAGAAATTGCGTTGAATACTCCGCATCAAATTTTTGACCGATTACATAACTTCCCCTATATTTTGTATAGCTGAGGTAGTGAAAAATCAATAACCTCAAGGACTCTGTCAGGTTTTTAACCCGCGATTTATTGTTAAATAAGTGCCAAAGCCAATCGCTCTGAATATCAGCTGATCAAGAGTATGAATAGCATATATTTAATTATACTAAACTTTTAAATAAAAACTAGTTTTTTTTTTTTTTAAATTGTCTATGTCACAAAATATATAAAAAAATATATTTTATGTAGGTCCTATATATTTTGTGAAATAGACAATATTTTTAAAAAACATACCTACGTTTTTCTTGATATTTTATATATTTAATTAAAAGGTTAGGTTAGGTTTTATGACTCATGCCCAGGCTTTAACTACGAGGTCATATCGCCTACTACCAGAGCGCTCTTTCGTCATTCTGGTGGACATGAGCCCGACTCTACTGTGGGAGTCCTAAATTTTGCCTTCCCCTAAATTTTTATTCACCTAGGGCAGGGGTCTTTAACGAGTACCTGACATCGTACAGGCTCGGGACCATCGCTTAACGTCCCATCCGAAGGACGGCGTGCTTAAGTTTATTTTACCTCCTAGATAAAATAAACTAAGAGCCTCGGTCGGGTTTCGAACCCACGTTCTCAAGCTTAGAAGGCAAGCACGCATACCACTGAGCTACCGGCGCCCTCTAATTAATATTAAAGAGCTTTAAAGTATTATATGTCATTTATATGGAGTCCAACTTATAGCGGTTTGTCTAGCCCTAAGTCCTGATCTTCGGCAAATCGCATTGGTAACCCTGGCTTCAGGTTCAGGACACTCTTGACTTATTGCCAAGAAAGACAGTATTCTCGGGGTGACTTTACACAAGGCTCAGCCTTTAGTTAACTTTCAGCGATTTAACTGGGACGCGCTGCAGTGATTTCAGTCGAGTCTAAAGTGACTACAGAACTAGATTTTGGAATCACTGTTACTAATCCCTTTTACAATGATACTTTTAGACACTCGCGTATGTGAGTAACGCTGAAGGTATTCGCCGACGGATTTCTGTTACGAGCAAAAAGTACACATGTGTGGTCTGCTTACCATACTCATATATTATTCCTTATTAGACATATATTATTTATTGATCATATTTTTGTGCAATAATTTATTTGTTATCATTAAATTATTCTTTAACGAAAAATCACATCCTTCCTGAATAGGAATGGACCCCTAAACGAAATGCTTGTTTTGGAAGTCTTATGTCCCAAGTGGTTCTTCAGTATGGACCTTTTATGGCCAAACATTTAAAATTGTGTATTATTCAAATGAACACGTAGGTGGATGCTGGATAAGGATGGCACAGACAAGGAGATATCAGAGAAGGCACCAGAATTATTTTGGAGCTCTCCTCAACTTGCGATAATGTCTCAGATGAATTTTGTGAGTGCTCAAATTTCAAAACAATTTGCATGGACAAATTGACTTTTTGGTTGTGTAAGGTCTTCTATATAAATCAAAAATGACTGATTGATTTCAGAGTTTGATTTTCCGTGATCTTTAACTGCTTTTACCTACCACCTTCAAATTATCCGATCTCATGTATATATAATTTGTGGATGATTTATAACTGAGCAACTCTTTCAAGAAATAGTTTTTTTAGATGTACCAGTTCAGTGTGTATAATAAACGTCGGATCAAAATAAGGAATCATGGGCGCCTCCAGGACAGGTAAAAGACGCGAATTGGTACCTAGAAGACTTTAAATCAGTTCTTCGTTGGGACGTAACCTTCTTGAACCAGCTCTTTAAATGGAAGCAATCTTTTAATATATAGAAAACTCTGTATATATTGAATTTTTGTTTTTGCATATTAAAAAGAGCAAAGAGTTATTCCAGTTCAAAATTTGCGGCGGACTAAGATAATCTTACAAGGGGGGGGAGCGTGGGGGGGGGGGGGGGGGGGTAGTGGTAGAGGAGGCGGTAAAGGTGCCGGTGTAGATGAAAGTACAGGTAGAGGAGGAGGTAAAGGTGCTGGTGTAAATGAAAGTGCAGGTAGAGGAGGCGGTAAAGATGTCGCTGGAGTTGGAGGTAGAGTTAGAGAAGGCGGTAAAGTTGGCAGTGGATATTTTCGAGGTTCGGTGGTGCCCTAAAGATAATATGGAAAATATTTAAAAATTACAGTCAAATGTGATTAGTTAATACAATGAAAAATAAATTAAGAAAAATAAATTTCGTGAAAAATATTAACAACTGTAATTGTAATTTTCGTCTAACTCCTGTTATAACTTTTTAAACTCCTTAAAACTTTTCCATGTTTTTACAAGAAAATAAAAAGTAAGATGACAATATGAAATACATAAGAAACGTGGGGATTCAAGCCAGCTTAGAAGGCTGTCACTCTAACCACTAGGCCACTGAAGCGCCCTAATTTAAATGCAACATTTTATATTCAGATGATATCAGTCTTTTTTGTTTTTTATCTGAGCATTGCCAATTCTATTTTTTTTTTTTTCTCTCTCTTTGAAAAGGAGGTCAATAATTTGTCATTTCGCAGTTTGACAAATGGAAACGCCTCGGTACCCGATATCCTCGTTTGTCAAAAACAAACCCTGCGAGTGCAAAAAAAAAAAAAGTTCTTCTAAATATTTGTTTTATACATCATATTGGTGGGCGTTTAAAAGGCCACCCCGCAAAAATTGTTGAATTTTCACCGGAATTTAACGTTTCCAGGTCCCATGACCAAAAATGGGGAAAAACATCTGGTAGAATTAATGTTTCGACCCGAAATTTTTTATGTCAGCACCCTCGTCATTAAAACATTTAATAAACGAACAAAATGTTTTTTTCGTTTATTAAAACTTGTATTGTTATGATTGAGATTCTATAAGCTATCTAATGAGGTATTGTTAGTATTTTACGATTAGTAGTTTCGAATATATAAGTTTCAACTGAGAGCGCCGGTAGCTCAGAGGTTGTGTGTTTGCATACTGAACACAAGCTCGTGGGTTCGAAACCCGGCCTAGACCCTTCGATTTGTTTTCTGAGATATGTAACAATTCCTTCTGATGGAACGTTGAACGATGGTCTCGAGTCTGTACGATGTTAAATACTTGTTACCTACCTTAGTGAATACCCTTGTGTAGGCAAAGGTTAGGATTCTCACAGAAGAATCGGGCTTTTGTTTACCAGAGCGATATAAAAGCGCTCTGCTTACAGGCAATATGACCTTGTGGTTAAAGTCCGGGCATGACTAGCAATAACTAACTATAAACGTCCCAGATTGACTGGAGGGGTGTGTTTTGTACCTATGTTATCCAAAGACTGAAGACCCTTATTACAGTATTTAACTACCTATTCTTCCACCTCTTTAACGAAACGCAGAATCCTTTCAAAGCTCTGTTTACTCAACTCATCTAGGTTGAGGAACGCCTCATTGAAGATTCTTCATCAAAGATCGGAACTTTCACATTCGTTGAGGATGTAGCGTAGTTTCCTCAACTACTTCACATCTTTTGCAGAAAGGATGCGGAATAAGACCCATTTCATAAAGATGTTTTCTATCTGAGTTTTGTCCTGTTAAGTACCTACTATCAATTTTCTCAATATCCTCCAGGATTCTTTAGAAGAGTTGTTCTTCTTTTGATAACCTGTCCTCCAATCAACTCTTTTGACTGACGATAACCCCCCAAGATTTGTTTCCTTTCCGCAATGCCCATTCCACTAGGATTAATTTGCCATGTGCCTTCCCTAATGAAGAGGCTGGATCGAATAAGATCCTTACCTATACGAGCCATTTTGTCGACTTGTTCATTTCCTCCCATTTCTCTATGTCCTGGGACCCAGAGGAATCGGATTCCTTTTTCATGCGCTCTTTCTTTGAATGCGTCTACACATTGTTACATGCTCTCGTTGTATCCATACTACCGGTGTTACCTCCTACCCAGCGCGTTTTTGCTTCCCATCCATTGATTGCCAATAAGTAACTAATACATTGTAGATTTCGGCTACCTATTCTTCACCTACTACCACCAACTACTTCGATTCATTTAGTTACGTAGATTCATTTATAGCGAGAAATCCCAGCATAATCTTCTGCATTTTTTTCATTTTTTTTTTCAATAATTGATGCACATTTTTTTAATAATTGAACATTCAAGTATTTATTTTCTCAATCTGATGCCCTCTTTGGAATCTAAGATGGCATTTGAAAGTGCTCTTCACATTAAACAAGTGCATTTCTTTGCTGACTGTCAGAAATTTATTGCGCTAAAGAAGATATATTATGCAGCGTACATTAGAAGCACCTGTCGGATAATGTTAGATTATTAATGATTTACAGTTTACCCCTTGAAAATTATTTACGATTTCACTATAAAAATGTTTTATTATAATTTATTATCAATATGAAAAAAATCCTATTAACTAGATATTCCAAACCTGATTAAATATTCCGATCTTCGTTTACTTATCGGATTATTTTATTTTTTATTTCCTACAATTAGGATAGCTGCGACAACAAGCATGAGCTCTGAAAGAGAGGCGCAATGTGTGTCGGAGGGTCGGACAGCAAAAATATATTAAGCAATCTTCTGCAAAAAAAAAAGTCTGGATTCACATATTTTAAAATTATCAATCAATTAATCAGACAAGCTTGTCCAATAAATAGACAGAATGTTCATTGACAACGATATATTTCGTCGCCCAACTCATTTGACAAGAAAGTTAATTAAGATGGTAGTTTTTGGGAGTTATCTCAAAGCAGAAAACCATTAAGATATTGAGAAGCAGATGAAGGCAAAACCGGACGAAATGTTATCCGAACGTTCGTATCAGGTGTCGAGTTGGTGAGCGAATCTGTGAGGACCAGCTGTCGTTCTACGTCTTCTACTGTCTTGATGCATATTTATTAGGCAAGATATGAACGGAGGCACTGATGGAAATTGATGGCCCGAAAAAATGTAGGAAATACCAATTAATTAGAAAAACTCATCGCCTGTTATTTTTGATACTTATCTTATTGAATTATGTATAGCTGTATTTAATTTATAATTTAATTTGAAAATTGAAGCTGTTATAGTGCCCTAAAAAAATTTATTTTTATTATTGGTTAGTTAATTATTGGGACTTATTACCGGGCTTAACTACGAAGTCACAACCAGAGCGCTCTTTCGTCATTCAGGTGGACATGAGCTCGACTCTACTATGGGAATCTTAAATTTTACCTACCGAGATTCATTCGCCTGGAGTAGGGGGTCTTTAACGAATACCTGACATCGCATGGACCACCGCTTTACTTTCGATCTGAAGGAAGACGTGCTCAAGGGTTTTTCAACTTTTTTCAATAAAAAAACCTAAGAATACCCCCGCCGGGTTTCGAACCCGAGATCTTGAGCTCATTAGGCTAGCACGCTATCTCTGAGCTACTCCTTTGTTATTATTGACATTTTTTTATTAAAGAGGATAAAAATAAAATTAATGTGAAGTGGTCATAACAATACTTTCTTGTACCAACTATGTTTTTACAGATCCCTCTCTCAAATTCATTTCATATTTGGTATAAGAATGTCCTGTTAAGGCCACATCACATAACTTAACATATTTTGCAGAGATATTGATAAAAAATAAAGAAAAAAAGTATTAAAAAAAAAAATATTGTCTATTTCACAAAATATTTATATTGGAGTACTTTCTTCAGCTACGACTTAACAAATAATATTTGTTAAGTCATGGCGGAAGATGGTGGCAATACCGAAAGTACTCCCATATTATATATATTTTGTGAAATAGACAATATTTTTTAAAAACATACGTTTTTTCTTTATTTTTCACATCACATATATTTTGTCTCTGAGAGAGTGCAATTGTTCCATGGTGGTATAAGCCTGCAGCCGCCCGAGTGTCAATGTCCTATAAGATCTGCATGGACTGGTTTTATTACCGGATTATTTTCAGGTTCTCAGTGGAGTTGTCCTCTGACCGAAAATTGTTCTTATTATTCTTTGTTAATAACTTTTTTCGTATACGGGGTGCGGAAAATAGCGAGGCGGGGGTTTGTGGCCGTAAAAGACATTGATTGTATATACAAACTGGACCAACAAACAACCATTCACTCACTGACTTACATATGAATACGAATTAACATGGACTGAACATACGTCTGTTATGAAACGGAATTCTTTTTGTTTCTTAATTCGAAAAGAAACACAAATTCCATTATTTTATGCATATTTCCATTCTATAATTAATTATGGTTTAATACATCGGGGAGCATGTAATGCTAAGCGCCATCTTTATGGGTGGTGGACATGAACCGAGAAGTTTTCTGTTG
Organism: Aradus depressus; assembly: GCA_963662175.1. Taxonomy (NCBI): domain Eukaryota; kingdom Metazoa; phylum Arthropoda; class Insecta; order Hemiptera; family Aradidae; genus Aradus; species Aradus depressus. The sequence goes on from OY759215.1 coordinate 45,137,598, forward strand.
GTATGGCGCAATATATTTATTTAAAAGTTCAGTGAAATACATAAGTATGTAAGTGTAAAATATATATCGTGTAACTATGTGTTGCTTAGACTTCTCTGGGGTTTATTTCGGAAATTTTGGCAATTATATGATTTTCCCCTCATTCAGGTCCCAATATGTACCTGAATTAAGTGAAAATCTCAGGAAGTTTTGCTGAATATATGGATCAATATTCTAGCCACACAATAGTATTTTCTTTCCTTCCTCGCATATCTAAGAGTAGATAGCGTTTCACGTCAACATTTTTTTTTTGTGAAATCGGGTAATAGTAGGTAGTTAACCTGAAACGACTATTGAATAATTTATTTTTTGCCAAATGAGTACATTTTTACAAAATTAATAATATCAATATTTTCCACTCAACAAGATTTAGATAACGGTAATAATCAGCTGAACAATAATTTAAGGTTTTCATGCGAGGAAGTTTTGTGCGATTACTTTGCAGATGTTTTTTAAAAATAAATTTTGTTTTTATCAGTTGATCATTTCTTTTCAAAATATAAAAGTAGAAATCGTGATCAAACAGGACTTTAACCTAATTCGAAAACCCAAACCCATATTGAATTGATAAGATGATAATGCGCCGGTAAGTCTGTCATCGTTCCCAATTTGGACTGGGGATGGACCTCTCTCTCTCTGCATAGTTCCCGCTAGAGCCAGAAGACATCTCATAAATATTGGATAGGCCCCTGACACCTAGTTAATAGGCCTATGATCCCTCGGACCTACTTAGCGCTTCTCTCAACGACTCTATTCCTCACCTGCTCCAAGAGATTGTCGTTAGAGCTCCCATGGCCTCTCTTCTTATGGTCGGTCTTTAATCCCTTTAATACCATTCAACCTGCCTCCTTTCAAATCTCCACACGTCCTCACCACTCGTCTACCGTCTACTTTACACTTTCTCAAATCAGGACTTTATTATAAATAAATATGGCATATATCGAGGATAATGTGAAAGTGCAACTGCATTTTTTTGAAGTGAAACTTTTTTTAAATCTTTTGCGTCACGAAACCCACACTGCAACTTAGTTCGTGACGAATATGCAACATTAGTGATGCACAATGATCAATGGGAAACGGCGAATGCCGAAACAGAAAAGAGGAAACGATGCATTGTTGTTATAAATTTAAACAAAATATAAATACGGAAAGGTCGTCGGTGAATCATTATCAATGAACTTCCCCAGAGCATATTGCTCAATAGTTTTCCCTCTCTTAAAAACCGATCATTCATTCTATTCCCGTCTTTCTCTTTGACCGATTTCAAAGTCAAAAAGTGTTCTGGATACACTTTACACCTGCGCTATCTGGGGTTCTGCCTCCGATTCTCAAATAAAACGTATTCAGACATTCCAGAATCGGGCCTTAGGATAATCACCAGTGCGCCCTGGCTTGTCCGAAACAAAACTATACACAATGATCTTCAGATTCTTGAGGTGAAAAAATGTCTGCCTATTTGTTACGCCAGTCTGCTGCGGACCATGCAAGATCATCAAAACCCTCTGCTACCTGCCATCCCTCTCCGCCAAGACCAGAACGTCGACTGAAGAGGAAGCACCATAGCGACCTTAATCAAGAGGACTGACGTTGGCCAGTCGCCTTATTCAAGTGCCAGATGTTTTGTTTTATTTGATTTTAGTACAATTGAATGTATATTGTACAAAAATTGTCAATAAATGAGAAAAAAATATAAATAAATACGTACATTCATTCTTTAGGTAGTTATCGTGTTCCAACACGCACACATTCTCACTCAGAGATTTTATTTCCCCGGACACGATTCAAAAACTCTAAAAATGGCCGATGTCATGAATGTATTGTACGACTCAGAAGCTCCTATATATATATTCATAATTTTTTAAATCAGGGGGTCAAAAATCTGAAATTCCGGCAAAAATGAACATGGAATTTTTGACCGATTACATAACTTACTCTATACTTCGTATAACTGGAGAAGTGACAACAGTTTTATATATTTTTTGATATAGGTTTAGTACAAGGAGAGAAAAAGGGTTGAGCCTTATATTTAGACATCCTGTATATAGTTGTACTGATGACTATGTTGTTCTGTTCTGATCTCTTCCTATGAGTTACGCAAAGACGAACCGATTGTCCATTCATGTGTAACGTACTGTGGCCACATTAACGTTACGGTCAGTTTGTACGCTTGGCTATAGTCTCTGATCGGCTGACCGTCTCTTACTCCATACCAGTCCTCCACCTTTCTTACATCATAACGCCTGTAACAATCACCCCCGTGGTATTCAAGATACATACAGAGTCTATTAAAGTCTTAGTTGAATCACCGGCTATGTGCGTCCCCAGTACTAAACAATCAATTAACTTTTCGCTCTTCATCCAATCGGCTGTTTTGTGTTTCGCCCTCCCTAATCTCCCCCTTCAAAATCAATACGTATCGTCTTTATGGGATTTTGAGCAAACTTAATTTCGTATTGGGTCCTATATATATTTATTTTCATTTTTGTTATAAGGAAGTTGAAACACTTAAAATCTTGGTAAAAACTTAAAAATTTCTGACCAATTTCGCAGAAAATTATTATGTGTTGTCCTTTTTGGGGGTTTTGAATTTACATATGAAATTCCGTGTCAATACATTCATTACATCGGCGATTATTAGTGTTTATGTGTGTCCCTCTTGGGATTTTGTATACACAAGGGAGTTATCGTGATCACAGGCACATAGACAAACCGGACTATACGAGTATATATTTTTGAAATCGGACAACTTCGGAAATTCCGTTGAGAAATCAACATCGAGTTCAGACCGATTACATAATGTTATATCATACGTTTGATATTTATGGGATAGGCTGTATGGGATAGAGCGTAGGGCTTTGGTCGCATCATCTTACCACGGTTGCGGGGTCCAATCCCGTCCGGGAGAGAATTTTCATAGATAAAACTCCCTTTCTTCTTACATGTTGTGCAGCACAATTTTATTTTGGCACCAAAATGGCAGGTTACATTGCCGGGGTTATTTACAAGCATCCATGGACCCGAGAGAGAAGTTTCATCTATGAAATAAAACTCTCCCCTGGATAGAATTCGAACCCGCGCCCGTGGTGAGTCTACACAGCCAAAGCCCCTAATAATGCTGGCCCCCATTAATTACAAATGTAGAACCGGCTGTTTTGCTGACAAAAAAATTCCGAGAATAATTTCCTGACTATTTATTGATATATTTATTTAATATCACCGAGAAAATGTGACACTGTGGATAAATCACAGGCATTAAACTAACAATGAAGGTAGTCAGAATAATGTATGGAAAAAAACTGTATTTACACTTTAGGCGCAAATACTATAAATGCTCTCCTGAAAAGTACACATTTTTGACATATACACGTTTTCCTCTTGATAAAGTTTTTTTTCGGTTACCTAATTTTTTTGAGTTTGTCCTCATATTTCTGAAAATCTTACACATTTCAGTCCCACATCCTCTCCTTTTATAACATTTGTGATATATTCGAATTTCCGGAAGTGCCTTCTACCACATCTTATTACGAGTTTGGTGATCTAAGCGATGCTCTTTGGTGAATGTGTCCGCCGCTCTATTTGCAACCACCCAGCAGGGAAAGTGACCAGAGGTAGAGAAAGTCACAAATAGCAAGTCAGATAGGACCGTCTAATTGTAGAGGACCGCAGGACTGGGCCGCAGCGGGACTGGTGGACTCTCTGAGCGAACAACGTGACATCTGTCCACCACTGGTTGAGGTTCATTACGTAAAACCAAGCCAAGCTAAACCACAAGCTAGAGACTCCGACCATCCGTTACTAGGCCGACCCGGTGAAACTACCTACCAATCCCTGAGCAATCATAAATACATTTAAAAATAGGTGATCTGGCTTTAACAGGACTTTCTTATACCACTTTTGTAAAGATCACTCTTACTGCCCATACCCTCTCTCAAATGCATTTCAAACTCTCATTACTGTGATGTTTTGGAATCAGCTGTTTTTTTTTTCAGCGTAATTCTGAGTAAATTAAGCATATTTGATATGCCCAGTAATGCCAGTATGAAATGAGTAACAAGGGGGGGGGGGGGGGGGGGAAGGGGAGGAGGAAAAAGAGGGAGTAGAAAAAAAGTGGTTGGCATAAAAAAAGACTTATTTTATTTTTTCTTTATTGTCCATTTTTTAAGAAGTTTGTTTTGATAAGGAGCATTTTTAAATCAGTAATAAAGAGGTATTACTAGGTTTTAAAGGAGATTGCGCCTTGCATTGTAGCAATATCACCCAGTCATCGTTAGAAAAGCTCGGGCGTTACTGAGGGACTGGGATTGGTCATCGGAACTATTGCGCCGATCGTCCCCAGCCCATCTTACATTGCCTGTTTCTGCTCCCGCCAGGAGCCGACGAATCGGCAGAACTTCGGATAGTCTGTTTCCGTCACCATATGCCGTAGATCCAGTCCCAAATACGAGATCTTGTCCCATGAATCAACTCCACCCTAGCTTGGTCGTACAGACCACATCTCGAATACCGCCGCACGAACAGTTCGGGGTGTTCTTCCTGTGAAAGAAGAACAGCTTGGAGTTGAAATCACCATGACCTGATAATATTTGAGACGTCCAGATATAATAAAGATGGTATAAAGAGGTATCAGTCCAATAATATAGGTATTTTATGTATACAACTAGTTTAGGAAACTAGCTTCCATCCTCAAGTGGTGAATCTTAAAATAGAGAAGGGATTAAAGAAGTTATAGACTCTGAGATGCGTCAATAACGTCTTTAGCCCCTTTTCTACTTTTTATTCACAATCTGAGGATAGCCGTTAGTTTCCGAAACTAGTTGTATAAATTAAATGTATTGTTGGACTGATATATCTTTATTATTAATTTAACAAGTATGACCACTACATCCGCCTACCAACCAAGAAATTCTTTATATTTTGAATATTTACAATCAGTATAAACTATAAGTAAATTTGATGAATAACATTAAACATTGAATACATTAAAAAAAAAATTAAAAATATATACAACGAAAGCATAAGATTATGTACAAATAATAGGTAAAAAAATAAGGTTTTCGCACGATTACAATACTTCTTTACACTAAAATGTATTATCGCTGAGAAGCTCATGGGATATGATGAGCTGGTTGGAGCTTTAGCGCATTAAAATTTCAAATTGGCCCCCTCAGCAGGTAAAATTTCAATGAGAACTTTCATGAAGACCTATCTTCTGTAATTCAGGAGGCAATGATTATAGCTTTCAGGTGAGCTAATGCAATTTCCTAACTTGTAATTTTGCGGAATCTATTTTCTGCCGAAATTTCTGGGCTTTCTGGACTGCATTCTGAGATGAATGATGTTCCATAATAGTTTTTAATTCGTTCAGAATATTTTCTTTGTAGAAAAGAGAACCTGTAATAACTAGATTTCCATTAGCAATAACACTTGATGATTGAGAGCATAATTTCAAAAAATATATCATTTCATTTTTTCCGACGTTTACTTGGTTTATGGGAAAACTGTTGATTCTATGGAAAAATGGTCATTAACAAAAATGTTCCTGTGTTTCTGGCTAAGTTTACCCAACTACAAAAAAAAAAAGATATTAATCAAGAGCTCTTTATTAAAACTAAAAAGTAAGACAATAAAATACATATAAAAACAAGGTTTTGAAAATTTATAAATATAAAACTTATATTTCAACTAAAGCACACTGAAAAGTGGGAAATCAATTTTTTTTTATCTCCGCAGGGGATCGGTGTTGGCTGGGAATATGGATAATAGACATTAAGAAAATAATTCGGACATAATATAAGGTTATTTTATGTTGCAGTGACAAGTTACAGACGAGATCATGAATACAACATAAAATCTTGAGCCTATGTTATAACACAATTTTTTTTTTTGTATATCATTCATATTCCCAGCCAACATTGATCTTTATTGAACTAACTGAGAGAAATATTAGTAAAAAAAAAATTGAAACAACAGTAGCGATATTGCCCACGATTCAAATTCATGTATTCCTCAGCAGAGAGTTGACCAAATTGATCGTTTAAGTTCCGCATTCTGTTCAATGTGCCTACAACTTATATTTTGATGTGTGTTGTGATAGAATGAGTGGTTCTTATAATGTTAAAAAACTTTGGGTTTGTCGTTTTTTTTAAAGTATTTTTTTTATTTTCTGTAATTCCGTAAGGGAGCGTTTCCGGATCCATAATTATAAAAACTTTTCGTTTCATTTTGACCTGTTTTTATACTACTGTATAAAAACCGAAAAAAGTAGCACCAAAACTTTGTTAAGTTGTACATTTTATCATTTCAATTATTAATAAATATATCTATATACATGAAAGTTCAGATCAATAAGAATATGTTTCTAAAGATATTACGACGTCCATGAGTAGCAAATCATTTATTACTAATTCGTTTTTACCTCTTTTTTTCCTTTACGGTTTATCCGAATCCTCGATTATCCAAATTGGGCCTAGTGTACATTACCTCGGAAAATCGGGACTCTACTCTATATATATATTTTACTTTAGCTCTTCAAACAAAGTAAGTTCAGATCAATAAGAATATGTTACTAAAGACATGATGACATCCATGAGTAGCATATCATTTATTACTAATTCCTTTTTACCTTTTTTTTTCTTTTTCTTATCATGAGAAGACTCATAGACGACTCTTCTCATATATGCAACACAAGTTGTGAAAATAAAAATAATATGTAAATGAAAAAAAACATCCATGCATTCATTAAGACAAAAAAGGAGATAAAGGATGCGAATTTCCCACAACTAAAGTATGTCTTTTCAATTTTGCAATATGAATTTTAACATTTCTTCTTGTATCAAAAGGATGTACATTAACCAGGGTAATAGTGGCGGCTCTATACTAATATATAAGAAGCTGTCGGTGAATCTCCGGAAAAAATTCATCAATTAACTTTTCGCTCTCCCTCCAAAACCAGTCGACCTTTTGCGCTAATATTCAACAGTTGACTACATATGGTTAGGAGTCCCTCATACTAAATTTACTGCCCTTAAATTCATTACATCTGCAGGTATTATTTGTGAATTGAGCTCCGCCTTCCCTTCGCTGAAGTATCGCTGAAATTTGACAGGATCATTGTGTTTTGATTTTAAATATGAAATTTCATATCGATACATTCATTACACCGGTAGTTAATATGTTTTTTGAGTTGAGCTCGCTTTGATCCCCCCCTTTCCTATTGCCGATTCCGCTTAAAATTAATAAGTGTCGTCCTTTTGAGGTTTTGGATTCACATATAAAAATTCGTGTCGATAAATACATTTCATCGGGAGTTCTCGTGTCCATAGGCACATAGACAGACTGACTTTTTTTGAAATTCCGTTGTAAACTCCCATCAAATTTTTAACAGATTACATAACTTCCCCTATGCTTCGTATAATTGGGGAAGTAAAATGAGAACTTTGTTTGTTTGTATATTTGAGATAATCACAAAAACTACTCAGCCGATTTGAATAATTCTTTCATCGTCAGGAAGATTATTTTTTTCTGTTGGACATAGACTATTCATCACGACATTATCAGAAGGGAGCTGAACAGTTGGATGAGAAACGCCTTTCTGAGCGCCATTTATAGTTTTATTTATTTATAGCATACAATAAGAGTTTTTATCTCTATAGGTTAGGTTAGGTTTTATGACTCACGCCCGGGCTTTAACTACGAGGTCATATTGCCTACTACCAGAGAGCTCTTTCGTCACTCTGGTGGACATGAGCCCGACTCTACTGTGGGAGTCCTAAATTTTGCCTTCCCCTAAATTTTAATTAACCTAGGGTAGGGGTCTTTAACGAGTACCTGACATCGTACAGGCTCCGGAACATCGCTTAACGTCCCATCCGAAGGACGGCGTGCTTAAGTTTATTTTACCTTCCAGATGAAATAAACTAAGGGCCTCGGTTGGGTTTCGAAACCCACGATCTTGAGCTCAGAAGACAAGCACGCATACCACTGAGCTACCGGCGCCCTCTTTTTTATCTCTTTATATAAGTCTGTAGTTTGGTCTGTTCCTGTGTTTGTAACCTGTATTTGACCTGAAAATTGAATCGGAGGCAATGTGGCGTTCCAAATGTTTGACAGGGAGGCGGGGGGGCTGATCGGGCAGATAACATAACAACATTGTCAACTGCTTAAATTTAGTAACTGCGGATGAAGCCGGGTAACCTGAAAGTTACAGATAAAGCAAAATAACTGTTAACCCAAGTGCTGAAGTTATCATGAATGTTTTCTTTCAGAAATGAAGGTTAATGAGGTTAAGTTGTTACAAAGACTCTTAGAATCCAGGGTTGAAAAATATCCATTCATTAATATAACATTACTCTTACTCTTACTGGAATCTTACTCCACATTTTTCTCCCCACGCATTCTTCTCTTTCTGTGAGATGGAAAGTGTGTTGTTAATCTTCATTCCATAATTACGCCATTCATTTTTTCGCTTTTTAATTGTAATTTTATACAATTTAACATGCACGTAGCTACCACTGCAGCAGCAGTATCAATGATCCCCCCGAGATATAGGGGCCCCCACATGCGTAAGCAAAAAATCGAAAATGTTATCCATAGTCATATTGATAAAAGTCAAGCCCTAATGAATAAATAATAAAACATCCCTCCGCAGCACTATATTATTCTGTCTATACTATAATGACCTAACAGTTAATCTCTATTATCAATTAATTGCTTTTGAAAAGCTGTTTGAAATCAAAAATTCAGAAAATTCATACCACTAAGAAATTCACACAGAATTATTATTGATAAATTTCCATATCCTCGCTTCCAGTTTTCCAGAGATTATAACAGCATGCTTACTATTTTTGACTCTTCCGGTTACAACAACAACCGCTGAAAGAAGCTTTTCTAAATTAAAACTTATTAAAAATTATCTTAGAATTTCTATAAGACATGAACGGCTATTGGACTTATCAATACTGAACATAGAAAAATAAGAACTTGAGAAACTAGAATTCTTCTTCAGCTGTGGATGATACAATAAATATGTTCGCCGAAAAAAAATACAAGAAATGTGTCTATTTAATTACCACTAGAATATTTTTTTAAAGTTAATTTTTTTAATTTGTGTTGTTGTTTTTGTTATTTTAAAATATATTTTGTTTACGCGAGTGTTTTTGTTTATTTTCCGAAAAAGGGCCCCCAAGAAATTTTGATACAGGGCTAGCTACGCCACTGTATTTTAACATAAGTTTCTGTGGAGTGCTTTTTCTAAATTTGCGTTATCTTTATTGGTTGTTTTTTTATTATCTATAAATTTGCCGATAACGCTGCTACTAGGTGTAAGATATATTGTCAACCGAAGAAGAAACGTGGAAGTGTCCCAAAATACTGTTATATACAGTTGAAGACATTTCTGTTAAGAAATGTCGGAACAAAGTTATCAGCAAACATCCTAGAAAATCCTAATAAACATCGTTTTTATGTTTGTTTCATTTTTGTATGTGCTTTATTATTTCTTCAGCTATGCGAATATTAAGGTATGTAATCGGTCAAAAGTTTGTTACAGAGTTTCCCGACGTCTTTATTCCAAAATTTAAAAAAACAATTCTGACTGTCTTTGTGAACAATAATTCACTGTAGAATGAATGTGATGTGTCAACATGAAATTTTATATTTGTGTCCAGAACCTATTAAGGACGACACCTATTGATTTTCAGCCAATTCAGCTAAAGAGAAGGAAGGATTAGGGGGAGGCTTAACACAGTAGCTTTAATAACTACCGTAGTAGCCCAAGGGGAAGGAGGTGATCAGAGGGGGGTCTCAACTCGAAAATCCAAATTACTGCTGATGTAATGAATGTATCAACATGAAATTTTATATTTAAATTCAAAATATCATAAGAAAAACACCTATTAATTTTCTACGAAATCGGTCGAATGGAAGAAAGGAGCCAGAGAAGAGGGGCTCGACTTAAATATCCTAATAACTTTCGATGTAAAAAATACAAAATTTAGTATGAGGATTCTGAAGCGACTATGTAAATCAAATATTGAGTTTTAGCCCATACGGTCGATTTACTTTGAAGGGAGAGCGAAAAATTAATTGATTTATTTGTACTGGGGAAGTACATAGCCGGAGATTCACCGACGGCTTTTTTGTCATCACACTCTTCTCTATATATATTATTTCTTCTGTATTTAACACGACAATAATGCAATTATGACTGCAGTGAAGTTCATAGAAATAAAAGATGTTGTCTTCCCACTCTTTTATTTTTGACCAGAACCGGTTTTCAACGCAACAGCGTCATCATCAGTGGTACATCTATGGTAGAATAAATATAATATGCAGTGAAGTTGTTTTCTCCTGTATACCAACAAAACAAAGTTGTTATTACTTTATTGTAGTTGTAAATACAAAAAGTTATTTATTTACTCCATGCTCTAATCTCCTTAACTTCATCCATCGTGTGCCGAGATGCATTTCTGGAGGAGAGCCTCCAGGACCTCCAAAACTGTAGATCCACCTCTGTTTTTCGAACGTAGAAACTGAAAGCTGAAAGAACGAATAGCATAAGAAAGTCGTGGAACAGATTTTATTTTAATTCTTCTTCATATCAACTGATATAAAATAAATTCTCATTTTACGATCATCATTAATGAATGGAGAAATCTTGAGGTCATTTACTTGAGAAGCGGGATTTTTGTTAATTGACTTAATTGGAACGCTTGATCGGTGGCTTTTTTTTTCTCTATATATATATTTTTTTTTTTGCTTTTTTGACATGACTGGAGGATGAGGAGGAAAGGTGGGTTGTGAGAGGCGAACTAAGTGCAGAAAGTGGAGCGTCAGTGATGTGTTGAGACGGTGGCTCTGACCGGATCTGGAGTGGTGTCTTCTATATGGAGCAGTGTCCGTCCTAATGAAGCAGTTCACACGGACCCGTTAGCTAGACTGGACCTCTCACAGGGTGGCGCCCTTTGGATAACCTTATAGTACTTGTCTGAAAAAAAATTAATAAAATAAGTCATAATTGAATCCACCGGAAATCTACTTCATCACTGCCAATTAATTAAATACTTTTAGGGGTATAGGGGAAGTTATGTTATGGGTCAACAATTCGATGCGGAGTTTTCAACGGAATTTTGTTTGTGTGCCTGTGAACACGATAACACCCGATAGAATTGTATATATGAATTAACTCGCTAACGTCGACACATCAATGTTCAGTTAAATCGGTCGAAGGAAGAGAGGAGTTTAGAGGGGGGGGCCGTAATTCAAAATCCTATAAGGTCGATACTTATTCATTTTCAGCGAATTGGGCAGAGAAGGGGGATCAGCAGCGGGGGGCACAACTCAATAACTGTCGATTTAATGAATGTTTAGACTTGATTTTTCATTTCAAGTCAAAACCCAATGAGGACATACCTGTCAAATTTCAGCGGTATTTCGGTTAAACCATAAAATGGTAATTAGATATGCCACATGATTTTCTGCATCAAAATAGTTTATAAATATATACAAAAACCGAGAGGGCGCCGGTAGCTCAGTGGTATGCGTGCTTGCCTTCTGAGCTCAAGATTGTGGGTTGGAAACCCGACCGAGGTCCTTAGTTTATTTTATCTTGGAGGTAAAATAAACGTAAGCACGCCGTCCTTCGAATGGGACGTTAAGCGCTGGTCCCGAGCCTATACGATGTCAGGTACTCGTTAAAGACTCCTGCCCTAGATGAATAAAAATTTAGGGAAGGCAAAATTTAGGATTCCCATAGTACAGTCGGACTCACGTGCACCAGAATCACGAAACAGTGTCTGGAAGTAGGCGATATGACCTCGTAGTTAAAGCCCGGGCATGAGTCATATGATGCAAATTAGTACTTAAAGAATTAACCAATTAAGTTTTCGCTCTCTCTCCAAAACTAATCTACCTCGTTAGGCTAAAAATCAATAGTTTACTTACAAAGGGGCTTCTGAATTCTCATTACATCAGTTTTTAGTGTTTTTGAGTATACATCCCCTCCGGTGATCCGTCCCTTCTCCAGATAAAAGGTTTTTGTGCTTATAAAGTTTATTTACATATGAAATTTTGTGTCAATACATTTATTAAAACAGCAGTTATTAGAGATTGGTGTTAAGCCCCCTCATCTCGTTAATCCTCCTCCTTCCCTTTGGCCGATTTATCTGAAAATCAATAGGTGTCGTTACAACACTACAATTACCACAACTTCGTATACCTGGGGAAGTAAAAAAAAAATATATATATACCTACTGATGACGCTAGTTATGTGAGAATGCAACTGTGTTTTCACTTAGATGAGTGTAACCTGACTGAGACTATACCAATTGCAGCAGGACACGTAGCCAAGCAATTAACGTCCATTGGAGTGAAATCAAGCCGTTAGCGTCTCTATACATCACAAGATTCCACCTTCTCCTTCCCTTGCGGTTCCTGTTACCTTTCCACGTCAAAGCACTTACTTTTTATGTATTTCACTTTATAATTATCACTATATTATTTACCAGTCGGTAATGAACAAAGTGTAATAACTTCTCTTGCTCCATTTGTCAGGCTATCTTCTCAATATTATGACTCAAAAATCAGACTTTTTTTCAAAGCAATATTCATTTTAAGGGAATTTAAACTGGTCTTGAGAAGATTCCATTGGTAAAACAAGTCCATTAAATATAATAACGTAAAATAGAGGCCGTTTTCAGGCCACTACACCGCCATTTAGGATAATAGTTCAACTGCTATATCTCAACGAACCGCTTAAAATATAGCAACCTATTATATGTCAGTCATAGCTAACAAAATGAGTTCCGTTTGTTTGATGCATCGAAATATTAAAAAGTAAGATTTTTTAAAAGAAACATTAATATAAATCTATTTATTTCTCTAGATCAACTTACCAATAGACACCACATTTTTGGCATCCCTTGTGGAGATGTTTTTCGCCACAAAGCCCCATCATATTTGGGCAAAACCTTGATGGGAGAATTTATTTATATTAAGTAAAATAGGGAGACAGGTTGAAAAAATGAAAAGGGTGGTATAGAGACAAATAAGGGTTACATTAAATTTTGAGAAATAATATTTTTTGCTTATAAACGTTTAAATGAAATAATAAAGGATGCCAACATCAATTATATATATTATGCACATTTCCATTCTATAATTAACTAGGTGCAGTTCCTGTATCATTCAGCATTTACAAAATCATAACCTAAACTACTTTAACGTCAGAGGGCGCCGGTAGCTCAGTGGTATGCGTGCTTGACTTCTGAGCTCAAGGTCGTGGGTTCGTAGCCCGACCGAGGCCCTTAGTTTATTTTATCTGGGAGGTAAAATAAACTTAAGCACGCCGTCCTTCGGATGGGACGTTAAGCGATGGTCCCGAGCCTGTACGATGTCAGGTACTCGTTAAAGACCCCTACCCTAGGTGAATAAAAATTTAGGACTCCCATAGTAGAGTCGGGCTCATGTCCACCAGAGTGACGAAAGAGCGCTCTGGTAGTAGGCGATATGACCTCGTAGTTAAAGCCCGGGCATGAGTCATAACCCCCCCCCCCCCCCCCCCCCTACTTTAACGTTTTGGCATTTTGTAACCTTTGTTGGCGGGAGCCATGGTGGCCGTGCGGTCAAGAGCATAGGGCTTTGGTCGCATGGTCTCATCTTGATTTGCGGGTTCGAATCCCGTCCGGGAGTGAGTTTTATTTCGTAGATAGAACTCCCTCCCGGGGCCATGGATGTCTTAAATAAATAACTAGACAACACTATGACATGACTATGTATCGTACATAAAGCCAAAAAAAAAAAAAATTAATATCAATCTCACAAAAATGGCTACATTTTTTAAAACAAAATCAAAACCTGAATTGATAACCGAATCAAAGTATTTAGCAAGCAAAATTACAAACGCCTCCGGATAGTAAAGCGTGATGATATATAGCCTAAAGCCTTCCTTGAAAAATATTCTAGATGTAGGTGAAAACCGCATCGAAATCTGTTCACGGATTCCGAAGTTTATCGCAATTATACAATGTTAGCTACACACAGAAATCGTATTTTATAGAAGTAGATATTACGTTTTAATATGTTAGTTAGTGTAAGTATAACATTATCCAAATAAATAAAAGACATTGTCTTCCCACTGTTTTATGTATACATAAATATATACATATATTTATAAAAATAGTTCCTCAAAGCAAACAGGTATACAATGAATTAAAACTAATAATATAAAGAAAAAATATATATGTATAATTCTAAAACTAACATTACTGAAAAGTGAAGTGATCCTTCTCACATAATAAACAATCAAAAATAAAACTAATATATCAAATGGTAAACGAAATATTTTGTGAATTATTAATAAACACATAATTCAAAAATTCAATTAGAAACCATGAAATATATTCCGTGGAGTTAAATAAAAAGTGAGTGTTGGAAGATATTTCATGGGACATAGATCAGGCTGGTATGAAGGTAGGTACTTCATGAAGTCTTGGACTGACCCAGTTTTGATAATACCGCCGACCTGTTCTGAGAGGACTACATGTAATATATCTTGGGAGTTCAACCAGTGAAAGCCATCTCTCGTAGTCTGTCCGCAACTAGATATATTGCCAATTTCACTCACCAGGTAGGTATCTCTTTCTGATGTGCTTAAGTCAGTGGCGCAACTTGGTGCTCCAATATTTCATGGGACATAGATCAGGCTGGTATGGAGGTACCTGATGAAGTCTTGGACTGACCCAGTTTTGATAATACCGCCGACCTGTTCTGAGAGGACTACATGTAATATATCTTGGGAGTTCAACCAGTGAAAGCCATCTCTCGTAGTCTGTCCGCAACTAGATATATTGCCAATTTCACTCTCCAGGTAGGTATCTCTTTCTGATGTGCTTCTTAAGTCAGTGGCGCAACTTGGTGCTCCAATATTTCATGGGACATAGATCAGGCTGGTATGGAGGTACCTGATGAAGTCTTGGACTGACCCAGTTTTGATAATACCGCCGACCTGTTCTGAGAGGACTACATGT
This sequence comes from Aradus depressus, assembly GCA_963662175.1. Lineage (NCBI taxonomy): Eukaryota > Metazoa > Arthropoda > Insecta > Hemiptera > Aradidae > Aradus > Aradus depressus. The sequence goes on from OY759215.1 coordinate 45,152,660, forward strand.
AATATATCTTGGGAGTTCAACCAGTGAAAGCCATCTCTCGTAGTCTGTCCGCAACTAGATATATTGCCAATTTCACTCTCCAGGTAGGTATCTCTTTCTGATGTGCTTAAGTCAGTGGCGCAACTTGGTGCTCCAATATTTCATGGGACATAGATCAGGCTGGTATGAAGGTACTTCAAGAAGTCTTGGACTGACCCAGTTTTGATAATACCGCCGACCTGTTCTGAGAGGACTACATGTAATATATCTTGGGAGTTCAACCAGTGAAAGCCATCTCTCGTAGTCTGTCCGCAACTAGATATATTGCCAATTTCACTCATCAGGTAGGAATCTGTTTCTGATGTGCTTCTTAAGTCAGTGGCGCAACTTGGTGCTCCAATATTTGGATTATTTATATACATGTTTATAACTTGTATGTCGCATATGGATGTTTATGTACGAGTGCTCCCGTGTACGATATGTAATCGAATAAAACTACTGGTTTCAACAAACCAATCCTATTTTGAGAATTTTCCATGTTTAAAGAATAACATTTATAATTTTTGATACTTAACATTTTTGGCAGAGATATTGTGAAACACTTTTAAAAAAAATAAAGAAAAACGTATGTTTAAAAAAATATATTATCTATTTCTCAAAATATATTTATAATATGGTAGTACTTTCGGTATTGCTACCATGTTCAGCCATGAGTTTTTCTCTCTGTTTCTAAATTAAAACATAGTACTGAAGCGTGGAATATAATAATTGAAACATGAAGCCGAGAAAATGCACTGAATTGCACTATATAGGGCATACTTGCATGTGACCCTGCACGTCATGCATTCTAATTGAAGTTCATTTACATACTGTTAACGTAAATTCATCCTTTCAGAGTCTAGGACCTAACGATAGTCATCCTAGAGCAGTAGTCTAGAATACACAATTATTCAACGGTAACTCCAGTTTTCATTACTATGAATACTCGTAGTTCCTGTTTCCCTTTCAGTCAGCGGTGTACTTCTCCCAGTACGCGAGAGACATGACAATTCTTTGTAAAATAAACTTCCGGTGAGAACTTTATCGTAAAATATATATAACCGGCAATATATAAGGACTCGAATTTCTAAATAAGTAATACACAGGTATCAGTCCAACAATATATGATTTTCATGTGTGTTAGTATGATGATACTTAACATTTTAACATTTTGCAGAGATATTGTGAAACACTTAATAAAAAATAAAGAAAAACATATGTTTTAAAATATGAAGATGGCTGATGTTGTGAGAAGTGATTATTTCACAGGTTGTTAAATAAAATGTAGTATGAATTCTCACAGAGTTTTATTAGAAGTAGCTAGCCGGCTTTCGAGGTTTCCCTCATCATCAGGCAGTCTACAAAAGAAACCATCATTAATATAATATAAACGTAACAAAGATAAATATATTAAATTGAAAAAAGTTAATATATTTATATTTGTTGCCTTTTTATTAAGGATGGTTTCTTTTGTAGACTGCCTGATGATGAGGGAAACCTCGAAAGCCGGCTAGATATTTCTAATAAAAATCTGTGAGAAGTCATACTATATTTTATTTGACAACCTGTAAATGTTTTTAAAGAAAATTTATTTAAAGAGAATTTACAAAATATATATATATAATATGGGCGTACTTCCGGTATTGCTACCATCTTCAGCCACGCTTAACAAATATGTACAGTATTTGTTAAGTCGTGACTGAAGATAGTAGCAATACCGAAAGTACACCCATATTACATATATTTAGTGAAATGGACAATATTTTTTGAAAAAAGTACGTTTTTCTTTATTATTTATGATTTTACATAAATTATAAAAAACAAAAATGTTAGTGAATCAGTAGTAATGTACTTCCCAAGCACGAATTAATCAAGTTAAGTATTCACTCTCCCTCTAAAACTAATTGACCGTTTGTGCTAAATATCATAGGAGCCTATAACAGTCAGTTTGAGTCTTTGACTTTGAAATGAACAGTTAAGATTTGAGTCTTCTTCAATCTGTGTCCTGAAGGAGTGGCATGAAATTGAAATAAATAACTTTCGAAACGTTGGCCAAATTCTAAATATACTTCCTTTAAACGACAGATCATTTATTTCCCTCAACATCTGTTACTGTGAACATCGATATATTCATTTTACAGGTAGGTAATATTTCATCAAGCCCGTTGCGATGTTACTCGTTAAAGACCCCCATCTTAAGTAAATAAATCTGGGTAGGCATCACTTAGAACTCCCACAATCGGGCTCATGTCGATCAGAGCGACGGAAGAGCGCTCTGGTACTCGGCGATATGACCTCGTAGTTAAAGTCAGGGCACACAAAAACTTTAATAACCGATGTTTTGTATGCATTTACACGAAATTTCATATGTATATTCAAATCCATAAGGACGAAACCTGAAAAATTTTCAGCAATTTCTCGGATGAAATGAGAAGAAACAAAGCAAGGGGGCGTAACTAAAAAAAAAGCAGGTGTACCACACTCACTTAAGTGCACGGTTGAAATCAAACTTCTTTTATTTTCATTAACTATGCAAATTAAATAAACAAATTAATAAATGAATATATATATATATATATATATATATATATATATATATATATATATATATATATATATATATATATATATATATAAATGAAAGTGAAAAATGAATTAAATTAATTTTGAATAGAACATTTGTAATCAATAATTAAAATTTAATCAACACGTTCCGTTGAAGTTTTTAACTATTTTAACATTAACTCAGAATAAAACAACGTATTAAATCAATAATCAAACGTATTTTTTTTACGCATAAATCGTAATTTTTTTTACACAACAGCTGATGCACAGACACCGACCTAAACTCGTTGTTGACGCATACGCTACTCATCCCCCTCTCCTTAGCGTTTCATGTTTGATTTTTTATGTTGAGGTAATTCCGATTCACTAGTCTCGCTGAAGAAGTTTCACTTCAAAAATTCTAATCTCACGAGGAATGTATGTATCGATATGAATTTTAGGATGAGGATTTCGAAGTTCCGGTGTCAAGTGCAAGAGACTACTGAAGAATCACCATTTTTATGTATGTCTTTTTCAAGAAAATGTGAAAACCAGACGGTACACTATTTACCAATTACATGATACGTACTTTGTACATAGACATACGAATTTGTTCACACAACTGCTTCGAATACCTCCCATTCTCAATACCATTGTGCAATCTATGCACAAATTATGCTCCGATTGTCCTCATTCTAGTGACGATTTTCCTGTTACTTCCTCACTTTCATCCTGTTTTTTGAAAGTATTTTCTCTAAGGGCGTAGTAAGAATGTTAATTCTTACTTGAATATTAATCATTTGTAAATTAGAGAGAAGTAAGCTTTTAGCTTTAAATCCTCGTCCTGGTGGGAATCAACGAGATAAAACTAAATCTGGCGGAATGTCACTTTCACAAGAGGCCGTCTTTGCTCTCTTGTTCTCCGGAGGCCTTGTCTTCTGTTTTGTCTCCGCGGTTGTCTTCATGACCAAGAGGAAAAATTTTTTTTTATGTTTTTTTCATTCCTGTCCTGAATGTATGTGTATTTTCCGAGAAAGTGGAGTGTCGGCTTCGTTCAATAGCCATCGCGAATTCATCCCATATTTTTTTTTTTTTATCTCTTGAAAATAATAGTGCCGCCATAGTTACGTAAAGCTGTGTTGTAGAAGAATTACTCGAGCGAAACACCTCTACAAGTGTTTTTGATAGAACGGAAAAATAAAAAAAATAAAATGTTTTTTAATGGCTGTAATATTAGTCAATGAAGATATTCCTCATTTTGTTAGCTATACAAAGGTGAATTTATGTAATCAGTCAGAAATTTCATGTTTTTCAAAACACTGATTCCAAAAATGAATAAAAAAATTAAATTGTTTGTATACGACTAAACTATGAATATAATAGAATAATAAATGTATCGACACGAAATTTAGTATGAGAATTTGGGTACCCTTATTAAGGTAACTATTGATTTTTAGCCCAAACGGTCGATTGATTTAGAAGGGAGAGAAAAAATGTAATTGATGAATTCATTCTGGAAAATTTCATTACCGTTGATTCACAGACGACTTTTCAAATCCTTCACAATGACCTACAGATTCCCTTTGTAAGGGTTGTAATTAAATACAGCTAAAGAAAATTCCATTCTAAAATATGGTCAAAAGTTGAGAAAAGTTGAATTTAAAAGGGAGAAATGTGATGGCAAAAAACGTGTTTTTCTCGAAAAAAACTTTAAAAAATCATAACTCGGCAACGGATTGAGATAGAAAGGTGCGGTTGGCTGCATTCTACTCCATTTTCGGTCTAGTTTCATCCAATTTTTTTAAAAAGTTACGAGGGAATCACCCTGTATATAGTAGTAAATTGAAAATTAAAAAAAAAAAAAAAAAAAAAAAAGTATGTATTCGTAGGTAAATCATTGGCAATGTTCTTCCCCAGCTCGAATTATCTCCCCACACTTGGAACTTCTCAAACCTGATAAAATTTCGTATTGATAAATTAATAAAAAAATAGTTGGCTGGAATGTCAATGAATATATTCTTTATTTTGTTTAGCTTCAAATTCAAAGATTATTTAGTTCCTCAGATATACGAAGTGTAGGGGAAGTTATGTAATCAGTAAATTCAATGCTGACCCTCTGAATCCAAAAATTAATAAAAAGTATGTATATATATATGTGTGTGTGTGTGACCTATGAACATAATGCTCACACGATAACATCCAATGGAATGAACGTATCAGCACGAAATTTAGAATGATGATTCAGATGCCTCTATGTAAGTCAACAGTCCATTTTAGCCCAACAGTCGATTGGATTCAGAGGAAGAGCGAAAACTTCATACAATCTGTATGTATTTGTAGGTGAATCATTGACAAATTGGCTGAGAATCCATGGGTGTGTCACTCAGCGACTGCTCAAACCTCATATACAATTCCGTATCGAAACATTCATAACATTCGCAGTTATTGGGGTTTTTTAGTTGCTCGTTTTTTTTTTTTTTTAATTCCTTAGAATTTGGACTGATCCCTCAAGTCGAAGGAAAGTCATTACCTAAGTCTGTGATCAGCTGTTAATTGTCCCGCTCTGGGCGGGAGAGATCATGTCACGTGTCCCTGGGCCCACGTGACCATCACATTAGCTGGATCAGTGAAGAATCAGGACAGCCGACAAACAGGTACTTGTCCTCATATGAAAATTTCTGATTGCACCAACACCTAAACTGTGACCTCCAAACCCTCAATGAACCCCTCTCAGAGTATATATTATATTATTTACTACATTTGTGTTATGTCTCCCTCATAATCCCCCCTTTCCTTCGGCCGATTTGGCTGAAAATCAATCTTTGTCATCCTTAGAGGTTTCTTAATTCACATATCCAATTTCGTGTGGATTCATTCATTCTTTCGAGAGTTATCTTGTACACATTTTTGGAATCAGGAGGTCGGAAAAAATTAAATTGCTTTGAAAACTCCGCAACAAATTTTGAACCGATTGCATAACTTCCTCTATACTTCATATAGCTGGAAAAGTAAAATATATATGATGTGCCCACATCAGCCATGATTTATAGCAACCCTGTTTTTACAGATCATTTTTTTTCCATCTTCTCAAAATAATTTCATTCTGGCGTAACTGGGTACCTACCTATATGAAAGTCACTCTCAGAATTTCGCTTTACAATGAAAGAAGAAGCCCGCTGAGAGAATGGTATGTAAAAAGTTGATTGCTATAAGAATATGTTATGGTCTCATCACATATCTTTTTATTTTTTTTTAAAATACTTTTTGTTAAAAAAAAACTTTCAATAATAAAAACATAATTCAAAACTCGTTGTTATTCTTTATTTTTTAAATATAAATTGGAAATTTAAAGTTGATAGCTACAATCGTTTTGTGTTAGAACCCTCGCTTAAGTTTATTTTAAGTTAGGTTTTATGACTTATGCCCGGGCTTTAACTACGAGGTCATATCGCCTATTACCAGAGCGCTCTTTCGTCACTCTGGTGGACATGAGCCCGACTCTACTGTGGGAGTCCTAAATTTTACCTACCCTAAATTTTTATTCATCTAGGGTAGGGGTCTTTGACGAGTACCTGACTTCGTACAGGCTTGGGACCATCGCTTAACGTCCCATCCGAAGGACGGCGTAAGTTTATTTTACCTTCCAGATAAAATAAACTAAGGGCCTTCGCCGGGTTTCGAACCCACGATCTTGACTTCAGGAGGCATGCACGCATACCACTGAGCTACCGGCGCCCTCTGGTTCTATTATATATTTACCTTTGCATTCATTCATATGTGACGAAATATATATTACACGATAATGCTGTCGAAATTGTACTACACTTTCTTCGATGATCACAACTTTAAAAGTACCTATCACATAAAAGTACGACATAAAAAGTCAAATGCAGTCCAAATATATCACATACTTACTTATTCCATGAACGAAGAAATGCTCAAAAACAGCTGATATCACAAATAAAGGAGTGTGTGCGCTGCGCGCTCAACCGTCCGACACACACACACACTTACACATGCACATGTGTACACATCAAAAAAATAACTGATTTTCGGGTTCAAATTGAATTTTGCCAAAATTTATTATAATATTTTGAATGTAAAAAAAAATAAATGCATTGGATTGTATAGACCATTATGTTCGACTGTTAGTTCTAATATACAACGGCCGCAGGTAACTCAAATATAGCGTGCTTGCCTACTTAGCTCAAGGTGACTGTATCGAAAACCTATGATGCTACTCTATAGATCCCAGTGTTCAGCCCCGGGCTTGCTGCGGCGTCATCCCATGGGACACCTTCCAGCAGAGATGTTTTGCTCGTATTGCTTCCTTCAAATTCCCGAACAGAACGCGTGCTTTGATGGCTATAATCTTCCATTTCCTGTGATATTATATATAAGAATACCAAAGGCACCCTGATCAAAAATCTGTAGGATTATCTCTACAGATTTCAGTTGCGTCTAGGGATTAAGATAATACCAATAATAATAACATAGGAAGGCAAGAGATGTGAAGGTCATTCAATCTTTTCATAATTAGTCAGGTGTCTCTCTGACTGAAAAACTTGATTACCTTTTTAAATTAGATGTTTCAGCCGAATATATATCTGGAATTGTTTGATTAAGAATGTTTAGCATTTATTTACCTTTTAAGAGTAATTTTGAATGTCCACTTTTTGACTTTAAAGCTTTTTAAGTCCTCTGTTAATGTGTTTCTTTTTGTTACAGGTAATTTCTTCAATAGAACTCAAGGAAGCTTTTTTGCAACACCAAAACTTATGGGGTTCTGTAAGGAGGTATGCGTTTTTATTTTTTCACTTGTCCATTTGCCTATCTTTAACTTCACATAATTATAATATTCAGATCCGTTAAACAATAACTTGGTAATAGGATACCTCATAAAAGTGTATACATCAAGAAACTTTAAGAATTAGATAAATAATAGTTATTAAATCTTAGAGTTAAAAAAAGGAATACATAAATAGAAAATAAATGAGCGTAAAATAATAATACAAATACAGTTTTAAATAATGATTTCAATTATATTTAAGTTATAGCTTAACTTCCAGGTCATATCACTGCCAGTGCGTTCTCTTGTTGCTCTGGTGGACGCGAACCCAACTCAACTATGTGAGTTCAAAATTTTGTCTACCCCAAATTTTTATTCACCTAGGTTAGGGGTCTTTCACGATTACCTGAGACAAGACAGGCTCGAGACCATCGCTTAACGTCCCATCAAAACGACGGCGTGCTTAAGTTTATTTTACCTCCCAGATAAAATAAACTAAAGGCCTCGGTCGGGTTTCGAACCCACGTTCTTTAGCTCAGCAAGCAAGCACGCATACCACTGAGCTACCGGGGCTCTCTTTTTATATTTATATATCTCTTTAAAATAAACATTAAATGAAGAGCTCTGTGTAAAATTCCCCTGTCTTGTAATTCCATTGAGGCCCTGAGGCGTAAACTTCATTGTAGATCCGCCACTGAATCTCTAAGCGATTTGAGTGAAAAAGATCGAATTAAAAGCCTAAATACATTGCGAAAACCTAAATTTGATTTGGAAATTTGAATAACAGACACATATATATGCTGAACAAAGAATCGTGAAGAAAAAATACACGTTTTCTCGCCTCTCTCCAATTTATATAAACGTTTTGATGTATTGTTTGTTGAACAAATTGGTCTTCATAACCAGTTAATCTTGTTCGACCGACCTCCTAATATGATACGTATCGTAAAGAAGGTGTGACAAAATTTATGCCGTTTTTTATTCCTGCATATTTTTAAAAAGAAATTCAGGGTGAAGAATTACAAGAGAACAAAATCGCTTCGGAAACAGGCAAGCCCAAAAGTTAATAACGCAATTTAGTCGCCCTTGTTTGAATCTAATTTTAGTTTTCCAGCTATATGAAGTACACTGGAATTTATGTATTCGATTGGAAATTTCATGTTTTCCAATCCCGTATTCTAAAAATTAAAATTTCAGTTGGTATGTTTGTGACAACGATAACTCATGATGAAATTAAAACATTGATACGAAAGTGTATATGTGTATCTAGAATCCGTCAAGGACAACACTCATCGAGTTTCAGCCGAATCGGCTCAAAGAGGGAATTAGGGGATATTAGCACAAAAACTCGAATAACTGCCGTTGTATCGACATGAAATTATATATTTAAATTCAATAAATCATGAGAACGACACCAATTAATTTTCATCGAAATCGGCCTCAAAATAAAGAGGAAATCAGAGAAGATTTCAACTCAAACACGCTAATAACTGCCGATATAATGAATGTATCGAGTATTCAGAAGTCAACATTGACGGCCATTGATGTCAGAGAGGGAGCAAAAAGTTAGATGAATAATTCTTGATGAGAAGTACATTGCCGGTGAATCATTGATTTTTTCTAGATATAGTTAACGTAGAACTACAAGAAAACAGGCAAGCTCAAATGTTAATAACGCAGTTTCTCTTGTCATGTCTCCTGTTGTTCTTGTTTGAAACTGATTTTTTCCAGCTTCCCTCATATATGCAAATTTTAGAATACATTCTAAATACTCCCCGCCTCTCCATCTCCCTTCCCCCTTAAAAAAAAATTGACCAATGGGATTAGAAACAAACAGAATGTCTGGTTTCGTTCAACTACAATTCAGCCAATTAAAATTGGCACTGGCTTAACTGATTTCATACTTTTTTATGTATTTTTTTTCAGTCCTGTCCCAAAAGACAGCTCATGGTTAATTCATATATATATATTTTTTTTGGCTTGTATATTTTATTTATTTATATATTTTGCCCTCACTTCTCTTACATAGCCTCTTCCTGTCGCCATTAAGCTGAACACCAAGTTACAAGAACGTTCTTCAACGGTTTGCTTGTTTTTGCACCGTTTTTCTCAATGGATACTGTTCCGGGATATTATTTGCTGTTCTGACTGACTTCTGGTATGAAAAAAGAAGAAGGCTGTGTTATTTATTTTTTTCTATCGTAGCCCTTTATACGCTTACAATATCTGTCACATAACGCTACAAATGTGATTTCATAACTTAAATAACACAACAAAAAAAAAAGACATTTCTTTCTGGAACAGTACGCACGCGTGCCAAGTACACTTTATTTTTTTTTTCTAGAACTCAATTAATGATGAGATATCTGAAGTCGCTGACAACTAGAAAGTAAATACCGCACCTTGAGCATAAACCGAATCTTTCTTTTAAGGAGAGTAAGTTTTTCTGAAAATTTAATTTTTTGGCGATTTCTGAAATCTGTGTTTTAACTGCTCCACAGATTGCAAAATAAAAACTTAGTTTGACCTCTCCTCACGGTTGCTCTTATCATCAGGCTGTCTACAAAACACCCATCTGTGTGTGAACAAAACACAAATCTAGTAAAACGTTACAGAAATTAATTTATTTTATGACCATTTTTCATTTCAGCGCATTAATGTTATGTATTTATTGTATCCCTTAGAATTTTTATACCTTTTTTCCTCTCTAGATATACGAAGTGTAGGGAAAGTTATACAATTGGTCAGAAATTTGAGGTATTACCGGAATTTCGTGTTTTTCAATTCCTGATTCCTCAATGAAGAAAAAAAATATATATCAACACGAAATTCCATATGTATATACAGAAACCCATAAGGACTTTTATGTTTAAAAATATTTTATCAGAGAGCCTTATGATGAGGGCATTTTTGAAAGTTCACGTAAAGTGAGTTAAAGCCCGGGCATGAGTCATAATAAATAACAACACATTTATATTTAAATATTTTATATATTCTGTTATATATAGTATTATATATAAATACTATACCGGCGAACTCATTCCATTTTTTGATGGGAATATATAGGAATTTAAGAAACTTAACGTATGCAAGAATTCATGCATCAATTTAAGTTGCGTCTACGCATTTTGCAATGTCAAATTCAGTTTACCTATGCAAGTTTCGCAATGAAACTTTTAGTTATCGAAATGATTGACGAATATGATTTTTCAAAGGGGGTTATTTCACCACTTCTTGCGATGTAGTCGTAACAGTTCTCCTATTAGGTGGTGAACTAAAAATCTTCCCTAATTCGATTATTAGTAATTTTTGAATGGTACCTCTGCAAGAGCGAAATTGGTAGTGGGTGAGAGGTCTGGAAGTTGGTGTAAAGTAGCCGCTCTCTCTTATCCTTTCCTCTTCTTCGCCTGATTAGGCCTGATCAAGAATCAATAAGTGACTTACATATACCATTTCCTCCCGATATATATTCAATCCGTAATAACTTTGGAGTAGCCCATCTGGCTCAAAATAAGTTGGCGTATTTTCTAAGATCTTTTGATTATATGCAAATTTCTCGACGGAAATAAAGTAAATCTTAAACGTCAAAATCTCGATGTAACGGCAAGCGTTACTGTCATGTAAAACTAAATTTACTCATTAACATATTTTGTGACGTAGGTCTCTTTATAGGTCTTGACAGTGGGCTCAATGAGCCGCCGCTCTGTCTCTAAGTAGGCGGTTCCCACACTACAATAATAATAATAATAATATTTATATTATGGAAGACAATTAAAACGATGGAAACATCCTTAGTGACAGAGCTCTCTGGTAGTAGGCGATATGACCTCGTAGTTAAAACCCGGGCATGAGTCGTAAAACCTAACCTAATATTAAATATTTATATATTAGTACATCAACGCGCAACGCGGCTTTAACTACGAGATCATATCGCCTACTACCAGTTATAACGAGTACCTGAAGTCGGGCATACTCGGGACGAGTGTTGGATTCGTGAGCCTAGGAACCTAAGCATCCAATGTTTTATCCCTTCCCTGAAAACGCTGAGCTTCCTCCTTACCTTGTTATCTACTCGTACCTGGTAATCTAAAGACACCAAGTCATATATGAAGCACCTAATCTCCCAGTTTCCTATGTCTGACTGAGAAAGAAGGTGATGAATATTGATACAATTAATACTGAACTATTAAAAAAAAAAAAAAAAAAAGGCTACATTTTATTATATTCCCTTTTATTTTTTGTTTGAGGGAGGTATAACAGGATCTTATAAATTTATAGGCTGCTCTACATCTGTCTCGCTTTCCAAAAATATCCCACTTAAGTCCTGTTAGAAAACCTATAAATCTTTTAATGGCTCCAATTCAGCGCATTTTTTTTTTCTTCAAAAAATTAGCAATGCCCATCTACATCGTTATTCAAATATAGAAAAAATGGAATTGATAGTTTTTACTATGTTATGTAAATAGATGTTTATGTTTTTGAGAACTTACAATTTCTTCTCATCCCTCCAATATAGAAAGGATCCTGCGCTTCATTGAGAAGGAGAGGCTGTTAAATGGACTTTGTATTACATAGGTACACAACCTACCCCTAAACAATTAATCAATATTCCTTATATGAATATTCCAGAACCTGCCATGTCCATTCTGGATCAATCCGTATACCAGTTGCTGTATTATTACTAACTTTCTTTTCAGTTTATGAATTGTTAATTAACTTTTTTTCTTTCCTTTTTTTTTTTTTTTTTTGAAAAACGATAACATAATTATACAGCCAGAAGCAAATTTCTTAAGTACCATTAAGTAAAGCCATAAAAATCAAATTGTAGTTTAGTATATTATTGCTAAAGAGAAGTTGGGTCTTAAATTGTTGACTGACAGCTTCAAGAAAATATAAGTACCGTCTTAACTAATGCAGCTCTTTACTTTCTTCATACAATGAAATGTTCATATTCAAGTGTTTATTATTTGGCAACTTTGTATTAATTTATGTTTTTTTCTTTCGGCTTATACGAGACTTTTTTCCCTTTTGTTGACTTCATTGATTTTCTCCAGAAGAAATTATGATGATATTGTTGCTCAGAAGCGAAGTTACAAAATTTTACTTCACCAGTTTTACGAGGTATAAGGGAAGTTATATAGTTGGTCAGAAATTCGATGTTGAGTTTTCACGGAAATTTCATGTTTTCCGACTTTTTGATTCTAAAAATGAAATTGATTAATACGTATTAAGTGATTCACCGACGACTTTTTTTTTTCTTTTCAAATATTGAAACTGATTTTTGAAAAGAAAAATAATATTGATATGATAAGTATACGAGGAGATATTTAGAGGGGGACTAAATTTCAATACTATATTAATTTTCCTTCTAGATTTTACACTTACAGACATCAAACAAAGATCATATTTATTTCTTGGTGGTAGGTAGATGTAGTGGACTAACTTGTTAAATAAGTAATAAGATTTATCAGTCTCACATATTCTTTATTTATACCACAACTAGTTTCGGCAATTTGCCATCATCAGGTGGTGAATCTTTCTAGAGAAGAGGTCAGTGTCCAGCTGGTCCCTGATGATACTCGATCGTATCCCTTGACCTCTTCTCTAGAAAGATTAACCACCTGATGATGGCAAATTGCCGAAACTAGTTGTGGTATAAATAAAAAATATGTGAGACTGATAAATCTAATTACTTATTTAAGATCATAATATGATCGACGGTAGAAAGGTAAAAGGTTGCAATCCACAAATTTCTGGAAATGTGATTAATGCACCAATTGAGACACTCCGACTTTGCGGATGTACTGGTAAAAGGTTGCAAACCTCAATTGACGGGAATATTAGTTGTTGGTACTACAATTGTAAAAAGTTGTGAGCACATTGACCCAATAATGTACTAGATAATGCGTTTTTTGTTAATATTGTAAAATTTATGTTTTGTGGGTTACAACCTTTTACCTTTCCACCGTCGATATTTCATCATTTGTTTATATAATTTTAAATAGGCCATTCAACTTCCTCCTACTTTGGAGTAGGAAAGGAGTGCGGGTCTGCGACTTTCTTGAACTTCGGGTAACATCTTGTCCCTCCCTACAGCGAGTCATGAATTCCTTTCTAAGATTCATTTTCGGGCTCCCCAGACATTTTCCTATTACTAGTTCCTATACCGACCCAAAATGGCTCTTCCCATCCTCTCGTCGACAATGACTTTATTTTTATTATCTCTCATACTACCCTTCCATCAAAATTGTCTTAAAATTCCTTTTTATGCATTTTAATATTGCTTTTTTTTTTTTATTTATTATTATTTTTCGTTCTTATTGTGACATGCTCACACTTCCAGTGTTCTAAAAATTAAGGTAAATTTTCGTCCCGAGGACCCACTACGCTTTCCTCTCACACGCCATTCACGCCACCACATCTATATATACATCATAAATGCTGATTGTTGCAGCCAGCAACAGTTGCAACTTTATAAATAAAATACAAAAAAATGTTTGTTCTACTTTATACTTAGAGTTTACATCATGCTTCGATGTCTCTATCGCTCAGATCCATTTCCTTTTAATACTTTCAACTGTTTTTATTTTTAAATTTATATTAAACTTCATAGATAGAAAAAAAAAAAGGCAAGATTTTACTGTGTTGAGAGCAATGACCATGATAGGAATTGCTTCATTATAGAAAATAAGCAGTTTCAAAAAGAGATCTAATATAATTTTATCTATATCTATCTATTTAATACAAATAGATAATAAAAAGTTTTAATAAAAACATCAATAAAACAGGAAAAAGCACAACCATCAATACAAGATAGGTCATAAACCTGATCAACACTTACCAAGAATATGTCTACAGATGCATAATTTGATTTCTGAGCAAATAACGAACTGCATACGTATTGATTTGATGCTAGGTTTATTATATTATTTTGCATCAATAGATGATGTGATAAGGCTGGGATAAGCAGTAGAATTCCTGTAAGAAACAAAAATATTGTATATAACTTTTACAGATTATTGCACAAAATACATAAGCAGTTAGATAAAGATATATAATATATTATCGAAACTTGACCGAGGCCCTTAGTTTATTTTATCTGGGAGGTAAAATAAACTCAAGCACGCCGTCCTTCGGATGGGACGTTAAGCGATGATACAATGTCAGGTACTCGTACCCTGTCCTAGGTGAATAAAAATTTAGGGTAGACAAAATTTAGGACTCCCACAGTAGAGTCGGGCTCATGTCTACCAGAGTGATGAAAGAGCGCTTTGGTAGTAGGCGATATGACCTCGTAGTTAAAGCTCGGACTATTATAGACGCTAGTACCTCAGAGGTATCGTGCTTGCCTACTCAGCTCAAGATTGCGGCTTCAAAACCTGGCCATGAGCATGTACGATGTCAAGTACTTGGTCAATCAAAATAAAGAACTCCCACAGTAGAATAGGGCTCATGTCCATCAGTGCGATGAGAGAGCGCTCTGGTAGTTAAAAGAGCGATTTGAACTCGTAGTTCGGACATGATCCTGTGAATCATCGGCTCTCCCACCACGAATTAATCTATTACGTTTTCGCTTTCCTTCCCAAGTCAATCGACCGTTTGGGCCAAAATTCAATATTCGACTTACATAGTGGCTTCTGAATCCTCATACTAAATTTTGTGTCGATACATTCATTACATCGGCAGTTATTAGGGTAGGTATATTTGAGTCGAGTCCTCCTTCTCTGATCCCCGTTTCCTTTGACTGATTCCGCTGAAAATTATTAGGTGTTGTCCTTATAGAGCTTTGAATTTGCGTATGAAATTTCGTGTCTATACATTCATCCTTTGACCTATTTGGCTGAAAATCAATCTCCTTAGAGGCTTTTGGATACACATATAAAATGTCTTGTCGATACAATCCCCTTATAAGTCAACTATAGATAGATTTTCAGCCGAAACGGTCGATTTACTTAGGAAAAGTTATGTAATCATCACAAAAATCAAAATGCAACCGGAATGCAACTATGAAACCTTGTAACGTGTAAGCATCCAGGACGCTTGATCATTGAAAAGAATTGGTCGAACCTATCCCGATATAAATCTACTTTGACCCAAATAATTCGAGGAAAAAATAGTATATCCTTGAATGAGAGGAGAATTGAAGGGGAGTTGAGACCTTTTCATTTTCACATTATCACCATGTATCCTTGTATCAGAATTTCGTAAAGATAGGTTGGCAACAATATGAACAAGACGCTTCACCAAATGGATGTTATGTGTGGCAATGCGAAGAGGGACAAAGGGCCCACTACCGCGCATGAGTTGACAATCTTAACCTACTCACAAAACAATGACCTTTACTCTTTGGGAGATGAGGAGACTAGAAATATATCTAGGTCGTTTGGTTAAAGTGGATTGGTGTTACATTAAAATTGCATTCATTGACGCAGTCAACACCAGAAAAACTTCCTTTCAACCCCTCATAACTAATTTTTAAAAAAAATTTATATAAGTCAAAAAAATTTAAAAAAAAAAAAAATCGTCGGTAAATCATCGTCAATTTACTTCCCCAGCATGAATTAACCAATTAGATTTTTCCTCTCCCTTCAAAACCAACGATTGTTTTGGCTAAAAATAAATAGTTGACTTACATTAGGACTTCTGATATTATATTGATATTCAATAACTAAATCTCCACTCCATTTTTACTGTATATGTTATATTATTATTATTAATTTGTAATTACTTATCTTATTTATATATATATTTTTTAGGGGCGCCGGTAGCTCAGTGGTATGCGTGCTTGACTTCTGAGCTCAAGGTCGTGGGTTCGTAACCCGACCGAGGCCCTTAGTTAAAATAAACTTAAGCACGCCGTCCTTCGGATGGAACGTTAAGCGATGGTCCCGAGCCTGTACGATGTCAGGTACTCGTTAAAGACCCCTACCCTAGATGAATAAAAATTTAGGTTAGGCAAAATTTAGGACTCCCACAGTAGAGTCGGGCTCATGTCCACCAGAGTGACGAAAGAGCGCTCTGGTAGTAGGCGATATGACCTCGTAGTTAAAGCCCGGGCATGAGTCATAAAACCTAACCTAAACCTAAACCTATATATTTTTTGAATTTATTTATGTTATTTTTTTAGTTTGTTAAAGGTTCCTTTACATATATCATTATTGTTTTATATATGTATTCTTTTATATGTGTCATTATTACGTTAATATTGTAAATGTAATAGTCACTGACTCAATTGTATAGGGGTGACCCCTTTAAACAATAAAAATTATTATTTTTACACTGGGACTTCTGAAAACTCATTCAATTTCGTGTCGACACAATTATAATTTTTTTGTTATTTATACATATATATTTTTTTAAAACATATTCTCTTTTATTTATATAGTAGGTATTTCATAATTAAGCTGTTAATTTTATGTTAATATTTTGTATATCAATATAGTATTATTCATTTCTAGTTTTCTCCAGTTTAGCACTAATTTATTTATTTGTTTGTAACTACATACTGATACTATATTTCATTGTTTCCTTTTCTTTACTCTGTATGTATTTATTCTTAGGGGACCTCGGTCCCAGAATGGTTACGGGATATCATTTCAGAACGGTTCTTAGGATCTCAAAAATTTATTATTTCATATTAAATGAGCCTTTCAGTTTTCTGTAAGCGGTATTTTATAGAATGTATACAAGCCTTCTTCTTAATTTTTGTCTGATTTGGACCAAAATCCAATAAGATCTGAGTTAGCACATGTGACGTATACTCACATAAGACTACCTTTCTTCATTATTGTACTCTTGTCATAATTAAAAAAAAAAAAAGTATATATATATATAGGAGTGACAATACAGGGAAAGGTTGTTAATCCTAGTTGTTAGTTGTTCTTCAACCCAGTTACTAAAAACTTGGCCCAAAAGTACCTTTCTAAAGCCAGTCTCTCATTACAGGACAATATAAAGACGTTGAGACTCGTTTCCGAAGTTACGATAGGAACACTCCAACGTAATTATGTGGAACACTAAGAACCCACTATAAAACAGATAAATATTCTCATCAGCAACTTTTCAAATATTATATTTTTTTTATGTTTTTATTTTCTCCTAAACATTTTAACTTTCACCAATTTTCTGATTTTATCTAACATTTTTTTTATTTAATTTTTTTAATACCATTATTACTTATATATATATATAGTATATATATATATTTTTTTTAAACTTTTTTTTCTCATTAAACTACATATTATCTATACGATTATAATGGAGAATAGAAATAGAAAAAACAAAAAGTTATGACCAATAAAAAAATAAATATAAAAAAAACGCAATATTTTAATGCACTTTCTTGTATTTTCCCTGTTATTAAGCCACGCAATTGTAACTAAATATCAAATTTTAAAGTTCTACTTTGTTTGATTCGAGCTCTCAGAGGAGGAAATTACTTAACAGACAATTCACGACATCTTTAATTTATTTTTATTATTATTTTTTTTTTCGAAACTATTACTTCCCCCCCTCTGATCCCCCTCTTCTATTAAGCCCGTATCGTTGAAAATCGGGTCCTCATTGGATCCTGGATCAATATATACAATTTGGAGTCAATACGTCATTAGTAATCCTTATTGGGTACTAGGTGTGCAATACATTCTGCTGTTTGCAAAAACTGA
Organism: Aradus depressus; assembly: GCA_963662175.1. Classification (NCBI taxonomy): domain Eukaryota; kingdom Metazoa; phylum Arthropoda; class Insecta; order Hemiptera; family Aradidae; genus Aradus; species Aradus depressus. The sequence continues at coordinate 45,170,675 of OY759215.1, forward strand.
GCTGAGTCAGGCATATCTGTATAAAAAACTCAGTTAATGTTTTAATAATTATCAGTAACTTCTCTCCTTGTATGTTCTTTATGAATATATTAATACTTTAAATAGATTTCAATTGAATTCAATGGATTTTTTCTAGCCTTTTTGTAGACAACAGCTGTGAATATTATTATCGAAAAAAAGTCGAAGTTTGTACGTTAGAATACTGAAAAAAAGGCTCAAAAAAAGTGGTGTCTGATGGTAAACCGAAAAGGGCTTCACCCGGATTTTGACATTTGAAATAGAAAAATTCTATTTTGCGCGAGAATTTTGTCTCTCAATTGATTTCAATGGGGATTTCGTTTTTCAGTGATTATTCCTCCGTGGTATGTTCGATTTCAGATTTTTTTAGTAGTAAACCATGGTCACCGTGTCCACTACCATCGTGGCAAATTTCAATGTGATCAGTAAAGGGGTAGTACGAGTACAACGAAATACATGAGTCGCCTAAGAAAGAGCTTCGTAAACTCAGCTCAATTAGATTTACATATTAAATTTCATGATATATCATTAATTCGGCAGTTATTTTGGTTTTTACGTTTGGATCTTCCTTAATCCCTTATTTTCCATTAGCATTTCATGTTTGTATATTCATTCAACCGGATACAGAATGAAGTGTATAGTAATTGCTGAGAATAAAATGATAATATTCATGCAAACATTTAATAATTAAAAATAAAAAAAAAATGTCAGTGAATCATCAGCAATAGATTTCCCCAGATGTTTCCGCTCTCCCACTGAACCTAATTTGGTTAAACAATCAAAAAGTGTTTTACTTAGCGTGTTCTGAATAGATATTAAATTTTGTTTTGAGTACAACCCCCACATTTGTTCCTAATGAGATTCTGGACACTCATACACAATTTCATGTTGATATAGTTAGTTTCATTTTTTGGTTCCTGCTCCGGCTATAACTATGAGGTCATATTGCCTACTACCAGAGCGCTCTTTCATGGTGGAAATGAGCAACAAAAAGTTATGACTCTATTGTGAGAGTCCTAAATTTCGCCTGTTCAGGTATTGTTAGCTAGGACAGCAGTCTCCAACGTGTATCTGAGATCGTGTTCACGTGTGCAAGCTCTGGTTCTTCGCTTAATGTCCCATCCAAAGGAGGGCTTGCTCAACATTTTTTAAAACTCCTAGATAAAAATAATATTATGTCGATATATTCATTTTAACGGGAGCTATAATGTTCATAGACGCACACACAGGAAAACAGGACTTTTTTTCATTTTTGGAATAAAGAGTTCGGAAGAGATGAAATTCTGGTAAAAACTCAACATCGAATTTTTGACCGATTACAAAATTTCCTCTAAAATTTGTTTAGCTGGAGAAGTAAAAAGTTATAGAAGAAATCAAGAAGACACAAAGAGGAAGAGCTCCATGAAATAGTGGCATTTATTTGGGAGGTCTGAGGAGAAAATGAGGATTTGGCAATTGTGAGGGGTACTTGTCCGGAAAATCCTTCTCTGTCCAGGTCGAAGGGAAAACCACGAGAGTGGCGGCAAATCGCACCTGGTCATCTCCCACAATGCGTTTCGGTTTCAATTGGATCAATGAACATTTCATTTCCTACAACACTTTTCCGATTTCCAGTTAGTTTTCCAATTGCCCTAAGTCTATTGTGCTCGCTTAACAATGAACTGTCCGATAACAAGTTTCTTCTCCAGTCTCCTTTATCTCAAGTTGTGAAAGTACACTGATTCAAAAATTAACGAAAAAAACATCCTTTTTTTCATTATATGATATAGTACTTGAAGAATAACAAGGATAGAGGGAGAATAAACTACTAGGCAAGGATAGGCACCTCAAGTAGTATGTGCTAGGCAACGGTACACTCCTCAGCTAGTATGTGTTGGGGAACAGTAGGCACCTCAGCTAGTATGTACTAGGCAACGGCAGGCACCACAGCTAATATGTGTTTGCAATGGTAGGCACTTCACCAAATATGTGTTAGGCAACAGTAGGCACCTCCGCAGTAGGGGGAGATAAGTTAATTCTGGCGCAGGGCTAATGCGCAAGATGGCGGCCAGCCGGCTTTGTTCCCAGCACAAATCACCGGCTTTGTACCCAGCATAGCTTTGTACTTCCCCGGCTTTGTACCCAGCACAAAGCCAGCTGGCCGCATTAGCCCTGCGCCAGAAGTAACTTATCTCCCCTACTCTCAGCTAGTATGTGCTAGACAACGGCACACTCCTCAGCTAGTATGTGTTAGGCTATAGCGGGGACCTCAGGTAATATGTGTTAGGCACTTCAGCTAATATATATTAGGAAACAGTAGGCGCCTCAGCCAGTATGTACTAGGCAACGACGCGGCGAACGGGTGACGTGGCCTCCACCGGAGATTGCCCCCCCCCCCCCCCCCAAAAAAAAAAAAAGCTAATATGTGTTAGGAAAGGGTAGGCACCTAAGCTACAATGTACTAGGCAACGGTACGCTCAGCTAATATGCGATAGGCACCTCAACTAGTATGTGATAGACAATCGTAGCGACTTCAGTTACTATAACCGGTATTCATTTCTATATATATATATTCTTTTGTATTCAATGTATTTTCCTATTTGCTTGACAAGAACGTACACCAACCCTGATAATGTTAATACCCCATTGCCTGTTACAAATAAGTACACATGCCAGGACTGTTTATCGCGTCATTAATACTCCTTAGATAAACAAAAAGACCAAACACTTGTTTCCTCCTCAGCTGTACCCCGGGATAATGAAGACATTACACATAATTTACTATCCCTCGTAAAACCCCTGCCATAATGGACCAATAAGAGGAAGAAACCAGCTTGTTTTTAAGTGTCGATCCGTTATAGTGTGTAGTTTTTTTTTTTTTTACACACATTCACAAAATAAAGAGGAATTATTTATTGGGTTCTGTCAAAATTACGTGCTGAAGATTTGACGATCACGAATGGAGACCACCCTCAGTCCACGAATACTATGCAGAACATAATTGTGATTTTCACGCAAATATAGAAAAAAACATCAATTAATCCAACGCAAATTAAACAATTATGTTTTTGCTTTCCCTTTGAAATGGTTTTCTGAATCAACATACTAAATTTCGTGTTGATAGATTCGTTGTATCGACAGTTATTAGGGTTTTTCAGTATAACCTTCCCTTTGACCGATTCGGCTGAAAATCATAGATGTTGTCCTTATGGGATTCTGGACACATACCCAATTTGTTGTCGATATATTCACTCGGGTGTATACTTGTTCACAGATCCACCCATAGACAGATTTTTTTTTTTTTCATTTTGGAATAAGGTATTGGAAAACATGAAATTCTGGTGGAAACTGAACTTCGAATTTCTGACCAATTACATAACTTTCTCTATACTTCCTATAACTGGGCAAGTCAAATTTTGATAGCCACTAAGACAATACAATAGGAGGATAGGGATATATTCCAAAGAGTTTTCCTATTGGCTAAACGGAATATAATAAGGGCTCCATTAAACGCTTTCCCAAAAAAAAGTCCCCAGGTTATAGATGGTAAAGTAATTTTATGTTAATTGAGAAACTCTAATCTACTACATTGTTAATATTCCCATCGTTAAGGAAAAAAAAATATAAATATATATTTAGCGTGTTTGCTTACTTGGCTCAAGATCGTGCTTTCGAGACGCGGCCAATACCCTTAGTTTATTTTATCTGGAAGGTAAAATAAACCTAAGCACACCGTCCTTCAAATGGGACGTTAAGCGATAGTTCCGAGCCTGTACGATGTCAGGTACTTGTTAAAGATCCATACCCTAGGTGAATAAAATTTAGGCAAAATTTAGGACTCCCATAGTAGAGTCGGGCTCATGTCCACCAGACGACCTTGTAGTTAAAGCCCGGGCATGAGTCATAATAACACAAGCTACCTCTATATATATATCTATAAATATATTATATATAATTTTCCTGGGAGACGCTCGGATTGGAGAGAGAGAGAGTTGTGAACCATAGTGTCTGCATTAGAACGTAAGCAGCCGAGGCATTCCTGGATATATCTCAGGCTTCCGATCGGGTCTGGCATGCGGCACTTCTTTCCAAGCCTGCCACATACTTATTATCTCATTCTTCAGTGGCACAGAAGAGATCGGTTTTTCGACTTCCGTCATAGCTCTGCTATTTCATCCTTCCGTTTAATGTTGCTTTCGTAAAAATTAACTTTTCTCGTAAAACATTTCTTAAAGTTCAATATTTATTAGGCATCTCGTGACCTCCAGAATCTTTTTCTTTAAAATGCTTTTTTTCTTAATGTTCTTTACGAAACCGCCTCGAAAGTAAGAAGACAATTCCTTCCCAGGGTTTGCGTCAGTCGTCATCGGCCTAGTTTCCCAGGGGTCTTCAGATCAACACCACCCAACATCTTCCTTCATTATGTTTTAATCTTCTTTTCTTTCCCAGTCAGCTTTTTTTTTTTTTTTTTTTAAACACTACTCCACAACATTTCAATAGATGTCAGATGAGGCCACCGATAGAATTTTCGATTGCATAGCCCACCAGTAAGAGGACGATCCTCAACATTTTGGACTATCCTGGGTGTTAAGAATTGAAGTCACTCAATTTTGTGTTTTCAGACCTCTGATTCCAAAAATCAAAAACAAAATTTCGGTCTATGTGACTCCGTGAATCGATCTACACATTATAATAATAATAACAATATTTATTTCCATTAAACCATAACATGGTTTGGGGGCCATGGTGGCCGTGCGGGCTAGAGCGTAGGGCTTTGGTCGCATAGTCTCACCATGGTTTGTGGGTTCGAATCCCGTCCGGGAGTGAGTTTTATTTCGTAGATAGAACTCCCTCCCGGGGCCATGGATGTCGTAAATAACTAGATAACACATTGACATGGCTAATATGCACCGTACATAAAGCAAAAAATAAAAATAAATAACATGGTAATAGGAAACGTCATAACAATTTATACATTAGGATAGCTTATAAATTAGATACATAAACAGATATTTACTCTTAGACTCTAACATACATGGGTTAGAATTAAGAATACTACTAAAAAATAAAATAAAATAATAAATAAATACTTGAAAATATGAGTACAAAAATAATATTATTATTATAATAAATAAAAATAAATTAAATGATAATAAAAATACTGAGAGAAAAAACAAAGAGAAATGAAATAAATTAGTACATATAAATAATAAAAAATAATGATTAAAACGTAGATTCGACGGACCTTAAAGAAGATATCTGGGGAGGAACTCTGCCCCAAAAAAAAAAAAAAAAATGAAAACTACGTATCAAATAATGGTTATTTTATTATTTTTTAACAATGAGAAAAAAATTCCGTGTCCGAATAGATGGTTTCCTTTCCACGGGTTGTAAAATAAAATATAGTCTGATCTCTCACAGATTTTATTGATATTTGTTAGCCGGCTTTCGAGGTTGCCTTTTTATATTATTTCATTTTACAACCTGTGAAATAATCACTTCACCTCTAATATAAACATTTTTAGTAAGTTTAAATTTTGTTGTTGTTTCTATTGTTACCATCCTTATCTATAATCCCCTTGGCTTATCGGCAGTACATGTAAATTCTGACTTGCTTAAGATTTGGTTATGGTAAGGTTCAGGAAAGTGCGGCACCTGTTAGAACTGTTGCCAGACTGACTCTATGCAGAACGGACGGACAGGTGTGGTCGTGGAGAGATTTAGAAAGCCAGTGTCCAGAGGTGGATCTGTCACAATAAATCTGGTGAGCATTGTACCGCCAGGGTAACGAGGATCTATTAGTTGCTCTTCACCCGACCCTCTGTCTGCTTTATGAGACCATCTTGTGACGGATCTATGTCACACAGATCTGTCTTGTTAGCCAATTGAATTCAAATACCTCCTCGCCCGCCGTCTACAAACTCAAATTGACCACCATTTTACTTCCTTAACCATTTTCAAAAGTTAAGGTGCATTATTAAATAAGAAAAAATGGGCGGTGAATCAACTATATATTATATGTGTTTCCCCAGCACAAATTACTGTTTCGCTCTCCCTCAAAAGCCAATCTACCATTTGAGCTAAAAATAAATATTTGACTTAGTGGCTTTTGAATTCTCTTAATAAATTTTGTATCGATTCATTCATTACATTATTTGGGTATTTAAGTAGAGTTCCTTTCTCTGGTTTTCCCTTCCTTTTCGAGGAAAATCAGGAGGTCCATCCTTATAGGATTTTGAACTTTTTTAATTTTATTTAATAATGAATTTACAACTATATATGAGGAGTTTGGAGCCAGAGCGGACCAACTGGTTGAAACTGAACAGGTAGAAAATGGCAATTGAAAATTGAGTACATTTTGTTTATCTCAATAAATGGGCCCCAAATATTTATTTATATTTGAAACTTTAGAATAGTATTGGATGAGTGATCCCTTTTTGTGTTCTATAAAGTTTTTGAAGGCCGTATGATCCATTGTGACTTTGAAAATATATGCACAAAATACTTGTGGACTAAACTTAAAGTGCTGCTATCTATCACTGAAGTGAAGAAACTAAGTGATCCACACTGGTTTTGAAAAAGGGAACCTATGCCAACATCAGGATGGTAATATACTCATTTTCCGAAAAATTGTGGGTTGGTTCGCTCTGGCTCCAAACTCCTCATATATATATATATAATATAATAAGCAAATGTGATGTACAATTGATATATTCCTTATGTACACTTAGTTTACTTAGGCGCTATAACTTTATAACTAATCAGATCTAAATTAGCAAATGTGACTACTTCATTCCAAATTTCAAGTTCATAGCTAAAATCGTTTTCGCATTAGAGCGCTCACAACATTTCTATCATATACACATACAGACAACAACATCGAAAATGGTCAAAACATATTCAGGGGACCTTGAAACGTGAAATTCAATTGAAACTTCGATCTCGAATTTTCGCACGATTATAATTCTCCCTTATACGATAGGTATAAGAAAGTTAAGAGAAAAAATGATATGTAATAATTTTACAATTATGTCTACAACAAATTAGTCTTTAAAGAACGAATCTGACGAAATACAGACGAACCTTCCTTAATCCAAACCCAAAATTCCATTCATTTTACTCATGTCAAAAATCATTTAGGATCCTTTTACTTCATTCCAGAACGATTGATATTCTACAAATAAATTCCTAATAATCTCATATAAGATCTATAAACCTTTGAAATTTCTTCTGACAGGAGAGGAGACTCTGTGACTCATATCCGGGCTTTAACTACGAGGTCATATCGCCTAATACCAGAGCTCTATTTCGTCGTTCTGGTAGACATGAGTCCGACTCAACTATGGGAGCCCTAAATTTTAACTGCCCTATATTTTTATTCACTAGAATTGGAGTTTTTAACGAGTACCTGACATCGTACAGGCTCGGGAGCATCGCTTAACTTTCTTAGACTAAATATAATGTAGAAGTTTTGGACGCCTTTAAAATCGTCGATATTCGGAAATAGTATTTTGACAAATTGAAGGTATTTAAGCAATCATGACTTTGTTCAGAGTTCAAAAAGCTGCTCGAACCCATGGCCTCTGAAACCCTTGCGTATGCAGACTGTTCTCCCACTTAACCTTAATTATTCATTATTTATTTTAAAGGTGCAATAGAAACCTTTGTGAATACCAAGGAAAGACTTAAATTGTTGTACAAATGCCAAGGGGAAACTTCATTTGGCGAGGTCAGAAAGAAACGGTTTACAGTGATTTCACAAACAAATAACTAGTGCAAAAAATTTACATCAGGAGACCTGAAGATACACAAAATCAATAGAAATGGTAGGAGAACTGCCTAAAGAAGAGACTAATTGTTACTATAATTTCTCTTAGTAGAAACAGGATAGTGCTTTTTCTAAATAAAATCTGCAGGTAGATAGTTATCAACTTGCAACATATAACTAGTTATTACTAACTTTAATAGTAATTACTTATTTATTTATTTTATTTTACTATAATTACTTTTTTAATGTTATTTATTCTTTAGTTACTTACCTATTTATTTATTTTATTATTATTATTTTTTTAAACGTTACCTATTTATTTTTTATTTATTATTATTATTATTTATTTTATCTTCATTTTATATTTTTATTATATGTTTTATCTTTTTTTTTTTTTAGAGGGCGCCGGTAGCTCAGTGGTCAGCGTGCTTGACTTCTGAGCTCAAGAACGTGGGTTCAAAACCCGACCGAGGACCTTAGTTTATTTTATCTGGGAGGTAAAATAAACTTAAGCACGCCGTCCTTCGGATGGGACGTTAAGCGATGGTCCCGAGCCTGTACGATGTCAGGTACTCGTTAAAGACCCCTGCCCTAGGTGAATAAAAATTTAGGGTAGGCAAAATTTAGGACTCCCACAGTAGAGTCGGGCTCATGTCCACCAGAGTGACGAAAGAGCACTCTGGTAGTAGGCGATATGACCTCGTAGTTAAAGCCCGGGCATGAGTCATAAAACCTAAACCTAAACCTCTTTTTTTTTATTTTGTATTTATTTTATTTTTTTCTCAAGAATTTCTTTGTTTATTATTATACATTTATCTTTTTAAAAAATGGGTCAAGTGCAAACTATACTTGCACAATTAGTGTTCCGTGCCATCAGCTCCCCAATTATAAGGAAATAAACAATTAAATTGTTTATAACAATTGATCGCGTTAGAATTTTTCAATTCTATTAATTTTGGCTCAATCTACACCTAATTCTCAATGTTCATGATTTTTTTCAAATTTTTCTGAGCGATCCTTTTTGTGATAAGGTGGAAGAAAGCAATTTTTCAGCGTTTTCCCCGATTTTTTTTTTTAAATGCATAAAAAATACATTACATTTATTGTTGAATTTGTGCTTCAATAAGCTTTCTTTTAACACCTTACATAATGCTCTTGATTTTTTTTTTGTATTTTTACATTTCCCAATTTACTCTCTAGAATTAACTCCCAGAATCAAAATTCAACTTTTTGTCTATAATACGACCACCACACTCTATCTCTGTGCTGTATTTCAAATTTTTACATCGAATAATTTCAGAGAAAAACGCCTGTGACAGACGGACGGACCGAAGTGATTCCATAAGTGTTCCGTCTTGATAATTTTGGCACGGAACACTAAAAATATTAAAAAATAGTTCATAGTATAATAAAATAAAAATGAACCATACAAAAAATTGTCCGTACTGACAATAGCTAGGAGAGAAATAAATGGTCCAACCATTTACCAGTGTCTAATGATGAAGAAGTGTATACTTTTTCTGTTCATTACACATTTTTATTTAAAACAAACATCTTTATCTATCTAAATTACATCTTTATTTATCGTAAATAATAAAATTATATTATATTATTATTATCATTGAAAAAAATTCTGATGATTTGTAACAGTAAACGAGGAAATTAACCTTGTCTTATTTTCTCAATTTTTAAAACCTTTTTGTTTTTGTTTATTTATTATTTTGTTTGTTTCGTTTCGTTTATTTGTTATATTTGTGTTCCGTATTTTGTTTGTGACTATTGTTTTTACTTATTTTAAAATTTCTGTGTTGCTGGGAGTTCTTCCTTCAGAATATGGATGCAACAACTGTCAATCATTTGTGCATTGCCCAGCACTTCGGGCATAGAGCGGCATCAGGTGCCGAGCAAAAGAACGAATAAACGGGACCTGGTTTCATATTTTAAAATTGCGAGGTTTCCACTGTATTCAGTCGATTTTTGAACTCTATGATTTTTGTTGTTTTGACTGGACTTGTCCTGGAGAAACCTGACTCAGATGAGAATGGCTCCGGAAGACGAGCCTCTTTGATTGATTCACATGAAAGACAGTGACTCATCGTCCTTTCCATGTGCACTTCATATGTCAGCCGTAGATCTGTTGACGTCATATGTTGGCAGTTTGGGGAAGCAATCAGGGACAGGTCATCTGAATGTTTGCCCCGGGGCCCACTTATAAGCAACACTTTTGAAAATTGAAAGTTTAACACCAAGAAGAAAACATCGGTTTGGGTTCGAACTCCATTAAAAAAATGAAAGTTCAAATGTTTACTTTACCTACAGTATAAGATAGTATTGTAATCGTGCAAAAATCGGAAAACGAATTCTCAATGATATTTTACGTTTTAACGTTCTCTGAACAATTTTGACGATGATGTCTGTCTGGGTATATGTGAATAGATATTTGTTAGCGCCCTAACTCAAAAACGATTGTAGCTTTGAATTTGAAATTTGAAATGAAGATGTAAATTAAATAGTGACTTTTTAGTTCAACCTTATGTTTGTTTGACTTTACTCATGGCTTTTAACTTCGAGGATTTATCGCCTACTACCAAAACGCTCTTTTGTCGCTTTGGTGGACATGACTCTACTATCCTACATTTTTCCTCCATCCATACACTGATAGAGCGATTTTTTATTTTTACTTTTGGGATCAGGAGTTCGAAAACTTGAAATTCCGTTAAAAACTCGGCATCGAATTTCAGACCGATTACATAACTTTCCCTATACTTCGTATAGCTGGGAAAGTAAAAAGTCGATGAATGGCAATGTTCATACGTAATAAGATGCTGTGGAACGAGACTTATAGTAGTAGAATGATGAACAGTGTCATCATCAGTGGCACATAAGATGATATATTAGATAATGAGAAAATTGAGATATTATTATTAATTTATAATTATGATCTAATCAAAAATCTTTACGATTAAAAGTTATAAAGAAAACTAAAAGGCACACGGTGACCTGATGAAGGGACGAAGAACGTCTCGAAATGTCGTGAAAAAGACACTTCCGGAAAATATATAAAAAATTATTAACTCAATATTATTTGAACTAAAAAATGTATCTATTCTACAAGAATCTCTGTATTCATTTATATATTTTTTTTTTATATTAATTTCTTCAAATATTTATTTATTCTTTTCTTTTTATTTTTAATATTGGTATGCGTGCTTGTCTTCTGAGCTCAAGAACGTGGGTTCGTAACCCGACCGAGGTCCTTAGTTTATTTTGTATGGGAGGTAAAATAAACTTAAGCACGCCGTCCTTCGGATGGGACGTTAAGCGATGGTCCCGAGCCTGTACGATGTCAGGTACTCGTTAAAGACCTAGGTGATTAAAAATTTAGGGTAGGCAAAATTTAGGACTCCACACAGTAGAGTCGGGCTCATGTCCACCAGAGTGACCAAAGAGCGCTCTGGTAGTAGGCGATATGACCTCGTAGTTAAAACCCGGGCATGAGTCATAATACCTAAACCTAAAACCTATTTTTAATATTATTGTCAATTCTAATCACATGTGTGTCAGAATCTAAAAGTTAAAATTCTAGTCTGTTCATGTATCTTATTTATAGGCTATCTTAATGTACACATTCCAATGACGTCCTGCAACCATATTATGGTTTATATTAAGCATCCAAGCATTTTACATGAAATTTGTATTTTTGAAGTGTGCTCGGTTTATGAGACACATGCCTTTAACCGATCTAATATTTCGTTCTGAAACCCATTTTTTTAGACGTTAGCTCGATTTTCGCGAAAATGATTCTATCAAAAATATGGTTTTTACCAAAAATTATGCTTATTACATTTCCAACCGCTAATGTGTACCTACCGAGATTTGAGATAAGACTTACAACTGAAGAGCTCCCCAAAGATTCTATTAAAAATATTACTAAGTAACGTTTAAATTGTAAACACATAGCAACATATTTTAAAATATGGTGTTATTATCGATAGTTTCTTATTTAAAAGGTTGGAAAAAATATATGTTTGTGATGTTGCCATTAAAGGATATTGTTATACCAACCACTTTTTTACAGATCAATCTCCCCATCTCTCTTCTCAAACTCATTCCATACTGTCAGTACTGGGTATATGAAAGTAATGTGTTGGTGTCAGTGTAACTGTTTAGAGTGACCCAAAGAAGGTACGTGAAAGTGTCCCGAAATATTGTCAAAGTCACACAAACTTTTACCAAAGTTTTGATGAACTCCTTGACACTGTAACCCCAAGAATTACATTGACTCCTCAAGGAGATTGGACATGACTAACTTTGTGAAGGTACGTTGCTTCGGGCGGTGTGTGAGTCGACGTAGGTAGGTATCTCCTGGAACTGCCAATGAGACGTACATTAAACTGTTGAAGGATATTTTGGTAATCAGTAGCGTGTCAGACCCTTGTTACACGTATGTAATAATTATAATATAATATAATTAATTACAATTAAAACAAAAATAATAAATATTAAAATTAAATATTACCACATTTCCTGTAGAAATTGTAGCTGGTCTTCTACTAAATTTTGATTTCTACAATAGTTTCCGGAAAAATAAATAAAATTTATATATAAAAAATAACGAGAGTTCAAGACGTGCAATTTTGAATAAAGTGCATATATTTAAAAAAAAATTCAATTAATAAATAAAACAAACTTATTTTTGACCATTTTACCATCGTCAGGTCTAGTTCATAACTAGTTCATAACTAGACCTGACGATGGTATAAAGCCGAAACCGGTAGTTATATATGTATATATATCTTTAGTGGAATAGACAATATTTCAAAAATAAGTTTGTTTTATTTATTTATTACAAGTTTCCACAATATGTCCGCGTTTCTCAACTTAGAAAAATTCAATTAACAAATTTTTCATTTGGATTTCTCCTAAAGATAATAATGAAAAGCGATCTTATAATATACTTATTATCGATCTTAATAATTATTATTAATTTTGTTTATTTAATTATTATTTATATATTTTTTATTATGACAATTTACCTGAATTTTACCGAGAGTGCCGGGTAATAGATTTTTTTTTATCTGGAAGGTAAAAAAACCTTGAGTCCACGCGTTGTGAGGTGCTCGTTAAAGACCCCTACCCCAGGTAACTAAAACGGATAGGCACAATTGTGACTCCCATAGTAGAGTCGGGCTGTCCACAAACAAACCTGAATTTGTTTTCACGCGTTTAAATAGGTTCTACTCATTCTACACAAGGAATATGGGAAAACCAACAATTAAATTTCCCAGGTAGACTTCATGGTAGCTATCGAGAATGATAAAGAGCGACTGGCCTTAGGCGAGCCTGTCGCTCAGGTGAATCATTGGCATGAGTATTCATAACGTAACCTTGGTTGTCACTACGTACTTCAGGTATGGCTAGTGCCAACAATACCAATTTCTCTCTATCTCAACCGCAAAAAAAACTGTTAATTCGGACATATAAATTATATAAAGAGATTATATAGAGTAATGGGTTTGGATAGGATAAGGAAGGTCCTATAAGGTTGATTGGTGTTTGCAGTAGACATAGGAAATAAGGTCACCAAATCTAATTAATTAAATTATATAAAAAGAGTATATAGAGTATTGGGTTTGGTTAGGATAAGGAAGGTCCTATAAGGTTGATTGGTGTGCGCAGTAGACATAGGAAATAAGGTCACCAAATCTATTTAATATAAATTATATAAAAAGAGTATATAGAATATTGGGTTTGGATAGGATAAGGAAGGTTCTATAAGGTTGATTGGTGTTTGCAGTAGACATAGGAAATAAGGTCACCAAATCTAATTAATTAAATTATATAAAAAGAGTATATAGAGTATTGGGTTTGGTTAGGATAAGGAAGGTCCTATAAGGTTGATTGGTGTGCGCAGTAGACATAGGAAATAAGGTCACCAAATCTATTTAATATAAATTATATAAAAAGAGTATATAGAGTATTGGGTTTGGATAGGATAAGGAAGGTCCTATAAGGTTGATTGGTGTTTGCAGTAGACATAGGAAATAAGGTCACCAAATCTATTTAATATAAATTATATAAAAAGAGTATATAGAGTATTGGGTTTGGATAGGATAAGGAAGGTCCTATAAGGTTGATTGGTGTTTGCAGTAGACATAGGAAATAAGGTCACCAAATCTATTTAATATAAATTATATAAAAAGAGTATACAGAGTATTGGGTTTGGATAGGATAAGGAAGGTCCTATAAGGTTGATTGGTGTTTGCAGTAGACATGGGAAATAAGGTCACCAAATCTATTTAATATAAATTATATAAAAAGAGTATACAGAGTATTGGGTTTGGATAGGATAAGGAAGGTCCTATAAGGTTGATTGGTGTTTGCAGTAGACATAGGAAATAAGGTCACCAAATGACCTAAGCAGGTCTAAGGCTGGATTAGTGGCGGATATCGAAATGGGATCAATCCATGGATACCATCAGATATCATTGAATGAGTCTGTGGACCCCGGTGATCTTTGCCCCTCCCCAACCTACCCTGTTATTATCCTCGACTTACAGATACCTATCTACACCTAATGATATTCCACGACCTTCACTTCCCCCCCCCCCCCCCCCCCCCCTTCCCCCCAATTAGCCAGCTCCCAAGCTTCCTTCGTATTGATTTGAGAATATTCGTTTCTATTATTATTAGTTCGGTGCCCCACTTTGAATCATCTTTCTTCATTCAGCTCCAGATCGCCTTATATTGCTTCAACCCTGATGAAATCAGCCTCCTATCTATCTTATAAGATTTATATGATTAAATTCCAGTTCCAAAATTGGCTAATACCGTTTTTTGATCAGAGTGTTCATGATTGTAAGCTTGGGCCGTAAGCAGCAGTACATTTCAAATGTGTCATAATATTTATTTCCTACCTGATTTATATCATAACATGATAATATGATATGTCATAAAAATGTATTCATCAAGATAATTTTTATAAATCGATGAATCACTGCCAATGCACTTCCCCAGAATGAATTAATCAATTAACGTTTTGCTCCTCCTCCTTAAGCAGTCGACAGTTTGCTCTAATATTCAATAGTTGTCCTACATAAAGGTTCCTATATCCACATACTAAATTTCGTGTCGATAAATTCATTTTATTGGCAATTTTTAGAGATTTTTTGGGTTAAGCCTTCCTCCTAATCCTCTTCTTCTCTTTATTTGGCTGAAAACGATACATTCATTGTATTGGGAGTTATTGTGTTCATAGACATTCACACTGACAACATTTTCTTTTTATATTTGTAACCTGGAGGATGAAGACTCCGCATCGAATTTTGACCGATTTAATTACTTTCCCCATACTTTTTATGTTTTTAACTCTTAGGGTCGGACACACATGAAACTAGTAATAACAAAAGCAGTTTAAAATAAATAAATAAATACTAGAAGATAAATTAATACAACAATAATAATGAGGGCGCAGGTAGCTCAGTGGTATGCGTGCTTGCCTTCTGAGCTCAAGAACGTGGGTTCGAAACCTGACCGAGGCCCTTAGTTTATTTTATCTGGGAGGTAAAATAAACTTAAGCACGCCGTCCTTCGGATGGGACGTTAAGCGATGGTCCCGAGCCTGTACGATGTCAGGTACTCGTTAAACACCCCTGCCCTAGGTGAATAAAAATTTAGGGTATGCAAAATTTAGGACTCTCCCACAGTAGAGTTGAGCTCATGTCCACCAGAGTGACGAAAGAGCGCTCTGGTAGTAGGCGGATATGACCTCGTAGTTAAAGCCAGGACATGAGTCATAAAACCTAACCTAACAATAATAATACATATTAATAAACACAGTACATATAGCTTTTAATTATAAAAGTCTGAGAAGGGTATTTTTCACAACTATATTTCAGGACGTTTTTATGAATTTTCCTACGAAAGAAAAAAATATATATATAAAAAAATATAATACATGGAAAAATAAACAGATTGAAAAAAAATTAATTAATATGTAAGTTCAAAAAAAAAAAAGTAGATTCGATGATAGTTTGGTCGAATTCCACAGAACGGCTGTTCCTATGTAACCTCAATCCCAACATTCTACAGACTGATGAGACCGCTCTATTACTTACCCAGATGTAGGAAGTATACTATATAGGGGAAGGTAGGTAATCGAGAAATTCGAAGGATGAAACCTATTTATTTCCGATATCGGCGGAAAGGAAAGAAGGGGATCAGAGGGGAAGCTCAATTCAAAAAACTTTAATAAATGCCGATGTAATGAATATATGGACACAAAATTTAGTTTGAGGATTTTCGATTTTTAGTTCAAAAGCTCGATTAATTTTGAAGGGAAAGCAAAAAGATAATAGTTAAAATCGTACTGGGGAAGTACATTGTCTGTGAGGGAGCCGGTAGCTGAAAGGTAGCGTGCTTGCCTTCTGTGCTCAAGATTTTTTATATGGGAGGTAAAACCTTAGGTAAATATCTTAAGCACTCGGATGAAACGTTAAGCAATGGTCCCGAGTCCTGTGCGATGTCAGGTACTCGTTAAAGACGGCCCTAAATATGGTTACAGTAGTGCTAACAGAGAAGGGGATAAGAGCTTTGGATGCTTAGGTCCGTAGATGTACACATCGCACCCTTGCTTCAAAAGTGCCACAACTCAAAAATTCGGGTTTTTTAGTTAAGACTGCCATTCGACTTGGTTTTTAAGTTTATACCAATCACCTAAAGCGCCAGATAATGCACTGAAAATTCAGCCGCTTGGTAACAGTTGTGTAGTTTTTTATGTTTGCATTCATTAGTCTGTGTTAGGCAACAAAAGGGCCACAACTCAAAAAAACGAGATTTATAGTTGAAAACTTGGAAAATCTGCAGGACCACAATCTATCGTAAATTATACGCATAGTTTTGCTTGGTGACGTCACTAGATCAACTAAAATTTACCTAACCCAGCTGGAAGCTGTTTTTCGCATTTCCTGAAAACCTGAGTTTTTTGAGTTGTGGCACTTTTGAAGCAAGGGTGCGACATGCCCTCCCAATATTTATACCACTTTTTTTTTTTATTATAATAGGTTAGTTTAGGTTTTATATCTCAGGCCCGGACTTTAACTACGAGGTCATATTGCCGACTACCAGAGCGCTCTTTCGTCACTCTGGTCGACTGTCTTGAAATGTAGTTTTGAATTGGACGCTTTCTTGATTTATTCGAAAACGGTTAGTCCTATTGAAAAAATGGTTCTTGTGTTGGTTAATTCCGGCATTTCTTCTAGAGGAGTCTTCTTATTTTTTTTCCGACAATATTTCAGGACTCTTACAAGTCCCTTCTTCCGGTCACTATGAACCTTTGACTCCCACAGTAGAGTCGGGCGTTCATAGTGACCGAAAGAAAGGACTTGTAAGAATCCCGAAATACTGTCGGAAAAAAAATAAGAATACACCTCTGGAAGAAATTCCGGAATTTACCGTGGAACATCCCAGAGAAGTTTAAGAAACAAAATGGTTCTTACCAAAAATGTTCTTTATTACATTTCCGTATTGTTATCGTTATTAAGTCCTTTTGAGATTGTACCAATACGATGAAAGTTGTAGCGCCTCAAAAATAAATTTACGTAGGAATTATTTCAAGTTACTTATTACGACTCATGCCCGGGCTTTAACTACGAGGTTATATCGCCTACTACCAGAGCGCTCTTTCGTCACTCTGGTGGACACGAGCCCGACTCTACTGTGGGAGTCCTACTCCTATTTTACCTACCCTAAATTTTTATTCACCTAGGATAGGGGTCTTTAACGAGTGCCTGACATCGTACAGGCTCGGGACCATCGCTTAACGTCCCATCAGAAGGACGGAGTGCTTAAGTTTATTTTACCTTCCAGATAAAATAAACTAAGGGCCTCGGTCGGGTTACGAACCCACGTTCTTGAGCTCAGAAGTCAAGCACGCATACCATTGAGCTACCGGCGCCCTCATTATTATAATATATTTACAAATTTGTGGTCCTGTATAGAAGACAAGGCTTGCAGGATGATGAAAATTAAGAAGGAGTTACAAATATTCGCAGGTACAGAAGCCCCCATTCTAATCTAAATATGATCTGGAACTGCCCAGGGTCGGCTTTGGTCCAAAAACCGCTTCCTACCTCCCCAAAAAACAACTGTCTCAATTCTGGATTTCTTTTTTTTTTTTTTCGTGACCGCTAATTTTGAACATTCCAAACATTTTGATCCACCTGATTTGAATGAAAATTATTTCTTCATTAGGTATTTCTATGGGCTTATAAAAGAAGAAGAAAAATATACCGAAATTCTTTTACAATTTATATAATTTATTTTATGATTTTGTACAAAGAAGCCGTTTTAGATGGGTATGAAATAAATGTTGCTTGTCTGCTCTTATTGAGTTTAATATACCTACTAAATTTAAAAGGAACGAGTTTTAAACTTATTATAATATATTTTACAGATGACAAATCTACACTAATATTTCTTAGTCAGTAATATTTCTAGACAATGGACAATTGAACTTTGGAATATAAAAAAATAGGTAATGTTGGCATTACAACCACGCTTACAGATCACTCTTTTCCCCCGCCCCTTCTCAAAATCATTTCATACTGGCATTAGTGTGTATAAAAAAGTCATTCTTAGAATTACGTTTTACAATGAAACAAGAAAAAATATCGCTTACGCCAACACATTTCATTTATCCAGTAATGCCAGTCTGAAATAATTTGGAGAAGAGTGATGTGGAATGATAGAGACCTGTAAACGTGTTTGGTATAAGAATGTCCTGTAATGACCTCATCAATTAAATTTAAATTATTTAAACATTATTTTCAAATATTTCCTACAGAAATTTATTTTTTATTGTTTGAGGCGCTATAACTTTTGACGTATTGATTCATCATATTGATCTCAAATTTGAGGACTTATTCACGATTGAAAATTTCATAAGAATCAATTTTTCGATAAGACTTACCGTTTTCGGGTAATAGAAGGAAAAGTCTAAAATTATGTATTTTAAAACTAAATTTCGGGACGGGTTTCGTTATGTATCTCGAAAACCGGACAACTTGTGAATTTTAAAATATATATCCTATTTTTTTTCTACAACTTTTACTTGAAAAGATTTTTCATTAGGTTATTAACAAAAGCGGTATCTTTTAATTCGTTATCAAATTGTACTTGAGTCTCGAAGGCAAATGGTGGTCTCAATTTTCGGCCAATTTCAGCTAAAATCAATTCAGATCTAGGTTAGCACATATGACTTCTTCATTCCAAATTTCAAGTTATATAGTTATAACTGCAACTTTTTTTTCCGGTAGAGCCCTCACAACTTTCTAATCATATACACGCACACGCTCAGACAGACATCATCGCGATAATGGTCAAAAAGAATTCAGGGGGCCTTGAATCGGGAAAAACCGTTGAAATTTCAATTTACGTCTGATTTCAGTCAAAATTGAATCTGATCTAAGTTAGCACATGTGACGTTTTCGTTCCAAATCTCAAGTTCAGCTGCTATAATTTTGGCGGTAGAGCGCTCACAACATTTCAATCACATACACTCACACACAGACAGACATCATCGAGAAAATTGTCAAAAAGTATTCAAGAGACCTTGAAACGTGAAAATCCGTTGAAACCTCTAACTCAAATTTTCGCATAAAAAAGTAAAAAGGGTCATCAAAATTTTCTGATAAAAGCCCCCCCTCCGCCACGAAATAGGTTTCTGCTCACACCACTGGGTGGAGATGAGTGTGAGTGAGTTGGTTAAGATGTTCAAGGTAGATAGATAGATGGGAGAGTGCAACCTCTGGCCTCTGTCGTCTAATAAGGAAACTAGACTGGAGGTATGAATATTCAGTAACCACTCCCTTTGGTGGCCTGAAAACCAGGAGAAAGAGACCATCCTTACCTGGTCTCCACGGATGTGTCCTCTCCTATCAGGGCTGATGTACCGCGACTCTAAGGCGGGTTTCTTTATCCTTCACTGTCCAGATGGCACGAGTCCTGTGAACCGAGATCACAGTGACAGCTCTGGAGCCTGGATAAGTCACTGTGAACCGGGATCACCGTGACAGCTCCGAAGCCTGGATCAGTCACTGTGAACCGGGATCACCGTGACAGCTCCGGAGCCTGGATCAATGGATACACATCGTTTTCCCTGAGTATTATATAATGGAATATTTTCCACAAAACCGAAATGTTGCTGAGTATATAAGCGTAAAGGATATAGATCTCATCAGCTTGAATAATGTAATTTAGAGCTTTCACAGGCTGTAAAATAAAATATTGTCTGACCTCTCACAGATTTTATTAATATTTGCTAGCCGGCTTTCGAGGTTGCCCTCATCATCAAGCAGAGTTGTGACTCAGATAGGGAACAGGAATAACATATCTGTAAAGAATACACTTTTAATTTTTTTTTTATATAGGTTTATTTTAATGTTATACCTTATTTATTAAAACATTTTAAATTATGTTGTTTTCAAAATAATTTTAACAGACTGCCAGATGATGAGGGCAACCTCGAAAGCCGGCTAGCAAATATTAATAAAATCTATGAGAGGTCAAACTATATTTTCTTTTACAACTTGTGAAATAATCGCTTCTCCTTACATCAGCCATCTTCTTAGTAACCTAAACCCATCCATCAATATAGAACTACAATCTGTCCGGCCATATGGTGGATCAGTTATCGTCCACTCTTCAGTTGGTAGGGATCTGGATTAGTGGCTAAAACGCCAAAAAGCATTTAGAGATTTCAAAATACGTTTTCAACGCAAATGCATCATCACCAGTGGCACATGTATGAATACTTATAAAATATAAATAAGGAGAAGTAAATAGTAACAACAGTAAAACAGTAGTACAGAATAACTAAAATAAAATAAAACTTGCTTACCCCACCCGTATGGTTGTCTAAAGAAACACTGGATAATAATTACTAGATAAATAATTGAACATTCCTTGGAATATAATATGAAATACACAATGAATAAAATATATCTATAATAGTATTAAAATAAAGAGCTATGCAATAATAATATAAGAATGCAGAACTTGAGCTCAGCTAGCAAGCACGCTTACCACTAAGCTACCAGCGCCCTCCTGTTCAGTTGCGAACTGATTGAAATTATTCTCTCATTTTTTGGACTAAGAAAACTCCTTGAAGTTTGATTCTCTTTATCTGAATCTTCGAGTCCAAATATAGAAGTAAGGTGGGTGACTTCCGAATTGTTGACAATCAGCTGGGTAATGATGATGAGGACATCTATTACCTGGTTACAATGTATAAACAAGGGTGACAGACAGATCTAGGGGCCCCATGGGGCGCTCCCCATTGTGCCCGACTCCATTGTCTGATCCATGATAACACCATCCTGCCTCCCATTCAATCCTAGTCAAAGATCAAATTCGAACAAGATTTATGGTTCCTGAGTCTGTAAACATCCTAAATTTTCCTAACAGCTCACCTACTCATCTTCCATTCAGTATTGTCAATAGGGCAGGTGCAAAAAAAAAAAAAAAATGTGTGATTGACGCGGTACCCAAAAGAATTTTTTTATTTTGTTTTTTTGGTCTTATGTTCGATGCATATTAGCCATGTCACTGTGTTATCTAATTATTTACAACATCCATGGCCGAAAATAAAACTCACTCCCGGACGGGATTCGAACTCGCAAACCATGGTGATACCATGCGACCAAAGCCCTACGCTCTACCCCGCACGGCCACCAATTGATGTGTAAACATTTGCTTTAGTTTCAAAAATTTGCTGTCGTGCACTCATTTTGATTAAAATTTGTTTTATGATGTTACAATAAAAAAATTAGTACCTACGTATAAAGTTGTGAGTATAAAGTCATTAAATCTCCTGAAGTGGGTAAAAACATTATGTTATTTGTTGTGACAATATGACAACAAATATATTATTTGTTGATGGATATTTTCAGCAGTTATTATTATTATTATTTCATATTAATAACAATATTCATAATATCATATAATAATATATTGAAATATTATATATTATAATTTTCAGATTTTCACTGCTATATTATTTTCTTTTACCACAAATTTTATTTATTGTGACAAATTTAAGCTATCGAAGCATCTTAACCTAAAAGTTCCTTACCGAAAGATCATTTTATAGTATACAACAAATATATTATTTATTGAAAGATATTTTCAGCAGTTATTATTATTATCATATATTAATAACAATATTATATATGTTTTTTACCACTTTCTTCTATGATCACAACATTATGTACCTACCACATAAAAAGTCAAATGCAGTCGAAATATATTACACACTTTTTTATTACATGAACATATAGGGCGCCGGTAGCTCAGTGGTATGCGTGCTTGTCTTCTGAGCTCAAGAACGTGAGTTCGAAACCCGACCGGAGGCCCTTAGTTTTTTTTATCTGGGAGGTAAAATAAACTTAAGCACGCCGTCCTTCGGATGGGGACCTTAGTTTTTTTTTATCTGGATGAGGCCCTTATTTTTTTTTATCTGGAAGGTAAAATAAACTTGAGCACGCCGTCCTTCGGATGGGGCGTTAAGCGATGGTCCCGCGCCTGTACGATGTCAGGTACTCGTTAAAGACCCCTGCCCTAGGTGAATAAAAATTTAGGGTAGGCAAAGTTTAGGACTCTCACATTAGAGTCGGGCTCATGTCCACCAGAGTGACGAAAGAGCGCTCTGGTAGTAGGCGATATGACCTCGTAGTTAAAGCCCGGGCCTGAGACATAAATCCTAACCTAACCTACATGAACATAGAAACGCTCAAAAACAGCTGACATCACAGATAAAGGAGTGTGTGTGCGCTGCGCGCGCAACCGTCTGACACACACACATACACATGCACATCAACGAGACTTACGGTCTGACATAGCCCCTACCGAGAGCTAAGATGTTTACACATCAAAAAAAAAGAAATAACTACTACTTCCCCACTGATACGAAGTAGTAAGTTAATATGTGTTGCAGGTAGTAAGATATTTTGGGGACGAGATTTCTCATAGATTCTCTTAGAAATTAGACATTATCATCCCACTGTTTTATTTCCGACCAAAACCGGTTTTCAACACTCGTCACATCTACGAGATAAAATATAAATACGGAGAAGTAACTAACAAAAACCATAAGCATAAAGGATACAGTGTAACAAAATAAAATAAAATTTGTTCACCCCACCCGTATATTGTGGTTTCTAAAGAAACACTGGCTAATAGCTAAAGGGGAGGGGATACCACATTTTTTCACTCTCTTTATATACATGCAAATAAATACACTTTCATTTGACTATAATATGATACTTTTTGGCCTAAGGACATTTGATCAAAAATCATTTCATATAAAAATAGTATAAAAAACTAAAAACGCCAGAAACTGTCCTAAAATGATGTAAATCCGTATTTCTAGACGTTTCCTTGATTTAGGCGAAAACATTTAGTCCTATCGAAAAATAGTTCATCACTAAAAATATTTCTTATTAAATTTTCAGTCCCTAATCCGTAGGTCTTAGATAGAATTAATATAATCAAAGTTAAGGCACCCCAAAGAATGTGCAATACATTTCTTTACTTAATATTTATATGTATTGTTTAAACAGTTCTTAAATTTTTAAACAAATTTCCAAATATTTTTGTATTATTAGTGCTTTTTTATTAAAAAGGATAAAAAAAAAAAAGGTGTGATGAGATCATAACAGAACTTCCACCTTATACCAACCACTATAGAACTCTAAAGAAAATGGAAAATTGTCTTCTCCCTCCCCTTCCGACCTCTCAAATCCATTTGATACTGGCATTATAGGGTATACAAAATTCGCTCTCACTAATACGCTGTACAATGAAACAAAAAAAACGCTGGGGTCAACACATATTTCTCATATACCCAATAATATCATGTATTTAGAGAAGGGGGAAAGTGCTCTGTAAAAAAGTGGTTGGTATAGTAAGTCATGTTATGGTTACGTCATATATTTTTACTATCCCAACTGATATCCACAGATGTCAGTGTCAGTTTTGAATGCAGATTCCTATAAGTCTCAACAAATTATTCAGTGAATGTGTTGAATCATCTGGTTAGAAACAGGACGGCCATCTGATTTGGTATTCAGAGTGAAAGTGACAAAGTCAAGAGGGGCTCATGAAATTTAAACCTGGAGCAAGCTGTACAAAAGAATGCGAGCCTTGCTCGGAATCAGTCTATAAATTGAAATAGAATGAAAAATAATACAATAAATTATGAATATGTGTGCTCAGAATGTAATATATTTGCAGAGTTCACGGGGTCCAGGAATAAAATGCAACTAATTTATTCTATGCTCCTTGCTACACTTCAAATGCACTTTATTACAACCTAGAGTCTCTGTCCTGCTCCCCCCTCTCTACGTCATCTGATGCCTCAGCTGTTGAGTATTTTCTGTCTTGCTTTATTGGAACAGATCTTTTAAAGATTTTATTAATCTTTACCAAACCAAACTCTTATTTTCTATGCGCTTTTCCATCATTCAGGTTTTAGAAAAATTCATAACTGAAATGTCGGCACTTCAATGCATTCATTTCAATCTTAACAGTGCTTCTATAAAATGCCGGTACCTACGTCTTCTGACCACTCAAGCACCCTGGTTGTTGCAATCTTGACTTCTGTAATGTGGGATGCATCTATAGATGATAACATCAGGCTGAAAAATGTATTATGTTTATCCCCAATGTCGCCACTTATGTCTTCTGCCAACCAGCAGTCCGTTTTAGTGCAACCGTGATTACTATAATGAGAGATTCATCTATAGTTGATAACTATCGGTACATGAGTCCACCAGAATCAAAACTCACTATATTCAAAAATAAAAATTTTTGGAATTTGCCAAAAACCGCTCTCAACTACAATTTGCTTAGCCGGTTCTTGCAAGTGTTTTTTTTTTTTACAACCTGTTAGCACTTTAAAATGAAATACATACAAAAAAAACACGGATTTTTATATAGCGTTATAAAAATAAAAGCAGTAAGATTTTGGATAATGTTAGTTTTGTTACCAACTTTTTCAAACGTATAAATAAATCAAAACCAGTCAACATTTTCAAAAGCAATGTAAATTTAAAAGAATGAAAAATGATTAAAATTGACATATAATTATAATTTTACATAGAGCATAGCTAAAAATATTAGCATGTAATTGTACAAAAAAATACAGCACAAAATGAACCTCTTTGAGCCGGTTATGCTTGCAAATACTGCTTTCTGATTGGTTAAAAGACGCATTATCCTAGTGGATAATGTTAGTTCTGACTCCAACCCTCAACTTCTAGGCCCATTAAAGCTAGGATATGGTGACTTTTGATTTTAACCAACGCCATATTTGAATTCAGCTCAAAAAATTGCAAAAAGAACCACTGCCATCTCAATTTTGTATATTGTTAGTTTTGATTTTGGAGGACTTACATATACACTCGATAAACTTGCTTACACTTAAAAAAATATTGGACAATATTAAAATAGATAATATACTGAGTTATCGAACCATATCCAAGAATAACCGCCGTTTAGGGGTGAAGCTTGGGAAATGATTTTATATAGCTGTAGAGTTGCCCGGAAAATTCGCTAAATTTCATGCTTTTGCTCCACTTTTATCTATGGTCTATGGTTGCATAGATTACAGTGATAGTATTTCATGGTATAATTTTTTAAAGGGTATGATTAAAGAATATTCAAAGGGGAAAATTTAGAGATACGTGATTTGATGAGAATTATAATTAAAAACCGTCCTTTGCACCATCTGATTAGGGATCCAGTTTTTCTCCATTCTACTGTACTTTAATAACCCTCTTAAAAAAGCTGCGCAGATTGGGTGTATAAGATGAGACCAGGAGTTGCCCTCACGTAGAGCACGTGCTCCTGATGTGTCGGAACAGACCGATGGAGTCAGCTGATAAGACGCGTGAAACCAAGAACAGAAACAGGAGAAAAAAAAAGAAGTTTAACAACATTGCATATAAGTACAATGAAGAATGGTATTTGGAGTGTCACGTAATGTGTAACGCTGGCCAGAAAATTTCAACTCGTGTCCGGCTTATGTGTCCGGTCTCGTGGCGTGGTCACATATTCCATCAGTCACTAAGACTTATAGCTTTTGAAGATAAAAACCGCTATCAAGACATCTTGGAATATGAATATTCTGGGAGTTTTCTTATTGGTGTCCTTTTCGGAGTTTGAACTGAAATGGAAAGTAATCTTTATTCTGGGACATACGTACAATAATAATATAATATATATATATGACAGGCAATGATTAAAAGAATAAAATAAAATAAACAAGAAAAGCAAAATAAGAATAATAATGTTAACATAATAATAATAATTACTCATTATTATTATGTTTTACATTATTATTCTTACTTTGTTCTTTTTTATGTTTATTTAATTTTTTTATTGTTTTAATCATTGCCTGTCATTAACATTTAATGTGTCTTTAGTTTAATCTTAGAGGCCTCGTTTCTTTTTTTCTTTATTCTGTCTCATTAGGTTGATACTTATATTCTTATGTTTATTTCTTATGTTATTATTCTACATATGTTCCCTGATCTCCGAAGAATGCGCCGGTAGCTCAAGGATAGCGTGCTTGCTTAGTGAGTTCACATTCGCGGGATCGAGACCCAGCTGAGGCCCATACGTTTTTTTTGTTTTTTTTTATCTGGGAAGTGGAAAAGCGTTGAGCACGCCGTCCCTTGGATGGGACGTTAAGCGATGGTTCCGAGCCTGCACCATGTCCTCCCTCTTTACTCCCATCCCTAGTGATCAAAAATTTAGAGTAGGCAAAATTTAAGATTCTCACAGTAGACTCAGGCTCATGTCCACCAAAGCGACGAAAGAGCTATCTTGTAGTAAGCGATATAACCTCACAGTTAAAGCCCGGGCATGAGTCATAATAACTAACTAACATGAAAGTCGGCTACGCACATCAGGAAACGTCCCCACTAAAGATGAAATGATAGCCACACTATTCATTTTCATGATTCGCCCTATTTTTCATGATTGGATATTGTCTTCCTAATAGGAAGTAAAATTAACCAATCTTAATATTTTATGAAAATGTAAATAGAAAATTGAGATGATTAGAAATTTAAATATGGTAGATTAAATTATATATTATATACAATTATATTATTATAAATATTATAAAGTTTCTATTTCGGTATTAAGGAAAACTAATCAACTAGTTTAATTATTCCAGGCTAGTACATGTCGTATTCTGAAATTATATAACGGAAATGAACAATTTTCTAGAAATTAATGCCAGATTATTTTTGGGAATTGAATGAATGTAGATCACGGAAGGCATCCAAGATTGTCTGGCCTCTCTCTGTAATTTTAAGTTTTATCTTAAATTTTTTTCATGAAATATAACTAGCGGATTACTCGGTTTTAGGACTCCCACAGTAGAGTTGGGCTCATGTCCACCAGAGTGGCTAAAGAGCGCTCTGGTAGTAGGCGCTATGACCTCATAGTTAAAGCCCGGGCATGAGTCATAATAACTAACTAGAAATTTTAAAAACCAATAACTGTCGATGTATTGAATGTATCGACACAAAATTTAGTATGATGATTCAGAAGCCACTATATAAATCAAATATTGAGTTTTAACCCAAAAAGAGTGAATGCGAAATAGTAATTGATAAATTCGTGGTGGGGCAGTGTACAGCTGGTGACACAGACGACGTTGTTTTTATGTATCTTAATATCAGAAACTTCTTAATTGGACCGTTTGACCATTATCAATATTGCAGTGGAGATATAATTACTCGGATCGGGTGGTTTTATTGGAACAATTTTACTGTCAATGATCTCATTAAATGTTCTTCTTAATGAAACCCCGCTTGTTAAAATAACTTCGATACGGTAACTGTTAATGACATCATAAATAATGACTTTGTTTTATGTCAACATTTATGTCTTCATATGCACTTTCTTATTCTCAATGAAAATGTAAATACCGTTTCTTTATTGAATGGGAAATGAAAGAGAATAATACGCTGAGTAGTTTATTTGGTTTTTTAACCTCCTCTGGTGTTTTTGCTCATTCTTCCAAGTCTCACTTATCCCTTATCCAATTGTAAGAAACATACTGAGTTAAAGTTTTTATCTCCAGGAACGTTACTATGGGTTCCAGTTTCTTGTTTACACAAAACATTAACAAGAACAATAATAATATAAAGTATTTACAAAATACTAAATTAAGATGAAATTACGAAAATAAAATAATAAAGTATAATACATAATAAAAACATGTACTGAAACAAAATTTAAAAAAAAAGTGTACAAAATAATATGATAAACCGTAATAAAACAACTGTACTCAGTTGATTCGAATGGTACCATACAATGGTCTGACTCTCAACCATTTGGGAAATCATTCAACTTTTGTTAGATTCATTGAATCAACTGAGTACAGTATAGTATATATATATATATATATATATATTGTGGGTTGGTGTTTTACACCTAGGGACCTAAGCACGCACTTATACCGCTTCCCCCTTATTTTGTTACCTGTATGTTCATACTACCTAATACCTAAACCAAGTCCTTTATGAAGTACTTAGTCTCCATGTTTCCTTAATAAACCTGAGAATGCTCCCGTGGTCCAATCTTTTAAAATCCTCCTCTGTGATTACACATTTACCAAAGAAGTGGAATCTCGTTCGCGCGTATCCCGGACAAATGCCCAGGGAGTGTGCCACCACGTTTACAAATTGAGGTGTATAAATAATCCTGTAAATTTTTTTTGTCAACATATTTGCTAACAAATATAATATATGTATATATAAATCTGTGGGCGCCCACAAAAAAGAAGAGAATTGAATGGAGCAATTTGAAAATTATACATCCATCAACATTCCCTACTTAATTTTTGATAGACCATACAATAATAATAAAGAAGCACATTTTGTGTTCATTGTACGCTCCGGCTGGTCCTGTGACATGTGGAACATACATATATAAAAAATCTCGCTCGCTGGTCTAGTTGGACAATGCCACTTACATCATTGGCATTCTGTGGTTTTTCGCGTGTCGGAGGGTCTCTAAGAACGGAGATTTTATAACGGTTATCAGGTGTCAGAGTGGTTATGTAAGACGGGAGGTTGTTGTGTAACTTAGGCATCCATGGGGGTCAATTAGTGGCGGCTAGGACAGGGAAAGTCCAGAGTCCACCCCCGATCTGACAGTCCGCAG
This sequence comes from Aradus depressus, assembly GCA_963662175.1. Lineage (NCBI taxonomy): Eukaryota > Metazoa > Arthropoda > Insecta > Hemiptera > Aradidae > Aradus > Aradus depressus. The sequence goes on from OY759215.1 coordinate 45,199,680, forward strand.
CTCCAGGAACCCGCCTTCTGACCAGCCAGTTCCATGTACAAGAAACTAGGAAGCAGTATACTGATGATAACACTTATGGTGATAGTGTGTCAAACGGAAAGAACTAATGCCAGATTCTTCAAAGTCGCTTGGTCAAGTCAGATATAGTCCGAATATAAGCAGTAGTAATGAATAACAAACCCACCGGATCTCGATCAATCGATCTCGCCGTTTCGAGTTGACATCGGCCCAGTCTATTTGAGATCTGTCAAAATCTACGGTTCAATTTCTTAATTCATTTTCCATGTTCACACTAGACCGGCGACTTAGACTACTGTACAGTATTTTAAATAGGCGTTCTAAATTATCTACTCCACAAAAACTGAATTGTTATACCTATCTTCTCCGACCTCTCTGGACTTATGGCTTACAAATATATGATACAGCCAAGACTTCGAACATCACATCAAAAGAATACAGGTATTTCAATCCAAGACTTTCCGACTGATCACGCAATGCCCACTATACGTTAGCAACAAGACTTTACAGCGCAATTTGAACATCACATGCATAGACACAACTATTTCCTTACACACCAATCCGGAAGTTCGTTAAATCTTAAATCCAAATTTTCCCCACAATCCCCCAAAATAAGATTAAAAGGAATTTGGCATAGAGATCTCCTGTTATGAGGTGATGCCATGAGGTTTCACCGCTGGGTGTTTTTCCTCTCTCAAGCCTTTCATGTCATATTTATTTTTATTATTTAACGGATTATGTGTAAAGTATATGTCGGCCCAGCCGCTGGTTGTGCATTTTTTGTATAGATATATATATCTCAGATAAATAAATACAAAAAAAAAATGTCCCTGTCGTTGTCTCACACAGTCGATTGACCCAGCTTTAACTCGTCCAATGAGCATTTCTGAATATTTTTTTAAAAACTTCAATAGGAACACCTTTTTTTCATTATTAACTTTTTGGGGTATACCTTGTATATGTAAAATATCAATTATTTGTCGAACGTTGAGGAAGCTCGGGATCAAGGCAGGGCAGGACAAGTGAAGTTATGTATACCTCGGGCTGATTAATCTGTGTCGATCGGTGGTTTCATCCTTGCATGAACAGATCGGGTTGTTCTTTCTCTTACAGAAAAAAATTTGGAGTTAAAATCTTCCAGTTCAGATAATTTCAGGGGCAGTAGTTCCAGTCCCAAATACGACCCTGTCCCGAATCAACTCCATCCTTCGTCGTACAGCGGACATTCGAGGACTACAGGTTCTACAGTCTCAATGCTACCACACTAACTGTTCGGGTTGTTCTTCCACTTAAAGCAGAAGAGCTTAGAGTTATATTCACCATGAGCTAATAATATTCGGGAAATCTAGTGATCAGGCTGTACTCACGTAAATTTCAGGGGTACCCAGGAAGTATGCGTACGTCGATCGGCTATCTAAACTTTGTGGCTAATATTACTGACATTTTTTCATTATCCATACTGGACTATGTTCTTACAACGCTCTGGTGTTAACTGTCCGCGTAGCTCTTTCTCCAGGGCTAGGTGGCTCATCAATTTCAAAAGGAACTGAGAAGGAACCTAGAGAGCTGAATGCTTGACTGAAGAACTTGCGTTTTATCGACGGTAGAATGCACTATAATAAATAACACCAATGAAGCATGCAACATGACAATTACAGAGTTTGCGTGAGTCGGTCTAATAGTGTCTGTATCAAGCGGAATGTGACTACCAATAAATGTACTGCTCACACAAATATACGTGTAGAATATGATGCACCAGCTGATATAATGGTGGACAACATTATTTACACTAATATGCAGGTTGCATGCGTAATGCATTTTGTCTGATGTCGTTTCACTGCTGTTTTTCTACTCCTCATGATATAATCCGTTGTTTTTTCTAACATAATCTTGAATGAAGATTTTGTTTGCCATGTTCAACTCATTTATCATCTCACAATCAGAATGCGATGCTTATCGGCCTACTAATTATTACGAATTATATTACGAACATTCTCACTTATTCCCGAATATAAAATATTCTCTGGTGAATTATTTTTCATATCTAATATCCTTGCTTTAATATACTGGAATGATCCAGTGATATGAAGATGTACTTTTAAAGGCTTCAATTGTATTCTTGCAGTTAGCAAAGAAAATTCTGTACTTGTAATTATATTGTGTTCATAGTACATGTTTATTGTACGTACTGATATACAGACTAAAGCTAATAATGTTTTTTTATTGATGTTTCAGGGAGGGATGAGCGTGGTGGATACCTGGCTAGGCTCCATCCCAAGGGTCGCCTCACTGCCTGGGCCAAATATGCGAGAAAAGGACGCCTCGCCGCGGAAGATCGCACCCAGCTGCGGCCACAGCAGTCCCAAGCAGGCTTCAGTCTACCCGCTCACTTTGCGGGTAACTGAACAGCAAGGGGAAGGACCCTTCGACCTGTCAAGGAACAACAGTCGGGGGCCGCACATGTCTCCTGCAGGCAGGCCTCCCCCTCAGGGGGAAGAAGAGCAGCCTCTGGATCTACGGGTGGACCACAAGAAGGAGGTCCGTCGAGAGGATGAGAACCGGAACCTGATAGCTGGCTCTCCAAGTCCTGAACTGGGCTATCCTCCAGTCCTCTTCCATCCTATGCTCCTCTATCCGGGGGACAAGAGACTTCCTTACCCTCCAAGTCCCCCAGCCTATCCACCTCGCAACTATCCTTTTCTTCTCAACAGTCCTGGCTACGATGTACGTCCTCAGGCACTTCCTTCACAAGCTGGTAAAGGCAAGGACAGGTATGCGTGCAAATTTTGTGGTAAAGTGTTCCCAAGGTCAGCTAATTTGACGCGACATCTGAGGACTCATACTGGCGAACAGCCATACAAGTGCAAATATTGTGAAAGGTCTTTTAGTATCTCGTCAAATTTGCAGAGGCACGTGAGGAATATCCACAACAAAGAGAAACCATTCAAATGTCCCCTCTGTGATCGTTGCTTCGGGCAACAAACAAATCTAGACCGTCATTTGAAGAAACATGAAGCAGACGGACCAAGTATACTAGACGAACGTCCAGAGCAGCGAGCCCTTGTCCAACGAAGGACACTTGGAGAGGAATCCTACTTTGAGGAGATCCGATCCTTTATGGGCAAAGTGAGTGCGGACAACAGACTTCTACAGCGGGGTATTCCTTACTACAGGGATGAGAAGAAGTCTCCCTCTCCGTCTGGATCGTCGTCAGGGTCACCGAGCGGTGAAGAAGGAGGCTCCAATACATGAGACAGCCCATGACACAGTACAGTGCTAGTCACAAAGACAAACTTAGTTACCAACCCTTCCTGTACTGTGACAACAACAAAGACTCTACAACCTACCATAAAGCTTTATAAATTTTATTATTTTAATAAAATTTTAAGAAAGTGGAATTATACTGCCTATATGTACAAAATTTAGTGGCTAATAGCTTAATTTATAAATATTGAGTTGAGAAATGTAATATTATGTAGGTGCTCCTTGAACGTTCGAAATGTCTTGCTAGGATATGAGCAGGCTAACAGAGATGTGGTCTTCACTGGGAGACTCTCCAATATTTCAACATTTTCATTCAATTATTCTCTCATTTATTCCCATAATATAACGTTATACGTTTCAATGAAAATCAGTAAAAATCAAGTGAAGTTTGCATCAAAGAAATCTCACAAACCGATTCCTCAACATTTTTACTAAATTAAACAGTTGTTACGATTTGAACTCGAAAAAAAAGTAAATTCAAATGCATCTCTGGATTTGTCGAAATTTGTAAAAGCCGACTAAAGAAAGTTCAGTTAGGCAAGGAAGTGCCATCTAGAGGCAGAAATTCTCACTTAATAAAATACGGGGCGTTACATTTTTTTTCCCCCTTAGCTCACTTTTATAATCTCGTTATTTCTAAGGAAGAAATTATGAGAAAACATGATACACATGCATTTCTATCCATGTTAAGCATATTGATTTTTGTTTTTAACACTCTGAAGTAATAAAGGATTTAACTGGTAAAGATGACCAACTTAGGTCGATAACGATTCATTTGATGAAGATGCATAATAAACAACGGACCATTTTGGCATTTTCCAAAAAATAAATTTTTTCATAATCTTTTTTTTTTTTTTATGCGTTTAGAGAAAATGAGTGAACTTTGGCATACGTTTGAGCGCTCTGGTTGGCATTTTATTTGATCTCACGTCGAGAAGGCCCAGACATCGTATCCCCATTCTTTTCTTACTAAAAACTTAAATAAGGATATTGTTTCTTGTATCAATTTTTTTTAAACTCTATTTCTTCTCTAGAATATAACGAAATTACTTAATCTCACTCTAAAATTAATTTCAACTTTATTTTTTCCGAATTCTATAATAGAATAAGAATATATTTAAATAAAAATCCAATCCAATGAAATAGGAAAAGAGCATTGTGTGATAAATTAAATTTAATATATGTCTATAAAGAATGTCATATTTATAAATTTGTATGTATACATATGTGTTCAGATTTTCAGCATATATTATTACATATGTATAGTACATAAAGAAAGGGTTATTTAGTGTGATAGAAGAGAGGTACTCCGAAAACGGTTGTTTTAGTGTGTCCGTGTTCCTATATTAAAAACTGCCAATATTTTATTATTCTATCTTTATAATGAAACTCATATATGTGTCATGTATTTTCGCTTTTTTAATATCCAGTTTCTTCTTGTATGTATTTCTACTACATCCTACTTACAACCGTTTCGACTTCGATGTATATAAAATAATTTATTAAGTATTTGATTTTCCTTAAATTATTTCCTGTATTTTTTTTTTTTTGTTTTTGTTTGTTATTTTTTTAAAAGTATATTTCGTTTGTTACATGTTTGTAGCTAAATAAAAAGTGTTACCAGGAAGTATTCAGGGTATATTCGATCGAAAGGACACTATTTTGATATCTGTTAGAAAATTTAAGTGTTTAAAAAGAACCTATGAACATGGGTTCGCAAATGCTTTCTTAAACAGTTATTTACCAAAAAAAAAAGACCTTTTTGGCATATTTCGGAATATATCTCGATCTTTATCTTTTGGACAAATTTTCCAGAGTTTTCCAATTTTTTTTTACTGACGATATTTTGGATCGATTTGACGCCTCTTCTTCAAGTTACAATGAACGAAGAAGGGGTTAGTCTGATTCTGTCTGAAATGTATTTTTCTTTCATTTTGACGGGGTATGAAAGAACTATTTGCTGAAACTGTGGGACATAAAGCATCCAATGAGAAGCCTTGCTTTCATTCAGCATTTCTTTCATATATGTCTTTTTTTTAGTGACAATATTTCCACCCTTCTTTCTATGGTCATAGCGAACAGAACATGCGTGGACTATCCCGAATGGTCAGAAGAAACAAGGAACTTCTGGGTGAAAACAACGTACAACCTCCCCAGCTCATAAAACAGACGAGTTGTTTAAAATATTCTGTTGTTTATTAGGAAGGCCTGGACACTTCACACTTTAATTGAGCAAAAGGCTCGGATTTATGAGACGCAAAAATTACTTGCATTTCAGTGGACTTCAATTTAAAGAATCAATTTTTTTTTTAAAATATTTTCTTATTGATATTGTTTGAAGTATATGTACAATCGATATAGACCATTAGTAACTTTTATGACAGTATGAGAACCAATAACAGAACGAGAAACCATTTAAAAATTATAATAAAAATAAAGTAATACCGTTAACGAAAGAATAAAAAATAAGAAATAAAAATGCTAATAATAAAATGTATTAGATAAAAAAATCGTTTTCTTTTTAAAAATTTAATTCTCAATTGCTTTAGTTTGAATACATTTTTATATTCGAGATATTTGCGAAAAAAATATATCTCATAGAACGCATTTACGTTGAAACCTGTTTCACAACATTCTTATTATCACATATGAAAAAATTATATTTATATAAGTATACTTTTTAGTTTATTTTTTGCAAGCACTTGCAAACCCGTGTTCTGGAGATCTTTTTTTTTCATATAATTAAATTTCCTATGGGTACTCATAATGTCCTTTCCTTTGTTTACACACTGTATAGTAAGAAGAACGTAAGTGCTAAATTTGTGCACTAGTCAAAAAAGTATGTATGAAATGTAGATGCAACTCTATATATTTGCATATATATATACTATATGGGAGAGCACGGCTCTTAAATTACCAATAATAATTAAGTTTTCTTTCATTTAATAATGTACATAGATAAGTAAATAAATTTATTTTTTTGCAATTTAATATTTTTGTTTGTCCTTTGTACAAAGCTTGCTATCATTATATTTTTATGCGAGCTATTTAATTAGATTATAGAATAGTTAATATATTCCTTATGTCGGTTATAAATTTATAAAATTATTTGTATATTTTTGCAGTTTTATTCATATTTCATAGTTTATATTGTGTTGTCTCTTTATATGTGAAACTTTTGAAGTTGTATTTTTGTTTCGTTTTTTATTTTTTTTTGTTTTTGTATTCAATTGATGAAAAAAGAAAAGAAAGAAAGTTAAAAGAAGATATATATTCTAGTAATAAAATATAATATTTAATATAAATTTTCTTGTGTTTCCTCAAACCCACTCATTTTATATTTACTTTCTTATACTAGGTAGGTATAAGAAAATATTGTAGTCGTTCGAAAATCCGAGATCGAGTTTTCAACGGATTTTGGCGTTTCAAGGTCTCCTAAATACGTTTTGACAATTTTCTCGATGAATTCTATCTGTGCGTTAACATTTGTTAATTCGTGGCTGAAGATGGTAGCAATACCGAAAGTAGTCCCATATACATATATTATTTCTACAACTATATATATATGTATAGTTGTAGAAATAAAAACCAAAAAACATATTTTATATGAAATACAATTTTTTACAGGTCGTCCAGTTTTCGAGATACATGCTGAAAACCATTTTTAAATGTAGTTTTGAAACACGTATTTTTGGACTAGACGTTTCCTTCATTTGCTCAAAAATGGTTAGTTCTATCGAAAAAGTAATAATTACCAAAAAAGTTCAATCGCTCGTAATTCCAGATTTGAGATAGGATCAGTACGACAAAAGTTATAAAGCCCCGAAAAATATAGAATAAATGATTAAACTAGTAATTTTTAAATCGCAACACATATCAACGAACTTGGTAGATTTTATGAAAAATTATAAAAAATTAAGAAAAAAATTTCCGATGTGGCCATTACAGGACTTTCTTATACCAACCAGGCTTACATATCACCACTGTCTAACCCCCTCCCCCTTCTCAAAATCATTTCATACTGGCATTACTGGGTATAAAAAAAAAATGAGTAGGCGTCTACCCAGTAATGGCAGTATGAAAGGATTTTGCGAAAGGGGAGGGGGGAAAAAGAGTGATCTGTAAGCGTGGTTGGTATAAGAAAGTCCTGTAATTTTGAATAAGTAAGAAAAATATTTTAATTAACCAATTACATAAATTTGAATACAACCAAATTTCATTATTGGGCAGCGGTGAGGCGTCTGGGCAAACAGTGTTTTCTTTTCAAAAATATGGAAATTATTATTTTTAAATCGGACAATAATTTTGGTCATTGTAAAAAAATTCTATAGTAATAATTTAAAACATGTTTAATATTTCTGCATCTTGGGCGCCGGTAGCTCAGTGGTATGCTTGCTTGCCTTCTGAGCTCAAGAACGTGGGTTCGAAACCCGACCGAGGCCCTTAGTTTATTTATCTGGGCGGTCAAATAAACTTAAGCACGCCATCCTTCGGATGGGACGTTAAGCGATGGTCCCGAGCCTGTACGACGCCAGTTACTCGTTAAAGATCCCTGCCCTAGGTGAATAAAAATAGCTCTGGTAATAGGCGATATGACCTCGTAGTTAAAGACCGGGCATGAATCATAAAACCTAAGATATTTTATCACATTTAAAACCGACTGGGTTGTTTTTTAGGACGAAATGAACTATATAGGTACTGATGTCGTATTTATTGGATTCACTTATATAAAATTTCGTGTTATACATTTGGTACATCTGCAGTTATTAACAGTTCTCCTTCCCTTCGGTCGATTTGGCTTAGAGTCAGTAGTTATCCTTATTATTATATATATATGATAAATTCGTTCTATCGGGAGTTATCGTATTCACAGACAAGCGGAATTGTTTTCTTTTTTGGTATCAGTTGGGCAATTCCGGTGAAATTTCAATATCAAAATTCTGACTGAATATATAACTTCCCTTATACTTATCTATAGACATGCGCGGGAGTGGTAGAGAACATCCCTGACAGGAAACTGACCTAGAGATGCTCTTACTCTTCGCTGTTTCTCCATGGGTAGACAACTTAATGTGGTAAGTTAAAAAATTTTTGATTTAAAAGAAAGTGATGCATTTATTACAATTAAATCTTACCTAAAATCTAATTGGTTAGAGTTGTTGTCTTTTCACCTGAATTTCTTACACCTAAAAAGAAAAAGAAAATTTCCTTCCTGTTTGAATGTGTGTCTGTGAACCTGATAGGACGGGCAAAGGGAAGGGCGAGATTGGGAGAGTTTTACACAAAAATCCCAACAACTGCTGAAGTAATGAATGTAACTAACGAAATTTTATACATGGATCCAGGACTTAAGCACGACACCTGTCGATGTGCAACGACATCTCCCGAAGGGAACGGGGAGATCAGAAGAGGATGACCCTCCAAAACTCTAAGAGCTGTTGAAAATTCAATAGCCCCTAACTAACCTATAAGTACAAATTAAATTGGTAAATTACTTTCGGAAGAGCGATTTAAATTTATTCGCGATGAGGAACTCATTTTTTTTTTTTTTTTAATAGAAAAATCAAAATTTTGATTATCCGGTTATGGAAAATCTTTGAATATTCTGGGATTCAGCTCACCTTGTCTTGTCGTAATATCCCCAACCATTTTGTTACTAAAAGGCGCAACACGAAAGATTGTATAACCATACATCGGACTGTTCTTGCGACGGTGTCGAGACTGTGGATGATAACGTGGTTCTCGAATGTCTGCTCTACGACTGGCCTAGGATGGAGTTAAGGAGCGTTCTTGGCTCAATCTACGAAATCTACTACACCTATAACGACACCGTAAGAAATAATAGAGATCATAGTCGTCTTGGTTTCGGAGGTAGCAGTACTTTTTTCACTTCCTCCATACGGTCAGAAATTAAATGATCAATTTTCCCCGGATTTTTATGTCTTATGGCCTTCATTTGATTCTCAAAAACTAAAAAAAAAAGCCTGTTCGTCTGTGTGTCTGTGAAGGCGATAACTCCCGATAAAATGACTACATCGACAGAAAATTGCGTGTAAAACCCCATCAGGACAACACCTATTCATTTTCAGCTAAATCTGCCAAAGGAAAAAGGGGCTTATGGAGGAGCATCCTGTAACGTCGCTACTGATCGAAAATTTCTATGAAATCTTATCTTTAAATTTAGTGGCGACTCCTATTAATTTCCAACAAAATCGGATCAATGGAAGGGGAATAACTACCGATGTAAAAAATGTATGAACACAAAGTTTAGTCTGAGGATTCAGAAGCCACAATGTATGTCAACAATCAATTTTAACCCGAATTGGTTTTGAAAATTACATTGCCGGTGATTCAACGACTTTTGTTTTATGTTTTAGGGCCTAAGGATCGAAATGTGACCATTTCGGAAAATGTCTGCATTTATTTCTGGTAAAAATGAGTTTAGGGTCGAAATATTTTCATAAGTTTCTTATATTTTATTAATTTCTTTATTATTAGGCTCTGATGCAGGAAAGAAAATCAAAACTTATATTTTAACATAAAATGTTGAATCAATATTGTGTGAAGTATACAATTTTTTATTTTTTGTTTTAAAAGAAATGTTACAATGAGGACAATATTGTGCATTGTGTCTTAAATTTATAGTGTTAATAGCGACTTCTTCTGCAAGACCTGGATCTCCTTTTGCAACACCGTGATCGGGACCTGCGTCTTGTTCTCTTAGGGCACTCATCCTTCATAAAGATCATCTTATACAGACTCGGGAGCTCAGCCAATGTAAAAGCTATAAGTATCACAATACAGACAGCATATTCAGTAGGAATGGGAGATTCACTTGCCATTAAGTAAATATGCCATCCAATGAGCAGGACCCGGATAAGGAAAAACAGAACAGCATAGATTATTTCAATCATACACGTTTCCATGTCGTTCTCCTTCATGTAGTCCATTATCCACAGAAGGAAAACATGGAACTCAAACATGAAAACGTAAACCTCTGCAGCAAGAGCTCCTTTCTGTAAAACGACAACCCCTAGTAGTGCTATAGCAGCAATCAGATTTTTAAGATTTTCAGGTACTTTGGCACATGTTAATGTCATCAGATAGAACCCGGAAGACACAAATAAGGGGATCTCAAGAGGGAAAGTGCTATCTTCCCAAGGTGTGTTATGGGGGTTGTTCTGAGTCCAAGCGTATATGTACATGCAGAGGGCCATCACGGAATGAATTAGCTGCATGATTCGGCACCCTCCTTCAATGCAGAAGAATGCCAGAGCCTTCTTGACCAAGAACCAGGCCAGAAGACTCAGGAACATTCCCGCTGGCACATATTTGGCTGGCTCTTCTCTCAGTGACTCCTGAAACAATAACATACCATCAGAGACACTACTTCAGAGTTAAAGTTGGGCAAGTTACGTAATTCGTCAGAAATTTTATGTTCATTTTTCATTCTAATTTCATGTTTCTCGACTCCCAGATTCCAAAAATAAGAAAAAAATCTCCTGTCTATCTGTGTGTCTGTGAACACATAATTCCCGAATAGAATGAATGCATTGGCAGAAAATTTTACATGTTTGTCTGAAACCCCATAAGTCTGACATCTATTAATTTTCCACGAAATAGTCGAAAAGACAGGGGGGATCAGAGGAGGGGGCTCAACTCAAAAATCCCAATAACTGCCGATGTAATGGATATATCAATACAGAATCCCACACACATATAATATGAGGTATATAATTCACCGACAACGCTAAACTTATTCCTGTATCTACAATAAGAATAAATTATGAAATAATAAGTAATAAATTTAAATATTTAAAAGAAATAATAAAAGTAATAAGTATTAAGGAAAGAATATGTATAAAGTAATAGTAAATATATACAAAATAAAATACGTACAACATAAATAACAATAATGGTAAATGAATAAAAAAATACTATAAAAAAAAAAAATGAAATACATTTTTTAAAGAATTCAAGAAAATAGTGAAGAAAGGGCGATTGAGTAAAGCCATATCTAGATTTTACCATAAGAGTCGGTCGCTCAGAGATAGTAGCAGCTTGCCTACTGTGCTCAAGATTGCGGATTTGAAACGGCCCTTTTTAACTGAAGTAACAAAATCTTGAGTACGTCGTCCTAGTGGTGGGAAGGGAGGTTAATTGATGGTCTCGAGCTTTTTTCAGGTACCTATTTATTAAAGTCCTCTATCCTTGTTAAACCTGGGTAGGTAAAATTTAGGCCTCCCACAGTGGAGCTAACAGGGAGTAAATTGAACGCTTAGGTCCCTAGATGTACCTGGGTGGACTATTCAGTACATATAAATAAAAAAACAAGATTAATTAACGACGAGATAATAAAATCCACTCAATTATACAAAAAGATTGCTATTATCAATAGTGCCCCTTCGAACTGTTGGTAGGCAATCTTTCTATGACTGTCCAGAATGAGTCCGTATGACTTTATTGTTCACTAGCTGACCCGACAGACGTCGTTCTGTCAAAAGCTATTGGACTTCTATTTTTTTTTTTTTTTTTACTTGGAACCACAGCAAGTTCCTTCTTAAGAACGCCGGGCAACTTAGATAGTATGCGCCTTGCAACTCCGTGCAACCAGCTATTAAGTTCTTAGGACCGCTGGGCAACACAGATAGTACGTAGTTAGGAACGCAGGGCGCCGCAGCTAGTATGTGCCTTGCAACAGCGGATGCCCTAGGTATTTTGTGCTTAAGAACGCTGAAGGGTCACAGCCAATTTTTAAATATTGCTTTTGAAACTACTATTTAGGTATATGCTTGCCCCCCCCCCCTAACCCCCCTCCCGTTCAAAATTTTGAGATGTCACGTACCGTATTTTTTAATTTGGCCTTTAAGAATACTACATGTGAAATTCCATGACAATCCGATCATCCGTTAAAGACCTATCACTATCTTTATATTAGGCCCAGCCCCCCCCCCCCCCTCCCCTCCCTTTAAAATTTGGAGACTCACACATCCTATTTTTAAATTTGACTTTTTAGAATACTACATGTGAAATTCCATGACAATCCGACTATTAGTTAATGAGTTGCCGGTATCTTTATACTAAGGCCTACTCCCCCCCCCCCCCCCCCCCCCCCCTCACCAGTGTAAAAATTAGCCATTCATTTTTATTATATAGATATAGATATTTAAAAACTCAATAAAACGAAACAGTAAGTAAATGAGAAATATGGCAACCAAACAACCTAAGATAAATCGAGGAACTTGCCTAACACGCACTAAAAACTGAATAAAACGAAACAGTAAGTAAATGAGAAATATGGCAACCAAACAACCTAAGATAAATCGAGGAACTTGCCTAACACGCACTAAAAACTGAATAAAACGAAACAGTAAGTAAATGAGAAATATGGCAACCAAACAACCTAAGATAAATCGAGGAACTTGCCTAACACGCACTAAAAACTGAATAAAACGAAACAGTAAGTAAATGAGAAAGATGACAACCGAAGATAAATCGAGAACCTTGCCAGAACACTGCCAGAAGCGAAGATTTAAAAACAACCAACAAAATAACACGCACTAAAAACTGATAACACGCACTAAAAACTGACTAAAACGAAACAGTAAGTAAATGACAAAGATGACAACCAAAGATAAATCGAGGAACTTGCCAGAAGCGAAGATTTAAAAACAACCAAGAAAATAACATGCACTAAAAACTGAATAAAACGAAACTGTAAGTAAATGATTTTAGTGTCTGAGATCGATTCACTTGATTGATTCATTGTTCACATCGATCATTACGACCCCAAACATCGATTCTTCGATTAATCTATCTCAGATCGCCATCCCTAGAATTAACAGCTAAGAACTCTTCATAAGAACCTTCCTCGGACTTCAACGAATATTTGAAAAAAAAAATTAGCCGAATTGGTCCCGCCGTTCTCGAGTTTTGCGCTTAGCAAAATTAGCCAGTCATTTTTATTATATAGATATAGCTAGAGATCGGTAAGCCGCGGAGTCTGCTGCAGCCCGCCGTGGAATTTATAAACATATTTTTCAAGTAAAAAATAAAATTAATTTTTTTGAGGGATGGCTACATCTGTGAAAGGTAAAAATAAATTAAACCAAATCGCTCCATATACAAGGTGATTGTCCAACAGTATCGCTCAATACAAAGAAACATAACAAAGAATTACGATCTTAGGACTTTACCTTGACAGACGAGTGACTTGGAATAAACACGTTACACAGACACGACAGAAAATGTAATGACGATTTGGACTGCACAAATGTTTTACTATACAAGCGATTTCAACTTCGTCTCAACAATGAATGTCTACAAGACCGTTATCAGACCTATCTGGACATATGGCGTTCAGCTCTAAGGTTCAGCTAAGCCCTCACACACGATAAGAATTCAAGCCATTCAAAATAAAATTCTCCGAACAATCACAGAATGTCCATACTACGTTTCAATCGTAACATTACATCACGACCTGAACATATCATTCTTACACGAAGTCAGACAACAGTTTATGACACATCCGAACACACTGGCGATCCATCCTTGCCGGCTCATATTTATTTACCTAGGGTGGGGTTCTTTAATGAGTACATGACATCGTACAGGCTCTGGACCTTCCCTTAACGCCCCATCCAAAGGAGGGGGCGGGCTAAAGGGTTTTTCAACTCCCAGATAAAAAAAGGTACTTGGCCGGATTCCGAAGCCACGATCTTGAGCTCAGTAGGCTAGTAAGCTACCTTTGAGCTATTGGTACATTTTTTTTTTAATTTTTAGAAAAACATATATGTACATTTAAGAAAAATTTAAACGACTGTGTCATAGAAGAACTAAATTTGGCAAATTCGGGAAAAATTCTCATTACTGACGAAGTAGTCCTCGTTGGGGACTCGAAAATGAGACTCTAAGAAGCCGTTATGAAATGGAATGTGTTCTCCAGAACAAACACAAATCTGTGTAACGGAGTGAGAGTGAAGATCTGCAGAAAGGATAGCCCAGGAGGTACTAAATAGGGTAAGGAAGGGCAGTGGTGTCTACGTGCGAAAAACATACCAGCAAGGTCAAGAGGATTGCAGGAAAAACTAGAAAAGATTGTACGAGGAACGACACGATCCGGGAAAACTTGAGGGTGAAGCCCTTAAAGGAAACTCTGGAGAAACGCCAGTTAAATTGGTACGAGCACGCATTCAGAGCCGGCAAAGCTGATGTTGGAAGCAAGGAGACCGAGAGGCAGACTTCAATCCATGTACGATGGGTACATAAAGAGCCTGGTATGACGGTGAGGACAGGCGCTGGAGGAACTGAGGAGGTTGGTAGGAGAGAGGTCGGAGTGGAGGCAGTGGATACTAGGCAACCCTACGACGTAAGGCCCTGCAGGGAAAGGAAAAGAAGAAGGAAAAATATTGCGAATCCAGTCGATGAAATAAATATTTCTTAATTAATCCACAATGATCACTGTAACAACCCGATATGCCGCAATAGATAAACTTTTCTCTATGTTTATTACGAACAAAATCGATTATAATATTAAGCAGACCATATAGAATTAACATATAGTATAGAATTAATTTTAAATATAAATAATCTCAGAAAAATACTCACTATAGCGCTCATCGTGCTTCCGTATTACTTTATTTTGTGTGTATCATATAAAATTTTGATAAAATGAGCGTGTAAAATTTTAAAGAGTAATGTGGAATGTTTATGTCATTGTGAATTTGTATCTTGGCTTGAAATCGTGAGTGGCCATAATGAAAATGTTAAATTAATGATATAAATTCTCAGTTGGTTAAAAATATATTTAACCAACTGAGCATTCATTTCATTAATTTAACATATATATGTATTTTAACACTATGTTATAGTCTCAGATGATCTTTCAGATTTTTTGTTTTTGTTGTTAAAGGCACAAAATTTTAGTCTGTCATAAATATTATGATTTAAAAAATAATTAAAAGGAAATAATTAATTAAAGACATCAAAAGATGTTGGAAGTCACATTGGTCAGCAATCAGTGTGAAGTAATCTATGGAATTTAAAATAAAATGTGTCAAAAATGTTTTTTTTTAGGCGTTTCGCTTGATTATTCATAATTTTAGTTCTCGAGTGAAAAACCCGCTTATAAAAAAATTAAAAAAATGTTGATCTTTTGAAATTTTAAAAAAAAATATAAGGAGTCTATTTTAGAAATTACAGGCTACTTATTTTTTTATTTATTTTTTTTACTTATTTTTAGGTTTATCCAAAAGAATACAATTGTGTCCCTTTCGTTGGCCCATTTAGTGCAGCAGTGCAGGTTCTCTTGTTGTTTTCGATGTGGTTGTATATAAGAAGACCCATTTCATGAAATCGGAAAACCAATACTGCGTTATTAAAATACCAACGGGAGGGTCAAAATGTTATTCTTTCGGATAGAAATGAAATCTGTTGAAAGTTATATTTAAGGCTAATTAGGGTTTTCCAACCTTTCTATTTTCCTTTTCTTGTAAATAACTTACGAATTAATTAATTACGTTTTTGCTCTACCTCTAAAGCCAATCGACCGGTTGAGCTAAAACTCATATCAAGCTCACAGGCACACACACAGACATTTTACTTCATCCGCTATAAAAGCGTAGGGAAAATTATATAATTGGTCAAAAATTTTATGCAATGTTTCCAACGGAATTTCATGTTTTCGGACCTCCTGATATCTAAAATAAAAAAAAAATTTATGTCGGAATGTGCTTTTGTGGCCCCGATAATTCTTGATAGAATAAATATATCAATACGAAATTGTGTATGTGTATTCAACGAAAATTGCCCCAAGGGAAAAGGAGAATTAGGGGAAGGCTTGGCCCAAAAATTTTGATAACTGCCATTGTAATAGGTGTATTGACACGAAAATTATTATGATGATTCTGAAGCCACTATCAAGTCAAGTATTGAGGTTTTGCCCAAACGGTGGATTCACATTGGAGAGAGAGAAAAAACGTCATCCATTAATTCGTGATGATGATGTACATAGCCGGTGATTCACCGACAAGTTTTTTGTTTTGCATTCTGTGTTCCAAGGTACTCGTCAGAAGTCACGGCAGAATAACAACGTAAAAATTAAAAAAATGTAGATAAAATACAATTTTAATCATTCAGGTTACGGACATGTTCAGCGACTTCGGCTTCTGCTTCTGTTACTTCTGCTAGATCGTCTTCTAACTTCTCTGGTTCTGGAACGTCTTCTCTGTCTTCTATAGTCCGGAGGGATAATGAGGGAACAAGGCTTTGACACCTTCTGCGGAATCTCTCCAGATCTCACCCCGCTCACTATCTTCACTACTCCGTGTACTACCAGAATGTAGATTAAAAACGCATGATGCTTCTGAAATTTTGGAAGTGTTTCACTTTGACTGACGTTATACATGAAATGAGACAAAAGAAGAACACGAAATATAATAGCAGTTGCAGCGTACACCCAGTAAAATGTCAATCTTCCTTTCAGCCCCCAGAAGTCAAGTATGTCTCCAGCTACTCGGAACAGTTCGGGTATGATAAACAAAAATTGAAAACAAACAACAGGTTTGGCACCCAATTGTGTACTCACGACGTCCATGAGGGTTAGGATAATGAGTACATTCCACAACCAGTGGTAGAAGGACGAGTAGGATCCACCGATCACTTGGTAGCCGATGCACAAGAATATGAAGAGTTCTTCTTCGACGGTGTTCTGTTCAACGACACAGTTGTGTAGATTGATACCGACAGAGAGGGTAGCGTAGAAGAACATAATTAAGGCGATGTAGGTGAGTTTGAGGTTGAGAAAGTTGAGGAATGTTAGTAACTTCCAGACTGCTGAGCCGATCACCAGACCAACCAGAGGGTACACGAAGTACACACGCAACTCGTCCGGGTTCTGCAAACAGTAATACATTAAAGTAAAGAACATGAGTTGAGGGTAATGAGCGAACCCCCCGTCACTTCCATCAACGGACTACAGATAAGGGTTACTAGAAACAAGAAGTGGGAAGAGAGGGAGGGTTGGTCGGGGAGGAAAAGTTAGCTAGTCTTTCAAACACTTCTTTAGGGGAATAATGAACTACAAAATTGTTATTTTGAAATAAAATAACTCTTCAAATATTGATAACATACAATGAGTGCTCAAACGTTATGTCTAAGAAACTTCTGAAGATGTACAATACATTTTATCATCAAGATATCTGGTGTGGAAATTATTATTTACTGGCTGAAAAATAAAAATGTAGACTGACCTCTCACAAGAAGAAATAAACTTATTTATTGATTTTATTAATTAATTCATATTTATAATTTTAATGCATATATGCCTATATTTTTATGAACTTATTTTGGTAATTAAAATAACCTCGAATGCCTATAATGAATGTTAGCATATAATAATAAAAACTACGGAGGTCAGACCACATTTTTATTGTGAAACCTGTAAAAAATTAACTTTCCACTACATCAGCCTCTTCACAGTTATTTCTTAAGATTCTTAGACATAACATTTGAAGCCTCAAACTTCGTTTTAAAAATTTAAAGAGCTATCTTATTCCAAAATATAATTTTTTAGAGATATAACACATTATACCCCAACATGTATTTTTTCGGAGTTTTTTTACCTTTAACTTTTTAAAAAGTAGCATTTGTGGACTCCTAATTACTTTTTTTCTTATTTTAGTTTCGAAAATAATCTTGCAAATTATTACAGAAAACGACTTAATTTTCAGTCAAATTGGCCATTGGAAAGTGGGCTCAACTTGAAAAAAACCAAAAAGGCAGTATAATGAATAAATCGACGTTTTTTTTTTTTTTTTTTTATTTTATTTTTTTTATTTACAAATAGCTATTTACAACTGTATAAAAATAAATACAACAAGCAAATGTGCTAATAAAGAGATAATGGCAATGTCAAAATGTCATGAAGGGAGAAATCACCCAGTGGTCACACTCCCTAGTCACTGTTTTTTTTCTCATTTGTAACTAATCACTGTCACTGCTTCTGCTCAGGAGGTTCTAGGCCATTGACGCTTAAGCCGTCGTTGGGGAAGTATGGCAGAATGGAGGGCACGGACTAGAGGATTATTGTGGGAACTAAGAAGGGAAAATAATTTTTTATACTTGGATTTAGCGACTTCGGTGACGAAAGGTACGTTAAGATCAGTGTGAAGGGTTTTCTTGAACATATCGTATTTAAATTTAAAACTCCATAAGGACGGCATTTATAATTTTTTTTTTTAAAGGAAGGGTCAGATGAGGGGGCTTCGACTCAAAAACCCTAATAATAACTGCCGATGTAATGAATACGAATATATGGACACAAAATGTAGTATGAGGGTTCAGAAGCCACAATGTAGGTAAGTCAATTGTTAGCTTATATAATCAAGTATTATTATTCAGCCGAGACGGTCGATTGGTTTTTCGATGAAGACCGGAAACCTAATTTAAATATCCATTCCTGGGAAGAGCATCGCTAGTGATTCGCCTGCAGCCAAGGGCGGATAATGAAGAACAGACAGTAACTTTCTTAAGTCAACTTATATGAATTACATAATTTCTTTGAGTATTTGAGGCCGCTAAACCATTGCCCCCATCAAAATATTTTGTTAAACCCACGCATTTTATTCCGTAGTTACTTTTTCCCTCCGAGCTAAAAAGAGGATTGGTGAAATTTCCTCATTTTTCTATTAGAAAACCTTATTCGATTCTAAACGAACATGCGAAAACACTGTTACGTCAGTAAAAGGAATGATTTGATACATTAAAAAAATTAGATAAATAATGAAAAAATTATGTTTATTAATACTTACAGCCATATTTGTAATTCTGTAAACTTCTTACTACAGATTGCTATATTCTATTTGATTTTCGAAAAATGTACAACTCTTTTTTTTTCATGGACAAAACTTATCATATTATACCATTTTCGTTATTTTCTTTATCATTAATTTTGTGATTTTATAACCTATTTAAATCATTTTATACAAGGAAATAATTAACCATTTTAATAATTTACTTCATATGTCTAATTTGGGTTTATATGAATTGGTTAGTTTTTCAATTATTCGATTCATGAAAGAAATTCAAATCGATTACATAGCCTTTCTCATATAGAAAATCGTTTTGGAAACTAGAGGCAAGGAATCTAAGACAAATAAACATCCTAAATGTAAATGGAAATTTTGTTGAAATTATCTGTTACCTGGCGTTCAAGGAAAATATACCAATCACGTAAAAATATGTAAATATTAATTGAAAATTAAATAGTTTAAGTGAAAGTTAGCAGTAAATAAAACGTTGATAAAGATAAGAAGGAGAGATAGAATGGTGTGGGTTGGGAAGAATGCAGGAATAAGGAAATTAGGCTGATTAAGTGAGTGTGCGCCTCCATTCTCCCCCACTACTTCACTACCCACCCTCCTCAACTCACTATTTCTCGCCTTCTTTGCTACTTTGAAGATGCTGATTATCTCGATTATTTCGAAATTTAGCGAGAAATGTATTGAGAAAAAAAAATAATTCAGATTATGTATTTTTTTTTTTTATTTTCATATATTTATACTAAAGAGAAGATAAAACATGAGATTACTTTTTCTTTCTTTAAGTAAGCGCCCTTTTTTCAGTGTTTTTAACGTCGTATATCGTAAGCCTGAAAGTATTCCTGAATAAGTAGATCCAAATATGTTCGGTCACTTGTATGGTCTTAGTTTAATCTGAAACAAGAAAAATCATATAGTTAGAGAAAAAAAAAAAAATCTCAATAAACAGGCGCAGCCATCATATTAATGTTTTTTTTATAAAAATTATTTATTTACATTGGTTTGTCATGTCATGTTTATCTGCCACATTTTTTTCGGGACAAATGGCATCCCGAATTGTTTCTGGGCGCCTCTATAGAATCGGGGTGACTCACATTTAATCCTTAAATTTCAAATTTAATAATAGTTGTGGTGTCAACAGCAATGTACTTCGATAGCGCGAATTTGTTACATCCATAGCTATTAAGTTAAGCCCCCTCATCTGATTCCCTTCGGGCTATTTATTCGAAAATCCTTTAATCCAGGATCTACCAGTAAATTTTCGTGTCGATATGGCATTACATAGACAGTTATTAAAGATTTTGAGTACAACCCCCCCATCAGGTCATATCTATGGCATGTTTGATTTACACATAAAATTTCGTAACATCACTAATCTCCGGCTTCGTACTTCCCCAGCACAAATCACCGGCTTTCTACTGGAGAGGCTGTCTACGTCTGGCCAGTCCAACTGCCGCCTATCCTACTGTTTTTTGTCATTATTGGAATCAGGGTGTTGGAAAACTTGAAAATCCGTTGAAAACATCAAATTTCTGACTGATTACTTGACTTTTCCTATACTTCTTATAGCTGGGAAAGTGAAAATTGATATTTCACTCAATGAGAACAATAATTGTAAAAGACAGCTAAGCTGAACAGTAAAAGAGCCGGGATCCCCCAGTGAGGCCGCGCGCCTATAACCGAGGGTTCCCGCATTTTTTCCCCTTTTGGAGCAGTTTTATTTCTGTCCAGTTGTTCTTCCATGTTTGGTCACCAATTTGGCAAAGACCACTGGCCAAGGACGTGATGGGGCTAAGGTCGGACCCCTCCTCTACACACATTTTTGCAAATTAAATTTTAATTGAGGGTTGTCATGCATCTATAGAGGTGTAAAAAAACAAACTTTAATCCCTCAACTATACGATAATAATAATAATAATTTTTGAGTCAAATACACATATATATTTATTAATAATAAAATTATTAAAAAAAGTAAAATGAAATGAATAAAAAATTAATAGATAAATACTGTAAAATATATGAGTACAAAAAGGATAATATTAATACTTAGATACGTTTGTAATAAGCAGATGAATAAAAATGAAGATAACTATTTTTTAAAACTCTTCCGGAAGTTCCGGATTTATCAAAGCGATATTTCGGGACGCCCAAACGTCCCTCATCAAGTCCCAATGCGCGAGATACAAAGAAGAGAAGAAAATAAACACTAACGTATACGTAACAATTTTTTTTTTTTTTTTAATCAATATTATATAGGAGAAGTTATGTAATCGGTCATAGTTGAGTTTTCACCTGAGTTTTCATTTTTTCCGGCCCCATGATTCCATGAATGACAAAAAACCTGTATGCCTCCATATCTGTCTATATTATGATATCTCCCGTTAAAATGTATATATCGTTTTCGAACTATAGAAGCCTAAACAACAAACCATATATATCAGGCCATTGCTCTTAAGGATTGAATTATGATGAAATTGTATACATACATTCAAGATCACTTTATTACACAATGTATTTCTATTTCCTATACGGTTTTCGACTTATAGAAAGCTAAACAACATACAATATATATCAGGGTTTTGCTCTTAAGGACTGAATTATGATAAAATTGTATACATTGAAGATCACTTTATTAGAGAATGTACTTCCATTTCTGTGATTAGCCATGCTCATTTGATAAAATTATAGCCTAGGCTGAGGTTGCTGTGAAAACCTGTCAACATTTGAAGGAGAAGAAGATCTATGTTTATCCCAGTAGAACCGGTCGAGAGGTGCTCAGACTTAGAGCAGGCCACTTAGGAAGGGAAGAGTATAGTTTTTAATTGTTCGACTGAGGGGCGGTGTGAGGGCAAAGCAAGAGAGAGGGACTGAATGAGAAAATTAGCAAAGTGAAAAAGAAATTAATAATGGAATCCAAGATAATAACAGGTTCTCTTTGTGGTGGGGAGGAACCGTCGGATTGGCATTTCCCAGGAGGTATAGTGCACTTAGTCAGCAACTAGCCGGATTGTCGCTAATAGAGCTGGCCAATTAAAGTGCGGCTTTAGGGCTCTGTCAGGGCGTGAGAAGTGGGCTGTAGGGCTCTGTCATTGGGTGAGAGGTGGGATGTAGGGCTCTGTCAGGGCGTGAGAAGTGGACTGTAGGGCTCTTTAATGTTGTGAAAAGTGGGCTGTAGGGCTCTGTCATGGCGTGAGAAGTGGGCTGTAGGGCTCTGTAAAGTGAGAAGTGGGCTGTAGGGCTCTGTCATGACGTGAGAAGTGGGCTGTAGGGCTCTGTCATGGGGTGAGAGGTGGGCTGTAGGGCTCTGTCATGGGGTGAGAGGTGGGCTGTAGGGCTCTGTCATGGCGTGAGAAGTGGGCTGTAGGGCTCTGTCATGGTATGAGAAGTGGGATGTAGGGCTCTGTAATGGTGTGAGAAGTGGGCTCTAGGGCTCTCCTGCGCGTCGAACAGAGACATTAGGCTCTTAGGGCTATGGTTTTATGAAAAAATTAACAGTTCCCTTTACTACAATTCTACCAACATTCTTCCACAATGATAATTCAGGAATAAATGTTAGTAATAATATTCGCCACTACATGACTTCTTTATGAATTCAGTAACGTAAGTGCGTTATGTCCATTAAACATTTATTTTGTATTTCTTATACCTTGTAAGCCCAAACGGTCAATTTTTATTGATTAATTCGTGCTGCGAAGTACATAGCCGGTGATTCACCGGTCTTTTTTCATAATAGGATAGAACCAATCTGCTACATTTGGTTTAATCGAACTGCTTAAAGAATGACCTGAGCCCTGACGTAAAGGCAGAAATTAACTCTCAGAGCATCTATGCATCTAAGTCTAAACGTATCATGATCTACGGTTGTCATCTTGAAACGAGTATTTAATACTGTTCTTTTTGAAGCTGACTCAAAGACAGATGACTCCTGATGATGGTCAAGATGTCATATTTTATCCTTTCTAATAGCTTCTGAGGAACACTGGGACGATGTAAACATAAATATTGGGGGAAACTAGAAGTGTTCGTGACAACATTATCAACATAGACCAGTTGAATGAAGAAACAGGAATCTGAATGAAGCACTTGAGAAGTTAACAACAAATTGTACTACTTTCTTGACTACTTTTTTTTATAAATTAGTGAAAGACAAAAATAGCCCCAAGATATTTTCAAAATGTAGATCATCGAAGTTCCTCAACCTGTTTGTTCGCTGTAATGAATTGTGGCATGGAAACCGTTAATTTCAATTTTTTTTTCTCTATAACAAGTATTTTTTTCCCCCGCATGCAATCAGTAATTTCCCCCTGTGAGCAAGACTTGTGGAGTCAAGTGAAGTAAATTGACTCCATGATTTCAATCCTAGATTTTCAAAAATTCATTAAGTTTTTAGATTGAGTATCGGAAGTGAGTTAGTTGAGAGGGAGTGCTTCTGCCGGGGCAATATCAGGATATTGATCTTCGTCAGGTAGAAGGCAACCGTCTGGAACAGTAGTAATCAGCCTCTCCAGAGTCCGTTAGGAAGGCCAACTGAGGAATCTCATTGAGGTACGGCCATCTGAAGAAGGAGTTGCCATCAATGAAACTTTCACAAGAACTAAACATTAGAGGGCGCCGGTAGCTCAGAAGAAGCGTTCTTGCCTGAGTTCAAGATTACTGATTCGAAACGTGGCCGAAGTCATTAGGTATATATCTGGGAGCTAACGAATACTGAGCATAATATGAAGATGGCTGATGTAGTCAAGTGATTATTTCACAGGATGTCAAATATAAGATAGTCTGACCTCTCACAGATTTTTATTGGTAGTAATAGCTAGCCGGCTTTCGAGGTTTCCCTCATTTGATGGCAGTCTGATAAAAAATTAAAAATTTTGAATAGAACTAAATAATATAATAAAAATAAATAAATAACAATTTAAAATATCATGGATGGGGACAGACGAGTTATCCCTGTAGGGTTGTGACTCAGATGGTGGACAGGGATAACTCGTCTGTCCCCATCCATGATATTTTAAATTGTTAATGTTTTAGATTGTTATTTATTTATTTTTATTATATTATTTAGTTCTATTCAAAATTTTTAATTTTAATCAGACTGCCTGATGATGAGGGAAACCTCGAAAGTCGGCTAGCTATTACTACCAATAAAAATCTGTGAGAGGTCAGACTATCTTATATTTGACATCCTGTGAAATACTGAGCATACCCTCCTTCCGATGGACCTGAGCCTGCAAGATAACAGCACCCCTCTCTATGTGACTAAAACTAAGTAAGTGTCAATCAAGAGCAAAACAGTATACGATATGACTTAAAATAACCAGAAAATGACAGTAAGTGAACGTTTGATCGCAAGTTGCTTAGAGGAACTGGTGGTTAGATGTCTTGAGTGGCGTGAGAGAGGAAGGTCCACAAGATGGCTAAGGACTGAATGAACTATCCAGGAAAATGAAGTCCCTAAAATATATACAGTATAGACGAAAACGAGAAAAAAATTGCGGGACAAAAGTGGTGTGAAAAAGTGATTACGAAACGAACCACCGACATTGGCTTTTCACCAGAGTAAGCGCTATACGCAGTGGTGGATTAACGTATAGGCAAACCTAGGCAGGTGCATAGGGCCCCCGATGATAAAGGGGCCCCCGATGCTGAAGGCCCCAATGTCTAAAAAAAAAAAAAAAAAAAAAAAAAAAAAAAAAAAAAAAAAGAACTTGTCACTTTTAAAATGATTTTACACGCTTTTGGGAAAAATAATTCAGGTCAAATTTGACAAGGAATTTGACCCGAGTTATTTTTCCCAATAAAAGGTATGAGGGGCCCCCTATTAAGCATGATTTTTTTTAAAAATAAAAAAACAAATCGGCTTTTTCATTTTTCACAATGTTACTTCATTTTTCCCAAAAAAGGTATTAAAAGCTATTAGCAACAATGGGTTAAAAATGTCTCATCCCAAAACAATAGACTATTAAATAAATAAAAAAAACTTATTTTTGAAATATTGTCTATTCCACTAGAGATATAAATATATATAACTACCGGTTTCGGCCTTATACCATCGTCAGGTCTAGTTTTGAACTAAGTTAGTTTGCAGAGAGCGCAGGAGAAAGTGAGTATGAAGTCAATTCTACAGCGAATTAAAAATATTATTCTTAAGAATTATAACTGTATCAATAAATTCATAAAAAAAATTGCTGAAAAGTTTTCGTTTTTTATAGGGGGGGGGGGTTAAAAATAGGGGGGCCCCACATTTGCAATCACCTAGGGCCCCGCAGAAGCTTAATCCGCCACTGGCTATACGGGAATATGTTTCTCGCTTTTTTCGTTTTTGGGGGGCTATTATCTATAATGACTGCACTAATACCTATGACAGTCGCTAGGTACCAGTCCCAGTACTTCTGAACTGAATTTGGCTTAGATGCTCAACGCTATTGACTATATGTATTCGGATACAAGTTGTATCAAACAAACAGCTGTCAACACTTTTTGTCCGGGTAATACACAGCCTGGAATTTGTTGTAAGCATAAATGATAATGAACCACTCCTGATAAGAATGTCTACGTTTCGTTGGGTAGTCACACCCTATGTTCAGCCGATTCTTCGGCTCCTGGCGGGTGCAGAATCAGGCAGGGGACCATGCCGATGACCGGTCCCAGTCCCTCAGTAACCCATGATCCCGAGCTTCTCTCCCCACTTAAGAGCAATATTGCTTCATAGCAAGGCGCACCCACCATTAAAACAAAATATATAAATAGTAATGGGTAGCCACACCTCAAGATTATTCTAAGAGCCATTTTACTAATAATAACATTAGCAAAGAATGTGTTATTTTTATGAGATAAGTTATAGTTTCAGATAGAAGCATAAAAGAATGTTGTTCAAAAAAGACCCACCCTTTCAAAACTAAACTTAGAATTTGAAATGAAAATGGGAGTAAACTTTCTACCCCATTATTAAGGTCTCATTAAAACAAGCAACTATCTTAAGAAACATTTTTTGATATCCCTATTAAGGTTTAAAAAAAGATTAGCCAATGGAATAAAATTGAAATCGATAAAAATAACCTTCAATATAACTGTTTTATGTTTCTTTTTTTTAGTTCCATTGTGTCTACATATCTCCGGATCAAAATAGTTTATTTGGTTTAAATTGTGAAATTATTGCCTTCTGCTCCAGGCAAATCACTAAATTCCTTCAAAACTGCTCATCTTGTCTACTCAATTAGCTTCGAAAGATATAATATATATATATATATATAACTTTTATACATAATACTTATTAATATATATATATGAGGAGTTTGGAGCCAGAGCGGACCAACCCACAATTTTTCGGAAAATGAGTTATTACCATCCTGATGTTGGCATAGGTTCCCTTTTTCAAAACCAGTGTGGATCACTTAGTTTCTTCACTTCAGTGATAGATAGCAGCACTTTAAGTTTAGTCCACAAGTATTTTGTGCATATATTTTCAAAGTCACAATGGATCATATGGCCTTCAAAAACTTTATAGAACACAAAAAGGGATCACTCATCCAATACTATTCTAAAATTTCAAATATAAATAAATATTTGGGGCCCATTTATGGAGATAAACAAAATGTACTCAATTTTCAATTGCCATTTTCTACCTGTTCAGTTTCAACCAGTTGGTCCGCTCTGGCTCCAAACTCCTCATATAATATATATATTGTGGAAGTTGGTAATTGGGGTACTTTTGAAAATTGATAGTCATAAAATTTCTGTTTTTTTTTTTTTTTTTATATGATACTTTAATTTATATCAGTATATTTTTAAATAATATAATATGGAAACATCTTTTACTTGGTGTTGGTTGATGGTTTGTTGCAAGCTTCATACGATTTGATGGTCTTGGAGGCGTGAAGCGGGACATACTTGTTCACAGCTCATGATGTGCATTCTGGAGCGGGCATCCTCTTCTTTCTTCTCCTCCTAATTTGCTATCGTATTAACTAAAATAAATTGATGATGCGGACTTTATGGAAGGACAAAACATCCACACTCGGGGACAGTCGGACATGCATACCTCGTCGTGCTAGTCCAGCTCTCTCCCCTCCCCTCGTGCTGAAGCCTTCATATGATAACTATAATACTTATTAGGTCTACTTAAGCACGCAGTCCTTCGGATGGGACGTTAAGCGATGGTCTCGAGCCTGTAGGATGTCAGGTACGATTTAAAGACCCCCTACTCCACATGAATAAAAATTTGGAGTAGGCAACATTTAGAACTCCCATAGTAGAAACGACCCTTAAACAGTCGACCAGTGGAGAGTAGAAACATAATTTAGAATGACCAAAATGGATCCACAGCCACTGATCTTTGGAAATAAGGGATCGGACCTGCTGGCAAGGTTCAGGGGACGCTTATCTAAGATGGCGCTACTTCATCGGTGCTTGGAAGCGAAGTGGAGACAGAGACCTCGGCTTGGCAAGGAGCTACAGATCAATCTTCGATGTCACATTTTGGTGAGAACTTCGTTCCCCTCCAACCCATGTGAGGACACCCTCCTTCGATTCACCTTCATTCGGACTGATTCCGATTCGTTTAGTGTGTAGAAGGTCTTAGGGGAAAGTATTGGATACCCTCATTTTCAGTACGACTCGCACACCACCGCGCCCTTCGGGTCTGCCTAGGAATCTAATTGACATCTCAACGATCGATGGTTACTGCTATATCAAGTCTACAACGACTTTTGAGGAACTACTCCTTTTGAAGGTCTTTTGAAGGCAAGGAGCAAAACAAATTGCTCCCGTTGACTGTCTATAGAACGATCCTGATTATAGTTACGAAATACGTCAAGGCCAAGTGGAAAACTGCAATTTTCAAAAAACCGCAAAGAATCATTTCCAATATCTAATCTTCCAGAGACAGCAATCCGAATGTGCATGTTGTCACGGGGGAGTGGTTTAATTCACATTTCATACTATCTCTGGCTTCTCTAATCGACACGGGAGGGAAACATTCTCACATCTTTAGATGCAACCGAACTTTTACAGTTTGTCCCCACAACATTTTTTTTTTAGATTTTTCAAATGTTTATGCAATAATATATACCATTTATCATTTACTAACATAAATTTATAGCGATTAGAAACCATAAATGAAAAAAATAGATTTTTATTGGACATTTGAAACCGAACCTTGTCAATTTATTGTTGCACACCCAATAGTATGGTAATTGAAAAATCATTTAAAAAAATTTAATTTGAATATTAAAAATTAAATTTACTAAAATTAAAAATATATGTGCTCTGATCATAACAGCACTTTCTAATGCCAACCACATTTTTACAGATCACTCTCAAATTCATTTTATACTGGCATTATGGGGTGTATGAAAGTAATATGTTCTCGTCAGCGCTTTTCTTTGTTGCACAGCTTTGAACAGCGTAACTGAGTACCGTCTTATACCCAGTAACTGATGTAATTGGTGTTCATATTGATATATGAAATGATTTTGACATCACATGTATATTTTTTTATTTATTTTTTATCTTTTTTATTAAAACTCTAATAATAATAAAAGATATTATAGAAATAGTTTCTATGCTCTACAATTTAAACATTGCTATGATATATTTCCTGAAGAATTTTATTGTGCATTTTCTGAGGCACTATAACTTGGTTCGGATTGGCTCTATCTCCATGTTTACCATTGCCACTAGGTGTTGGTTGTTCCATCGGGTTTTCACACATAGGACAGGTACCAGAAGAGTGTAACAACAACAACAACAACAACCACAGCAGGTAGCACCAGTGAGCAGAGACCAAATGTACAAAACTGATATTCCAGCAACTAGACAAAATCCAATATAATTATGTGATGAACATTTAATACTTTATTTCATAATCTATTTAATAAATACATTTATGCTTATTTTAATAAATGTAAATGAAGTTACGAGTCTCTCACTTATAATATAAACATAAAGTGGACTTGAAAAATAAAATAAAACTTGTTTATTTAATATATTGTCTAATTTCACTAACTATATACATGGGAGTACTTTCGGTATTTCTACCATCCACAGCCAAAAGCATAAGAGATAAGACTAAGTTCTTATGCTTTTGGCTGAGGATGGTAGAAATACCGAAAGTACTCCCATGTATATATAGTTAGTGAAATTAGACAATATATTAAATAAACAAGTTTTATTTTATTTTTCAAGTCCATTTGAATTATCTCACAATATCTCTGCAATAATGTCAGTTTTCATAAACATAAAGGTTTATTACTAACTAAACTTTTTGAAATATTGTATTTCGAGGGCACCGGTCAGAGGTAGCGGGATTGCTTATTTAGCTCAAGATTGCGGGTTCGTAACCGCCTTAGGTTTTTTTTTATCTGGAAGGTGAAAAAACCTTGAGGACGCGGACGTTAAGCGATGACCTCTAGCATAGGTGAATAAAAATGTAGGGTAAGCAAAATTTAGGATTGCCCAGTAGATTCAAGCTCATGTCCACCAAAGCACCGAAAGAGCGCTCTAGTAGTAGGGTTTTAAATTACAAAACAAAATAACAAGGAGTTCACTATCAGACCAATTAAGACGTTCATATAATTGAAGCAGCTTTTAAAGCACACAACACTATCACATTGTTTAAAGGATTTTGGAAAAGAAAGTATCTGTGAATGATAATTACAGTATATTTATTATTGCACATATATTTGAAACATCCTTATACCAACCAATTTTGTACAGAATCATTCTCTCCCCTCTCAAATTCATTTCATACTGCCTTTTTATAGCGCATATGAAAGTAATGTCTCTTTGTTTCACGGTACAGCATAATTATGAAAGTGACTTTCTTACATCAGTAATGCCAGTGTGAAATGAATTTGAAAGGAAGGAGAGGGAGGGAGAGTGATCTAAAAATCCTTTAAGAATGACACCTATTAATTTTTAGCGAAGCCGGACAAAGACAAAAATAGGATTAAGCGGGGAATTAACCAAAAAATGTTGAAACTGTCGATGTAATGAATGTATCGACACGATATTCCATATGTACATCCAGACCCTCGTAAGTAAAACACCTATTGATTTACAGCCAAATCGGTTGAAGGAAAGCGGGGAGATCTGAGGAGGGGTCTCAAATCACAAAATACTAATATATCACTAATAACATATTTCTTGGTGGTAAGCGGATAAAGTGGACTTACTTGTTAAATAAGTAATACAGATGTATTAGTCCAACATAGTTTTTTTTTTTTTATCACTAGTTTCGTGAAACTGACATGTTCAGGTGGTGAATCTAAACATACATAAACCAAATTAGTCTAGAATTTACGAGCCTTCACAGGTCATGTCAATCATTAATATTAAATGTTAAAAACAACAATGAAATTACATAAAAATATATTTAATTTTTTTTTTTTTTTTTTTGTCTTTTATTTATAAAGATACAACTGTTCCTAGGGTGCAACAACCAGCATCTACGATGGTATTGATATTTTGGCGTGAAGGGCATGTGAGAGGAAGGCCACTCAGTGGTAGGTCCTCGGGACGAAAATTTATCTTAATTATTAGGATAAGAAGAAAAGGAAGAGGACAATGCTGTTCCAGGAATCACGCCGTGGCAGAAAGCATTTTCCAGAAAGAGGTCCGCTATAGAAAATAGAGACCCAAGGAAAATCGCTCGTCCTGCAGACACCATTCCTGTAAGTAACCAATTTAAAAATATATTTAAATAACATGCAAAAATTACCTTAAATTACCAGCTCGTAAATTCTAGACTAATTTGGTTTATGTATGTTCAGATTCACCACCTGAAGATGTCAGTTTGACGAAACTAGTTGTGGTAAAAAATAAACTATGGACTGATACATCTGTATTACTTATTCTCTAATAATTATTAGAGAATAAGTAATACAGATATATACTCTAATAATTATTAGAGAATAAGTAATGCAGATGTATCAGTCCATATTATTATAATAAGTCAACGTCGATTTCTTAGCCAAAAAGCCCGATTGGTTCAGAGGGAGTACAAAAATGTAATTGATTGTTACATAATGCAGAAGTACATTCCCGATTCACCGACTTATTTATTAAGAAAACGAAAAAAAATAATACATTTCTTGGGAAAATGTTTTTTTAAATTTTTTTTTTATTCTATTTTTTTTTACGTAAGAGGGTGTCCTCAAAGATAGAAAATGTTTATTTATTATTTATTTATTTTTTTACAATTATTAACCAAAGTTGAGCAATAGTCAATGTAATTAAAACTATGATGACAAAAATTTTAAGTAACGTGTTTTTTATTACAAGTTTCAATTAGAGTCCCGCTTCAAAGTGGCCACTTTTTTTTCCATTTTCAGTTTCACTCTTACAAATCATTTTAGTGTAAATAAGTAATTGTTAATAATGCAGTATAATTGCTTTAAATGCATTCTAACTCCGAGGTGATGGTATTGCTTTTGATAATAACAGGGTTCGCCATGACAGTACAGCCATGAGTTGTGAATCTCTCATCAAATCTCCTCATCTATTGCAGTGTTTTGTTGGCAAATGGTTTCTTCCTTTCTCAGTAAATTGAAATAGTAATAATTTTTGTTATTATCAATCTATTAAGGCTACAAATGAACTTTTAAGATTCCTATTGTCTCGTGAGTCTATGTGAAAGAAGAAAAAATGTTGGTTTTTGAAGAAAGCACGTACATTTTTTTTTTACATCCTCAACTATACAAAGTATAGGGAAATAATAGTAACGGTCAGAATTTTGATGTTGTGTTATCAACGGAATTTCATGTTTTCCGACGCACTGATTCGAAAAAAAAAATGTGTGTGAGTCACGAATTAATCAATTACAATATACGTCTTTGCTCTCCATCTAAAACCAATTGAAGGTTTTTTGGCGAGTCCTTATTTGAAATTTTGTGTCGATACATCGGCAGTTATTAGAGTTTTTGAGTTGATCCCCCTTCTCTTCGGCCATAATCAATGGGTGTCGTCCTTATGGTTCTGGTTACCTGATTATATTCTGGTATTCTGAATGCCTTGTCTATACATTCATTCTATAGAGTTTATCGTGTTACCGTATGTAGAAATATTTTTGGTAAGAACTAATTTTTCGATATGACTAACAGTTTCAAACGATATTTCAAGAAAGTAAAAAAAAAAAATATATATACGCCGGTAGCTCAGTGGTATGCGTGCTTGACTTCTGAGCTCAAGGTTGTGGGTTCGTAGCCCGACCGAGGCCCTTAGTTTATTTTATCTGGGAGGTAAAATAAACTTAAGCACGCCGTCCTTCGGATGGGACGTTGAGCGATGGTCCCGAGCCTGTACGATGTCAGGGACTCGTTAAAGACCCCTACCCTAGATGAATAAAAATTTAGGTTAGGCAAAATTTAGGACTCCCACAGTAGAGTCGGGCTCATGTCCACCAGAGTGACGAAAGAGCGCTCTGGTAGTAGGCGATATGACCTCGTAGTTAAAGCCCGGGAATGAGTCATAAAACCTAACCTAACCTATATATATATATATAATTTGGTCAATATAGGATTTTCTTATACCAACCACTCTTGTACAGATCACTCCCCCTCCTCCCTCTCAAATTAATTTCATACGCTCATTACTGGGTATACAGAAAGTCACTCTCAGAATTACGCTGTAAAATGGTACAAAGAAAACTGTTGACGCTAATAAATTACTTTAATTTTCCCAGTAATGCCGGGCGCCGGTAGCTCAGACCGTGCTAGCATACTCAAATCAAAATCGCGGGTTCAAAACCCGGTCGAGAATCATAGTTTATTTTATCTGGGAGGTAAAGAAAAACATAAGCACGCGGTCCTTTTGATGGGACGATAAGCGATGGTCCCGAGTTTGTACGATGACAGGTACTCGTTAAAGATCCCTACCTCAGGTTACTAAACCTAAGTAGACAAAATTTAGGACTCTCATAGAAGAGTCGGGCTCATGTCCACCAAGACGAAAGAGCGCCCTGGAAGTAGGCGAAATGATCTCGTCATAATAATTAACTAACCGAGTAATGCTTGGATGAAAAGAATTTGTGAGGAAGAAGTAGATTGTACTAAAATTTCTTCTCAGTAGAACAATGACACTTCTGAAGAACGTTTGACATTGTAGAACACACTTTTAGCTTCCTAACTATCGTCATAACTCAAAAAAAATATTCATTTTTGAGTTGTGACACTATCCCGTACCGATGAGCGCTATCATTAATAACTTGTAGAAAAAAAATATGTCAAACTGATACGTTCTTTTTTGCAACGTTGTAAAGAATGGGGTTAACTTGTATTGCGTTGCTTGTATTCCTAAATCAGGGATAGCGAAATAAACATGGGTTGCCAGTTACCTTGACCGAACTCTTGTCTATTTGCCCAATCGTCCAGAAAAGGAAGGATCAATTTGAAACAGAACGACAGACGAAGGAACATTAACAAGATCTAACATTTGAGAAGACCATCAAAAAGCAGTTACTACTTGCCACGTCTTTGTCAGTCTATCTGCGGCCCCAACTTGGCTCAGTCGACATTTCTGGCAAGGTCTATACAAATCATTTCTATCTAGACCTTTACTAAATAACTATATACATCCCCATCTCTATAATGTATAACGAAAGATGTTATGTCATCGCTCAGGATTTTATTAAAATTTTTCCGAGAATTTCAACTTCTTCGACCCTATATTCCAAAAGTAAATAAAAAAATATGTGTCCGTTACAGGACTTTTTTATACTCGACCGAGGAACTTAGTTTATTTTATCTGGGAAACTTAAGCACGCCGTCCTTCGGATGGGCCATTAAGCAATGGCCCTGAGCGATGTCAGGTACTCGTTAAAAACCCCTGCCCTCGGTGAATAAAAGTTTAGAGAAGGCAAAATTTATGACTCCCTCAGTAAATTCGGGCTCATTTCCACCAGAGTGACGAAAGAGCGCTCTGGTAGTAGGCGATATGACCTCTTAGTTAAAGAGATTAGACATTCATTTAGCCAGTAATGTCAGTATGAAATAATTTTTAGAAGGGAAAGGAGGAGAGAGAATGATCTGTAAATGTGGTTGGTATAAGAATGTCCGTTAATGACTACATCAGATATATTTTTTCTTTTTCTTAATTTTCATAACTTTTCAAAAAATACTACCAGTAGAAAAACCACATTTTAAAGTTCGTTGCTATGAGTGACGATTGATGATGACATTCTTGAATGATTGTCCTACATCACTCAGATTTATTTTATATTTTTAGATGTAATTGCATTCCTAATAAGAGACGGAAATAACCGAAGAACAATGTTTTTACTATAACAGGATTTTCTTATGCCAACCTTTTTTTTACATATCACTTTCCTTCTCACTTTCACAAATCATTTAATACTAGGGATATGAAAGTAGCATGTGTTTTCTTTGTTTCATTGTATGCGTAATTCTCAGAGAGACTTTCTTATACTGAGTAATGACAGTTATGAAATGAATTTGAGAGGGAGAGGATGGAGAGGCAGAGTGTACTGTAAAAAAGTGGTTGGTATAAAAAATTCCTGTTATCGCCACATCACCTATTTTTTTTTTTTTTTTTTTAGTTTAGATACTCGACAAAAGACTAACTTGGAATCCCCACACGAGACTGAAAAGACAAGAAATGAACAGACGTTAAAACTTTTACTGGAGGTCCGGTGTGCCCCGCTGTCACGATGACTCAAAGTCATTTGTCTGCCCTTCCAAAAGGCGCGAAGCTCTCCATGAGAACTACAATGTTCTTAGCCGTACCCCAAAGTGTAAACTTTGTGCGCAACCCTACTGCAAACTCTGCAACCGAAATACAAAAGATCCAAATTTATTTTATTTGTATTTTTTTTTTAAATTTACAAAGAGATATTTACAACTGTATAAAAATATATACAACAAGCAATTATGCTAATACAGAGATAATGGCAATGTCAAAATGTCATGAGGGGAGAAATCACCCAGTGGTGACACTCCCTAGTCACTGTTTTTCTCTTGTTTTTAGCTAATCGAGATCCAAATTAACTTTGAAAACAAAACGACTTATATACAACGCAGTACTCAAACCTATGTGGACTTACGGACTTGAACTCTGGGGTTCTGCCAAGGCTTCCAATCTCCAGCGCATCCAATCCTTTCAATCCAAAATCCTTCGTACAATAGCCAATGCTCCTTACTATAAAAAATTATTTTCTCTTCTTAGTTCCCACAATAATCCTCTAGTCCGGGCCTTCCATCCTGCCACACTTCCTCAACGACGGCTTAAGCGTCAATGGCTTAGAGACCTCCTTAGCAGCAGCAGTGACAGTGACAGTGAGTAGTTAGAAATGAGAGGAAATCAGTTACTAGGGAGTGCCACCACTGGGTGATTTCTCCCCTCTTGACATTGCCATTATCTCTGTATTAGCATATTTGCTTGTTGTATATATATATTTATAAAGTTGTAAATATCTCTTTGAAAAAAAAAAAAAAAAAAATACAGATAGTAGGGGAAAATGAATTTCTGGTGAAAAACATCGAATTTCCGACAGATTACCATTAGTCAGTGG
Source organism: Aradus depressus (assembly GCA_963662175.1). Lineage (NCBI taxonomy): Eukaryota > Metazoa > Arthropoda > Insecta > Hemiptera > Aradidae > Aradus > Aradus depressus. Next base: position 45,235,302 of record OY759215.1, read on the forward strand.
ACGTATATGTCTTCAGGGGACTAACTCCACCGGTTACAGAACTTCGTTCAGGAGGACTGAACAAAAGGAATTTACGGACAAGAGCTATGCTTGACGAAGCGGGTAGTGCGATTTTATCGTCAAACTGCTCTTCAACGGGATTAAGTACCGTGGTTGAGTTGGAAAGATCTTTTATTCATTTGAAGGGTATTTTCTGTGCTGTCCCGGGCAGTGAGACAGAAATAAATCAAGTGCTATTCAGGATTCAAGCTCACATTACTATTTCAAATATAGGATAGAATATAATAATAGTATTTATTTCCGTTAAGCCATAACATGTTTATAGGACATGTCATACATTTGTGTACATTAAGATAGCTTATAAACTATATATATATCGATGCGTTCCAGGCAAAAGGCCCTATCCCTCAATTTTTGAGATTTTCATGTTTTAGCCCTATCCCACACTATTGACTATCCCGCAAATTTCTGTTAACTCCATTTTGTAATAATTTTTAACGAAATTTATAAAAACAGGAAATTAGAAACTGGAGGGCCTTTGGCATTGCAAAATGTGGTCCAGGGAAAAGGCCCTAACCCTCCATTTGAAGGCCCTAACCCACATACTGTCAACAGAATCATTTCAGAGACCAAAAGACCTATCCCACAGTCCAAATGCCCTACCCTACTAGTTTGATGCTGTTGAGTGATCCGTTTCATTTAAATCTAGAGCTCTAATCGGTTTTTTGTTAAATATAAATAAATTTAAAAATTTAATAAAAGGTAATTTTTTATTTTACCAATGAGAGAAGTGGTTTAAGGCTTTCGTTCTGAACATTCGGGACTTTCAAAAACTGCCAAAAACGCTAACCAATAGTTTACATTATGAGACAGGGCCCGTTGCTACAAGCTGACAAAGGCCCTAATCAACAAAGTGGTTCACTTTACTGTTATTTCTTGTAAAGAGATGCAAGTATTGATGAAAAATAATTGTTCTATGTAACAGAAAAGATTCTTAAAAATTACAATTAAACTAATGTGGAAAGCCAACTTGTTTTGTTTAATAATGAAACAGTTTTTTATTTCTCCAGTAAAGTTAACCTTATGTGGGTTAGGGCCTTTTGCCTGGAACGCATCGATATATGTACATCAACCGATATAAAATCTTATCAAACTTAAATTCCTAATACAATAAGTACCTTTTATAATTTTAATTATAAATATTTTATATTTATATTTCAATAGATAAATCTTCTTTCAGAACGAAGAGAGACTTTTTTTTAGAGAGATGTAAACAATAAAAGACTTTTTTTTCTACAGGAATGTTTATTTTGACTGTAGCGTCTTTGTTATGATTCTAATTCCAATGCGACCTTTGCTAAATTCGGTTTAAAAGCATAAAAATTAAATTAATTTATCATCATTTAATTATAATTATGAACTGTACTTTATCTATTTTCATTATTTTTGTACTCATTAATTTTAATTTCTTTTTATTACATACGATGCATATTAGCCATGCCTCTATAACTGTGTTATTTCATCATTTACAATATCCATGGCCCTGGGAGGGAGTTCTAACTATGAAATAAAACTCTCTTCCGGACGGGATTCAAACCCACAACCATGGTGAGATAATTTTAATATTATTATTATTACTAATCACATGTGTGTACGACTGATCATGTGTCTAATGTATAACTTATATTAATGTAAACATTTTTATGACGTATCCTATCACCCACACTCGAACAACATAATTGTTTTATTTCGGTGATCTGGGGGCCATGGTGGCCGTGCGGGCTAGAGCGTAGGGCTTTGGTCGCATGGTCTCACCATGGTTTGCGGGTTCGAATCCCGTCCGGGAGTGAGTTTTATTTCGTAGATAGAACTCCCTCCCGGGGCCATGGATGTCTTAAATAATTATATATAACACATTGACATGGCGAATATGCACCGTACATGAAGCCAAACAAAAAAAAAAAATATTTCGGTGAAACAACCGGTTCCACATTGACTAAACGTTTTAAATATAATGTTATTATATGGATGAAGGCAAAACTTCATATGGAAATTATTCATTTTAGACTCAACCAGCTTGCCGAGTGCCACTGATGATATATAGATAATATTTGTGAAATAGACAATATTCAAAAAAAAAAAAAAGGTTTTTCTTTTCTTTTTATTAAGTGTTTTACAATATCTCTGCAAAAAATGTAAAGTATCAGCAAGTCAAATGCTTTGTTGATTGCAGTAGCGGAAGATAAATGCAACGCACCTGTAGACATTCATAAAAATAACGATGAATATGGCTATATACCCTATATACTTCCATAAGATAACAACATATTAAATATGTTCGTATATAGGAATGTGAGGGTCAGTTTGTATATTACGATGGAGAGACTTGGATCAAATTGGGCTGAAGAATTCCGCAAACATTACATCAGTAGTCGCTCAACACAGACTCAGGTCTAAATATGGTTTGGAACTTGCCCGGCTAATACTTTTTTAATGGTTGACAATTCATTAACTAATGAGACCTTCCATCATAAATCAAGGGCATCAGTTTAGTAAACAGGAACAAAAGGAATCGATTGAACAGGTTGCAAAATAAAAATCCAATAAAAAACGACTAAAAATGTTTCTTAATACTGAGAGTGATTCTTATAAACAGTAACAGCAGTATTAAATCATTTTGGGAGGGGGAGAGTGACTGATCTGTAGAAACATGGTTGGTACAAGGAAGTTTTGTTGAGGCCACATCTGAAGGGTAAATAAACATCCACAGCCTTTCACAGCTTAGTAGATGAAATTGAGGAAACCATCGAGCACAAGGAGTACGCTCTTTGACATTGGGTTTATTTGATAGCGTGTCCTTTTTCAAAGTATTGATTGACGCTCTACTGAAGAGTCAGGTGAAACAGACCATCAATAGATGGATCAGCAACCTCCTAGCAACAAGGAGAGTGATTGTGAAACATGACAGCCATAGCAGAGATAAACGTCACAAAGGGCAGTCTGCAAGGAGGGTGCCTGGTGGTGGATGAGCTAATTTCTAAGTTGAAGAGAGGTGGATATAAAAAGGATGGCGGAGTCATTCTAATCAGAGGAAAGTTCTTGGATACTCTCTGCTCCGCGATGCAAGCAGCCTTAAGAGGCGTATAGACACGCGAGCAACGAGCCGAACATTAGTCAGTGCGCATGCCTGGGGATGAAGTGCGCAGGCGCTCGACGAACAAGGGAGGCTCGGGGTCTGCCCCACCTGTTGTCGGTTTTTTGACGAACCATCAAAGGAATGTTCGGCTCGGGCTGCGGTGTGTGTGGACTGGTACCAAGCCGAACCGTCTCGACTTGACCCGAGCACTGTTGTTTATAACCAATATTATAACCTTCTCAAATATTTAGGTTTTTGGAAGTGCACGTTCTTTTTTTTTTTTTTTAATTAAATATATATTTAAATATTATTTAATAAATTATATTTTATTATGGCTTCTGAAGACTGGTCTCAGAAGCTTCAAATTCAGTTTGGTCAGGCTATGAGACAGTACCCAGTCATATGGGATTTAAAACACAAATTACATTTTAATAAAATAACGATATTGGATGCTTGGGAGGAATTATTCAAACACTTTTCCTAAAAAAGTGTTCATTTTAAACAATTTACATGTAAAAATAAATTACGTATCATAATAAATTCGTATCCGTATTGATTGTACTACAAATATGTAAATTAATTACGTAAGTAGCTACCTACCTTGAGCACTTTCTGATTGAAGATTTTGAATAGTAATAAAATGATATACAAATAAACGTAAATTTGTTATCTGCAGGTTAACTTGTACAGGTTATGTTCGTTAGTATGGTTGTGGAGCATCCAAATGCTCGGCTCGTCTCTGTTCGGCTTGGAGTGTGTTCGTTGAAAACTGAAAACGAGCCGAACAGTGCTCGGTTCGTTGCTCGCATGTCTGTACTAGCCTTAAGGTATCGTAGGGGAGTGGTGTGAAGACAAGGAACTAACTGTTAGCCCGGACAAAACAAAGTTAGTCCTCTTCATCAGAAAGAGGAAGAAAATGAGACTCATTAGACACAAAATGTTCTGATGAGAGCTGGAACTTAAATGCTTCATTATCATGGCTGTCCACCCCTTAGGGGTCCTCATCTCGCGACCGAAAGACAAAGTCGAGTTTCCCGTTAGAAGTGGGGTCTGCCGAATTACGTGCGAATGTGGGGCTTGTGTAATGACCAAGAAGTCGAACGAACACCTTACAACATCAACCAACTAATATATACTTCAGGAGAGAGGGTGTTATGGTCCCACACCAGGGACGAAAGCACCCAAGAGCTCAAAGGGGTGGTTTTAGTGGAAAGCCATCACGAGGCACACCACACTGTTGGGAATGCACGTGCATCCCTTCGTTGAAAGTATTCCTATCGCCCTACGGCGAAAACAAATATATACTTCAGGAGAAGATAATAAAAAACATATATATCTTTATTTATGTTATCATATTAATTTTCGTCTGATTTTAGCCAAGATTTAACCAGACCTAAATGTCGTAACTTCATGTTTATTGTTAAAATCATATTCGTTGTCATGCGTTACATTTTAAACATTATTTAGAAATATTTTCTATTGAACATCTTTGTTAAGAATAAATTTTTCAACAAGTTTTGAGTAAATTAAACAAGATTTTCTGCATGTATTTTGCAAACCGGGCGATTTTTGAAAAATTGCCAAAATCGTTTCTGAATAAAGCGCCCACAAAGTTCCAGTAGTCTAGTCCATAGAAATAGACACACAGAAAGATCCCAAAAATTGTATGAACGTTTTCTGCGGACCTTGAAACGATGAAAACACGATCTCACACACGATTACAATACTTCCTTAAACTAAAAATATTAGAAGAAAAAAAAAGTTAGTTTTTTTTTTTGGCCTTATGTTCGATGCATATTAGCCATGTCACTCGTGTTATCAATTATTTACGACATCCATGGCCCCGGGAGGGAGTTCTATCTATGAAATAAAACTCACCCCCGGACGGGATTCGAACCCGCAAACCATGGTGAGACCATGCAACCAAAGCCCTACGCTCTAGCTCGCACGGCCACCATGGCTTCTCATGGATAAGTTATATTGGAAAGCAATTTAAACTAGAGAGAATTCTTACTCGAATAATGATTTTTATGACCAAAACGGAAAAATTATTGTCATGTACCTACTTACTCATGTTTATTCCTACATGGCAAATATGCCTCCTCGATTAACTGTTTAGCACGTGCTGCTATTGAACCCTGCGGCTGCTGTATGCCTGATAGAAGGAGCAGCGAGGGACTGACTAAAGCAGATAAGAACCAACAGGTAGGAGCGGGAATATTTCCAAGCTTGGACAGCAACTTTAACCTACTATCAGATTAGTTTGACCTCAACAAATGGGGGCACAACTTGAAAAAAAAAGGAAGTTTTATCTCTTCTGTGGAGCAGAGAGGTCCTCGACTTAGCCTCCTGTTTTCAAGTTATCTCTATATTCTTTTTTATGGATCGCCGAAGTGCAGCGCAAGGCGTGATCACTTAGAGAGTTTTGCCACAATCTATTCTTGGGCTTTGTGAGGGGAGCCGCGCCCTTGGGCCTAAATGCCGAAGGCGCTTTTTACCAGGGGCTAATGGTTAGTGATCTGTTGAGTGTCCAGAAGACAATGGTTGTCGATTCTAAATCATCATGCCTAAAATGAATACGATATTCTCCTAGGTATTAAAATAGATTATACACTTTTGGGATAGATGAATCTTATTTTCTTACTTTAAAATACATTTAGTATAAAGAAGTATTGTAGTCGTGCGAAAATTCGAGATCAAGTTACCATAGAAAATTTGTGACCCCCTGAACACGTTTTGACTATTTTCGCGATGATGTCTGTCTTTGTCATCGTTTCCGTAGATCCAGTCCCAAATACGACCCTGCCCCGTTAGTCGTTTAGCGGACATTCGGGAACTACATGTTCTACTGTCTCAATGATACCACACAACTGTTCGGGTTGTTCTTTCTCTTAAAGAAGAAGAGCTTAGAGTTATAGCCACCATGAGTTAATAATATTTAAGACATCTAGTGATCAGGCTGTACTCACGTAGAGTCGAGGCGTAGCCGGCCGTCCGGGAAGTATGCGTACGTTGTTCGGTCATCTGAGCATCTTGTCCAACATAGTTGCCATTTTTCCACTTTCCAATTCTGGAAGATGTTCTCGCAACGCTCTGGTCTGGTCTGCTAGCGTACCTCTTCAGGCACAGAATAATATGTACAAACAATGACAGAAATTATATAAACAGCTGATTTTTTTTTTTCTTTCACTTTAAAAAAGTGACATGTTTAATAAAAGAAACGTATATTTAGCTTATCGTGATGGAAATACGAGTATCATGTTTCGTACAGGGGCGTCGCTAGAATTTTGAGCAGGGGGGGGGGGAGGGGGGGAGTTAGGCTACGAGGGTGGGGGTATAGACTCCCGGGGGCACAGCCCGCAGTTTCCGTGGTTAGCGTTGCAGACTTTTTGTTATTAATTTGGGAGACTCGGACCTCTAGAACCTGAGGTAACCACTGACTGTAATACTTAAGTTGACTTTACATGAGCAGCAAATGCACACTGTGGTTTATGTGCTTTTAGAATTAAATGACTCACATCCAATAGCTGTGCATTTGCTGCTGCTGCGCTCTGCATTTTTACTGCGCATGTAAAATCTGCTTTAAGAGTATAAAGTGTAACATAAATGACGATTTTGATCGAGGAGATGAAATGGTCGAATTCATATATACATTTAAATAAATGTAATATGACTTGTTTTGTACATGTACATTTATGTAACAGCTGATTGCTGATTTAGGAATCTGACGCACGGCAAATTTGAAGATCCTATTGGTAACTTGCAAGCAATCCATTTTTAATAAAAACAATTTTTTAGTTTATTTAATTTTTATCTTTTTTTTGCTCCCCTGTTTTCGTAGGTAAATAATTATAGGAAAATACACATTAAAATTATTGAAAACTTTGGTACCATTTAGTAAACGTATTTGGTTAGGTTTCGTATCATTACTCAGATGTTCTCGACTTACGATAGACTTCCTGAAGAGCAACTTACAAAGAGATACAAAGATCATTGAATGTTGCCTTGGCCCAGTGACTTACCAACACTTGGTCAGACAGTGTACAGCCTCTATTCATCCGACCGACACTGCTCTATTTGTCGGTCCAGGCCTTGAGTCAGTCACTTCAGAGATCACTCGGAGGCATGTTTGGCAACATTTTGCGGTTTGTCAAATGACGCAACAACCTCTCAGCAACCGACCGTCCGACATTGATCTCGACAGAACAACAGATCCTCCTTTCCAGCTCTATGCCCTTCAGCTTGTACAATTAGTCTTCAAACAAAAAAAAAAAAAAAACTACAAAGGATAACCGCAAACTTTACAACTCAAAAAGCCCTCTTCGCTCAGTCAAACGTAACGGATGACATTGAATGTTGTGTAACTGACACGTCTTTTGTTATACAAATGTACCACCAATAATTGATTTTGAACATACAAATCAGAAATCACTATTACTTAGAGGATTTATCAGCGCTCTGAAACTTAGAGCATTCATTTTCAATGAATAATGTACTTTAACTTACATATTATATTGATATTCAATAAATACATCCCCACTCCATATTTACTGTCTTTGTTACATACTTATTAATATTAAGTTGTAATTACTTATTGTATTTATACTTTTTTTATTTATTTGTGTTAAAGGTTCCTTTATACATGTCATTATTGTTTTATATGTGTATTCCTTTATAATATTATGTGTCATTATTATGTTAATATTGTAAAAGTAATGGTCACTGACTCAATTGTATAGGAGTGATCCCTGTAAACAATAAAAATTATTATTATTATTATTACTTAGAGGATTATATTCATTAGAACGTAAGAACAGGCAACATTTAATGTTGCCTACCCAGGTTTAGTTAGTACATTAAACTTTTTTGCCTTATTAGCTATTTATTCTCAAACTACTGTGATGTAAAATAAAAATTACACACATTAATGGTGGGTTGCACCAACCAGGATCACTTCAACTGCTTTGATCCACCTTTTCTGTCTCACCATTACTGAACCAGGATCAACATCAGACTTTGATCCTGGATCTTGATCTTCCTGGATTAACCAACAATTTTTGTTGCACCATCCTAGATCAAGCAATTAATCCGAAGAAAAGGGTCTGTGATCCCAGATCAAATTTGATACCCCAGTTAAGTGAGATCAAATACCAGGATTAAATAGTTGTTGCTCTGTTAGTCATTCCAATTTTAAATTTTTTTCAAGTTTTCAATTATGTCTGATGTTGAGTCAATAGAGAATCTTCTGGGGGAGTCCTAAATTTTGCCTACCCTAAATTTTTATTCACCTAGGGTAGGGGTCTTTAACGAGTACCTGACATCATACAGGCTCGGGACCATCGCTTAACGTCCCATCCGAAGGACGGCGTGCTTAAGCTTATTTTACCTCCCAGATAAAATAAACTAAGGGCCTCGGTCGGGTTACGAACCCACGACCTTGAGCTCAGAAGTCAAGCATGCATACCACTGAGTGAAGTAACTTAAATAGTGAATAAATGGACTAGTCGCATTTTGTTTTGGATCGAAATGTGAACAACAAAAGACGACGATCAGCTGTTTTTAAATTAGTGAAGAGAGTCGGAGTTGAGATGTGAAGGCCAATAATAAAACAGAAAAAATACTGATATAGTTTTAAGTAATTAGTTTGTAAGATTTCTGTTTGTAAAATAATTTCATTTTTTTTTATTACCAATATTAGTTATGCAATTAATAATATAGGTTTAGGTAAATAAACCCAATATTTGTTCTCCTATTCTATGCTATTCATTTTCCCTGTGAACCCAGAAAAATAATTTATACCTTTGAATTGGATTGAACATTTTTGTAAATTTAGAAATACAAGATGGTCTTTAATAAATTTAGGAGAAATCCAAATGAAAAATTTGTTAATTGAAATTTCTTGAAACTTCCGATATTTATTAGGGCCGTTTTCGAGAAATTACTGTAGAAATCAAAATTTAGTAGAAGACCAGCTATAATTTCTAAAGGAAATCTGGTTTATTTTATTATTTAATTATATTTATTATTAATTTTATTTATAATTGTTATAATAATTATTATTTGTTTATTTCTATTTTTGTAATTATTTTATTTAACAAAATATTTTTTGATAATTATCACACTACTATAAATATGAAAAAAGCGTAGAGAACAAAAATTGTGAAGAATACAATTTCCTTTTGATTGGACGATTTACGATGTACCTTCTGAATCAGTTATATTTGCTGGTAAGAAATGAGGAATTTGGCAATTAGTAGAAGGCTGGGTTATCACACGTATAAAGGAGACCTGTTTCAAGGTCTTGTTTTGTTCATTATTTTAAAAAGGTTCAGATTCAGCTAAAATTGCAGATGGTGGCCGTTTAAAAAGTATAGTTGGCGTGTACCGTTACTGAGGGCGCTGGAGCTGGGGGTCCAATTAAAGAAGGCGTGAGGTGAGGTGCATTATCTCGGCTTCTCCCCGGCCCTAGGCCTCGGGCTCATAACAATATAGCCCCTAAGATTGGATATACCCACTAACTATAGTCTAACCACCTGGCAGACCGTTTTAAATAGTATTAACACCCACAGGGGCCTCCTTTGGTGGTTCTTAACCATATTTTACTTCCACAAGTATACAAAATATACGGAGTACGCCGGATGTATGATGGCACTTGTTAATTTTCCGTGAAAACGGTCGCAGGGAAGGTCTAAAGAAGGGGGTCTCGACTCAGTACCTTAATAACTGCCTATATAATGAATGTATCGAACCGATATTTAGTATGAGGATTCAGAAGCTAAAATGTAAGTCAAATATTGAGTTTTAGTCCAAACTGTGATTGACTTTTAAGGGAGAGCGAAAACGTAATTGATTAATACGTTCTGGGGAAGTACGTGAATGATGATTCACTGAAGACTTTTTTATTCAGCGATATTCAGGACTTCAGGGCCTAAGTATATTTACAACATACCACTTATATTTATGATCTAATCAAAACTCTTCCTACAAAGAAGAGGTGCAGGAGAATACTAAAGGACGCATTTTACATTAAATAGATATTTTGAAGGGTATTCGGTTCACAATGGGTATAAGTGAACAGGAAATAAAAATGTACAATTGATGGGAGAAACTAGCCAGTACTGACACTCCCTTAGACAGTCTCGTTATTTATTCAAAGAAGATCGCGAGGCCAGCGTCATCTTAGGCGGCGTGGAGGGTTGTCGGGATGGGACTTAGAGGACATCTGAGCGACTGGATTAGGATGGGTATTCAACTTGGAATGGAATTTCTTGAAGCGGAGTTGGATTAGGTCTAGGACATAAGGAATGTTGAGGTCTTTGTGTAGGACTTTGTTGTTGACATAAAAGGGATCATTGACTATAAGGTTTGTATTCAGTTAATGTTGGAACTCTTTGCTGAGCCCCATAGTTCTAGTCCGTATGTCCATTTGGTCGTACGATTGTTTTATAAATTGTTTGTTCTCAACAGATAGTTTTGACTTTGATCCGCTATTCGGTTTAAACGAGATATATACATACCAAAAACCTTCCTAGAATATGATTTTGAATATTTTTTTTCTAGAACATTCTAGATTTCCTCGAAAAGGGTTAGTCCTATCGAAAAAGGTTCACCCACCAAAAATACACCTTACTAAAATTGTATTCGCTATTATGTCCTTAGATATGAGATTGGACCAAAATTATAGCTCTCCAAAGAATGTTAAATACGTTTGCTTAGGAAATATTTAAAACTAGTATTTAAATTGTAAATTTTTTTCGGATTTTGGAAATTCTAATTAGATCTATTTCACAGGTTGTCAAATAAGATGTAGTCTGACCTCTCAAAAAATTTTTTTTATTTGTATTAGCTAACAGGCTTTCGGGGTTGCCCTCGTCATCAGGCAGTCTACAAAAGAAACCATCCTTAAGCAAAAACAAAAAGGCTCTGTTGGTAACAATCATAAAATATAAAGACAACAAAAATTTAAATATATATAAATACATTAAATTATAAAAAATAAAAAGAGTCAAATAACCATAGCTGATAAAATAAATTTTTTTAAATTTTAAATAAAAAAAACTGTGATAGGTTAGACTACAAATTATTTGCCAACCTGTGAAATAATCACTTCTCACTACATCAGCCATCTTCATACTAATCAGATCTAAGTTAGCACATGAAACTTCTTCACTCCAAATTTCAAGTTCTTGGATTAGCTCTCACAAAGTTCCGATCACAGACAGACATCACACTCACTAGGACTACCTCAAAACCTTCCGTTGGTATCAACAATACATAACGTGGGAAGTCTTCTGTTGGGAGGTTATAGACTTACATACAGTGATAAAATGGCTGACTACACCTGAATTTTATAGATCAATATTACATTACATAATTACATCGATCATAAAAATTATCGGAAGTTAAATAAATTGTTAAAAATTATGGTGATCTAATAATATGACAAGGGACTCTTATCTATCGAGAAATGTGTGATTCCTCTCTTCAAAACACAGGTTTACAGTAAAGACTTTGCAAATCATAATATCTGTCTTCTCTGTCATTATCAGATTTCACATCTTTGTAAAGCAGTCGTTACTTCTAGAAGTAAAATGTTCAAGTTTATTAAAAAGGTTAGCAATAGATAACATAATCAAAAGTGATAAAAGCGCTTATACCAACGTACAGATGTAAGGATATAGAATAGAAAAAAAACTGGAGGTGAGTGCAGAAACAAGATAATGTTATTTTCTTTCTTTTTAAGGACAATTTTTTCTAAAAAAAAAAAATAAAAAAAATGTTGACTTGCACATGATGGCATGTAAGAGTGGCTGATGAAGACGTTGATAGTGAGACCGACGTGTGTGCCTCTACGTCCCCAGATGTACCTCTGATTGTAACTTTTGTGTCTTGTCTTCTGTTTAAGGAAGAAAAAATGTGCAAGTTTACAACTGCTACGTGCGACAACATTACATAATGTGTAATGTTACTAAAGTAAGTACCTTCCAAGACAAAATGGCGCTGTCTAATGTCATACAATTATGTACTTGTTTATTACTTTTCACCATCTCACTTGTAATTATACTGCAACCTAAATACACAGGTATATAACAAGCGACAAACTTACATTCTAAATAATTTCTTAGTAGTACTGAAGATTATTTTGAAAAAGTGACGGTGCGGAAGTCTGTTTTTAAGAATTGAACACATTCCTGATCTACTTTCTGAAAAAACATTTTGTCAGAAAGTCATATAAGTAAGAATAAACACACAACTACTTGTAAAAAATATTTTTACTATTCACACGAATATAGTTTCGCATTTACAGTTCAAGTATAGTGAGTAAAATTCTTCTGAGGCAGCATAAACATAGTCATTAAGTTAAGTGACAAACATACAAGTTATTGAAAAATATAAACAATAAAAGGCATACAAACAACAAAATTAACTGTTATATAAACAATAAATGCCACACAAACCATGCAAATGACCGTTTTATTGCTTTGTTTGTATGCCATTTATTGTTTACCTTTTGTATTAACTGTATGTTTGTCATTTATTTTATTAATAACCATGTTTATGCTGCCTGAAGTTTACTTCAGAAGAACTTTACTATCATGTGTTAATTTCACCAAATATTATATACAATGCCCCTAGGCTTAGTTGAAGCCTGGGCATGAACCATCGCCAATGGTGGAGCTAATAAAGTATAAATATTTTTCCTCTTAACTATTATTAGTATTAGTTAATAAATATGTCATGAATATGATACCAGGAAGAAAGAATAATTTCGAGAAACTAAAAATTCAATACAAAATGTTTATTTTCGAGATAACTCTCTATTAAGGGATTTTTTTTTTCGCATAAAAATGGTATTTCATAACCAAATTAGATTATTTAGTTATTGTGGTTCATGCCCGGGCTTCAACTAAGAGTTCATAGCGCCTAATACTGCGCGCTTTCGTCGCTCTGGTGGACATGCGCCTGACTCTTCTATGCGAGTCCTAAATTCCTATGAAATAAAACTCCTTGACGGATGGGATTCAAACCCACAACCATGGTAAGATCAAGCAGCTAAAGCCCTATCCTCTAGCTCGCACAGACACTACGGCCCTTTGTATTGGTCCTATGTTTGTGTCAACACAATTTAAACTAGATCAGTATATTCGCTTATCACGTAACATCCACATTCAGAACCTATGTCGTGACGTGGAACTTCCTGAACTTTGGTCATGTATTCACACTACCTCAAGATATATACATAGTCATGTGCCACGTATCTTTGACCAGATATATATCTTAACTTAGTATTAAATAATCATTTCCATTTTTATTACTATAATAATGAGAAAAAAAATATTCTTTCAATATATCTAAGTTTCTTTTTATCGATTTTTACTTTTTTATACCTATTGTGTAAGGTATTCGTGCGAAAATACGAGATCGAGGTTTAAACGGATTTTTACGATTCAATTTCCCCTGAATAATGTTGTTGAGTCGTGGAGAGCGGGTGAATTCGGGAACACACCGAGAATCGATACCTACGGTGTATTCCTTGAACGACCTGTGGTGAGTGAGTGGTGTGATTGATTGAACTACTTGTGTCGTTCAGTTTGTTGATTCGCGGTCTGTCTTTTGTGTGGAAAAAAGGTGAAAAAACTAAGTTCGCGGTGATAAAGGGACTTATTGTGAATAGTAACATTGTATTCGTCAGTACGCGGTTTGTTAATAAAGGTGTTGTCTAAATATATATATTAAGTGTTCCAAGCGGCTTATTCTTTAACCTATTTACCCAGATGCAACAAATGTGTTGACCATTTTTCGCAACGATGTCCATGGGAAATGTTACAAAGTATTGTTTAAATGTGTAAGACATAGCAATAAATTAAAATATTTATAAAATAATTTTTATAATTGGTAAAGTTTTTTTTTTTATTATAACAATAAACAACAAATAAAATAAAATGTATATGTATGTAATGTATCCATTACAGAATTTTCTTATAGCTACCATGACCGATATAGCTGAAATCTATAGGTGTTGTCCTTATGGGGATTTGGTCACACATGTAACACTCAATAATTTTATTGAAAGCTCCCCCCTTTCCTTTGGTCGATTTGGTTGAAAAACTATATGAAGTCACATATAAAATTTCGTGTCGATACATTCATTCTATCGGGAGTTATCGTGTTCACAATCACACAGACAGACAGGATTGTTTTTCATATTTCCAACTGGAGGTCGGAAAACATAAAATTTCATTGAAAACTCCGCATAGCATTTTTGGCCGATTACATAACTTCCCCTATACTTCGAATAGCGGAGGAAGTAAAAATAAATAATAAATTACTCAGTCAGGCAAATTCAGAACGCTAACATCTGAATATGGACCTAGAAAGGCAAACACGTAGTTCGCTTCAAATGGAGGATGCGGCAAGCGGCCTCTACGGATCCCATGTAGAGCTATGAGAACCATCTGCCCGAACCATGAAAGAAGGTTCTTGTAAAGAGACTATATCTTGTTACAATAGAGACCAAGGTGTTGCAAGAGGGGCCTCTTGAACTCTGGCTGGGTGGCTCAGAATTAAAAAAAAAATTGTGTCGTAACCTTGCGGCTGCCTCCGTGACTCAGCTCCCCCGATCATCTATCTTGCTAATAGATCCAACTCCGCTGGACGTCAGTTGGTTCACAAGTTGTTGGGGCACTCACAACCCGGCGCTTAATGTTGCACCACTCGTGCAAATTACCAACTTGTAAATGAATTAGAACATGAAAAAAAAGTGCACTTCTTATTTATACAATTTTTAAGTTGAGAAACGCTGACATATTCTGGAAACTTAATAATAAATAAAAGAAACATCTTAGCTACATTGTGTTTTTTAAACTTCACTGGCATATTGAATTGTTGGGTTTTTCCGGCATAACTTTCAGAGATGTCTTCTTTTTTCTGACAATATTTCGGGACACTTACACGTCCCTTTTTCTGTTCACTATGAACCAATAGGTAGTGACCAGAAGAAGGGCCGTGTAAGTGTCCCGAAATATTGTCAGAAAAAAGAAGACACCTTTGAAAGAAATGCCGGAAAAAAACCAACAATCTTCGCTAAATTAAGTATAGGGGAAGTTATGTATTTAAATATGATGCGGAGTTTTCAAAGGAATTTTATGTTTTCCGACCTCCAAATTCTCAAGAAAAACTACTATAACTAACTACCGATAAAAGTATCGACACGAAATTTTATATTTGTGACCAGAACCCTATAAGGACAACACTCATCGATTTTCAGCCAAAGCGGCCAAAGGGAAGTGGGGGATTAGAGGGAGGCTTAACTCAAAAACTCTAATAACTTCCGTTGTAATGAATGTATGAATTCAAAATCCCACGAGGACGACACTTATTAATTTTCAGCGGAATCGGCAGAAGGAAAGGGTGGATCAAACGCTGGCTGAACTCATAAACCCCAATAACTGGCGATGTAATGACTATATCCACATGAAATTTCATATTTGATGTCAAAACTCAACGAGAACATAACCTTTCACAGTTATTGGTGGAAGGGAATGACGGTTCAGGGGATGGGGCTCATTTCAACTTTTTTTTTTATTAGGTTTTAAAAGAGGGTGCGCCTTGCACTGTAGCAACATCACCCAGTCAACGGTAGAAAAGCTCGGGGATCAAGGGATTACTGAGGGACTGGGATTGGCCATCGGCGGAACTATTGCGCCAATCGTCCCCAGCCCCATCTTACATTGCCTGTTTCTGCTCCCACCAGGAGCCGACGAATCGGCAGAACATCGGGTAGTCTGTTTCCGTCACCATCTGCCGTAGATCCAGTCCCAAATACGATCTTGTCCCATGAATCAACTCCACCCTAGCTTGGTCGTACAACGGACATTCGAGGACCACATGTTCTGCAGTCTCGATACCGCCGCACGAACAGTTCGGGGTGTTCTTCCTGTGAAAGAAGAACAGATTGGAGTTGAATTCACCATGACATAATATTACTGATGACATAAGAATATTAATAAAATTAATAGCTTCTTCTATCATTAAAAAATGATTAACTTATCTTGTTAGAATTTAATAATTTGTTTCTTTAACTAAAGTTTAATGACTGTCATTAGTTAATATTTCAGATTAAATTCCTAATTGTAGCCATGGAAATTTACGAATTGAAAGTCCAAACCTTTCCCTTACCTACCCGATGCACCTCCATATGTACCATTCACACTCAGCAAACTTGTCTTAGATTACACTTAAACCATATTGTAATGCCGACATAGGTAGTTTTTGTAATAATTTTTTTGTGGAATATACAAAATTTTATTAAATAAGTTTTTTTATGTACTTATAGAGTAAATTGCGGATAGTGCAGAATGAAGAATTTCATTAAGTCAAAACTATTCCTGGAAGAAAGTTTCATAATTTTCATTGAAAATTCAGTACATTGATTTATATTAGGAACAATTTGAGAAATACGACAACCCCTCTTTAGATATGTCAGGTAACCTATTTCTCGCCTCTTCGTATCGCCTATTATATGAGCGCTCTTTCGTCGCTCTGATGGACATGAGAGTCCTAAATTTTGCCTACCCTTCATTTTATTTACCTAGGGTAGCAGTTATTTGCCATATAATATAAAGCAAACAGCGTGACACTAAATAATAATAATAATATTTTAAGCTTTAAATTATAGTTTTCAGTGAAGTTACATTCAAATGTTTATTTTCAGGAGAGTCTCTGTTATGGAAAGCTCGAAGTTACGGGGATGAAAATTTATGTAATAAAGCTCAAGGAATGAGAACGCCATCATATGATAGCTAGAGTCAACTTTCTCATTAGCTTATGTAGATTATATACGCAAATGATATGTTATACATTTGTATAAATGATTTATTTAATTTGTATATATAAGGTAAGTGAGAAAAGGTTACCATATTTGAATAAAAATGTAAGAGGAAAAGGTAAAAAAAATGACATTATCCTCAACACAATATCTCTTCTCTGTCTGTAGTCGTATAATAAATTAGGTACAATTTAATTCTCCAGTTATACAAAGTATAGGAGAAGTTATGTAATCGGTTTAGTTTTCATAGGAATTCCAAAAAAAAAAAAAATGTGAACATCCCGATAAAAATGAATGTATAGACACGAAATATTATATGGGAACCACCCCTTTACAAGACGACACCTATTTATGTCAGAGGAAACCTATTCGGAAACTGAATTTTTTTTCTAATTGTTCAAAAATTATAAAATAAATATAATAAAAAAATCTTATTTCATATTAAAAAACATTATCTGATACATAGCTTTCGTTTTTATTTTTATTTATTTATTTTTTTTGGGCTTTATGAACGGTGCATATTAGCCATGTCAATGTGTTATCTAGGTTAGGTTAGGTTTTATGACTCATGCCCGGGCTTTAACTACAAGGTTATATCGCCTACTACCAGAGCGCTCTTTCGTCACTCTGGTGGACATGAGCCCGACTCTACTGTGGGAGTCCAACATTTTGCCTACCCTAAATTTTTATTCACCTAGGGTAGGGGTCTTTAACGAGTACCTGACATCGTACAGGCTCGGGACCATCGCTTAACGTCCCATCCGAAGGACGGCGTGCTTAAGTTTATTTTACCTCCCAAATAAAATAAACTAAAAGGCCGCGGTCGGGTTTTGAACCCACGATCTTGAGCTCAGAAGGCAAGCACGCATACCACTGAGCTACCGGCGCCCTCCAAATGTGTTATCTAGTTATCTACGACATCCATGGCCTTCGGAGGGAGTTCTATATACAAAATAATAACTCACTGCCGGACGGGCTTCGAACCCGCACAAACCATGGTGAGACCATGCGGCCAAAGCCCTACGCTCTAGCCCGCACGGCCACCATGGCCCCCAATTGCTATTGTTATTTTGTTTTCTTTTTCTTTTCTGTATTTCGCACATAGTGACCTGAGGAAGGGACGTAAGAACGTTCCGAAATCTCGTCTTGAAAAAGATACTTCCAGAAAAGTTATCAAAATTTACCTTATTTGTTATCTTCATTTTAATGAAATTGAAAAATGTATGTACTTTTTTTATTATAAACTTTATTTATCTACAGTAGAATAATATTATTTTTTTGCTCATATTTTAAGTATTTATTTATTTTATTTTTTGGTAGTATTGTTAATTCCAATCACATGTGTTAATATCTGCTTATGTATATAGTTTATAAGCTATCTTAATATATAAGTTCTTATGATGTTTCCTATTAACATATTATGGTTAACGAAAATAATAAATGTTATTTATCTGAAGCCAAAATGAAGGAGAGGTTTGATGATTGCCGATGTAATAAATATATGGAAATTATATTTTATTTTTAAATTCAGAATCCGACACCTATTAATTTTTAGCGGAATACGACGGCGAGAAAGTGGAAATCAGAAGGTGGGCTCATCTCAAAAACCTCAATAATTACCTACCAACATAATGAATGTATCGACTCAAAAATGAAGAAACTCCTATGTAAGTCAACTATTGATTTTTAGACCAAACGGTCGATTGGTTTTTGTGATAGATTGAAAATTTAGTTGATTGATTCTTGCTGGGGAAGTAGTAAAATTTATTCAATATTATAAAATTGGAGTTGGCCCTATTTTATTCTATTCTTCTAAAAAGTGGTGCCACAAAACATACGTTTTTGGCAGAGGGCATTTCACATTTTACAAAATCATAACCAAACGTTCAAACAATCAGATCTATTTCGAAAACCAATTCGAATAACTCAAAACCAAGATTTATATTCTGTTTCTTTATTTAACATTTTCGAAAGAGAAATCAAAAGTTAGTCGTTCGTGATGAGCTCGTTGCAGGATTTTGATGTTGTTTTTATAATTAAGGAGGACCCCCCATCTGTGAGTATTGCATGAACCATTCGC
Organism: Aradus depressus; assembly: GCA_963662175.1. Taxonomy (NCBI): domain Eukaryota; kingdom Metazoa; phylum Arthropoda; class Insecta; order Hemiptera; family Aradidae; genus Aradus; species Aradus depressus. Next base: position 45,254,346 of record OY759215.1, read on the forward strand.
TCGAGCTACAGTTCGTGTGAGCTTGTCTGTCTGCATATGTGCAGGACGAAGATCTATTATCAATCGTTGAAATGTTTCAGAAACATAATTTACAATTACTTTTTTCTACTTTCTTATAAGGAACTAAATATGTATCTACTATATTACCTGTAGTATAAGGAATCCGAAATCGAGTTTTCAATGAATTTTAATATTTCAAAGTCACCTGAATATACTTTTCACTATGATGTCTGATTGGAACTTTGTGAGTGCGCTCACACAGAAAAAATTGTAGCTATGAAAGTTAAATTTGTAATGAAGATGTCACATGTGCTAACTTAGGTTTAATTAGAATTAGGCTAAAGTCGGACGAAAACAATTTCTATGTTTATTCTATTTGCAAAGCTGAGTAGAGTTATCAATTCAAAATTCGAGTTAGTAACTACGAGGTCATTCGCCTATTACGAGAACGCTCTTTCGTCGCTCAGGTGGACATGAGCCCGACTCTACTATGGGCGTCCTAAATTTTGCCTACACTGAATTTTTATTCACCTAGGATAGAGGTCTTTAATGAGTACCTGACATCGTACAGGCTCGGAACCATCTCTTTACGTTCCATCCGTACTCAAGGTTTTTTCACCTCATATATAAAAGACCTAAGACGCTTATGAGATCAGTAGGCTAGCACAATGCCGGCGGCCTCAAAAAATCGGTAGAGAACACCCAATTATTATGGGTATAGTTTACCAAATTTTGCCCGAGTGATATTGACTTTCGTCTGGAGGAAAACTGGTCTAGAGAAGCTGTTAGTTTGCAGTTTCTTATCAAAAAAACTTGCAGGTTAAGTGATTGTTTATGTCCATTATTTTTCTATTTAAAGTTTCTGAATGAAAAATAGAAAATTTTGTTTATCCGGATTCGGAAAATGTATGAAATGTTGACCTTGGCTATTATGGGTCTTATTTAGTTTGCCTTTACTTTTAGGTCAGGCCTCGCCACTGGTCCTAACCGGAGCTCTATTGACAGTATCATGAGGATGACTCTCAGGATGTTGGTTGAAGCTCGTGCCGGTAAGTGGCCGGATCGGATGATACCTCTAAGAGATCCTCGACCCGTGCTCTCGAGAGCTGTCAGTCTTCGCTGGAATCTCAAGAGGGATACGTATTTCTTTTTCACTTGTCCAAGTCTCTTGTCAGTTGAGCCTGTCTCTCCAGAATCACATCTCATTCCGTTCAAAGTAACCCATCAAGCCGTTATAGTTGTAACGTTAATGGAAAGTAATCCCAATTGTTCTTATAGTGTCTGTTAATACGTTACCGTCAAAGTTGCAACGAAAAGAATGTCTTAATAAACCAATAAGAAAGAAACCTGGGAGAAGCACTGACCAGCCCACGACCTCACAAGACACTTTTCAACATTAATAATAATGAGCTATTAATAATAATAATATCATGCTCTACATCAGGAGTGGCCAACCCGCGGCCCGCCTTGAATAATACTACGGCCCGCGAGATTCATCACAATTTTACAAAATATATTTTTGCACAAAACAAGTGCAAATACACGCATTGAGATCGATTTGCAAAAGCTCAAAAGCTAAGTGAAAGAGTTGAGAAACAAATATCTCACTAATTAAATATTATTCGATCATTTCATTATTATTATTATATTATCTATGTTTATAATATGTACGAATAATAATAAAAACAATAATAATAATTCATTCTGTTTTAAATTTTCACTCCAAAACATTTTGTAGTGGGTCCAAATCTAATATGGGGGTATATAATTTTATATGCGGCCCGCGGGATTATAATGCATTATAAAGATCATTTGGGTTGGCCAACCCTGCTCTACTTAGAAATGGCGTTAAAAATTAGAAGACGTTAAATAGAGTACAATTTTACTAGAAGAAATATATTTATTTGTTAATTAAGAGTTATGTTTTATTTCTTTGTATTTTATTATTATTATTTTCTTTTATTATTCTATTATTTTTCCATTTTTTTTTTTTTTTTTACGTTCAAAAATGTATATATCAGGCTAAACCCCTTCCTTAAAAGATGTATTTCCAAAGGGCTAATAAAGAATTGAATTGAAGTTGAATTAAGAGGGAAATAAACAATGTTATGATAAACCATTAAGAGAGAATGATCTCAAAGCGTCTTGGTGTCTTTTAAATAGCCATACTTATAATAAAACATTAAGAGAGAATGTATCTTAATAGATCTTAATTAAATAATGATAATAAACCAATAACAATTGTTATAATAATTCACCAAGAGAAAGTATATTAAAGTGTCTTAAATAACCACTATTATAATAAAACCAATATCCGTTGTTATAATAAACCAATAACAATTGTTATAATAATTCACCAAGAGAAAGTATATTAAAGTGTCTTAAATAACCACTATTATAATAAAACCAATATCCGTTGTTATAATAAACCAATAACAATTGTTATAATAATTCACCAAGAGAAAGTATATTAAAGTGTCTTAAATAACCACTATTATAATAAAACCAATATCCGTTGTTATAATAAACCAATAACAATTGTTATAATAATTCACCAAGAGAAAGTATATTAAAGTGTCTTAAATAACCACTATTATAATAAAACCAATATCCGTTGTTATAATAAACCAATAACCATTTTTATAGTAAATCACTTCATACTAATGGTATATGTACCACAGGTCAGATCGGATGCATCAGATAAGTACACGGGGTATACTTCAGCATCTTACGAATTGATAATTTGTCTGCTATTAGCACATATGCGGTTGAGTTAGGGTGGGTTGCTCTCGAGTGACGTCAGACTGATGTCGAGAGCTCTTGATTTCTTCAACTTGTAGAGAAGTCAATGGTGGCATTCTTAGTGGAAAGCACAGGTCAAGTCTAACGAAACAGCAGTCGTAAAATGCTCCGTTTCATAGCTGTGAACAGTAAACAATACTTTCAACAGTCCGTAGAAGTTGAATTGTGTTTGATTTATTATGAAAAACATCAAAAATTAGTCAAACTATTTTTTTAAATTATCGTTAGAGATTAAGAAGATTAAGAACGTTAAGAAGATGAAGAAAGTTTAGAGGATATTAAGACGATTAAGAAAGTTTAGGGAGATTAAGATGATTTTGGACATTAAAATTAAGAGAAGATTAAGGAGAGTAGGAGATTAAAAAGATTAACGTAAAACAGGGAGCTACAAAGAACACACGTTATATTATAGTGCACCCCATCTCTATTTGCAGAAATATGACCGAAGCAAACATAAAATTAATTGTTTAAATTAGCCTTACTTTAATTAAACACTATCTTTAACATACAAATAAAAATCACTGTTAGAGACACAATGATAATATTACCTATGGTCATGGGAAGTGGATTTGTTATAAACAAAATAAATTAAACAGGCTTCGCAACGAAACAATATCCAAAGGTAGCGGGCAAACTCGGCATGCAGTATCGATCTATTGATAAATCGAGTTGAACGCTTTGGGGTTATGTCAAAAAGTTGCCTGTGAGCGCCGTGTAGCTCAGAGGTAGTGTGCTAGCCTACTGAGCTGAAGATAGCGGATACGAAACCCGGCCGAGGTCCTTAGGTTTTTTATCTGGGAGATGAAAAGCTTTGAGCACGATGTCTTTCGAATGGGATGTTAAGCGATATTCTCGAGCATGTGCGATGTTAGGTAGTGCTTAAAGACCTCTACCCTAGGTAAATAAATATAGGTAAGAAAATTTAGGACTCCCATAGTAAAGTCGAGCACATGTTCACGAAAGAGCGCTCTGGTAATACACGATCATACGACAAGAGTTATAGCCCGGGCATGAGTCATAATAACTGCCTAACCTATTCCCTGTCTTCAGAAAAGTTCCAAATTTGAAAACAGATCTAAGAGCAATCTGACATGTTTATGGCGGGCCAGGTGAAATCTCTCTGTGGGCCGGATGTGGTGTGCTAAAGTGTAATATATTTACGTAAAATAGGTTTTTCACCTAAAAGTATTTTGAGATCAACCTTGCTTGATTATTAGAGGCAATTTAAAAAAAAAAAAAAAACTTTGGCAGCTGACTTTGACACATAGAATTCATTTGAAAGGATTAACACGAAGCCTATTGCTAATTCCGTCTGTTTGCAAAATGTCCTTTTTCTAAATTATGTCCTGGTTAAAAAATATAACTTGGACTAGGCAAAAAAAAGAGGGTAAAAACGCAGAAAAAAATTGGGTTTCCGCTAGCGACATTCTCTGTATTTTTTTTTTTTGGTAAATTTTTTTTCTTCAGTCTGTTTTTGTATTTAAATTTAGTACACTGCTCGAAATCGTGAGTTGTTAGCTTAGCTGTACCCATGACAAGTTAATTGGGTTCGAAGTAAAAGGACATTCAGTGGAAAAATATGAGATCTGGGACCAGGCAAATTGAATTAATCCAGTGGGAAGAGGGGTACCGACGGTGTCATAACTCGTTCCAAAAAGGAAGTTTTCTGGGGACCTGCTACCGAATAGTTGGCCAACTCAATCAAAGAATGTCGGGAATTTTTCCCGTCAAAGGAAACACCTAAATTGGGTAGCTTGGACTCCTTTCGTTATAAACTAACACTTCCATTAACGCCGTCTTGAATAGGATGGTTCAAGAGAGGGGACTCTATATATCAGAGAAGGAGGTCGGATACTTTGGAAAGAGACAAAAGTTATTTGTAAATAAAAAATAGGAACCGTTTTCAGTGTGTTGAAAATTGGATTTAGTATAAGGAAGTATTGTAATCGTACGAAATTCCGAGATCGAGTTTTCAACTGATTATCACGTTTCAAGGTCGCCTGAATTCGTTCTGACCATTTTTGCGATGATGTTTGTTTGTGCGTGTGTGTGTGTGTGTTAGTTAGTTATTCTGATTCATGCCCGGGCTTTTAATATCGTCTAGTGGACATGAGCCCGACTCCACTATGGGAGTCTAAATTTTGCCTAATTAACGAAATTTTTATTCTCCTAGAAGGGGTATATCGTACAGGCTAAGGAACATCGCTTAACGTCCCATCCGAACGATAGTGTGCTTCAGGGTTATCATTTTATTTTAAAAAAAACTAAAGGCCTCGACCGGGATTCGAACCCGCGATCTTGAGCTCATTAAGCAAGCACGCATACCACTGAGCTATCGGCGCTTCTGTGTGTCTATGCGTGTGTGTAGGTAATTGGAAAATTCTGAGCGCTCTAACTCACAAACGATTGTATCTATGAACTTGAAATTTCGCCTGCTTTGCCAGATGGTGCCGATGGAGAATTGTGTGTGCTTTAACGCAGAAAACTGAGACCACTTATTTTATATGAAATGTGATTTTTCGCAGGTCGTCCGTTTTTTGAGGTAAGTGCCGTAACCCGACCTGAAATGCATTTTGAAACCCATATTTTTAGACGTTTCCTTGATTTAATTCTAAAATCATCTTATCTAATCATCCACCGTAGGTTCATTTCCAGGGGGACCGTGCAGTATGTGACGGCCATGATGATCTTATTTGAACACTATCATTCAACAATGGTAGCATGATTGTCTACTGAGATCAAGATCCCCTGTACGGAACCCGGTCGAGATCCTTAGGTTTTATTTGGACGGTAAAAAGCCTTGAATTCACTGCCCTTCGGTAGGGCCGTTAAGAGATGATCCCGAGCATTTACGACGTCAGAAAGATCTCTACCCCACGTAACTAAACCTAAGTAGGCAAAATATAGTACTCTCTCAGAAGAGGCGGGTACATGTCCACTAGAGTGACGAAAGAGCGCTCTGGTAGTAGGCGACATGAGTCACAATAATTAAACTAGGTGTGAAATGCATTCTGCTGCTTGCAAAAACTGAGCTGAGTCAGGCATATCTGTATAAAAAATCAGTTAATGTTTTAATAATTATCAGTAACTTCTCACCTTATCTTTAGGAATACCTATATTAATACTTTAAATAGATTTCAATTGAATTCAATGGATTTTTTCTAGCCTTTTTGCAGACAACAACAGCTGTGAATATTTTTATCGAAAAAAAGTCGAAGTTTGTACGTTAGAACACTGAAAAAAACGGCTCAAAAAAAGTGGTGTCCGATGGTAAACCGAAAAGGGCTTCGCCCGGAGTTTTACATTTCAAATCGAAAAATTATATTTTGCGCGAGAATTTTGTCTCTCAATTGATTTCAATGGGGATTTCGTTTTTCGGTGATTATTCCTCCGTGGTATATTCGATTTCAGATTTTTTTAGTAGTAAACCATGGTCACCGTGTCCACTACCATCGTGGCACATTTCAATGTGATCGGTAAAGGGGTTTAGGAGGAGTACGAGTACAACGAAATACATGAGTCGCCTAAGAAAGAGCTTCGTAAACTCAGCTCAGTAACTCCAACAATAGTCGATATATATAGACTTTGAAAGTGTTGAATTCATTAATCATATAATCAGTCCAAACTGAGACAATTAACGATATCTTGAACAATAATCAAAAGCGTTCATACCAATTGAAAAATACAATAAAAAATACTGTTTTAAATGTGGATGGCTCGAGCCATTTGGGGAATATGAGAATGCTATAGTTGGAAGAAGGAGAGAAAACAGGATTGAGGGTGCCCTGAAGGAAGCAATAATTCGTGGTCGGGTCAGGTAAGGATGATAACATGATATTAACCTTGTGGCGAGGCGCCGATCGATTAACGAGATCCACCCAACTCCTTATTGGGGAATTAAGACCGGTTTCCACCGTAGCAGATGTATCAGGCAAAAGGCCAATAATAAGGGAGTCTCAGCCTCAGGAGGTAGCTACCACGATGGATGTTGAGCATCTCAACAAATACCATTCTGCCAAGGGTTACTATCAAAAAAATATCGTATTCGTAATATACTTCCTCAATATGAAATAATCCATTACGTCTCGCTCTCCCTTTAACCCTCCTAATACCAGGTGAAGAAGAAAACGTCAAGTACCACATGGGGTCTTTAAAGACCACACGCTATTTTTACTGCTAGCGCCATTTTATGTTGCTATTTTCTCAACAAATAATTGTTACCCTTCATTTGGTCTATGCTGAAAAAGCAAAACAACACTCTTGTGACGATCCGACACTTGAGAGACTAGTGTTACCTCAGATAGGAAGCCAAAATTAGAGAAATGCAATAGGAATCAGCTTCATACTAGCAATCATGACACAATAGAAACTAATTTCCGCAATTTTTTTTAACAAGATCTTGTGATTTTGTACAACTACCCGCTGGGGTCACTTTAAATCCCGAACACATTTTTGGAGCAATTTACCTGCGTGAAAATTCTACGATAAACTTTTCTCATATAATAATTATACCCTATGATTCCTGATAGATTGAAGAAAAAACTCGTTAATCTTCCGGAGTTTTGGTCTTCATTTTATGTGTTTTTTATGTCAAAAACTCCACTTGTGGGGTCTGAAATGACCAATCTTTCAACCGAATTTGGGCTAAAAATCGATAGTTGAGTTGAGACCCCCTCTGATCTATCCTTTTTCTTGGGCCGATTTGGTGAAAAATTAATAGGTGTCGATCTTATAGGGTTTTTAATTTATATATAAAGTTTTGTGTCAATACATTCACTATGACAGCAGTTATTGGTGGTTTTGTGTTAGGCCCTTCTCCTAAATCTCCCCTTTCTTTGGTCGATTTGGTTGAAAATCAATACGTGTCATTCTTATGTGGTTTTATATACACATATGAAATTTCGTTTCGATACATTTAATTTATCGGGAGTTATCGTGTTATCAAACACACTATACCGAAAGAGTATTGTCCCACTCAACACATCAATAAACATATAAAACCTTATAAGAACGACACTTATTAATTTTCTGCAAAATTGGCCGCGGGGGAGAGGGGATCAGAGGAGGGGGCTCGACTGAAATACCCAAATAACTGCCAATGTAATGGATCGACACAAAATTTAGTATGATTCAGAAGCCTCTATGTTACCATTGATTTTTAGCCAAAACGGTAGAGCGAAAATATAGTTGATTAATTCGGCTGGGGAGGTACATTACCACTGGTTTACCTACGATTTTCTTCCTCTACTTACAGCCCCGGCCTACCTAAAATGGGCCAGTGTCACCGCGGATTCTATTCTCTTGGTCAAGTATGACCCACTACCGGGTGACAAAATAACTATAGCTATTCGTATTGGCGGGGGGAGAGGCGGCTTAACTAACCTTCAATAACAATAGGAAAAAAATAAATAAAGTAGGTAGTATTTGCCCCAAGGCACTTGCCGTATGTAGTTTGGTCTGTCAATGGATATGCAAAGCAGACACAAGGGTTCTCAATGACCTCGCACCTGATCCCAGATCACGTTTGAAAGTGAACTCAAGGCTTCGGTTATGACCTGACAACCCCTTCGGTTTCAACAGCTCATCATTTTTGGTATCTATTTGAAAAAGTGCAAACCATCTACCTGCCCTTTAAACTTGAATCCAAAGAAGAAGAAAAATATATATTTTGTAAGAATATTTTCCAACATGCAGCGGTCAGATAGAATACGTTTCTCCTTCAAAAAACCATGCCACCTAATTATGTTAGGGTTCAAGCCACCCATCGCCAGTGGCGAAACTGATAAAATATAAATATTTTCCAACATGCAGCTGTCAGATAGAAGACGTTTCTCCTTCAAAAAACCATGCCACCTAATTGTGTTAGGGTTCAAGCCACCCATCGCCAGTGGCGAAACTGATAAAATATAAATATTTTCCAACATGCAGCGGTCAGATAGAAGACGTTTCTCCTTCAAAAATCCATGCCACCTAATTGTGTTAGGGTTCAAGCCCCCATCGCCAGTGGCGAATCTGATAAAATATAAATATTTTCCAACATGCAGCGGTCAGATAGAAGACGTTTCTCCTTCAAAAAACCATGCCACCTAATTGTGTTAGGGTTCAAGCCACCCATCGCCAGTGGCGAAACTGATAAAATATAAATATTTTCCAACATGCAGCGGTCAGATAGAAGACGTTTCTCCTTCAAAAATCCATGCCACCTAATTGTGTTAGGGTTCAAGCCCCCCATCGCCAGTGGCGAATCTGATAAAATATAAATATTTTCCCTCCCAACAATACTAGTCATGTTTATGATACCTGGATGAATGAAGAATTTCAAATAACTATGCATGTGGTGTCGACAGAAATTTATTTCTCATATTACAGGGCCTGTAACCTAATTTTTTTTGATGTTATTTAAATTATAAAAACACATTGGGCTTGGAAATTTAATAAGGAATGTTTTTAATAAGAACCAATATTTTGATAGGATTAACCGTTTTTGCATAAATCAAGCAAACGTCAAAAAATATGGGTTTAATTACGAAATTTCTGGACGTTTTTCGGCATGTATCTCTCAAACTGTACGACCTACAAAGAATCGAATTCTATATAAATTGTGCCTTTTATTTTTTCCAACAACTTTTACTTGAAATGATTTTTGATTATATCATAAATATAAATTTTCAAGAGGTCGCCGGTAGCTCAGTGGTATGCGTGCTTGCCTTCTGAGCTCAAGAACGTGGGTTCGAAACCAGACCAAGGCCCTTAGTTTATTTTATCTGGTAGGTAAAATAAACTTAAGCACGCCGTTCTTCGGATGGGACGTTAAGCGATGGTCCCGGGCCTGTACAATGTCAGGTACTCGTTAAAGACCCCTACCCAAGGTGAATAAAAATTTAGGGTAGGCAAAATTTAGGACTCCCACAGTAGAGTCGGGCTCATGACCACCAGAGTGACGAAAGAGCGCTCTGGTAGTAGGCGATATGACCTCGTAGTTAAAGCCTGGGCATGAGTCACCTAACCTAACCATTTTAGAGGGAGAGCGAACACTTAGTTGATTAATCCGAACTAGTGATATACATTGCCGGTGATTCACCGACAATTTTTTTTTTTTTTAATTTTCATTTACAAAATTCTCAGGAATTCCCTCACTATTTTCGAGCTTTTCACTTTTTAAGTGTTACTAATTTCTCAAATCCATCATAGTTATGTGATTCATTAACTAATTGAAATTCCGGTTGTTGGTCTAAAAATCTTGATTAAATTCCTAGTCTAATCCCTTGTATTCAGATCGATCAGAACGAAATTCGATTTTCGTAACTGGTTGCTTCCTGTGGATCTAATCCTAATCCCTATCCATGAAAGCCAGCTGTCTAAATTTAAGAAATGACAATATTCACCGAAACCATTCTTATTCATTATAAAGAGATGATAATCCGGAATTAATGAAGCTTTTCGATCTTCTAAAGTGTTTATTAAAATAAAAAGTAAATTAGTTTAAAAGGAAAAAAATATATATTATATATTAATAAATAGCAAAGACCTTTAAAATGCCTGGTAGTTTCTTATTCGATGTCTGATATATCTTAAATATTTCTAGTTTTCCAATTAACGAAGAGTAACTTTAACGAAGTAATTAATGTTTAAGAAACAAGATGGGAGCCATCTTTAACACGTTTAGTTCATATACCATCTCAAAAAAGCCTTCTTCGGTGGTCACGTAATATTAGTTTGAAAGAAAAAAAGAATAAAGAATGAAATGAAAAATTGCGCCACACCAAGCTGAACCAACCAACGGTTTTAACAGCAGCAATAATTAATCTGTACCACTCTATCTTCACTGATAGATAAAATATGTATTATTGAGAGCTGTATTTATTGAGAAGGAATCTATCAATTAATATATAGAATTAAAAGTGGATTTATTGTTAATATTAAAAGTTCAAAAGGTAGTTTAATTTAAGGAACTAGAATGATGATCATTAAATATAAAATCAAAGTAATTTATAGCTACTGTTTAAATAATTAAAATAATAATAACCACAATTAATGACAATTGTAACAATATAAATATTATCTAGAGGGAAAATTATGGAAGAGACGTTTACAATTTATTTTATAGCTGTAATTTTCTGGTGATCTAATATCTGTAGTCACAGGGAATAAATTCGTAACTTTTCAAGGCAGCACTTTTTTACTTTTGCATTAATCGTTTAAATCCAGTTTTTGGAATAAATAAATTATGTTTGCATCATTATTAATCATATACTTTCTAAATCTATAGGAGTGAATGAAAATGAATATTGTTAATTCTTTCTTGGATTTTCCTTAGTTGCCTAATCATTCCCCATCACTTACCTAATTATTGACCACACTTACCTAATTTTTATACACATTTACCTAATTATTAACCATACTTTTTTGAAATACTTGTGAATGATGCCTCTCTAAAGTTGAGCAAGTTGACACACCCTCTTCACTAGGAATAGTTCTGCCGTAGTAATAAATGGTTAAATGCAGTTGTCTCGTGAATGATTTCTCAAAGTAGTAGATTCAGTTGATTTAACCGAGAACGTACACAATTTTACGAGGTACCAAAAAACTCACATCATTATAATTCCGAAGGTATTAGAGTCCTGAGCTGCCAAATTCTTCACAGTGATTCTGTGTATTTGATAAGTTGACATAGCGATAACTCTCCCTCCAAAGCCAATCGAACATTTGGGCTGAAACTCGATATTTGACTTACATAGTGGCTTCTAAATCCTCATATTAAATTTTTTGTCGATTCATTCAATACATCGGCAGTTATTGGAATTGTTGAGTTGAGCCCCCTCTGATCCCCCCTCCCCTTCGGCTGATTCCGCTGAAAATTGATATGTGTCGCCCTTATTGGGTTACAATACATTCATTACAACAACAGTTATTACAGTTTTTGAGTTTAGCCTCTCCTAATCCCCCCTTTTCTTTGTCCTACTTGACTGAAAATCAATAGGTCTCGTCCTTAAAGGGTTCTGAATACATATGAAATTTTTTGTTGACATATTCATTCTATAGAGAGGTAAGAAACTCAAGTGAAAATTTCATCTTGTAAAACTTAGGCCCCCAAGTAAAAAGGCCACACTTTTTGCCCGATTCCGACCAAAATCTAATCAGATCTAAGTTAGCACACAATGGATTGTGGGCTAGATGGCTCACAAAACTCCTCCAAAAATCTTGAAAAGTGAAAATCCGTTAAAAACTCGATTTCGGATTTCTACACGATTGCTTGGTCTATTTTGCACGATTACAATACCTATTGTAATAAACATATAAAAATATGTTTATTATTAAAAACTCATGAAATAAAACGTACTTTACATATTCAGTGATTATCACATTAATCGGTAATAATAGGGGCGAGGCCACTGATCTACGGATCCCCGAGAATTACTGTCATGTCTGCTTTTCTGGTTACTGTAACTGTTGTCAGAGAAAAACATGATAATTAGACAGACGTAGATATATCAAAATGTCGTAAGTACATATTTATTACAAACAGTGTTGTCATCCATGTACAGGTTGGCCTAGTGTTGGGTGAGGGTCAATCAAGACCGATCGTGAGCAATGAATCCAATACTATGTTACATTAATTTTAAATTAACATTATGTTGGGCCAATCATATTACATTATCTTGAAGTATTCTCTAAGTAATGTGAAAGTGTGTCTCCTAAATTCTGTATTGTCATTTATCATTGAAAACAATATCTTTATTAAAAATGAATTATTTAATCAGGTGCATTATAATGATGAAGGTAAGCCGGAATAGATTCCTAGGTGGTCACAACATCCGCAGTCTCGGGAGGATGACAGGCCACCAGGCTGCAGCAATGTCGAAGGCACGGAGTGCATATTTGCCTCCGTCCTCTTCCACATCCGCTTTGAGCCTCCTCAGTGGACTTTCCCTTCACATGGGACAAGTACGCATGGACCTAAACGAAATTATGTTGAAGAAGATTTTCAAGCACCTTACCGAACAAAGGGGAGTAGACTGATTGATCTATATTGTTTCCATGCTCTCGGGAAGTGGCCCCGCCACAGGCAGGCGTTTTACAGATGCATCAGATCTGACTTGATAGTAGGGAAAGCTTTCTTGGTCATGGCTGCGTCTATAAGAACAGTTTCAGGGGCGTCACTACTCTTCTGTTTCCCGACCGCTAAGTTCAAATCGATCACAGAGCGAGAAGACTTCTTTCAGCATCCTCCAGAGAAATGGCGTCTCAGGTGGATGCTACGGGGGCCTATCAGTGGCAACTTGGTAGGGTATCCCCCACGGATTTTTTTAACTCTCGTCCTCGATGAACTTTTTCAAGCTTTTTTTTTTTGCGATTTCTATTATCATATATATAAAGCTGAAAATGTCTGTGCGTTGTACCGCTATAACTCACGAACGGCTTGATGGATTTGATTAATTTTTTTTTTTATTTGTTCGTCATCGTCTGTGGAAGGTTATAGGCGTACTAGTACCTCAATATCTGGTCCATCCCAGCATCCACCCACGCAATCTTTGTAACTCAAAAACCACAGCAATGATTACTGAGGAATTTTTTTGAATAGATAAGTTTTATCTACCGGAAGGTTAAGGTCTATTTTTTAATCAACCCCTGGTCCATCCCAGCATCCACTCACGCAATCTTTGTAACTCGAAAACCATTGCAACGATAAATGAGAAATCTTTTTGAATAAATTAGTTTTAGCTCCAAAGCTAGCGTTACTACAGTTGAAGGACTAAAATTATAACATCATGAATGTACTATTGAAGAATTGAAATGGATTCGAACGAAAGATATTAGGAGAAAAGTCAAAGTTCCCCGGGCAAAGCCGTGTATTACTGCTAATCTTATCATATGCCTTGCTTAGCTTACTGTACTCCAAACAAAGAGCCGCCTGTGTAATATGTCCGTGCTTCGTAAGCTTCGTGGGCCTGAGGCTTAAGCGTCATGGTAGATCCGCCATTGCCCACTGATGTTTAGAGCTGCCGTGATCCCAGTCAGTGTTTTTAATTTATTTTACATCTCCTACTATACGCTGTATAGGGTAAGTTACTTAATCGATCAGAAAGTCGATGTTTAGTATTCACTGGAATTATATGCTTTCTGACCCACTAATTCTCATAATGAAAAAAAACAAACCTGTCTGTCGTATCATTTATGTAAATCAGAGCCCCATTAGATCAACTATTGATTTTCAGCCAAATCGGTCAAAGGGAAAGAGGATTAGGGGGAGGCTCGACTCCAAAACTCTAATAACTGCCGGTGTAATGAATGTATAAAATTTAGTATGAGGCATCAGAAGTCCCTATGTAAGATATATATTGATTTTTCGTTCAACCGATCGACCGAGGGACGGTGCAAAAATGTTTTAGACTCCCAAGGGGTCATGAGAAAGTTTAAGAAACCCTAATTTAGAATAACTATTGTCATCATTGCAACATCATGCTATTCTCAAAATTCGACATTAGTATTCAGACATTTTTGAATGTGACAATGAGCAATCAATTTTTTCCGGATCAGCTGTAAGAAAGGAAATTAAAATGCAGTAATACAAAAATTAGATTAGACAAAGGTACTAATTAGACGTTGGCAACATCCTACATGGAGTGCAGATACATGATATGCATCGGTATTGATTGTTTATACAGCTTTAATTATATATTGCAGGGAAGAATGTATTCATGTAAGTAGGCTGAATTAGGGCACAGCAGGATGTCCTCAGGAAGTCAGGAGGGATCTGCCAGAGTTCGAGGCAACAATTCGGCATCCCCAACCATCTGTCCACAAACTACAAAAATAATCTAAAGATATAAAACATAAATATATATCTGTTTTTCTTGGCAATATTGCTTGACAATTCCTCGATTCCACCCCTTTATTAAACCGAGAGTTGACCAGCACACATTGCAGAACGCTGGAGTTGATTTAGTGCTCTCAACCGATATTAAATCCTAGAATACAAAGACAAAGAGTAGTAAGAGATAATTAAATATACATTATTAATATATATATCTTCAAGGACAGCCAAAACATCAATAAAACACAAGAAAAAAAATTGATTTGGCTGTTTGTCGTATAGCTGATATTTTTATATTATTTCTTAAATATTTATTTTTTATTCTGTATATGATATTATTTTCTAGTGAATCGGTCAAATCTGCTAAAGAGACGGGGGAGGGGCTTAATCCAAAACCTTCAATAACGTAATTATCGACACGAAATTGTTTATGTAAATACAAAACACCATAGTAACGACACAAATCAATTTTTTGCAGAATCCGCGAACGGAAAATGGGGAATCAGAGGAAGGGGACAACTAAAAAAAACTAAAAATTCAACCAAATCAGTAAATTGATTTCAGAGGGAAAATGAAAACTTAAATGATTATATTCGCCCTGGGGAAGTACATTGCTGGTGAGTCACAGATATCTTTTTGACTCCCCCCCCCCCCCCCCCCCCCCAATCCCCCTCCACTTCAGAAGATGAAAATAAATGAAGGAGAAAAGAGTGTGAAAAAAAAAAAATGCAGAAAGGAAGACGTGTTACACATTGTGGTTGGTTTAAGAAAGTTCTGTAATGGCCAAATAATTTATTTTGCCAAAATATTTTATTTTTTAAATGAATATTTATTAATATATATTTTTTTATAATTGTTGTTGTTATTTTGTTTTCTTCCTCTTTTCTATATTTCGCACATTTTCACCTGATGAAGTAAGACCGTCCCGAAATGTCGTCGTGAAAAATACACTTTCAGGAAAATTATAAAAACATATTACCTTAATTTTAATTAAATTAATACAATTATCTACTGTTTTTATTAATACATAATATTATTTTATATTTTCAAGTATTTATTTATTCATTTCATTTTAGTTTTTAGTAGTATTGTTAATTCTAATCACATGTGTGTCTGTTTGTGTATCTAATTTATAAGCTATCTTTTATGTACTTTTGTTCTCATAAAATATTTTCCAAAAAACCAAATTTTGGTTTAGTGAAGCGAGTGCAAGAGAGACCTAACTAAAGTGAGATGGAGAAAGAGAGAACTGTAATAGTGATTAGTATTTGGGTGGGGAGGATCGTGTGGGCCGAACTCTGTGGCTACTGAATTACAAATTACAGCACGCCGGCCGTTTGTATGCGCTCCCCCTCCTGTCTGTATGCAAATCTAGGAGGCTGCACACGATCCAATGGAGTAACCAGCAACAAGAGCGGGGAGCAAACTGGATCTGGCATTTTTATAATGAATTGATTCTCTTGATGAAGAGGAAAGTGATTTATAGACGTTCTGTGCTCTCAACTCTTTCTAGATAACTTTAGGCTAGAAACGGGAAAATACGGCCCGGGGATCAGCTCAATGCGACCCTTGGAAGGATTTGAAAATGAGAAAATCGACAAATTTTCAGTGTAAAATAAATGAAACATTTAAAAAAACAACCTGCTTAAAGATTATTCTCTCTCCCCCTCTCCCCTATAAAAAACATTTCATGCTGGCATTATTTATATGAAAGTAACTATGAGTTGACTCAGTGGTTTTTTTTGTACAGCGTAATTGTGAGAGACTTTCATATACCCAATAATGGAGGGGGAGAGAGTGATCTGAAGAGTGGGTCCTATACGTTGGTCCTATACCAATGAGAGAGTCCTGTAGGAATGGTACTAACCACGTTGGTCCGAAATGTTGTATCTAATTTTGCCAAACCAGATTTATTCACCTAGGGTAAGGATTTTTAAAGAGTACCTACTTCACATTCGTACAGGCTTGAGATGAGACCATCATTTAACGTCCCTACCTCCTAAATCAAAAAACTTAAGTCGGGTTACTTTTTGTAGTTAGGATAAGCAATCTTTGAGATGTTATAACTCTGTGCACTTTGACCTTTTTCAAATTTGTGGAAAATTATTTAGAAATTTCATAAGGAACATTTTTATAATGTTCCGTTGATCCTATTCGTAGAACCAACGGTTTTCGCATGAATCAAGCAAACGTTTAAAAAAATTACTTGATACATAATATGCATCGGATTAACGGAAAACAGCTCAACTAATTTGGCTGATAAGTTGTCTCCGGAATCTGACATAAGTTTCACCCCTTTATCTCCCATATGACTGAATTTGACGTCACCAAATCGAATTAATCTAACGTATATAAAAATTAAAGATATTGGCTACAATTCACCTCCTCAATGAACAGCCAAATGCCAACAGGGGTAGTAAGTGATATTAAAAGACTGTCAGCTCTTTACTTTATGACCCAATGTTTGAGCAATAGATATAACTGTAGAGGACTGAATGACATGCAGTTAACTTTATGAGAGTCCCCGACACAGGAAGATATGATAGTTCCAGAATGGTGGGTGGTTCCAAGTAGCTAGCCCCATAAATATACCCATGTTAGTTCCCTGAAATTAGTGCCATTAATTAAGTGGTACGAGCACTGTCGACAGTCCCCACTTCCATATATACCAAGAACTCTGAAGACCGCTTCAGTCTCCATACTTGGACAAACTTAAAGCTTCTAGCTGCACTAGTATTCCATAGAGAAATTTATAATTACTAAAAATCTACTCACTATTCTACTTGTTAATACTATCGTAAATAAAGAATGAGGAAGTACTCTTTTCGAGGGCGCCGATAGTTCAGTTGTAGCGTGCTTATCTAATGAGCTCAAGATCGCGAAACTCAGCCTAAGCTTTTAGGGTTTTTTAAATGGGATGTGAAAAAACTTGGACCACGTCGGATGGGATGTTAAGCGATGGTCTCGAGCATGATCATGTTTAAGACCCTTAACCAAGGTAGGCAAAATTTAGGGTTCCCACTATAGAGTCGGGCTCAATCCCAGCGACGAAAGAGCGCTCTGGTAGGCGATATGACTTTATGGTTAAAGCCTAAAATTTCCTGAGAGAGCTTAGCTAAAAATTACATACATGTGTTATATTAAAAATAGAAATAAATACCGAATACTTTTTTTTTTTCGGTGTCCACCATTGATCACCATATCCCAGGTAGGTTGCCAAAAAATGCTCAGTACATACTATGTTGGGTCCGCACAATTTTGACCAAATAATTTAGACAAATTTACAGTTAGATGTTGTACGAATTTTCCATCAGATGAATTATCCATTAGAAGAATTCCTCCCCACAGAATGCCAGGTGCTCCGCAGAAAAGTGCGATCTAATGTACCTAATTAGAAAAAAATATAATACATAAAGACAACTCCCACCACAGACAAACATTACAGTCAAGACAAGGATATAGACAGCTTCAGTTCCCAGTCAAATGTTATTCGGATTCGAATTACGCTTTCTTAAAGTATGGACTCCAACGAATGCAGCCAATCGGCGAAGTATAAGAGTTTAGCATATACTCGTCGTGCGCGTCAACAGAGAACGCGATTACACGGCGGTGCAATGTTTACCTAAAATAAAAAGTAAATAAAAATTGAGGATACTTACTACTACTACTAATTGTATAAGACAGGATGACTAGACTGATGAAAATTTTAATTGTTGATTTAAATTTGTGTTGATTATTTTGTTATAACATACTAATATTTTGTGTATGATAGCTGGTTGTTAATTATGAAGTTTAATTAAATTTAAACTAAAAATATGATATTTCACAATCTAAACTATTGTTTTATTATCTCGGTCGAGTTTACCGGCTGCCTCCCCCCCCCCCCCCCCCCCCCCCTCACCCCAGCCCCCTCCTGAGAATAATGCTAGCTACGCCAATGCCTAGGACTAACGTTGAATACCACTGCCTTAAGAAGTAATCCAAGAGAAACAAGGCAAATCGTTAGAACTACGTTATTTTAGCATGTTAATTATTTGGAAGGAACTGTACCGGACCGTAGTTAGCGATAGCATGGTGGCATGTATAAATAGGCAAGGGAGTGACCAAAGGGAGAAGAACGACTAGATATGTCCAGGGATGGTCACTATACGGGGGACCGAGTCAAATAAGGTGGAGCGTGTTCACCGAGCGTACACATATGGAAAGAGGATTCTAGGTTCAATGTTCCCCGCTCGCCGCTCCTCCACCATTGAAATATGTCGAACAGCAAACACACACGACCCACTTCCTGCATTTATTCAAATAGGGCAATCCAAGTACCCAGTTTGGTCAAGGATTTTTGCATATTTTCTGTACAACATGCATCCAAAGTCATAAACCTGTAGAAAAAGGTACATATATGGAAGTAAGTTGTGCAGTTGATGACAACTTAACTAGTACTCTATGTTATACGGAAAATCAGTACCTAATGAAGTTAATAAAAGCAACAAAGCTTTTCCCCCCGATATCGGTCAATTGGGTTTTGTGTTCAAATATGAAATTTCATGTTGTTGTAATTACATTTGCAGTCATTGGGGTTCCTCCTCTGATCCCACCTTCTCTTTCGCCGATCCCGCTGAAAATTGATAGCTGTTGTCCTTATGGGGTTTTGGCAATACATATACAATTTTGTGTCGATATACTTATTCTATCAGTACTTATTACAGGTTTTAATCTTATGATTCACAATTAATATCTGAAATTAATATAAGTATACCGAACCAGAAGATTATGATTATTTTGATTTAAATTTTAAAGGTCAAAGATATATATTTATATTGAAAAGATCCTTTCTTGTTTGTGAATTAAATTCATTATGTAGGTACTTAGGCGAAGGTATAATTTGCTTTATAAACAAGTTGTAATTGTATTCTTTTGTTCTATACTAATATATAAATTATGGCGACTATACTCTGACGGTCATCTGACCAAGAGGTCATCATTGGTATAAGATTTTTGATTTTCGAATTATTTGTATATGTGTATTTTATTTATAAATAAATAAACAATAATAATAATAATTAAAGTTTTTGTGCTAAGCCCCATCTTTATCCAACCTTCCTTTTGGCCCATTTAGCTGAAAATCAATAGTATTTCTTATGAGGTTATGGATACATATAACATTTCGTCTCAATAACGACCTTCTATTGGCAGTTATTGATACTCACAGACATAGACAGATAGGAATTCATTTTTTCATTTTGTTGTTATCTTCCTGTGGCGTTACGGTCCTGGAAGAACCCGGCCCTCCGATACAATCCTCCTCCGTTCGTTTCGATCAGAAGCCTTTTCCCTCCATCCTCTGACGCCCAACATACGGAGATCCGCCTCGACGTTGTCCAGCCAACAATGTCTAGGCCTTCCTCTTCTCCTGGCACCGCCTGGCCTATCTTAGAGGGCCTGTTTAGGGAGTCTTCCTCCTTCCATTCTCTCTACGTGGCCCAACCAACGTAATCTCGCCTGCTTGATCACGGTCAGCAAGTCGGACTTCCTGTAGAGGTTTCCGGAGTATTTTTCCGTTCCCGTAGTAGCAGAGTCTTTTCATTTTCTTCTGTCAACGCCCAAGTTTCACCATTGAAGGCCTTATTGGACGGATTATGGTTTTATAAAACTATCCCCAGTTATCAAGGGGTCAGTCTGGTTTCAGTCGAGTTTACAAATGGCGGTTGGTTCAACAAAAACGGAAATACAAGCAGCCTGTTTTTTTCTAATTCTACAGCCAACATAATTATTGTCATTTCCTCTCCCAAACTACCATTATAGTAGACAGTTTTATTGATAATCATAAATATTCATTTAATTTACTGTCATTAAATTGTTAGAAAAATTGATCAATAAATTAGTAAGTTATGTTGCGTAATGTCGTTAAAACGATAAACAACCATCATTCATGATATTAAATAATAAACTCCTGACAGAATTAAACATAATTGTTTTTAAAAAGAAAAAAATGAAAATTATTTCGTGAAAGAATGAAAGAGAATAATATTTTCACTTTTGGAAAGGGCCTCTAGAAGTAAGGAACTGAAGTATGTCTCGTGTTCAATGTGCTTAGGAAGGTTTTCTTGAACCTTATTTATACCAATTAGAGAAGGATTAACTAAAGTTGTAATAAGAAAGAGGAGGGATCAGGCTTTTGGTCGAAGAAAACAAACTTGTAGAATTTCTTCCAAGCTTTCGGCACTGTGTGTGCCTTCTTCAGGGCCTGCATTGACATATCTACATTATTAGTGAGTTTATAAAAATTTATATATGAGTGAAAAGTTAGAAATAATTAAACTAAAACCAAAAACAAACAAGCAAACGTAAAAAAAAATTGTTATGTGGTGTAATCGCTAATAATTAAAATAATATCTCTTTTTCCCTTCTCAAAATTATTTCATACTAGGTTAGGTTAGGTTTTATGACTCGGACTTTAACTACGAGATCATATCGCATACTACCAGAGCGCTCTTTCGTCACTCTGGTGGACATGAGCCCGACTCTACTGTGGGAGTCCTGAATTTTGCCTACCCTAAATTTTTATTCACCTAGGGCAGGGGTCTTTAAAGAGTACCTGACATCGTACAGGCTCGGGACCATCGCTTATCGTTCCATCCGAAGGACGGCGTGCTGGGAGATAAAATAAACTTAGAGCCTCGGTCGGGTTTCGAACCCATGTTCTTGAGCTCAGAAGACAAGCACGCAGACCACTGAGCAGCCGGCGCTCTCATTCTTCGGGGCTTTATAACTTGGTCTTATTGATCCTACTCGTATCTCAAATCGTATTTAAAAACTTACTCGCTCATTAGTAAGATACCCTCTCTATGTACTGTACGTAAGGGTGGTAGTCAGGTCGCCAACCACTAAGGTCGGTTTCAGCTGATTCTTCCAAAAGGCTTTTTCAATCTTTCGAAAGCCACCTCGATATCAAAGAAGTATCTGAGAACGTACTTGAGCTTGATGGTTTCCCAAATATTATTAATTTACCCTTCAGATACGCAAGTTTTCTCTTCTTTCTAACTTGTCTTCCTCCATAACGTGCTTATAGTCCAGCTTTCCACGCATAATGATGAACTGATCATTCTGTATGATTTCAGCTGAATGTATTCCGACTTCCCTGGTTTGGGTGTGAAGACTGCACTAACCGCTCTCCCCTGAACACATTCATTCCATTTACTTTTCCAACTATACGAGGTATAGGGGGAGTTTTGTAATCGGTCAAAAATTGGACACTGACTTTTCAACAGAATTTCATGTTTTCCGACCTCCTGATTACAAAAATGCAAACATAATTCTGTTCGTAATATGTCTGGGAACACGATACCTCCAGATAGAATAAATGTATCGACAAGACATTTTACATGAGTATCCAGAATCCTCTGAGGACGACACCTATTGATTTTCAGCTGAATAAGCCAAAAAGAGGGGGGGTTCAGAGGGGGCTTATCTGCAATACCTGCCGATGTAATGAATGTATCGACCTGAAATTTCATATATAAAGTCAAAACCCTATGTGGACATTACCTGAATACTATTTTCAGCAAAATCGGTCTAAGCGAACTGGGGGTTCAAAGGAGAGGGCTCAGCTCAAAAATCTTAATAGATATGTAATGGTTAAGTATTTAGAACCAGGAGATTCTGAATTTATAATAATATAGATTTCACAGCTGTATTATTCTTTCATTTACTTTTTGAATTTTACAACCTAGCAAATACATATCGGCAGGAACTCTCATTATCAATATCTAAAAAATTGTTTTTATACAAACAATAAATTGTTACACAAACAATATCGTGTGATGTTTGTCAATACTTCAATAAAATGAATTTCTAATTTAATTCTATGGAACCACATTTGTCTTGGTTTTGTCTGTTGCTGTATTCCCTCTTGAGTTGATTACATACTACCATTGATTCACTCAATATCTGTGCCAGTTGTTCCCATCTTCTTTGGACAGCTATGGGCAGTAGTCCATCTGGTCTGGCTGATTTGAACGGACCGTTGGACCAAACGAGCTGATGGTTCATTTAGCCGCCCGTTCACTGATAATAACACTAACAATTGCCTCATCTTGTCCGTTACCTGGCCTCTCCTTTCTATATTCATTCTTTCTTTGCTAATTTGTAGGGAGATCACTTTGATTCCTGTCCGGACTTGTGTGCTTCCCTCTTCAGTTGTCAGCAACGTTTTTCTAGGACGCTTAATATAGCTCCCCACCAAGGTGCGTCTTTTCATCAGCAACTCGATCGACGGAGGAGCCATTTATGCGTCGTAGAAAAGGTAAGACGATATGACTAGCATATTTTTCTGCACCATTCACTGTTTTAAAATTAACCACTGTCACATCGACAGAACTCATTTAGCAGTATACATTCTACGTCCGCAGGTTCATTTTATCTTGCTGCATGGATGTCTTTTCCTTCGGCCGAAGTCCCAGTCCGCTCGACGAGTACCTGGGTCATTTAATAGTAGGACTCTAGACGTCCTAAGACTTTTACAGACGCAAAGTTCAACAATGGGCATTTCTACTCCGACAGATAGTAACCTAATACGTTCCATTTCTCCCTCTTGTGAATATTGTTAGCTAATGTCGTCTCTGCCTTTTTCTCACCAGGGATGTCCACCTCCGGTCCTCATGTCTCCTCTGGGTGAAATGTTCAAATACTGTTCATGCTTTGATCTCCTTATCCTTATAGATCGCGAACAAATGTTACATGTGAATGTGTGAATGTGCTCACTCTTGGAATCCTCTTACCTCGGCCTCTAATTTTTGAGTTTTGTTCTTTTCCTCCCTTTCATATTCGTGGGAAGGACAGCAACTACATTCTTTGTACTTTGCGGATTAGATCTTTTACAGATCTTCACCTCACTTGCTGGAGTCACCACTTCTTTCTGTCTTCTGGGAATTATTACTTTATGGAGCTAGTACCCTTGATGTCTGGATGTCTCGGCCCACCTCTCATGTGATTTTACGATGAGCGTGTCAGCGTAGATGTTATTATAGCGCCTCCGAAGATGCTTGCATCAGAACCTGACTCATTTTCCACTCAGAGCCACCAAGGGACCAAGGGGCTAAGGGGGTATAACCACTGCCTCTTCCCGCCTCATTCGAGTACCCCAAAGAGAAAATGTTGCCCAGCTCCCTCACGGCGCGGACAAGGGTTGAAATGGACGTCGTAAACTGGAATTGCCGAAACTTTCAGCTATAGTATGACATATCAATTAAGGACCTTCTTGAAGCTTAAAAATAAACTGTGGTAAAACTTAATTTCATTTTTCCACTAGAAATCAACAGAAATATTTAATGGTTTATAGACATACACATCGTCTCCTTGTGCATCCCCATGACCTCTCCTCTCACTACAGTCCCATCAGAATAGGATATATATATATATATATATATATTTCCCCCCTCTTTAAAGCAAGAAATGGGAGGGCAATGCATCTCTAAGATTCGATGTACAGCTATCCCCTATAGTAAAAACGTTGAAAGGAACGTAGGCGTTGGAGAGGATTGACAGGCTGGGCTATGAGGTAAGGGACGGTCCACTTATGGTAAACTCACTGAGATATAGTTTTGACCCCTATGGGACTTATGTCACCATGTCGCATTGAGAACTGCACGCAACCACGGCATGAAATAGTGCGGCTCTCTCCAGTGACCCTCGTATCTTCCAGGTAAATTGATCGGCTACAATCTCTTTAGCCTCAAGTAATAGGGCAATATGTTCAATGCGAGGACATTCGTCTTCTCCCCACGCCCACCTTCCTTCATCTCCTTGTTCATCATTATTGTCAATTGCATATTCACTATAAAATAAATTTATGACTTTTTTTTTTATGGTCTGAATCACCCGAATTTGTAAATAAATATTCGTGTGCACGCTTTCTCCCATTGAAGTGGTTTTCAATTAAATTCCAATATAGAATGCACATAATTCGCAATTTTCTCACCCCAGTTTTACTGACACATTTTTGGTTCCAGTACTTAAGAAAGTCAAAGGTGCATCACCGGCAATATACATCCCCAGAACGAATAATCAATTAACTTTTCACTCCAATACGCTAATATTCAATAGTTGAATTACATAGGGGCTCCTAAATCCTAAATACTCTACACTATAGTGTTGTGAGAAAAATCAGCGGAAGGGGCATCAGAGGGAGGCTCAACACAAAAACCTTAACAACTGCCGATGTAATGAAAGTATCGACACAAAATTTAGTATGAGGATTCAGAAGCTAAGTCAACCATTAGTTTTTAAACCAAGGATTTGGAGGGAGAGCAAATATTATTTGATTAATTCGTGCTGGAGAAGTCTTTTTTCTTGTTAATTCTTGTATATAAAACGTTACGGGACATCGTTTTCGTGCATGAGGGCCCGGCCTACCAAATTATAAGACGTTGTCACGTCAAAAATAAAGTTTAAGGCGTGAAACCTAACAGATAAAAAAAAATTTTTATCCATAAGATAGATAAAGCGAAACTACTTCACGCAAATAAAGAAAGCCCTCCGCAAAAAAAATTTAACAATTAAAATGTGTAATATGACGATTACGAGAAATGAAAGAATGAATGGCATAACTATCCGATGAAGAGTAGCGAGGCCATACTTTCCATCTCACAGAAAGAATGCGAAGGGAGAAAAAACTGGAGTAAGATTCCAGTAAGGTTCTGTTAATGAATGAATATTTGTCAGCCCTGACTTCTAAGGGTCCTCGTCATAATTTAACCTACATTTTCAGAGAATATCCATGTTTACTTTAGCCTTTGGGATAACCGTGTTTTTCTTTTATCCGTGCTACTCGCCCCCAACATTACCTAGGTAGTCCAGCGTGGTGTATTATTATTATTTTTTATTTTTTCACTTCCACATCTATACGAAGTATATGAACAATTAAAAACTATCAGAAATTCGTTGTTCAGTTTTCACCGTAATTTCACGTTTTCCGAACAGCTGATTCCGAACATAAAAAAAATCTGTGTGTCATTTGTGTCTGTGTGTGTGCGTTGGTGTGTACAATAACTTCCGATTTGTTTTTATTATTTATTTTTTCTTTCTTGATATTAAAAAAAAAAAATATAAATATTGTCTTCTTCCTTCATTGAATTAATGATGAGTAAATTTTAACATTGGGGGCCATGGTGGCCGTGCGGGCTAGAGCGTAGGGCTTTGGTCGCATGGTCTCACGGTTTGAATCCCGTCCGGGAGTGAGTTTTATTTCGTACATAGAACTCCCTCCCGGGGCCATGGATGTTGTAAATAGAACACATTGATATGGCTAATATGCACCGTACATAAGGCAAAAAAAAAAAAAAACTTCCGATAGAATGAATATATCGACCCAATGTTTTATACGTGTATGCCAGATTGATGAACCTATTAATTTTCCGTAAAATCGGCTGAAGGGGAAGGTGGGCTTCAAAGGAGGAGGCTTAACTCAAAACCTAATAACTGTCAACGTAACAAATTTA
Organism: Aradus depressus; assembly: GCA_963662175.1. NCBI lineage: Eukaryota > Metazoa > Arthropoda > Insecta > Hemiptera > Aradidae > Aradus > Aradus depressus. Next base: position 45,280,458 of record OY759215.1, read on the forward strand.
TCGACACGACGTTCAGTATGTTATCCAGAACTCTATAAAGAGGGGGAGGGGTTAACTCGAAATTTAGTATGAGGATTCAGAAGTTCCTGTGTAAGCCAACTGTCGATTTTTTGCCAAATCGGTCGATTGGTTTAAGAAGAAAAGCTAGAACTTGATTCACTTATTACTAAGACCTTATGTTATTTTTATTTATTTTTTTTCTTGTTTTCCTGAGTCTGGAGGTAATTACCCCTATTGTCCCCTCATAGATCCGCTCCTGATTATCAGACGGTTTCAGCAAATGTTGGCGTCTGAGAAGGTCAGAGTAACATTTGTTTATATAGAGGGGGCAATCATTAAGATCTGCAACAGAGGACAATGCCGACCTACACCCATCTGATAAAGCAATAAAAGTAAGCTACTCGGTACCATATAGGGCATGTCCTGGAGGCAGTATTACTTGCAGCACTTGGGGCAGCCATTCAACCTCAGCTTCCACAGCGCTACATATTCACACACATCCACTAGTTCTGACAATATGGCTACGAGTATTTACTTTTCGCTTTCCGCCCAAAGTCAATCAACTCTTTTGGGCTAAAATTCAATATTTGATTTACATCATGGCTAACTGAATCCTCATATTGAATATTGTGTCGATACTCGTACATTAAAGGTGAGTCCAATGTACGTTATTTTTTATTTATTCATTTATAATTTTTTATTTATTTAGACTTTTATAGGTTAGGTTAGGTTAGGTTTTATGACTCATGCCCGGGCTTTAACTACGAGGTCATATCGCCTACTACCAGAGCGCTCATTCGTCACTCTGGTGGACATGAGCCCGACTCTACTGTGGGAGTCCTAAATTTTGCCTACCCTAAATTTTTATTCATCTAGGGTAGGGGTCTTTAACGAGTACCTGACATCGTACAGGCTCGGGACCATCGCTTAACGTCCCATCCGAAGGACGGCGTGCTTAAGTTTATTTTACCTCCCAGATAAAATAAACTAAGGGCCTCGGTCGGGCTACGAACCCACAACCTTGAGCTCAGAAGTCAAGCACGCATACCACTGAGCTACCGAGGCCCTCTAGACTTTTATATGCATTCATTTATAATTGAATAATCTATATATATATATATATATATATATATATATATATATATATATATATATATATATATATATATATATATATATATTTATATATTTATTATTTTTCATATATTGTTATAGTTTCATTGTTGTCTTTCTTTTCTATATCTCGCACATTGGGACCTGATGATGGGACGTAAGAACGTCCCGAAACATCGGGATAAAAACACTTTCGAAGAGTTTTTTTTTTGAAAAATAGTTATCTTAACTTTTATATAATTGAAAATGTGTCTAGGAAAAACTTTGATGTCCACTACTAAATTCATGAGGTGTCCACTATTAAAAATTTGAGTTTTATAGATGTCCACTATTGACAAAAATTTTAAGTTTAGTAAAATTAATTTAAAAATTTTAAAATGGCAAAAACAACAACTTTCATGGCTACAAATTTGAAGGAGGATAGTTTGAGCTTACTTTGGCCACACATTAAATATCATCGCCGCCAGAGGTAACCGCGGAGATAGAAAAAACTGTAAGAATGTCCTTAGCTGTGTCCACTACCGGTACATTTACCCTACTTATTATAAACGTATCATGTATTAATTTTGTTTATGTATTCTTATATTTTTAAGTATTTATTTGTTCAGTTTTTATTAATTTCATTTTACTTTTTTAAATAGTTTTGTTATTACTACTAATCATTGGTTTGTTAGACTCAAGTAGTTATAAATCTAATTTATAAGCTATCTTATTCTATAAATTCTTTTGACGTATCCTATTACCATGTATTGATTTAACGGAAATAAATTTATTATTATTATTATTCATTACATCGGCAGTTATTAGAATATTTGAGTGGAGCCCTCTTGGATATCCATTGAAAATACATATCTAAATTTCATGTCAATACATTCATTACAACGGCCATTGATAGAGTTATGTTCACCCCTAATCACCCCTTTATTTTGGCCGATTTGGCTGAATATCAATGTATTGTTCTTAAAGGGCTCCGAATACACATATAAATTACCTTCGTATAGCAGGGAAGTAAAAAAAAAAAAATTTGAATGTTTTGAGTACTGATCGGGATGCTCTAATCGGTGATAATCTGGTCCTGAGTGCATCTATTTATTATTTTGAACTAGACAAATAGAGAAGGGGTGATGCTGGATAGGTCCCGTTGTCCCCACGTGATCCCCTATTTGGGTCAGGGATGAAACTAATGTCTACCGGATCAATCATGGATACAGCAAGGATCCTATGTTGGATAAGTGTCTCTCTACACTTCTGTCCATCATTTCACATTTCATGCATCTATGGATGAATGAATTTTTTGGAGAGATGACCTACTACTACTATACCTAGACAAAACAAGCAATCATTCATGAAAAAAAAAAAAATGAAAGAAAAGGCAAAATCTACAATATAATGCATCAGCGGTGTGAAACGAGAGAGTACAGCTAACATTTGCTTACACGCTTTGAACCCTCACAAACGGATGACCCTACTAACATTAGTTATTGTGACGCATGCCCGGGCTACAGGGCTACCGCGGAAAAATCTATAAATAGTGTACCGGTTTCGGCTTAAGCTATCGTCAGCACAAAGTTCAACAATAACTCACTGTGAAAGTGTCGACAATGATGTACGACGATACGCTAGCGGTTTATGTTTATGATGACCAATAATCCATTATTATAGGGCTTCCGTAAGTTTTGCTGACGATGGCATAAGCCAAAACCGGTAGTCTATAAGTACATGGTGTCCCATTTAAAACGGATCAAAATGATATTGCACTGTGGACCGCTTTTTGCTTCATTACCCTCAATTTCATGTATTTTTCAAAGTACAAAGTTAGAGAAGAAGAACACTGTAATCCGCGTAGCAATATGTTTAAAGTGTGAACCCCACAAAATGTCGTTTTCTCTAAATGACCTTTAAAAAAAAACTTTAGGCTTGCGATTAACACTTCTTTTTTATTTATTTATGAAGCCATTCAAAATGTTTTTGGAGCAACCCGAGTCTGTTTTAACCCACTAATTCAAAACATTTTGTAAAATAAGAGAGCGTTGCTATAAATAACATCAAGTTAAGCTAAATCTGAGGAAAAGTTTTTGCTTTCTAGAAGTTTTGAAAGGTGTTCACTAGGAACGCTAGCTGCTTATATGTATAATGATCGTTTTAATCCATTATTATAAGACTTCCAAACACCTTTCCCTAAACTTAACGAAGAGACCAGTAACAGTTTCATCATTTATGCAATTAGACGTTTTTCAGCCAGTGAAAGTTTGTACCTATCGATTAATTATGTATGGTGAGTGTAGAAGAAAGGCAACTGCTGAGCAATATCTGACCAGACCATAAAACCTTTCTGGGTACATCTAAAAACACCAGAGAAGGGAAATTTCATTGTCAAGGACAGCGCCCTAGGAAAGAGTGCTGAGATTAGTTCGGGGCAAACCTCAGGCAGCAGAATAAGGAAAATCTTGGGTTTTATAGGCAGATGCCTTTGTTAGATGTTGAGTGTGCAGGACAAAAAGAACAAGAAACTTTTCAAATTCAGTTTGAATTTTATTGATATTTTTTATGTATTTATATTTTGAAAATTTGCAATCATTATAAACTATAAGTACATTTAATGAATGACATTGAACATTAAACACAAATTAAAAAAAAAAAATTAAAAATATATAGGTACAACGAAAGCATATGAATATGTACAAAATAATAGGTAAACAAAATAATAATAAAAAATATAGGTATATACATAATAAAATAATAATGGTCTCTCCAATTTAAATAATAATAAACATAAACATAAAACAATAATAATAAAGATAAAATAAAATCAACTTCTAAGTTGAGGAACTCGGACATATTGTGGAATTTGTAATAAATAAATAAAATCAACATGAAAGTCGTTCAACTCGAGACCCCTCGAAACGCCCCCGGTTCTCTGTCAACCCCATCCCTCCAACCTAATGGGGGCAGGGGAAACCGCAGGGACTTGAATGATCACTGCTGGACAGTGATTGGCGGGGCGAGAAGGCAGGGGGGATCACTCGAGTCAGGCCAAGAAGGAAAGGAGAAATGAAGGTAAGAGGATTACATGAGGGGAGAAGCTGATCATCACCGGCACTCCCAAAATATTGTTGCTAGATTACAGTAGCAGGCCTCTCGGCCAGCGTAGCCTCAGTCTTCGGGGGGGATTATCTGGATGGGAATGGGATGACAAGATTTATTGAATTAGTAAGTTAAGCTCTCAATTACCTGACTCCGGTTGCTTCAATTTTTTTTTAAATAGCTTCATTAGAAAGAATTGTGTCTATTGCAGGCCTAAAGGTTTTTCGCAAAGGGTGTAAATGTAATTTAAATGTAATAAATAGATATAAACTAATTCTTTGCTTTTATTTATATCTGAATTCTCTTTTATTCTGCCTCTTTTTTTTTCTCTTTGAGCGTTTTGCTAAAAATTGTTATATGAAATTTCGAGTAATAAATTCATTCTAAAATATTCAGAAAGACACACACAGATATACAGGATTTTTTTTCGACCTTTTTAGGACTACGGGAACGAAAAACATGAAATTCTCATGGCGACAAATTACATAACTTCCCCTATACTTCGAATAGTTGGACGAAGTAAAACTATTTATTAAAAATAATTCGAGCTGGGGAAGTGCGTTATTGGTGATTCGCCAACTCTTCATTTACTTTATCCTGTCTGGTAGGTATGTCTATTATCTGTTTAAATAGATAAAACAAACTTATTTTTGAAATATTGTCTATTCCACTAAAGATATATATACATATATAACTACCGGTTTCGGCTTTATACCATCGTCAGGTCTAGTTATGAACTAAGTCAGTTTGCAGAGAGCGACCCTTCAAATACATCTCAGGTCAAAGGCTATTAAAACTTGGGAGTCCCCCGGCTGTACCGTTAGCTAACTCATGAAATATTTCTTAACAAAACCTAGTTCTAAATTTACATAAAACAATGTCACTAGACTAATCGTGGAAAAATAACAAATAAATAAGTACAAATACAAGTAAATAATAAAAATAGAAATACAATTAATAATAATGTTAAGATTTAGATAACTTGAAACATATATGTGGAACCAAATATTAATAACAGATAATACAAACATATATGTGGAAACAGAACTGGTTTAGGCTGTTAACAAAGGGGAATAGTTGAAATAAATTTGGTCATTCATACAAATGTTCCTTTTATTAGCTTTATTTATTTCTAATTGCTCTAAGCTATTAAGTAGCCTGCTTTTTGGGCAATAATGGAGATATTTGATGCCTGTAGATGGGTCGAAAGTGTGGCTATTGTCAATTATATGGGTCGCGAATGTAGAACGGTTTCCTCGGTTCTTTATTTCGGCCGTGTGTTCTTTAATTCTTTCCCTAAAACGACGTCCTGTCTGTCCAATGTATAATTGACTGCACGTCGCACACTCTAGACTATAAACACCGCTTTTATTTTCAATATCTGTTTTGTCCCTACCTCTCTCTAGGCACTGGCTTATGGGATTGATAGTTTTAAACCCGATATTGAAACCTTCTTTTTTCAACTCTTTACCTATTTTTTCTGAAATTTTTCCGTGGTAAGTTAAGCTGACCCATTTATTATAAACTTTATTTTGTGTTTCTAATTTGGTCAGTTTGTTCCTAAAATTATGATTTTTGACCTTCTTTTCAATTTTATTTATTGTTTTTTGTGGGTAGCTATTGTTTTTGGCTATTTCCTTAATAATCTTAAGTTCTTTATCTTTTGATTGTTGGGTCATTGGAATGGAGTAGGCTCTGTGGAACATGGAATAAAAGGCCGCGTATTTGTAACTGGAAGGACAGTTAGAAGATGGGTGTATTACCGTGTCTGTTGTAGTCGGTTTTCTGTGAATGCTAAATTCGAATTTCTTGTTATTAATTTTGATCTCCAAGTCCAGAAAATTTATGGTTTGACCTCCTATTTCCAACGTGAATTTTATTTTGTTATGGACTTTGTTGACAAAGTCAAAAAATAAGTTAATTTGTCTTTCTGTTCCGTTAAAAAGTATCAAAATATCGTCCACGTACCGCTTCCAAAACATGATATTACTGATAAATGGAGACTTCTCTAGAATTTCCCTCTCAATTCTATCCATGAATATATCAGCTAACAGGGGAGACAGGCTGGACCCCATCGCTAGCCCCTCTTTCTGTTTATATAATTCACTATTGAAGATGAAATAATTTTGTTCTATGCACGGTTCTAAAAGGTTACAAAGTTCTATTTTTTCAAAAATGGACCTATTTGAGTTGTTTATTAGGCCCCTAACTAACTCTAGACATTCGGTTACGGGGACATTCGTAAAGAGGTTAGAGACGTCTAATGATATTAACTTGGCTCCGTGAGGTACCTTTACATCTCTAATCTTATTGACGAGATCTAATGAATTGATAACGGTGAAAGGTGGCGAAAAATTGATAAAATGCCTTAATTTTCTATTGACGAATTTCGATAATTTATATGTAGGGGAATTTATGTAAGATACCACCGGTCTAATGGGGGCCTCATTTTTGTGAATTTTGGGCAGACCAGATAATTTGGGGGGTGAAGGGTTCATTACTATTAGGTTCTGTTTCCACATACCTTTTGTGATAATCACAAAAGGTATGTGGAAACAGAACCTAATAGTAATGAACCCTTCACCCCCCAAATTATCTGGTCTGCCCAAAATTCACAAAAATGAGGCCCCCATTAGACCGGTGGTATCTTACATAAATTCCCCTACATATAAATTATCGAAATTCGTCAATAGAAAATTAAGGCATTTTATCAATTTTTCGCCACCTTTCACCGTTATCAATTCATTAGATCTCGTCAATAAGATTAGAGATGTAAAGGTACCTCACGGAGCCAAGTTAATATCATTAGACGTCTCTAACCTCTTTACGAATGTCCCCGTAACCGAATGTCTAGAGTTAGTTAGGGGCCTAATAAACAACTCAAATAGGTCCATTTTTGAAAAAATAGAACTTTGTAACCTTTTAGAACCGTGCATAGAACAAAATTATTTCATCTTCAATAGTGAATTATATAAACAGAAAGAGGGGCTAGCGATGGGGTCCAGCCTGTCTCCCCTGTTAGCTGATATATTCATGGATAGAATTGAGAGGGAAATTCTAGAGAAGTCTCCATTTATCAGTAATATCATGTTTTGGAAGCGGTACGTGGACGATATTTTGATACTTTTTAACGGAACAGAAAGACAAATTAACTTATTTTTTGACTTTGTCAACAAAGTCCATAACAAAATAAAATTCACGTTGGAAATAGGAGGTCAAACCATAAATTTTCTGGACTTGGAGATCAAAATTAATAACAAGAAATTCGAATTTAGCATTCACAGAAAACCGACTACAACAGACACGGTAATACACCCATCTTCTAACTGTCCTTCCAGTTACAAATACGCGGCCTTTTATTCCATGTTCCACAGAGCCTACTCCATTCCAATGACCCAACAATCAAAAGATAAAGAACTTAAGATTATTAAGGAAATAGCCAAAAACAATAGCTACCCACAAAAAACAATAAATAAAATTGAAAAGAAGGTCAAAAATCATAATTTTAGGAACAAACTGACCAAATTAGAAACACAAAATAAAGTTTATAATAAATGGGTCAGCTTAACTTACCACGGAAAAATTTCAGAAAAAATAGGTAAAGAGTTGAAAAAAGAAGGTTTCAATATCGGGTTTAAAACTATCAATCCCATAAGCCAGTGCCTAGAGAGAGGTAGGGACAAAACAGATATTGAAAATAAAAGCGGTGTTTATAGTCTAGAGTGTGCGACGTGCAGTCAATTATAAATTGGACAGACAGGACGTCGTTTTAGGGAAAGAATTAAAGAACACACGGCCGAAATAAAGAACCGAGGAAACCGTTCTACATTCGCGACCCATATAATTGACAATAGCCACACTTTCGACCCATCTACAGGCATCAAATATCTCCATTATTGCCCAAAAAGCAGGCTACTTAATAGCTTAGAGCAATTAGAAATAAATAAAGCTAATAAAAGGAACATTTGTATGAATGACCAAATTTATTTCAACTATTCCCCTTTGTTAACAGCCTAAACCAGTTCTGTTTCCACATATATGTTTGTATTATCTGTTATTAATATTTGGTTCCACATATATGTTTCAAGTTATCTAAATCTTAACATTATTATTAATTGTATTTCTATTTTTATTATTTACTTGTATTTGTACTTATTTATTTGTTATTTTTCCACGTATTAGTCTAGTGACATTGTTTTATGTAAATTTAGAACTAGGTTTTGTTAAGAAATATTTCATGAGTTAGCTAACGGTACAGCCGGGGGACTCCCAAGTTTTAATAGCCTTTGACCTGAGATGTATTTGAAGGGTCGCTCTCTGCAAACTGACTTAGTTCATAACTAGACCTGACGATGGTATAAAGCCGAAACCGGTAGTTATATATGTATATATATCTTTAGTGGAATAGACAATATTTCAAAAATAAGTTTGTTTTATCTATTTATTACAAGTTTCCACAATATGTCCGCGTTTCTCAACTTAGAAGTTATTATCTGTTTTACAGATCCACCTGAGGCAATCTGTAAAGGTTCCAGTTCTCTATGACCAGTCACTCCGCAGATAAGGTCATTAAGTTTCAAATACAACCACAAACCTATATACAATTATATATGTATCCATATATCGAACTTCTATATATCAAAATTTACCGTATAATATAATTTAAGTAGTATGTATGTAAAATTTGTTGAAAAATATGTTATGCTACAAACAATAATCAGAAAAAATATCCTTTGATATAATATTTTCGCTAAGAAAAACTAGTCCCATGCTAGACGAGTCAAGTTATTAAATACACGGAAATTAAGCTAATACGTGAGAGGGACCTGAAGCAAGATACGAAGAAGAGTTCAGTACGCCGATACCTCAGAGGTAGAATGCTTGCCATCTCAGCTCAAGATCGCGGGTTCGAAACCAGACCGAGGCCCTTAGATTTTTATCTCAGAGGTAAAAAAACCTTCAGCACGCCGTCTTGTACGTCAGGTATACGTTAAAAGACCCCTAAGGTGAACTAAACCAAAATTTAAGACTCCCAAAGTGGACTAGAAATGACCTCGTAGTCAAATCCCGGGAATGAGTCACAATTACTAACTGCACGACGTTATTCTCGACGTGAATAATGAAAATGTTTTTTTCTAAAATAATAAATGGCAGTTTTATGCGAAAGCTGTAAGTAATTGGTAAGAATTTACAATGTATTTTCGCTGTCGCTAAGGGGCTTTTTATTTTTTCACATCCCTAAATTTGACATTTGTCTTTTAATTTTCTGTGTAGTTAACAGTCGAAAGTCAAATACGTTGGAGATAATGTGTGCTGTCTGTGTAACGAGCAATGTTTTCAGTTAACGAGACATTTTTCTGAGAAAAGAGGCCGTGAAGTGGGCCATTTGGCAGATGAAGTTGTTACTACGCCAAGGACGAAACGATTCTTATTATTGCTCTTGCAGTTAAAAAAAAGAAAAGGAAAAAGGATTCGAACATTCCAAAATGATGACCAGGACGAGAGCAAGTGATCCAGGTTAATCTAAACTTATGACCGGAAAATTTCAAGGATGTTTGAGCACCGCCATCAAGTTCTCAAATCTGCACTTACCTAATTATATCTCTTCTCTCTCTCCTTAATTGAGCCAAATAATATTTGAGGCATTTAAATGGCACAACAGTTTTAGCTTAAGTCTAATTACTGTGATTATAGAGCAATCCTTGATTGAAGGATCTATCATGAATGTTTGGCAGTGGCGAGACGTGGGATAGATGTACACTTCCAGAGGTTAATAACAAAAGTAACAGGTCACATATAACAGAGTAACAAGTCACATACAACAGAGATGCGTGAACATTCGCAGTAGGGACAACAAATACTCGGTACCAAATAAATTATTATATATAAACTATTATAAAACGATATATAATCTTCACGCTTTATCAAAAGGGAGCTGTTATGAAGCAAGTCGGAGGAGAAACGGTCTTCCGGGCTCCATTTATACCATACGCTGCCTAAAGCGTTATTATATATCAAAATAATGTATGGAAGAATTGTTGGCAATAAAAAGTTGTACAAAAAAGCCCTGGACAGCATATTCATATCTATAACAAATAGTGAACTTGAAAGAAATAAAACTTGTTTATTTATGATATTGTCTAATTTCACCAACAATCACTTAGTTTTCATGGGTTATTGGTGCGTTTTCATGACTGTTTTGAAAACAACTTTCAAAACATCTTCAAAATGAAGGGAAAGGTTACAAATACACAGGTTGTTTCCATTATTCAAGTTCAAGTTTATGTTTTTTTCTTTATTTGCATCAGATAAGTGTATAATAAATTTGGAGCAATGCAGCCCTATCCATTGTTGCTACTGGCTATGGCCTTTCAGGTAGCTATGATAACCATAATAAAAATCAACGCTAGTCGTGTTGTTCTTCACAGAAGACAGAAGAAAATTATATCAACTATAAAGCAGAACAAAAAACTAAATCACAAATTTAACCTCATCCGCTTTCAACTCAAAACCAAAACATAACCTTCAAGAAACTGTAAAAGAAATGTCTATGAATTTGGTATTCGGTACATATCGATGTTTTATAAGTAATCGATATTTAACACAACTTTTTACTCTGGTGGTAAGTTTTAGAACTGCACTTATCAGTACTGCGCAGCCACATTTTGAATATTGAATTTCTTAGCGCTTTCATGAACATTCGAAATCTCAAAATTGGATCATACCTCAGAAAAAGCCTTATGGACCTTGAACTCAAAATGTTTTGAAACAAGTGTTTTCATGATTTTTCAAAACATTTTCAACATCCCATGAAAACGTAGCATATATTTACATGAGAGTACTTTCGGTATTTCTACCATCCTCAGCCAAAAGCATAAGAGATAAGTCTTATCTCTTATGCTTTTGGCTGAGGATGGAAGAAATACCGAAAGTACTCCCATGTAAATATAGTTGGTGAAATTAGACAATATCATAAATAAACAAGTTTTATTTCTTTCAAGTTCATTTGAATTATTTCACAATATCTCTGCAATAATGTCAGTTTTCATATAACAGATAGCCTCCAATAAGAGTTTTTGTTAGTTATATCTATATAAATCAGTAGTTTTGTTCGTCTGAGTGTGTTTGTAACAAAATGGCGAAAAAACTACTGAAGGGATTTTGATGAAATTTCATATATAGCATTCATAAAAGTCCGTACAAAGGTAGAATATATATTTTGAATGGGTTTGACCCTAGGCAAGTCTCTCTAAGTAGACGGATGTTAAGCTAATACCTGAGAGGGACGTGAAACAATATAGGAAGAAGAGATGAAGGACGAGGACACCGATAGTTCAAAGGTAGCGTGCTAGGCTTTCAAGCTCAAGATCGCGGGTTCGTAACTCGACGTTGAGCGATGGTCCCTACTCAGGAACTTGTTGAAGACCCCTACTCTAAGTGAATAAACTGGGTGAGCGAAATTTAGGATGAAAGAGCGCTCTGATAGTAGACGAAATAACCACATAATTTTAAAAAATGTATGTTAATTATTGGCATAGTCGACTAGGACCAGAGGTCTTTAACGAGTGCCTGACTTCGAACAGACTCGGGACCAACACTTAACTCCCATCCGAAGGACGGCGTGTTTAAGTTTATTTCACTTCCCAAATAAAATAAACTAAGGGCCTCGGCCGGGTTTCGAACCCACGATCTTGAGCTCAAAAGGCAAGCCCGTATACTACTGAGCTACCGGCGCCCTCAAGAAAATTATATTTACCAATTTACATAAGTAAACTTTACTTCGCTTGTTGGCCTCCACACCTCGCCAATGTTATTTGGGCACATCTTAGTTGAGTAATGTGAAAAAAGGCTAAAAATAATAATTTATTAAGGTCTTTCGAATAACTGTCGACAAAAATAGGTTTTGAGGTAGCTCGCCCATCAAACAACGAACATTATCGTTCATATTCCTGCGTTGTCACTCTGTTTTCTTTAATTTAAAAACTATTTTTAATGTATGAGAAGTTACATTTCAAAAGGCAATAGGGTAAGTCAACTATCCTCTCAACCAGACCAGGTTTGTACAATTTGCCAAATCGCCAAAAAAGTCAACCTGTTCTCGTTGCAATAACATTTGGATATTTGTTTACATATCCATACTCTTATAGACAGAAGTGCTACAATCAGCATTCATTTCCTTGTTTAAAAAAAAAAAAAACATTTATTGATATTACTGTAGTATAAAGAATATAGGAAGTTATGTAATCGGTCAGAGACTCCATGATTCCAAAAATTAAACAAAATTTCTACAGTGGTCTGGCTTTAGCGAAACCGACTCAAGTCTTGCCCGGACGTTTGGAAAGTAAGCCCAGGTCGTTCGGTCGTCTGATGATTGTGACCATCGCTGCTGCCATTTATCTACTATCCACTCTTGGACTATGTCCTTGCAACGCTCTGGTCTGGACTGTCCGTGTAGTTCTTCCTGAAGGGCTAATCGCAAAGGCTCATCGGTGTCTGCTCTAAGTGTCAGATTGCGTCTGCAGTGGTTCGAGGCGACGGCCCCGTACAAGACTAAGTGAATGGGCGGGGCTGCCGCCAGTACAGTCTGCAGCCGTAGAGACAGTCCGGTAGGCCTCCGCTTCTATCCGCCTCATGTGGTCAATGGCTTTTGCATGCCTACGGATCCCGCTCCGCTCCTATACGTTTAGAGTGCTCACAGGCTTCGGAATGGCTAAGGATCCAGCACCGATCCTATCTGCCTGGTGTGGCCATAGGCATCAGAATATCTAAGGTTCTGGCTTCGCTTCCATCAATCTAGTGTGGCAACAGGCTTCGAACAGGAAATCAGCGCGTCTTTCAGAGACGACTCAGTCAACAGTTAAGGATCATTACCACTCCATTCTGGCTAGCACTTCAATGCATAATTGAACTTCATATTCAAATCAACCAACTCGCTGTGCTGGCAGTTGTGAACAGGTTAAGTACACCATAGATTAGCACCAAGCCTAAGGAACGTAAGAAATTAGATCCAGACTTCACTGTATCCATACAAAAGTATCGAATGTCGTATCGACGTCCCATCTGCCTCCTTCTCCATGGTAATGCCCACTCTCCACTTTCAGTCGTGACTTGGATCTAGCTTAAATAGACTCCACAAGTAAATAATTAGTCTAGAGATAGAGAGGCTGGTATGCGTGGTAAAACGACACCGCCTCCCGCCCCGGCATTTCGCTATCAGTCTCCTTGCTTTATTGGGCTGACACAACCTTCACATGAAATTCTTAGAGTAAACTCTCTGTTCACTTCTCTAACGCACAAGCAATTAAAGGATAAAATATCCGAATATGAAAGGATATTACGGCAGAACAAAAGATGAATTTATCCTTGGAAAAGCGAGAAATATATTTTAGTCTGATGTTTATTTAATCTCCTTCAATTGTCAGAACTTTCCGAGGTTCGGGTGTTATCCGGTCAGAAGAAAATTTTTTTGGGTGTGACGACCCCCGTGTTCGAGGCCACGACACCCGTTCGCTCTTCAGAGATAATGTCAGCCTTATTTCTGAACGTTACTCAACGTTCTTCTTAACCGGCTGCCCTCCTGTTCCTCTTGAAATAAACATACGATTACTTCTCCAGCTATAAAGAAGTACAGAGGATGTTTTGTAATCAGACAGAAATTTATTGTCTTCCGAAAATAAAAAAAAAACTTCCTGTCTATGTCTCGCAAAGCAAGAGTTTACTACAAGTTCGTTTGTGCGTTAGAGTGCTCAAGATTTCCCAAACACATACACACACAGACAGACATCATTGGAAAAATGATCAAAACGTAAAAATTCGATTTCGGATTTTGGCACGATTGCTGTACCTCCTTATACTATAGGTGTAAGAAAGTAATAAAAGAAGTAATTATTTTCCACAATATGGCCGCTTTTCTCAACTTAGAATAGTGTTCTCATTTTGAGCAGTGGTCTCACTGCCTCTGACTTCAAAGTTTCAAATTAACTCCGAAATAGGCATACATTCCTATAGATTCGCTTAAGCCATTCCTCCTTTCAGTTGATTCATATGAAATATAGTTGGCCTATAGGAGGTGGATATAGGAACTGGGGCTAAGTGCGTTGAATTTAAACTTGAATGATTATGTTAGAGAAAACCCTCTGCTCTGGAATGGAATTTTTTTCTCAATGTTCAAAAATAATAATAACCATAATAAAAAAAATCGTGTTTCATTTTCAAAAACATTATTTGAAAAAAGGTTTCATTTTAATTTATTTGGTCCTTCACAAGATATCTCATTAAGGTCTGTCGAATCTACGTTTTAATCATTATTTTTTATTATTTACACACTAATTTATTTTATTTCTCTCGATTTTTTTTATTATGTCGTATTATTATCATTTAATGATAATATTATCATTTAATGATAATAATACTACATAATATAAAAAAATAAAATATAAAATTTTTATCTATTTTTATTCAATTTTTTAATTTTTATATAATTGTAAAAATTTCTTGTTCTGTTTTCTACATTTCGCGTATTGTGTGACCTGATGAAGGATGTAAGAACGTCTCACAATTTCGTCGTGAAAAAGATACCTCCGGAAATGTTTTAAGAAATTTGTCTTCAGAATTTATAAAAATATTATTATTTTTGTACTAATAATTTCAAGTATTTATTTATTTATTTCATTTTATTTTTTATTAGTATTGTTAATTCTAATCCATGTTTGTCAGACTCTAAAAGTAAATATCTGTTTATGTATCTAATTTATAAGCTATCCTAATGTATACATTCTTATGATTTACGTATTACCATGTTATGGTTTAACGGAAATAAATATTATTATTAAATAGTGTTACACAATGGAGTCTAGTTGACATTTGTCGATTTAGGAGAGTTTGAGGAGCTCGTTACTGAGGTGATTCGGCGGAAGGTCTCTGGCGTGTTGCAACAGGGTGGTCGAGTGGCGCACTGGCCTGACTCTGTGGCAACGCCCTCCGACCCATTGTTAGCCTATTTTTATGTAAATGTGACCCGGGATGATTTGCGGGTCGTATAGTCCGCCACTCCTGTAATGGCTGGGCCGGCCGCCTTCTCTCCCATAACTAACCGTCATACACAACCTTAGTCCTCCTCCAAGATCTGCTGCAACCTCGATTCGCAGCAACTTTTTTTTTTTTTTGTTAATGAAAGTTCTTCCATTTATTTTGAATATTTACAATCGGTAATATGACCAATAAAAAATATAAATTAAAAATATATGATGTGGCCATTAAGAGGACACACAGATGACTCACTATCCTGTAATAGTATGAAATAATCTTGAGAAGGAGAATGGGGTGAGATAGTGATAAAAAATTTTATTAAGAAACATTTTTGGTAAGAATCAAGTTTTCGATAGGACTAACAGTTTTCGGGTAATTCACGGAAACGTCTAAAAATATGTTACAAAACTACATTTCGGCATGTATCTCAAAACCCAGTCGACCTACGAAAAATATTTCATTCTTCGACAGAGATACATATTTTCAAATAAAATATGTATCTCTGTCTTTTCTACAACTTTTACTCGTAAAAATGTTTGGTTAGGTCATAAACGTATGCGGTATTTTGAAAATGTACTTAGGTCACGAACTAACGACGTCTCAATTTTCGTTCTATTTCCGCCGAAATCTAAGCAGATCTTAGATAACACATGTGATTTCTACATTCCAAATTTCAAGTTCATAACTACAATCATTTTTGCGGTAGAGTAAACACATTTTCTGGTAGTTTGAGGGGGGAGTAATAAACTAACAAACAATTGGCAAATGTTAATGGCGGGGAAGGAGGTATGTCGGGTTCAGGGGCAGAAGCAGATCTAGATGAAGTGATAAAGATTATTGTAGCGGTGCGAGGGTTTAGATTGGGGGGGACTGATAGGACTGAAATAGGAGCGTGCTAGGCGGGGTAGGTCAGCTGCCATGACATTTACCACCGGAGCGGAGCCAGCTACGAGTAGAATGTCCATCTACACGGGTTACATCATGGGGCCGAGGTGTGAAGGCTCCTCGCTCGGGATATTGCGGTCTGAGATCAGTCCTAACAGAACCCCAATCCAGGACCTTCACAGCTTCCTCGTCATCCTTTCACTGGCCACAGTTCTTCATGGAGCTAATGAGAAATAGACCAGAGGCCCACAAACCAATATGCAATCATCTTCAAATCAGTCCCAAACTTCCAAAGTGGAGAGAAGATTCAGGCAAAGAACTTCATTGAAATTTTTGGGATATTTAGAGAAAAATTTATAATTGGAAAAGGATTGAAATGAAATGAAAAGAAATTTTATTCTTGGACTGAGGTTCCTTAAGAATAAATACATAGAGTCAAAAATCAAAGGAAACAATGAAATAGATTATCAGTATGAAGTACAAAGCAATAAATACAAAAATAAATAAATTAGTACTACAGTGAAAAAAAAAAACTTTATTGTCTAGTTTACAAGTACAGAAAAATAAAAAATTCCGTACAGAAAAATAAAAAAAAACGCTTAATTATGAAGAAATAAAAGTATCTATATAAATAGTAAAGACTATAAAATATATATATATATATTTTTTAATAATTATTTATTTTGAATATTTACAATCGGTATAAACCATAAGTATATTTTATGAATGATACAATACATTTAAAAAAATTAAATAAAAATAAAAAGAAGAAAAAATGATAAATAAAATTTAAATATATATTATAAGAAAATAATAATAATAAAAACAAAATAAAAATATTAATAAAAAAATAAATAAGGTTATGTACAAAATAACAGATAAAAAATCTATATAATAAAATAATAATGGTTTATATGCAAATAATATAATATACAGGGTGGCCCAGATAAGCGGGCCACAACTGAAATAACTCCTAAACGATTAGAGATATCAAAATTGTGTATAGGACTAATGTTATAGCACTCGCCGAGAGCTATAATATTGGGTCCTCAAAAATACAAAAATAACCCTTTTAATGGCTCAAATAGCCCTTCAAAGGGCGGGGTTCCCTTTTGACCCTTAAGTTTCATTACATTTTATAAAAGTACCAAAGAAACAAGGAATAACTGTGCAAACAGATTTTTGATACGTCAAATAGTTCTTGGAAAAAAAAACGTTTAAAGTTGTATTCTGAAGTTATTAAATTCCAACTTCAGAATAAGAAAAACATGCAACTTTGAACGTTTTTGTTCCGAGAACTACTTGACGTATCAAAAATCTGTTTGCACAGTTCTTCCTTGTTTTTTTAGTACTTTAATAAAATCTAATGAAACTTAAGGGTCAAAAGGGAACCCCACCCTTCGAAGGGCTATTAGCCATAAAAAGGGTCATTTTTGCCTTTTCAAGGACGCCATACGCTCTCGGAGAGTGCTACAACTTTAGTCCTATGCACAATTTTGATATCTCGAACCGTTTAGGAGTTACTTGTGGCCCGCTTATCTGGGCCACCCTGTGTACAAAACAAAGAGAAAATATTAAATTTAAATAATAATAAACATAAAAATAAAACATAATAATAAAGATGCAATAAAATCAACTATAAAAGATGAAGAAAAAATAAATAAAAAATTAAAATTGACGGAGCATATTACAATGACGGTCACCTATAAAAGAGAAAGAGGTTGCCCAGACAAGGATTGAAATTAATTTAAGTAAATAGGGACTAGATCGAAAAAGAGAAGTGTGAAGAGAAAGAGAAGGGTTGCGTCAACCGGATCAAGAAAAGAAAAAGTACGAAATGATCAGTTAAGTTTCCTCTCTCCCTGTAACACCAATCGACCGTTTTAATATATGTTTGACTTACCTAGGAACAATCAATACTTTATACCAAAAGATCTAACCCAAATAAAAAAAAGTCGTCGGTGAACCAGAGTTTCGCTCTTTCAAACACACATCGTTTTGGCTAAAAAAAATTAATAATTGACAGGGACTGAATCATAGTTAATTTCCAGTCGATACATTCATTCCATTGGGAGTTTATGAAGCCCTCTCTGATCCACCATCCACCATTTCGGCCGATTACAAAGAAAATTAATACATCTTTTCCTAATGGGGTTTAGAATTTACATATGAAATTTTGTGTCAATATATTCGTTATATCGTTATTAGGGGTTTTGTGTTAAGCCTCATCACCTATTTCCGATTTTGCTGAAATTTGATACAAGTATAAAATTTCATTTTGATATATGCATTCTGCCGAGAGTTATAGTGTTTACAGACATACACACAGAAAGGGACATTCGTTCATTCCGTTTTTCATTCATAGATCAGAGCATGTGAAATTCGCAGGAGGTTCAACTGAGAAACCCCAATAATTGCCAATGTAACGAATGTATCGATATAAAATTTTATCTTTAAATTCAAAACATTATAAGGATGGCAACTATTAATTGGCACCTCCGTATTGACCACACTAGACTCACCCACGGACATCTCATGGCCCGGGAACCACCCCCACTCTGTTCAACGTGCATCCAGCCATTCACGGTCGAGCATATGTTACTGTATTGTCGCCGTAACGCAGCCGTGAGAACTCGTTATAAACTTTCCTCCTCCCTGCCATTACTCTTAGAAAATTCACCAAACTCCTGAAATTTCGCGAACACATCGGAGTCATAAACCGACTTTAACCATTTGTTCAGTTACAATGTTTCAGTATATCAAGCGATAAATTTCCTTAAAAAGTGGTACCACTTGTTCCTGCCTGGCTTCTACGTCTCGGACCTGGTGAAGAAGATTAACATTGCTTATTGACACCTGACCAAAAGATCGTCGTACCGGGCACTCATGACCCTTTGCGGTTGAAATGCCCTCCAAAAACGAAAAAAAAAAAAAAACTATTAATTTTTCAAGAGGAGAGAAGCTCGACTTAAATACAGTAATAACTGCGCTTTAATGAATGTATCGACACAAAATTTAGTATGAGGATTCAGAAGTCAATATGTAAGACATATATTGAGCTTTAGCCCAAACGGTACATTGGCTTTGGAGGCAGAGCGAAAACGGAATTGATTAATTCTCGTTGTGTGAAATACATAGCCGGTGTTTCACCGTTGACTTTTTTTTTCTTATAATTTTGGCCTTACTAAAGATTAGGATTTCAAGCATTTTAAAAAAACCAGTTTCGATCGTGAGTTTTCCCAACATACTCTCATTATTGAAAAAAAGTAAGGCAACTTCTTGGCCGATCAATGTTCCTGTACTAATGAGGAATGTATCAGATCAAATCTGGAACCACAAATCAACTGGGATGGCAGTTCAAGGAAGACATAAGTTATATTGTGAGCAGCCAGCGAATTGAAACCTCTTTAAAAACGACGATTATAAATTTTGAGCGGAATCGGCGAAAGTGAAAGGGGAGATCAGAAGGAGCTCAACTCAAAACCCCCAATAACTGCCGATGTAATGAACGTATCAACATGAAATTTCATATTTGAAATCAAAACCCAATGAAGACATAACCTATCAAATTTCAGCAATATCGGTTGAAAAGAAAAGAGGGTTCAGGGGAAGGCGCTCGATTTAGGAAACTCTATTTAAGTCAACTATAGATTATTAGCACAAACGGTCGATTGGTTTTGTAGGGGGAGCGAAAAGTTAATAGATTAACTCGTTCTGGGGAAGTACATTGCCGGTGATTCACCGATTACTTTTTATTTCCATTTTCTTCTTTCAGGCCTCAGATAACATTTGATTCCTTATATGTTTATGCCCCTCTTCCTGTTCACTTAATGTTTAGTTGAGAGTTCATCATCAGGTTTACTGTGGGAAGGGCAGCTCGCTGAAGAATCCAGTTAAGAACATAGACAGAGAGACAAGCCAGTTGGATTAGGCCACCCTCTGTGATTTAATTTCCCTTTATAATTCCAAATCCAAAGCTAAAAGCCGTTTTAACCAAGTTAAATCGACCATTTAGTCCCAAAGCTCAACATCTCATGTTTAATGGAACCGGGCTAGGAGGGGAAAAGGTTTGAATCCCTGAGGAGGAACATGTCGAAGTGGTTCCACGGGTCGACTAATTGGCATAAGAAAAAGGGACTTGACTCAAAAAGTGATTCGATTCGAGTTGCTTGAGGAGAAAGGTTAGCCGAGTCATGTCAGATCATTTGGGATTCATTCCGAATTCTTACTGTGATAGTCGTCCTCGAGAAAGGTCTCTCCTAGTTAGTAACAGCTTCGCAGTAGTAAGTGTAGTGCGTTACTATCACATCTTTATGATATTTACAACTCTACCTCACAAAGCCACGATACTTCTGTACAAATCACTCATTAGACCCGTATTAACATGCGCCTCCCCCGTTTGGATGACAGCTAGCAAAACACTTTTAACAAAAATACAGACATTTCAGAACAAAGTTGCGCGGGTGGCCCTCAATGCACCCTGGTTCGTTAGGAATTCTCAAATTCAAGAAGAGCTGGGTCTGCCACCCATCAGGGAGCATCTCGAGCAACTGAAGGACCTCCACCACTCCAGACTCCAGTTCACCTCCGGGGCTGTTGTCTACGGCCTTGGGCAAATAACTGAAGGGAGAAGACTGAAGGCTCGCCTTTATCAAGACTTATAATTTTTTTTTTTTTTTTTTTTTTCTTCTTTTTTTGTACAACGTTTCATTTAAATCTCTTTGTGTAAGGCACTTGGAGTGCCGGCCCAAATAAATAAATAAATTGATTGATTCTTATGATATTTACATGTCTTTCACCTGTTCTTATTAGTTAGTTCAGTTGTTCGGAACTTGTTAGCACCGGTTGTCCCAAGTTAGTTATAGACTAGTACCAGCTCTTTAGTCGCTCTGGTGGACGACTCTACTGTGGGAGTACCTACATGAGATTGCACATGGGTCGGGGTCATCACTCAACATCAAATTTGTGACAATATTGAGTCCTAAATTAAAAAAAAAATGTGACGTGGCCAAACAAGACTTTCTTCTACAAACTACGCTTACAGATGACTCTCTCTCCCCTTCCCCTTCTCAAAATAATTTCATACTTCCATTATAGGATATAAAAATGTTTACTCTCAATATAACGCTGTTCAAAGAGACAAAATGAAACGATTTTGAGAAGGGGAGGGGGAGTGACAGAGATCTGTAAGCGTTACTGGTATAAGAAAGTCCTGTAATGCCCACATCACATATTTTTCAATATACCAATAATAAAACCATAGGTTAGGTTAGGTTTTTGACTCATGCCCGGGCATTAACTACGCGGTCATATCGCCTACTACCAGAGCGCTCTTTTGTCACTCTGGTGGACATGAGCCCAACTCTACTGTGGGAGTCCTAAATTTTGCCTACCCTAAATTTTTATTCACCTAGGATAGGGGTCTTTAACTAGTACCTGACATCGTACAGGCTCGGTACCATCGGTTAACGTCCCATCCGAAAGAAGGCGTGCTTAAGTTTATTTTACCTCCCAGATAAAATAACTAAGGGCCTCGGTCGGGTTACGAACCCACGTTCTTGAGCTCAGAAGTCAAGCACGCATACCACTGAGCTACCGGCGCCCTCCCAATAATAAAACCATATTTTTAAGTTCGTTGCCATAGTACCTCATAAGTTACGATTTAAAAATTACTTATATGTATTCCTTATAGACATTTAGTTAACATTCTTCGGGGCGCTATAACTTTTGTCTTATTTATCCTCTCTCAAATTTTATAAGTAACATTTTTGGTAATTGTTACTTTTTCGATAGTACTAACCGTTTTCGGGTAAATCAAGGAAACGTCTAAAAATATGTATTTAAAAACTACATAACTAGCTGGTTTTCGCCATCTATCTCAAAAACCAGACGGCCTGCAAGAAATCGTATTTCATATAAATTATGTATTTTTATTTCTACTATAACTATTAATTGAAAAGAATTTTAAATAGGTCATAAATAGGTCCCAACTTTCTGCTGATTTCGTCAAAAATCTAATCAAATCTAAGTTGGCACATGTGACTCTTTCATTCTAAATTTCAAGTTAATAGCTACAATCGTTTTGGAGGTAGAGAGCTCACAACTTTCCAATCCCATTGATACAAACACACAGAAATCATCACGAAAATTTTCAAAACGTATTTGGAACACCTTGAAACTTGAAAATCCGTTCAATACTCGATCTCAGATTTTCGCTCGAACACAATACTTTCTTATACTATATAAGAAAGTAAAAACTATACTATTCGTAGGATTCCGTTGTCTATTGGGAATAAAAACCCTGATGACGCTGCTGAACATGGTATTGAATAGTTCTCGAACAAAAGCGGTTAATAAGCTCCTTCTGGAGGGGTTAATAATAACTGCAAATTCTTTTTTTTAACTAGGTTAAGAAAGTTTAAGAAGGTCACTCTGGTGGACAATGAGCCCATTCTACTATGGGAATCCTAAATTTTGCCTAAATTTTTATTCACCTAGGGTAGGCGTTTTAAACGAGTACCTGACATCGTACAGGCTCGGGACCATCACTTAACGTCCCATCTGAAGGACGGCGTGCTTAAGTTTAATTTACCTTCTAGATATATATTATAACGATATCGATAAATGGTGAGAAGGTTATGAAAGGAATTTTATTTAGAAAATCGGCAATCAAATAAAGACATAATTGCACTGTGACACGTGAGTCGAGGCTGATGATAGCTGCAGCTGAGGAATGAGGACTGTCGGAATGTTTTCGTTTTCCAAACTGAAGTGTGAGGAGCGAGATCTGTTTAAAGATCACTAACGTGCTTCGGGGATTAGCTCCAAATCATGGATTTAATTTGTTCGTTTACCTCACACCTTGGTCCAACAAGAATCAACCCTCTTGGAATTCCTGTTGAAAGTCACAAAGATGACAGATGGATTATAAATTAGTATAAATGAGCTAGCGAGTGGCATAAATTTTTATCTTTTTAATATGATGGGTGGAAGTCGGTTTTGTGTTGTTACTTCCATTGCTTTATGAACTATTGGGGAAGTTGGAATCAGATGCGGAGTTTTTAACAGAATTTTAGGTTTTCCGACCACCTGATTCCAAATATGGAAAAAAAAAAAAAAAAAAGTGTGAGTGACGCGGTACTCACGAGAATTTATGTGTAAACATCTCCTTTAGTTTCTAAAATTTGTTGTCGTGCACTCATTTTGACTAAAATTTGTTTTATAATGTCACAATAAGAAAAGTAGTATTATACTGAGAGGAATTATACTTTCAAATTTATTGTTCTTTAATTTATTTTTTACGTGAAATTATAAGATGGTTGTAGCTAAAATAATTATATTTTTTAGATTTACACTGCTATATTATTTTCTTTTACCACAAATTTTATTTATTGTGAAAAATTTAACCTTAAAGTTTCTTACCGAAAGATCATTTTATAGTTCGTAATATTGATATTTTAGTTAAATTCACTACAACGGTAAATATGATCAGTACTGTTGTAAAAATACAAACGTTATATCTAATCATGTTTTTGTTCTTTTTTGGGCCTTTATGTACGATGCATATTAGCTGTGACTCTTATAATGGTGTTTACCTAGTTATTTACGACATGGCCCCGGGAGGGAGTTCTATCTACGAAATAAAACTCACTCCCGGACGGGATTCGAACCAGTAAACGACCATGCGACCAAAGCCCTACGCTCTAGCCTGCACTGCCACCATGGCTCCCAGTATATTATTGTTATTAGTCTTATTATATATTTCCCTTTATATTCATTCATATGTGACGACATATATTACATGATAATGCAGTCGAAATATTTAACACGTTCTTCGATGATCACAACATTAAAAGTACCACATAGATGTACAACCTAAAAAGTCAAATGCAGTCGAAATATATTACACACCATCGTATTCTATGAACATAGAAATGCTCAAAAACAGCTGACATCACAGTTACAAAGGTGTGTAGTTGTGTGTGTGCACACACACACTTACGTAGTCACATCAACGAGACTTAAGCTCTGATGGTCTAACATAGCCCCTATCGAGAGTTAAGATGTTTATACATCAAAAAATGTCTGATTGTTTGTATGCCTGTGAACACAATAACTCCCGGTAGAATGAATATATCGACACGACATTTCATACGTGAATCGAGAATCCTCTAACAACAACATTTTGATTTTCAGTCAAATTGACCAAAGGAACGGGGGGTAGGGCTTAACACAAAAACTCTAATTACTGCCGAAAGAATGAATGTATCAACACAAAATTGCATATGTGAATTCAAAACCCAATAAGAAGACACTTATTAATTTTCTGCGGAGTCGGCAGAGAGAAGAGAAGGATCAGAGGGCTCTCACCTGAAAACCCCCAATAACTGCCGACCTAATGAATTTATCGACACATTTAGTATGAAGATTTAGGAGCCTCTATGTAAGTCAACTGTAGAATATTAGCGCAAATGGTCGACTGGTTTTGGAGGGAGCGCGAAACATTGCCGAGGATTCACCAATGACTTATTTAGTTGATGAATGAAATCAGGCATCATCAGGTGTTTGAAATCCTACTCCAAAACGCCAGTTGTTCTATTTTATTTTTGTTCCTTCTTTCCGAGGAACTAAACTGCTTGCGGTGATAGGGTTAGATTCCAGAGAGCTATTTCGCTCCTTGATTACGGATTTACTCAGTCGGGTAATAAATCAAACCTTGGGTGAGGCTCTATAATAACAGTGAAGATGAAGAATGATCGAGGCTGAGGTTAGAATTTTAGACAAACTCTTGCCGCGGATCGAAATATAAGTCAAATGCGCACCTGAGCGCCTTCTCTGCAACTCGTGATTCTGTCCTAATAACAGGTTGAACCATCCTCCACCATCCTGAAACGTCTCAATGAAACTATCCCTTCTAATACATCAACCGGGTTCTCCTTTCCTTTCAAACGATTCCTATGAATTACCAGTTTGTAAGACTTGGGATGTTTTGTGTTGTGTTGTTGGGTAATTTTTGGAAAAAGTCTTCCAGAAAGAGGTAAAACTACCTTCTAACTAAATTTTAGTATTAGATTCAGTAGTTAAATATTGCGTTATAGACCAACCGGTTCATTGGCTTTGAATTGAGTAATTCGTGCTGGGGACGTACATAGCCGGAGATTCACAGACAATATTTTATTTTTTTTATTTTTGGAAGAAAGTGAGTGAAAACTCAACATGGAACTTTGACCGAATACAAAACATCCCCTATACTCCGAATAAATAAATGAAGGGTAAATTCTCTTACTGCTTCTATAAAAAGCCTGATTATGCTAGGCTAAACGTCATACTTTTAGATACATGAGGTTAGGTTAGGTTTTATGACTTTACTACGGCATGTAAACACAGGAACGACACGGCATTATCTTTTCCAGCAGTTACATTCTGACAGTGGTACAGTGCAGTTCATTTATTTTTCAAACCTTAGCTTATATGTCTGATTCAGGAGAAGATAAGTGAATAAACTATATTGTTTATTTTGCCAAAACAGGGCATAAATTAATTAAATTCAATGCATAAAGTTGTTTATTGGAAATTTTACATTCTGAAAGACGCCCTAAAAATTGCAGGCATTTGCATGCCCTTCTACTTAGCATTTTTCTCTTGGTAATTTAGTTTTCTAATTGTAAAAGAAGCACAACCTTAGCTCTCCTTGATAAACCACAGTATTTTTTTTTTCCTTTTACAGGAAGTTCTAATGCAGTGAAGAACTCTTACATGTTTCACTATGGTTGAAATTCATGAGTATTAAACGAAACGTAGCGGTTCGGAGAATGGCAGTTGCACTTCCAACAAAATCGATGAGAAAGCTCTTCCAAGAAAATTGAATAATTTCATAAAAAGTGCGGAATTGCGAAAGTATCGTTCTAGAAGAAAATATTTTCCGACGGATGTGTTATGGCTGCTAAGAGAACCCAACTTGTTACCAACCAACTCATCGGATCATTCATCGTATTATATTTAAAATTATTTTATTATATTCTCCTCCATGCCTAGTCCATATTTACTCTCTTTGTTACTCTTCATTTTTTCTATTAATAATAATTATTATTTTATTTCTCAATTTAAATTTTTATTAATATATATGTTTCAGACTTTATTCTGACTCATCTTACTCAGTACTCATCTCATCTTATACAGTAAATCTTACACTTTTGTGTATTTAGTTCATTTATTTATTACGGTGGCGCCGGTAGCTCAGTGGTATTCGTGCTTGCTTACTGAGCTCAAAATCGCGGGATCGAATCCAGGCCGAAACCCTTAGATTTTTATCTGGGAGGTGAAAAAACCTTGAGCACACCGTCCTTTCGATGGGACGTTAAGCGATGGTCCCGAGCTTGTACGATGGCAGAAACTCTATCCTAGGTGACTAAAAATTTCGGATAAGCAATATTTAGTGCTTCCACAGTAGAGTCGGGCTCATGTCAACCACTTTTGTCAGGAGTTATCGTGTTCATAGACACTTACACACACACATATATAGAAAAACACACACTGACAAAAAATTATATTTTAAGAGACAGGGGGTGGGAAACATAAAATTTCGTTGAAATATATCATATTTTTGACCAATTACATAACTACCCTTACACTTAGTAAAGTCCTTTGTCTTCTTGTTTCATGGAGGGGAGACACGAAGGTACATAGATAGATTGCTGTTAACGATTTGTTCGGTAGGAGTGAAATGTTAGGGTCCAAGGCCAGTGCAGATAGGCTAGGAGTCGAACAGATGTTGAAAGTGATAAGAGGTCAAAGATTTGGCAAGGAAGTCTGTCCACGTGACTCCTGGTCCATTATGCAAATAGAGATTAGGGCGGGGAGAGTGGTCTGCGGAAGACACGATCTTCGGAGGTTGGGCCCGGGTTAACTGGTCCGCGTGCTCCGTCAGACTTGTCAGTGCTCATCACAACTAGTCCATCCAACCAATAATAACAAGAAATTATGTGATAGTTGCAAACTATTGGCGAACTTGATGTATTTTCAAAAGTATCTATGACGTACAAAGGGCGGGCTGTACTATTGATCCAAATCACTGTTCTTTTGACAAAAATTGAAGTACTAAAAAACATGTTGTCGGTAAATCACCGGCAATGTACATCCCCAGAACTAGTTAATTAACTTTTCGACTTGCATAGGAGGTGCTAAATCCTCAAACTAAATTTTGTGTCTATAAATTCTTTTCGTCGGCAGTTATTAGAGTTTGTGAGTTGAATCCCCTCCCCTCCTGCAGATTTTTCTAAAAATTAACAGGTATTGTCATAATGGGGTTTTGACTTAAAATATGAAATTTCATGTCGAAATATTCATTGTATCGGCAGTTATTGGGGTTTTTGGGTTGAGCCCCTATATAATCTCCCCCTATGAGACCATAAGATAAAAAGGCTGAAAACAAAATGTCGTCGGTGAATCAACAGGAATGTACTTCCCCATCAGTCCCTCCACAACCAAGCTGAGAACAAATAATTCTCTACAAAGGGGCATCTGAATCCATATTCTAAATTTTCTGTTTTATTTCATTGGGGTTGTTGAGTTCAACCCCCCTGAATGATAACAGGTGTCGTCCTGACAGAGCTTTGATCTTATACATGAAATTTCTAGTACTCCTCCTTCCCTTTTGCCGATTTGGCTGAAAATCAATGGGTGTTGTCCTTACAAGTTTATAAATATACATATACAATTTCATGTCGATACATAAATTTAATTGGGAGTTATCGTGTTTACACACACACATAATTTTTTTTCATTTTTGTAATCAGGGTGAAGGACATTCCCAAGAAAAACGTTACTTTGAGTTTCTGACCAATTATTATTATTATATACACGAGTATATAACATACTCTTTACTTCGTGTTTAGTCAACTACTTTCATAATGTAAACAAAAACACGGCTAATCCCTCTCTGTGTCTGATACTCAGTCAAAGTCAGTCCCATTCTATACTTGCTCGTAAGTAGACGTATTTTAAGTTTTTATTTATTGTCGTATTTTATTACGGCCCTCCTTCTTTTTTTGGTTTTCTTGAACCTCTTTTCTGGACTTGCTATCTGCCAGTATCCCCGTTCAGCTTTGTCTTCCTTCGTCCGATGAGCTTCGTTCTTCTGTTCTCACCGTTCTTCGGGTTTCATCATCCTTCGAAGATCATCATTTTTGTTTGTGTTTCAATTTCAATATTTTCACCACACTGTGGTTGTCAACATAAAGAAATTTATCATTTTAATTTATATATACTTTATATTTTCAGTTTTAATTACATATGGGGTATTCAAACATTGTTTCTTACGGAACTACTTTCGTTGTAGGTAGTCCATAGTCGATTATATTTTTTATTATATTACTTTCAGGGATTATTTTTTAACAGTATAAATTTATATATAGATATCTTTTTTTTGTTTTAAGAAATGATATTCTGTTTGTTTTTATTATAGATCCGATATGTCCGATAATATATAATAATTATTTACTCAATCTTTTTGACATATTTTGATAAGAATTTCTTTTTGAACTCAACTTAATTTTTAATTTTATTTTGATTAACAAGATTTATTCTTTTTTGCGTCATTGAATATACATACATATATATATATATATATTTTTTTTTAAATATATTACTTTTTTACATTGTTCTCAGTATTATTATTATTTTGTGCCCCCTTTATTTTTTGTTCTCCGTCTCCCTATCATGTGCTTGTCCAAAAGTTAGGAAGCTCCAGCAAAATTAAATTTTTTTGAGGATTTCCCTATTCAAAAGGAATAGGGAGCCTTGAATTAACCACTTCGAATAGCTCGGAAATAAAAATATTCAGTTGATTTTTTGTAAGAATTTCTGGCTTGTTAAACATTAGAAATATGTTAACATTTTTTATAACAATTCTTAGTTTATAAAAAATGCTTTATAGAGATTTATCGAGAAACCTGTCGCATTATGTTGGAGAAGCTTTGCCAGACAAGTGGATATAAGTTCCATCTGCAGATATTTTCAAATAAGGATGTTAGAGTTAAAAAACAGCAAAGAAATAACAAGCAAGCAATTTTCTTTTTCTTTGATAATGTTGTTTATATTTATTTTGTGTATGTTATAGCTTAACGGTTTAAAAAATATATATATATCTTAATTCGCATTAGGACCTAGAAAAAGATTAAAAAATGCGACGGTGTTCCAAATTGAAATTTTATATTGCATATACCTACTCTGTTTTAATAATGTACAAAATAATGACCTTACTTAAGAAATATCAGTAGAAAGGAGTATTTTAATGATTAATAGAGTCGACAGTATCTTTTCAAAAAGAAGGAATTCGAGGTTCTGTCGTGTAAATTAAAACTCAATATTTGGCCAACGTTTCGGAAACTATTTATTTCCTTCTTCAGAGCCTTATAATGATTTGTGTGTGGTGAAGGTGTTAAGGTGAATCACACAAATTCTTAATACCTTCACCACACACGTCCACTCAAATCAATCATTTGTCAACCCTGAAGAAGGAATTAAATAGATTCCTAAACGTTGGACAAATATTGAGTTTTATTTACAAGACAGAACTTCGAATACCTTCCACTCGTATATAGAGTATTTTAATATTTTTTCATTACCTCCAAAACATGGTGACTTTAACTCCAAGCTTTTCTTATTTCAGAGGAACAACACCCCGAACTGTTCCTGCGGTGGTATCGAGACTGCCGAATAAGTGGTACTCGAATGTCCACTACGACCAAGCTAGGTTGGAGTTGATTCATGAAATTGGATCTATGGCAGGCGGTGACGGAAACAGACTACTCGATGTTCTGCCGATATTTGCCGAGGAGGAGCAGGCACTGTAAGATGGGCTCAAACTGTTCCGCCGATGGCCAATCCTAGACCCTTAGTAACTCCTTCATCCCCCGATGGATTTGGGTGTTATAAACTTAATTGATTAAAAAATATAAAGAAAATTATATATATTTTTTAATATTGTATATTTCACAAGATACATGTAATATATGGGAGTACTTTCAGTATTGCTACCATCTTCAACCATGTCTTAACAAATACTTCAGTTGAGTCGATACATTCGTAACATAGACGTGGCTGAAGAATACTGAAAGTACTCCCATATATTTTATATATCTTGTGAAATAGACAATATTTTAAAAAAAAACTTCCGTTTTTCTTTATATTTTTTATTAAGTGTTTTACAATATCTCTGCGAAAAATGTTAAGTACCATTAATTGATTTATTTGCTGGGGAAGTAAATTGCTGGTGATTCACCGACGACTTTCTGTTATAAAATCTGAAGATTAGGAACGTGACAATGTTCAGACTTCGGGATTCAAAAATTGACATGGATTGCAAACTCAAGTTCATATAGATGTTTAGTGACTCTTGTTGGATAAAAATCGAACTCGTGAAAGTGAACTGGTGGGGGGGAGGGGAGGGGGATGACTGAGGTTGGAAATGTTGGGCACGGTAGTCGTGGGACTTGAGGCCTTGCCCCACCCCCTTGCACAAGCTGCCGTCGATGGTAGATTTTAATTAAGATGAGGTCTCTGGAGGTTCACGAACAAACAGAGCAATCCAAAAGGATTGTTTAGTTTGGAGGATTGCAGGTAGGGGGCGGCCACCTTGACCGCAGTGGCTTCCACCTTCCTACGGTTCAATATTTGTGGTCGTGAAAGAGATAACGTTGAAGGTAACTCAACCAACAATACCCAGAATAACAGATAGATATCTTGAGGTAAGTCATTTGAAATGTTGCACCTCAACCTTTGCTGTATTGTCCCTTCGTATTTATTTGGGAACACTAGGAGTCTGCTAAGGCATAGGGTTGTAACCAAACAACAGAACTAGCTCTGGAGAATAGATCGTGTTGAAAGAAATAACGAAAGAAGAAGAAGGAGCCATGATACATTCTGAAATATTCAAATTAAAATTGGAAAATATATAATTGAAGATTTTATTATACCAATGATTATGAACTATTTACTATCCCATGGAGATTTATTGTATATTCTTTGGAGTGCAGTAAATTTGTTCAAATCGGTCCTGAAGGCATTATCAAAGTTGAAAATTGAATAAGGTACATTTTGAATGAGGGAAAACATGACGTACCAGTGAAAACTCAACATCCAATTTCTTGTCGGATGAGCCTATGAGTTATTATATTCATCCTGACCCTTCACTAAACCTTGGTAGGCAAAATTTAGGACTCCTACAGTAGAGCGCATGTCCACCTGAGGGACGAAGGAGCGCCCTATTACCTAGTAGTTAAAGCCCGGGCATTAGTCACAATAACTAACTTTTAGAGTTGAACACACATACAATTAATAATAACAATATTAGTAAAAAATAAAATGAAATTAATTATAAATTAATAAATACGTTTTATAAAATGGTTGTTTAGGTTAGGTTTTATGACTCATGCCCGGGCTTTAACTACGAGGTCATATCGCCTACTACCAGAGCGCTCTTTCGTCACTCTGGTGGACATGAGCCCGACTCTACTGTGGGAGTCCTAAATTTTGCCTACCCTAAATTTTTTATTCATCTAGGATAGGGGTCTTTAACGAGTACCTGACATCGTACAGGCTCGGGACCATCGCTTAACGTCCCATCGTGCTTAAGTTTATTTTACCTCCCAGATAAAATAAACTAAGGGCCTCGGTCGGGCTACGAACCCACAACCTTGAGCTCAGAAGGCAAGCACGCATACCACTGAGCTACCGGCGCCCTCTATTTATAAAATAAATATGTACAAAAATAATAATAATAATAAATACAGTAGATGCAATTTGTAATTTATTACAAATTATGTTTAATATTTTATATAATTCTTCTAGGTGTATCTTTTCATAATGGTATTTCGGAACATTCGAACGTCCCTTCCTCAGGTCACAATGATGCAAGATATAGAAAAGAAAAAAAATAATAATAGCAATAAAAATAAAAATGAAACAACAATTAAATAAAATAGTATATAAGTAATAAACAATAATGACATTAGCAATAAAAATATTAAGCAAAATTAGATTCGATAGATAAATAAAAATGAGGACAATGAAATAATGTTATTTATGAAACACAATGTTTATATCATGGTTATTTCAGTATTTTTTAACAATAAGGATATTATATGATCCTTTATTATATATCCATAGGCGGCGCATTCAGAGTCCGGTCCTGATTACGTAACTCGGGGTGCGGATCAGGCCTCAAAGTGACTCCCCATGTTGTTGCCATTAAAGAAAGGACAATAGCTACTTTCAACGCCCTGAACCGCCTAGCCCGCGCGACGTTGGGCCACGACTATTCCGCATGTAGGTCTATCTACAATAAGGAAATTATATGATCCTTTATTATATATCCACTGGCGGCGCATTCAGAGTCCGGCCCTGATTACGTAACTCGGGGTGCGGATCAGGCCTCAAAGTGACTCCCCATGTTGTTGCCATTAAAGAAAGGACAATAGCTACTTTCAACGCCCTGAACCGCCTAGCCCGCGCGACGTTGGGCCACGACTATTCCGCATGTAGGTCTATCTACACCGGAGTATTCGTAGCTGTAGAAAGATACGCTGCTCCCGTTGGTGGCATCTTGGATGGTGATGCCGCCTCGAACTCCTTCAGACGCAATATGCCTTTAGGAGCAGCTATTGATGAGCTCTTATGCAGGGCTAGCCCTGGAAGAAGTGATAAGCGGACAGTCCAGACCAGAGCGTTGCAAGGACATTGTCCAGGAATGGATAGTGGAGAAATGGCAACAACGGTGGTCACGATCTCCGGATGGCCGAACGTCTTATGCATACTTACCGGACGTCCGGGTACGCCGGGTACCGACCAGGCCAGGGTGGAGTTAATTCGCGAAAGAGTATCGTATCTTGGACTGGACCAACACCAACTGGTGACGGAGACCGGCTATCCAGAGTTCAGCCGATTCGTCGGCTCTTCGCGGAAGAAGATAAAAGCAGTACAAGACAGACTGGGGACATCCACGGATCCATGCAGATTGGTGGATCGGTGGCTGCTCCCAGCCAGTCACAGCATCATACCGATTAGAATAATGTTCATAAACGTGTCCTACCTTGATCTCGAGCTTTCTCGACGCATGACAGAGTAATGTTGTCCAACAACAAGGTGCACCCCCAAAAAAAAAAAATCCTGTATTATATGATGATATTGGGATGTACTTATAACTCTGTTGTGGAAATCCAAAGTGTAATTATGAGAACTTGGTGAATTAATTACACAATCCGAAGAAGCAGGGCTTGTAAAAGCGCGATGGGATATCTACAGGTTGTATCGGAGGGGAGTAAGAGAGCTCGTGTTGGGTCTCTCTCTGCCAGATCAGATTCCAATGTACCTCAGATTACGTAATTACAGAAGTACCTAGCTAGGAAATGTTACCTGTTACCACTTAGCAGCCAACATAGAAACCTAGTTCCTTGTCTTCTGCACAACAGGTGGAGGCCTCTCTATTCCATCTACTGCGTGTGTGATATCATCATGAAAAGAACATAAAGACAAGTCTTAACACAAAAACTCCAATAATTGCCAATGTAATGAATGTATCGACACGAAATTGTATGTATAAATTCAAAATCCTATAAGATTCAATTAATTTTCTGAGAAAAAAGCCCAAGGGAATGGCCCAGAGGGGTTCAGAGGAGGGGAGCTCAACTCAAAAACTATAATAATTGCCAATGTATGAACAAGAAATTTAGTATGAGGATTCAGAAGCTCCTGTCAACTATTGAATAAAACGGCCGATTTGTTTCTTTAAGGGAGAGCTAAAACGTAGTTTTATTAATTTACTCTGGGGAAGTACATTGTTGGTGATTCACAGACGATTTTTTTCGTGCCTTTGGCTGAAAGTAATTTTAAACTGAAGTAATTTCAAATTGAAATTATCAAATTATAAAAATGTCCATGTAAATTTATTAGAGAAAAGTAATCTATATATTTATTAGGAAAAAGTAATATATATATATATATATTTATTAGAGAAAAGTAATCTATATATTTATTAGGGAAAAGTAATATATCGTCTCCCAAACTGCAACACCACACAACTCAATTTCTGGAGGTTTGGAGTTGGGGGGTAAACACTTTTCTCAATGAGTTGATTAGGGTGTTTTTTTCGTTCTCCTCAGGTGGAGGAGTACGATAATTACTTAAAATTGTTCAGGTAGCATAAAAAAATTAAATGGTAGCATTGAAAATCATTGAAAACCAGTTTTCAAGCTCTACTGAAAAGTTGCGAAAAGTGAGTTTTGTGGTGTTGCAGTTTGAGAGACGATATATATATTTATTAGGGAAAAGTAATATATATATATATATATATATATATATATTTATTAGGGAAAAGTAATATATATATATATATATATATATATATATATATATATTTATTAGGGAAAAGTAATCTATAAATGAAATGAATGGTTCATGGTCACTACAGTAAGAAACGTAAATTTTTGACTCAATCTTTTCTTTAAATTTAGCAAAAACAGCGTCTATAGTTGTGCCATGTTTATTTTGATAATCTCTTGTTGTAGTTAACTTTCGATCATTAACCATTCTCAGTTTAAATAAGTCAAAAAGAAACTTAATCAATGGCTTAGCCTTTTCTTCTGCAAAATTACCCAGCCAAAATCAAAGGTCATATTCAATGATTGAGGAGTCATACTTAACCCGCCAAGAATCATTCATCCCCTCCCCTCCGGCCACCTTCTCCCAAACCTCTCTTCCTAATGCCGGTCGGCGGAGTCGGGGAGGGGATAGTGAAACTTTCGTTGCCATTTCCGTGTCGTAACGCTTTTACCAATTCACTGCCAGAGAGACCAACGGCACGTAAGGAGCTCCACTCCAATCTAATTCCTTTTGGAAATTGTTCGTATAGTTTTCTCGGGCGTGGATCCTGCCTGTTGTCTTCACTTCCAGGACACACTTAGTCGCTGAGGAGCGGATTTAAGTTGGAGGAAGAAGGAATGCGATGTTGTTCAGAGTGTGTAGGGGGCCATAAAGACCAGATAATTAGTGACTCGCCCTAGAGGCTCATAGTTCACAAGATCTACATGTAGGCACGGTCACTACAACCAACTGTGCCTAATAGAGCAGGCCAAACCAGCTCAGCTTGTTCAGTACAACTCCACCATAAACTAGACCCACCTGTTGACTGGTTAGTTACCATGTGGAAAATCTCCACAACATATTTGCACCCCGTTACAAGAAAAGAGAGAGGAGTTGCTTCGTACTTTTCCGTTCAATGAGAAACTACAGCAGTCTTTACCTGTAACTTATACTCCTACAGCCTCGATGCTTTATAGAAATTTTCTAAATTTCTGTACATATACTGTGAAATTTTCATTTCCCCAGGGGAAGTTACGTAAACAGTTAAAAATTTTATGTTGAATTTTTACAGGAATTTTATGTCCCTTATTGGACGACACCTACTGATTTTCATCAATCAAGTCGACCTAAGACTTTCGAATAACTAAACATTGCTCTTCTCTTTTTGAAAAAAAGTATAACTCATAAAAGAATACATTTATTTAATGCCCTTTCCCACTTCTTGAAGTCAATATATACATTAAAAAAATTTAGATTTCTACTAAAAATGTTCATGTTAGAGGAAACCCTATACACGAAAACGGAATTTTATTCTCACTGTTCAAAAAGAATAATATAATCACAATAAAGAATCGTGTTTCATATTCAAAAACATTATTTGATACAAAGCTTTCATTTTTATTTTTTGGGCAGAGTTCCTCCACATCTTAAAGGTCAGTCGAATGTACGTTATTGTTTTATTTATTCATTTATAATTGATTAATCTATATATATATATATATATATGTTATTTTTCATATATTGTTATAGTTACATTGTTTTCTTTCCTTTCTATATCTCCTGATGATGGGACGTAAGGACGCCCCGAAACATCGTTGAGATAAAGACACTTCCGAAGAGTTTTTTTTTGAAAAATAGTTATCTTAACTTTATTAAATTGAAAAATGTGTCTACTTATTATAAACGTATCATGTATTAACTTTGTTTATACACTCATATATTTTTAAGTATATTTTTGTTCAGTTCTTGTTAATTTCATTTTACTTTTTTTAATAGTTTTGTTATTACTACTAATCATAGGCGTATTAGACTCAAGTAGTTATAAATCTAATTTATAAGCTATCTTAATGTATAAATTCTTTTGACGTATCCTATTACTATGTATTGGTTTAACGGAAATAAATTTATTATTAGGGGAAGAGAGGATCCGAGTGGACCTCAACTCAGAAACCCCTAAAACTACTGTAATAAATGTATCAAGATGAAATTTTTATATTTACATTTAAAACACCATGAAGATGTCACTCATCAATTTTCAGTGAAATCAGGGGGAGAAAAGATGGAGATCAAAGGAGGACTCAACTCAAAAGCCCCAACAACTGACAATGTATCGACACAAAATTTAGTATGAAGATTCAGAAGCCTCTATGTAAGTCAACTATTGATTGATTTTTATTATATTATAATATTATATTATATTATTATAATGGCCGATTGGTTTTGTAAAAAGAGCAAAAACGTAATTTTTTAATTGATTATTCTTCTTAATCGTGATGTACATTGCCGGTGATTCACACATTACATGGAATTTAGCATGTTAGTTTCTGGAATCCCATGCAATGAACACATGAATTCATCTTTTTGGTTTTTTAAAATTATAATTGATGGGGTTAGAATCAAAATGGTCCAAGTGACATTTTTGAAAATCTTTCGTTAAGTGCATAATCGGGTACAAAAATGATAGTTCTGTTCTGGAGAAAAGGTGTACAAGTGAAATCCTAGCCAGTGATGAGATCTAGTGGAAAATCACTTATACCATTTTGGTGACATGAACAAGTAACTTAAACATATCCATAGTGACCTTGAAATTAAGATTTTTATTCAATTTTATGGTTTGCTAACAGCAACTTTCACCATAAAAGCAGAAGGCAAAATATTTGCGGTTTCGATAAATTATAGATTTTTTAAATCAGTTAAGAACTGAATGCACAGTTTCTTCAAGGTTTTAAAAATGTCACTTAGACCACTTTGATTCTAACCCCATCAATTGTTGTTTCAATTCTTTTTTCGGATAACTAAACATTGTTCCCCTCTTTTTGAAACTCAAAAAATATAAACTTCAGCTAAAAATGTTTATGTTAGAGGAAACCCTCTATTCACAAACGGATTTTTTCTCTCATTGTTTAAAAATAATAAAATAACCATGATATATAAATCGTGGTTTATATACAAAAACAGCTCTCATCTTGTTTTCTTGGCTGAGTTTCTCCATAGTTATCCTCCTGTAAGGTACGTAAAATCTACATTTGTTTAATATATATTAATTACTAATATAATCAATTAATTATAAAAAATTATAATATATAATATAATCCCTCAATATTTTCGTGAAAAAGACACTTCTGGAAGAATTATAAGAAATATTTATCACTTTTGGTTTGAAATTGAAAATTGTCTTAACTGAAGTTTATAATAACACAGAGATCGTACGTAATACAAATGAAATAACATAACAAATATAAATGTTGCACAGGTTGAGCAGGTTGACCTGTTTTCGAGAAACATGCCGAAAATCGTCCTGAAATATAGTTTTGAATCACATATTTCTACACGTTTACATGATTTACCCGAAACGATTAGTCCTATTGTTTCTTATAAAATTTCCGACTATGCTTACAGATCACTCTCTCTCCCCCTCCCCCACCTCAAAATCATTTCATACTGGCATTACTGGGAACAAGAAAGTCACTCTCAGAATTACGCTGTATAATGCAACAAAAAAATACCGCTGACGCCAACTCATTACTTTAATATTTGGTATAAGAAAGTCCTGTATCATATCACATATTTCTTTTATTAAATGTTTCACAATATCTCTGCAAAAATGGTAAGTATCATATATATATATATATGTATATGTGTATTGCGTTCCTACCTTTAGGATCTCAACAATTTCTTCTCCATGCATATGATCTTCGATTTCCTGTTGTTCTACTTACCAAAAAAACGTTAGCGCTATTTCAGTTTCCACTGTCATTATCCAATTAGGTCTAAGATGCTGCTACGATTTGGTCCACTAAATTAGCCATCCTTCAAAGCCACTTCGGCCATTTTCTAAAACCTCACCTACTGAGTGTTCCTAAATACAGTCTTCCGTCTACACTAAATTAGTTTATAATACCGATATATTTTTTTTATTCACAATTTAATTATACTGACCGGAAATGACCCGCTTCCACTCATCATAAAAGTAGAAAATTAGTTAGAAAATCATATTTAAATATACCGAAATTGGGGTATTTATTTTTGTTCCTCACCAGAAGGATCCATTCTAAATTATAACATAATTATTTCCCAGCCCTTCTTAATATTTCTATTTCGCCTTACTTAAGTACGATATATGGTTCCCAAATTGTGGTAGGCAAAACATTTTGAGGCTTTTTGAAAAAAAATATTTGTTTTACTTCACCTGTTATTCGAAATATAGGGAAAGTTAAACGGAGGAGGCTTAACATAAAAACTTTAATAACTGCCGACAGAATCAATATCGATAAGAAATATTATATGTGTAACCAGAGTCGCATAAGGACACCTATCGATTTTCAGTCTAATCGGCAAACGGAAGATTATTAATTCGAAAACTCTAATAACTACACAAACTGTGAATTTAAACCAGCAATCGACAGAAGGTGAGGAGGAGAACAGAGAGGGGCCGAACTCAAAAATCCCAACAACTACCAACGTAAGGAATATATCAACATGAAATTTCATATATATATAAAGTGAAACCCCCATGAGAAGAATACCTGTTAAATTTGTGAACGCTCAGAATCGATTGTAGCTATGAATTTGCAATTTGAAATGAAGATGTCTCATGAGCTAACTTAGATCTGATTAGATTTTGAAACAGCTTTGTTTTGATGATTAAGTACATTAGGCAAGATACTGCTTATATTTATGACCTAATCAAAAATTTCTTTAAATAAAAGTTGTAGATGAAACTACAAAGCACATTTTATATAAAAACCATCCTGAAATGTTTTTTTGAATTTTTTTTGACTTTCGCTCGATTTATACAAAAATGGTTAGTCTTACATAATAAGCAAATGCGATCAATAACAGAACAATGTTACTATCTTCAGAGAGAAGATCGTAAAGCCACTTTCTGTGCAAGCGACGAGGAGGATTGTCAGGACGGGAATGAGAGGATAGATCTTGTTCGAGAGGATATGAATGGGAAGAATGGTTTCTGTGAAATGTTAGAAATCGAGATTGGATTTAATTCCTGGCTATTTTCACTTCACGACGTATATTATGTACGTCGTTAGTTATGGTGGTTGCCATGTCAATAACCCTAGTAACTAGCGATGTAATAAGTGTATCGACACGATATTTCGTATTAGGATTCCCTGTGTAAGTCAACTACAGATTATTAACCTGAATGATCTATTCATTTTGGAGGGAGAGTAGAAACTTAATGTTGATTAATTTGTGCTGGCTGTGATTCTCCGTGCTTGCTTACTGAGCTCAAATTCGCGGGTTCGAAACCCGGCCGAGGCCCTTAGTTTATTTTATTTGGGAGATGAATAAACTTAAACACGCCGTCCACAGGAAGATCCCGAGTCTGTACATTATAAGGTAGGTACTCGCTAAAGACTGCTACTCTAGGTGAATAAAAATTTAGGGTAGACAAAATTTAGGACTCCCATAATAGAGTCCACCAAGAGCGTTCTGGTAGTTGGCGATATGAATACGCAGTTAAAGCGAACATGAGTCATAATAACTAATTGAAAAAAAAAGAAATTAATGGATTTATTCCCAATACACTTTATTACAGAAAGGAAAATATTAATAATATATATATTGTCGAATCTCCAGGAATTGAATAGTAAATATTCCACATTCATAATATTTTCTTCTTCATTTTATTAATCCCCAGTAAATGGGAATATTCCCTCTCCAAATACATAACTTCTATATTGACCAAGTGCCCCTCCATGTATTATCTACCGCTGAGAGAGCGCTGCCCGAGATATATTTTTTAACGAGCCACATCATTTAGGTTGAGTTACACTTAAGACCAGATATAAAGAGGACCACACGAAAAGATTTACCATCGCTATAAATATTGGGATTTTTTCGTGATCCATAAAACGTTTCAACCCTTAAATTTTTATTAAGGCCAATTTCAGTATTTTTTTTTAGATGTATTTATGTTTAATGCATGCAATTAATGCTTCCGAGGAGCATATATTTTTTCTCTCTTTTTTTTTTTGGCTTTTGTACATATAATAAACCAGTGCAGAATTCAAAAACATGATAACAGAGTATTTCTACCTTTGGCGAGAGTCGCAGAGTGCTCTGAACGTCCAGGAAAAAATGAAAGAAATATTTTTTTTATTTTTTAACATTATTTTTTAAACATTTTATTTATTGAAAATATTTACAATCAGTAAAAATAAAACCATAAGGTAATTTGATGGCTGTGGTGGAAAGGAATGTAGTGTATTAGTTAGTTATTATGACTCATGCCCGGGCTTTAACTACGAGGTCATATCTCCTACTCGCGCTCTTTTGTCACTCTGGTGGACATGAGCCCCGACTCTACTATGAGAGTCCTAAATTTTGCCTATCCTAAATTTTTTTTTCACCTAGGGTCTTTTAAGTATACCTGACATCGTACAGTCGGGAACATTGCTAATCGTCCCGTCCGAAGGACGGCGCATAATATTATTTTACCTCTCAGATAAAATAAACCAAGACCAAGAGGCTCGGCCGGGTTCCGAACCCGCAACCTTGATCTCAGTAAACAAGCACGCATACCACTGAGCTACCGGCGCCCTCACTAATGACAAAACGTACAAGTTAAGGAAATATAAGAAAGAAAAAAAAAATGACATTAATAAACAAATACAAATAAAAATGCCTCAATAAAATGGTGAAATATATATATAATAAATACACCATAAGTAAAAAATCCACAAAATGGTAATAGTACAAAAAAAATACAAATAATAAACAAATATGACTCGAGATCCCAATCAATCACCATCTCGATGAGACAAACTTCAAACTTTCGTTTCAATTTCATGGAGATAGATTAGGTATGGTAGACGGTGATACCCCGTACCTCCTCGCTCCTCCAGCTTCTGACCAGCAGTGGTGGCATACCGAGAGGAATGGGAAGAGCTAAAAATGAGTGAATACATGAGGTGAGATACTCCCTAAATAGTAGCTATATACTACTAATGTAACAGGTCTCTCGGCTAGCGCCGTCTCAAGATATGTATGAAAATTCAGAAGTTCCTATGTATATCAACTATTCATTTTCAGCCCAATAGGCAGAATAGTTGTGGAGGGAGTCATTATTCTTCTTATAAGGCGACACCTATTGATTTTCAATCAAATCTACCAAAGGGATGTGGGATCAGAGTGGGGGCTTAACTCAGGAACCCAAACTGCCGATATAATGAATGTATGGACCCAAAATGTAGTATGAAGTTTCAGAAGTTAGTCAACTATTGAACGGTAGCTTGGTTGTGTTGGGGAAGTAGATTGTCAGTGATTCACCGACCACTTTTTATTTTCATAGTCTTTTTTATCTGATAGTCAAATTGATAAAACCTCACAATTAAAAAAAAAATAAAAATACGCCCAACTGAACTAGATACATGGCTAGAAGCTGATGCTAGCAATGGCCTCAATAGATAGAAACCGAGTTAATCATAAGAAGAGATCAAGAAGTTAAAGAGAAGCGCCGGAGGGGAGAGGTTTGCATTAGCCAGATAGAGGAGATATGTAGAATCCTTGCACTCTGACCTGGACACACCCAGCCAGTCCGCTGGATTCCAGACCATAGACAGATTGGCACTCCATTCCGCTCCTTACCTCGCAGTCTTCCTGCCTCAGACCCACTAGTCCAGTAACAACTTGTCGAGTACATAATAATAATGTTTTCGCATAAATCGAGCAAACATCAAACATCAAAAAAATGGGTTTCAAAACAGTTTTCGGCATGCATGAAAACGCGTTCTGATTTCGCTCGACTACAACACTTCCTTATACTGGATTGAGCCCTACGGATGCAAAAACGATACCGCCGCCCCTCATCCACTATTAAATTACCCGAATGTTGTTAACTTTTTCCTCTTTACAATTTGACTAAGTTAATGATTTTTATTTTCCAAATAAATACATTATTATTATTATTATTATTATTTTATTTATATATTTACAACGGCATAACATTTGCCATTGGCAATTGCGATAACTAATGCAGTGTCAAGTACGTGACGGAAGAGGAGTCCAGGCTAGTCCTGGAACAGGTCCCTCTGCCACATCCGCTTCAGGCGTCGTGGTGGATTTGTGGGGAGGGTGTTTGTAGATAATTCTTGTATAAGTGGATTGGCGTGATGATGGAGTTTGTCGTGAAAATTTTGATAGCGTGTCCTGATAACAGAGGGTATAAATGGGATATTGAGGTCATTATGTAATGTGAGGTTGGAAACGTAAAATGGCGCATGGCACATGAGCAAGGAAATTAATAATATGTGTAACGACAACAATATTTTATTATCAAACGTTATATTATGATCTACTAAACATAATTATTACCTATGTACATAGTAATGATAGGTAATAAAATTTGCATATATGTACATATAAAATTTACATTATATAATAAACTTTGATATAGGTAATATTAAAAAACATAATAATAGATTGTTTTTATGAACACAACTCTTAGTTTAGTAAAGTAGTTTTTAAGGACACAAGTCAATTTTTTCAATAATTGGGATTTCATGATCCATAAAACGTTTCAACCCTTAAATTTTTATTAAGACCAATTTCAGTATTTTTTTTTATTATTTCATCTTTTTTTTACATGTATTTATTTTTAATTAATGCTTCCGAGGAGCATATATTTTTTTTTATTTTTTTTAAGGTCGCAGATTCGAAACCTAGCCGGAGGCCCTTAGTTTACTTCATCTGGGAGCTCTTCTTTCGGATGGCACGTTAAGCGATGGTCCCGAGCCTGAACGATGTTAGGAACTCGTTAAAGACCCCTCCTACCCTAGGTGAATAAAAATTTAGGACTCCCATAGTAGAGTCGGGCTCATTACCACCAGAGTGACAAAAGAGCGCTCTGGTAGTAGGCATGACCTCATAGTTTAATCCCTGGTATGAGTCATAAATAACTGCCAAATGTTTCGAAATGACATTTCATATTTAAAGTCAAAACCCATGATAAATGAGAACATAACCTGTCAAAATTTAGCGTTAAGGAAAGGGGAGTTCAGGGGAGGAGGCTCATTTTAAAAACGTTGATCTTGCAGGGTATTCCGAGGGCGGCCCAATTTAGGATATCTGCTATGCGACTTCTCAAAATTTGAACAGTTGAGGGGTCACAGGGGTCCGAAAACATGAAACGAGTGATTAGATTTTCGTGTAGCAACGTAATAAGCTTTATCATTTTTCCGGACTCAAACATAATCTAATGCCGAGGTGAGGGGGTAAGAAGACATCTCTTTTACGGCCTCAAAATCATTGTAAATATCAACTTATTCCTAAAATCTCCCGATTCCGTTGAAAACTTAGCATCGAATTTCTGACCGATTAAATATCTTCGTACAGCTGAGAAAGTAAAAAACCTAGCTATCGGGTTTAGTGACTACTCATAAACCTCTTTTTTTATTAAAAAAAAAAAAAAAAGTTTTCCAAGACGTGCGGAGTATTGACCTTATTAAATGAACCAACTTATTATTTTTTTATACGGATGTTTGATGGAATGGCAGAAAGTTGCTAACTATTCATTATAGAAGCTCGTTTAGGAGCTATCACGTAAAAAAATTCTATAAAATCTACTTCTCAATGATCTATTTCAAAATAATATTTCCACAT
Source organism: Aradus depressus (assembly GCA_963662175.1). NCBI lineage: Eukaryota > Metazoa > Arthropoda > Insecta > Hemiptera > Aradidae > Aradus > Aradus depressus. Next base: position 45,324,546 of record OY759215.1, read on the forward strand.
CTTACAGGAACTTTAAAGCTCGCTAATTCCCTAATATTGCAGGTTTACTTGCTCGTATAAATGTTATGTATACCTAAAAGTAATTTACGGTTAACACTAAAAAAAAAAAAACATTAAAAAAAAGAGAGTGGCAGGTTTCTTGGCTGTTGTCTGCGTAGGGTTGGCAACCTGTAGCTTCTTGGTGGCGTTAGTAAGAAAGGGTTTCTACATGGCGTTGGTAAGAAAGGATTGTTAGATGTCTATGGTAAGGAAGGCGTTCTACTTGGCGCTGATAGTGAAGGTTTCTAGGTGGCATATGGAAGAAAAGGCTTCTAAAAAGGAAGGGGTTTTAGATGGTGTTGGGTAAGAAAGGCGTTCTACTTGGCGCTGATAAGGGAAGGTGTCTAGGCGGCGTTGGGAAGAAAATGCTTCTAAAAAGGAAGGGGTTTTAGATGGTGATGGATAAGGAAGGCGTTCTACTTGGCGCTGATAGTGAAGGTGTTGGGTAAGGAAGGATTTTGATAAAGAAGTGTTTGTTGATATCTTCAGGCATTTTTTTCCGGAAGTGTCTTCTTTGTCATGTTTTTTGAGTCGTGTAGTTGGACTACTAAACTTTATTCGCGTAGCTTGTTTGAAGTCTGAACCTTGAACAGTGTACTGGTGAGTGTTGAACAAACATACAGACAGATACAGGATTGAAAACAGAACAAAAAGTTGTCGATGAAAAACCGGCAATGTACTTTTCCAACATGAAATGATCAATTGAGTTTTCGATGCCAATCGATTGAAGGGGTTTTTCAATTCTCGTACTAAATAGTGTGTCCATACATTCATTACCTTGGAAGTCATTAGTGTTTTCAAGTCGAGTCTGGAAAATTAATAGAGGTTAGATTTTATGACTCATGCCCGGGCTTTAACTACGAGGTCATAATCGGCTACTACCAGAGCGCTCTTTTATCACTCTGGTGGACATGAGCCCGACTCTACTAAGGGAGTCTTAAAATTTGCCTTTCTCTAAATTTTCCTTCACCTAGAGTAGGGGTCGTACAGGCTCGGGACCATCGCTTAACTTCCATCCGAAGGACGGTGTGTTTAAGTTCATTTTTCCTTCCAGATAAAATACTCTAATGACCTCGGTCAAGTTTCCAACCCCGCGACCTTCAGTAAGCAAGCACGCATATCACAGAGCTACCGGTGCCCTCAAAGAAGTGTTTGAAAAGACTTTGGCAAGAAAGGATTTTTAGATTAGCATTGGCAATGATGGGGCATATATTAAGCGATGTACTGTAAATTTGTACTAATTATGTACTAACTCACAACAAAATAAACATAAAACAAAAATAATTCATAGTTTTTCATGCTTCCTCCTTTCTTGTTTCGACGTAACGTTTTAAATTGTAAATTTTAGCATATGTACGGTTAATAATTAATATTAATGTTCAATATCCAAAGGAAATGGTCTTATTTATATATTAATCAACATGGCAATTCTAAGAACTGTTATTTATTATACTTAATCAAATCGGAAATTTTATTTTCTTCAGCGCTTTTTTTAATTTTATTTCATTGAATCAAACAGATATTTGCATATTTTGAAAATAAATATGAAATCCTCTTATATAAGTCCAATAAGTTTTTTTTTTTTATTTCTTAAGAAAATTAGATGATTAAAGGAAATAGTCACTTCCTTCACAGAAAATATACATAAATAGTGTAGAAGAGTTTTAAAGAGATTTCTATCAATATTGATTTTTCACAGTTCATTATTTTTTTTTATAGTTGGAATTTATCAATTCATTGAATAAAAACATCATTATAACAGTTCATTTGACTTGTTCCATATAAGAGCAGTATAAATTAATTCTGTAGTATATACTTTAGGTAATGGATGATTTCTCCAATAGAATCCAATATGTATTAAAAATTATAATAAATTATTTTGATAATTATTTGTTTATTTTTAGGTTCCTAGTTCAAAGTTCATCAAGCGAAGCCTTCATTGTAAACTAAAACCGCTATCTGAAATTTTGCACATGATTATATTTCCCATAAGATAATAGGTTACGTCATAAGAATGTGTACATTAAGATAGATTTTAAAGTAGATACGTAAACAGAAATTAACTCTTAGAGTCTGACACATGTAAATAGTAGAAACAATACTAAAAAAAAATAAAATGAAATGAATAAATAAATACTAAAAACTGTAATAAAATGAGTACAAAAATAATAATATTAATAAAAAAACTAGATCGGTTTTTAATTTAATAAAAAACTAAGATAAATATTTTTCTCACTCTTCCGGAAGTGTCTTTTTCAAGACGATATTTCGGAAAGTTCTTTGATCTAATCTCAATGTGTGGAGTATTGAAAAGAGAAAGAAATCAAAATAACAATAACAAATATAGATAAATATTTATTAAAATATACATATAAATAAAAGAAATAATAATAATATTAAAAATAATAATAAAAATACATGAAGGAATAAACCATGAGAAATAAAGTTGCATTTTTATATAGAGGGTGGGTTTCTTCTATCATAAACATTTTTAGTTGGTTTAAAATTTTTTATAGTTTCTATTGTTTTCAAGATTTGGATGGGCATAAAAAAATTATTTCCATTATAAGTTATTCTTTTTTTCAAAAAAAGTAAATAGTTCAGTAGCTCTTGCTGTGATCCAAAATTATGAAAATATATATATTTTTTTTACATATGTTTAACGCTTTGATCGTCATTTTGAATGACATTTTTTTAAGGTAAATAAAAATATGTTTGCTTCCTGTTAAATTGTTCTTGTTCATTTACGACCGGTTCCGCATGGTGTCAGGCATCCTCTTGCTGCAATCTAAATACAGTTAAAAATTAACATAGATCAATTTATAAATAAAAAATTATTTGTATAAATCGTGAGACTTGTCATAAAAAACTAGTTATAAAATAAATGCCCTCCATAATAAGATCAAAGTTCCTCTTGCCACCGACCTTATTCAGTCCTGCCTCTCAAAGTTTCACTCCAGTCCTTCCTTTCAGAACAATTCCGTTGCTCGATCCTTGTCCTCACGTTCCCACTCAGACAGTGGCGGTGATGATAAGATAGCAAGTGACCAGCCTCTTCCTCTCGGTCTGCCTCCACTGCTAGTCAGAGGCTCCACAAATCCGGGGGGTATCACTCATGCTCCCGTGCCCTCCATTTAGTTGTAGGAATGAGGACGGTATCCAGAGGGTGTTCCAGTTCTCGGAGCTGTACAGTTGTTTTCATTTTGATTTAATTATTTTCAACATAGTTTTTTTGGAATGAGAGGGGTCGAATAGTATGGAATCTCAGTAAAAACTGCACATTTACACACATCAATGTTTACTTCCCCAGATATACATAATATAGGAGAAGTTATGTAATCGGTCCGAAATTCGATGCTGAGTTTTCAACGGAATTTCATGTTTTTCAACCATCTAATTCTGAAAATGGGGGAAAACTGTGCGTACAACTCCTGGTTGTATCAGATGCATTTTCTCTTACATTTTTGATCAGAGGACACAAAATTCCGGACCGGATTTCTGACCGATTACATAACTTTCTCTATACTTACAGTCGGGGATGTAATATACAGTAGAACCTCGATTAATCGTGTCTCGATTTTCCGTGTTCGCTGTTAACCATGGTATGTAAACAGTAAGTAAAGGTTCCTAGAAACTTTATTTAATGCCTTTAGATCATTACAAAATAAAAGATAAACATTACAAGATAAATAGGCTACCTCCTCCCAGAAGACGGAGTCTGAGTGTGGGAGTGGGAGCAGTCAGCTAGGACTGTACAAACACTGTTAAAAATTAAACATAGTATAGAGAGAAGAAATACAAAAAAAGAAAAATACAAAAATAAATAAAAAAAAATAAAAAAAAAATGAAAAATAGTATCTTAAGTAAAAAAAAAAAATAATAAATAAATAGAAAAAATAAAAAAAAAAATAATAAAAATAAATGAGAAAAAAAAAAGTGACTAAAATAAGAAAAAATGACTTAGAGACCTAGCTAGGTACTTCCGAAAAAAAAAAATGCAGCTGCACCTTCAATAAAATGTTCTAGGAATGATTTGATATGAATTCTTCAAACTTAGAACTGAAGTAAAGAAAATCACAGGTTGTCAATTATATATTTAAGGGAAATCATTTCAAACCGCAAAAAACAAAGGATTACTTCATATTTCAAGCCCTGGTAACGTTATAACATGACAATGTACACACATATGTAATTTGTTAAATAAAAAGTGTCTCGATTAACCGTGGTTTTCAATTATCCATGCGACCTTTCCCCCCATTACCCCGGATGATTGAGGTTCTACTGTATATATATCCACATAGTAATGGGGTAGCCAATCTACGTGGGATGTAGGAGGAACAGATTTCGTTAAAAAAAAAAAAATCAAAATATAAAAAAATTGTACCACACCCAGATCTCAAACTGATCTTCCTCGTTAGTATTACAGTTCATGCCTCTATTAATTTGAGTCTCTCTTATTTTATCTAATACGTACAACAACCCGTGCCGCGCAATTTATAGACCTGGAAACTTGTTCCCATGGCACCACTGCTTCAATTAACACAAATAAAACGAAAAAAGAAATCAGAAAAAAAAAGTTATACATAACACATATAATTATTGACGTAGGGAAGGACGGAGGAGGATTACGTAAGGAAGAGCTTACGATTTACAGATAAGTTTTCTTAAATTTTCTTTTTCCTGTTTCATCCTCCGTAGGTAGTATTTCTCTCCGTGTCACATTTCAAGTAAAACTTCTTTGTCAGACTGAACCCTTTTAAATGTATATATATATATATATATATATATATATATATATATATATATTTTGTATAGTATATATACTATATATAGCATATGCTTATTATGCAAAAACAAAAGTCGTCGCTGAATCTACAATGTACTTCCCCAGCACGAATTAATTTATTATTTTTTCTCTCTCCTTCCAAAACTCAATAGTTGACTTACAATAGGGACTTCTGAACTCTCATAATAAATTTTGTTTCGATACATTCATTAATTCGGCAGTTATTTAGGTTTTTCAGTTGAGCCCTGGTCTGATATCTTATTGTTTTAGGCCGATTCCGCTGAAAATTAATAAATGTTGTTCTTATAGGGTTTTGAATTCACCTATGAAATTTGGTGTCAATGTATTCATTAAAACGGTAGTTATTAAAGCTTTTGTGATAAATCACTTCTTCCATTTGCCCAATTTGACTGAAAATTTCGGAGAGTGCTGGTAGCTCAGTGGTATGCGTATTTGCTTACTGAGCTCATTATCGCGGGTTCGAAACCCGGCCAAAGCCTTGAGATTTTTATCTGAGAGATGAAAAAGCATCGAGCATGCTGTCCATCCGATGGTCTCGAGACTGTACGATGCAGGTAACGGTTAAAGACCCCTAGACACTAGATGATAAAAAAATTTATGGTAGGCAACTGCCACCAGAGCGACAAAAGAGCGGTCTGGCAATAGGTGATACGACATCAAAGTTTAAACTCCGTGCATGAATCACAATAACTATTAAATTTCGTGTCGACATATTCTATCGGTGTTTAGTGTTCTCATGGAAGAGGAGAAGGAGGAAGAGAGAGATCTGTAAATGCATGATTGGTATAAGAAAGTCCTTTTTTGGCATTCTCACATATCTTTTCTTTACCATTTAGATCCATTTTTGCCAAGGTTTAGTTGATAGAATGAGAATTTTCTTTTTCTTAACAACTCAGTGACAAGTACTTACCCTACATGCCCATGTAGGAGAGTAAATGCAATAAATGCAGTTGAGAATAAAGAGCCTTATGACATAGCGGTGTGCATTCTGAGGGGAGTGGCCAGGGCATAGTCCTCGTAAATAATGCACTCCTCACCTCAGCTGGCTACTATCTACACTATCTCCATACCCGCTTGAGTACTGGCATTTTAGAACAATGCCTAGTTAGTTCATCGCCTATATCATTTTTACTAACGGTCGATGTTGAACTCAAATCATCAGCATTGTACTTCCCCAGCAAGAATTAATCTATGAAGTATTTGCTCTCTCTCTAAAACCAATCGCCCATTTTGGCTAAAAATAAATAGTTGACTTACACTGCTATTAAATACTCATACTACATTTCTTATCGATATACTCATTACAAGAGCAGTTATTAAAAGTTTTGGATTAAGCCCCTCCCTCATATCCTCCTTCCCATTGGCCCATTTGGCTGAAAATCAATAAATGTCGTACTTACAATTACGTCTAATTAGATTTGGATCAAAGTCGGTAGATGGACCTAAGCAAATTTGTAAATATATAACGCTTTGGGATGCTCACATAATTCTGTCTTCTGCAGTCTCTGAGTTTTTCCAGTGCTAGCTTCGGATAGACTGGTTCTACTACATTTTGCCTACCCAAAATTTTTTATTCACCTAAGGCATGGGTCCTTAACGAGTACCTGAGACTAAAAACCAACGCTTAACGTCGTGCTCATGGTTTTTTACCTCCCAAATAAAAAACTAAAAGGCTCGGTTGGGTTTCGAAAATGCGATCTTGAGCTCAGTAAGTAAGCACACTACTTCTGAGCCACAAAAAAAAATAATAAAAAGTAAATACCAAAATAATTTAGAAGAGAGTGATCTGTACAAAAGTGGTTGGTACAAGAACATTCTATAATGCCCACATAACATTACTATTTATTTTTGTTGTAAATTTTAGTTAAATAGCTCCCAAGAAGTGAATCGGCGCGGTTTTTCTGGTTCCGTTTTCCGAAAAGAGATATTTATTGGAATTCGTGTTCAGATATATTTCTTGGTGGTAGGTAGATGTAGTGGACTAGTTAAATAAGTAATAAAATGTATCTGTCCAACATTTATTAAACCACGACTAGTTTCGTCAGTAAACTGACATCTTCAGGTGGAATCTAAACATACATAAACCAAAAATAATCTAGAATTTTCGAGTAAATTAAAACTCATGTCAATCATTAAGAATCAAAATTTTAAAACAACAGTACAATAAGTTAAAATATTTTGAATTAAAAAGCAAAATACCTTGCTAGAGAACAAAGAGCGTGTTGAGATGTACTAGCGCTCGGTGTTCGGAGCTCGAATGAGAAAAGTAGCGGAAATAAGAATGGAATATCTATATTTGCATATCGTTACATATCTCTTGGCTCCAACCGACCTGTCGCCAAAAACAGAAACATCTGTCCAACATCCATGCACTTGTACTACAGCAGAGAGAGAGAGATCATGACATTTTAGAGACCCTAACGGTCCCTTCTTAAATTTCTTTGGCCCTGAAATCAAGTTTTGAGATAATCCATTCAAATTCCCTCTACTGATTGGTCAGTTCTTTAGGGTCTCAAGAAAGCTATCTTTCACTTAACTGCCATATTGAAAAAATCCGACTGCTAGCTCAAATTTGTCTCCATAAAAGCAATAATAATTTTAGGATATTACTTGTAGGGTTTAGATATGAGTTTTATCCTGAAAGTGTCTGCAGGTACCTTAGACGAAAAGGACGGTCTCATACACTTTTTGTTTTATTGTCCTTATTATCTCACCAATAGACCAGAAATGTTAGAAAAATTAACCTATTTTATTTTTATTTTTTACTGTTGGCTTGAAAATAAAGAATAATATAATTTAATTTGTTACATGTAAGATGTTAATTAGTTATTATGACTCATGATCGGGCTTTTACTTACGAGGTCATATCATCTACTACCAGAGCGCTCTTTCGTCACTCTGGTGGACATGAGCCTGACTACTGTGGGAGTCCTAAATTTAGCCTACCTTAAATTTTTATTCACATAAGGCAGGGGTCTTTAACGAGTTCCTGACATCGTAAAGGCTCGGGACCATCGCTAAACGTCCCATCCGAAGAACGGCATGCTTAAGTTTATTTTACCTCCGAGATAAAATAAGGGCCTCGGCTGGTTTTCGAACCCACGATCTTGAGCTCAGAAGGCAAGCACGCATACCACTGAGCTACTACGGTTGCTCGGCTAAGGCGCCACCGTTTTCAACACGTTGTGTATTTGGTAACTTCATTTCTGTATCCTAGTGCCCATAGGTATTTGCGTACACATACGGAATATACCCACTATGCGTGCACTCTTTTTATCACTTGAGGGGTAGGGAAGATTTTTTTCAGAGCCGATATTGCAGCCGGTTCGAAGTGAATATTCACTTTTTCAAAGCTCCAATCAGGCACCTGAGCTTTAATCAGGCGGAACATCCTCTCGTAAGTTACTAGCAACTTGTTTGGAAAAATACTACTGGAACAATGTTGGTCTCCTGATGTGTACTACCCAAATATGCATACATGATGTATATCTGCATGATGGCAAGTTTTTTTTTTCTGTACGCAAGATGGAATCGGAGTTAGGTGCAGTCAGGTAACAAAAGTTGTCGAACCCTTTTAGTTCAGGTAATCCCCCCCCCCCCCTCCAAAAAAAATTATATACACATAGTGGGTATACGCAAATAGGGTGACGTCATTCACTTGTTTCATCAGCCTGTTTTTTTTTTTGTTTTTGTTGTAATAGATACTTTCCTGGGGGAAAAAAATATGTTTGTTTTATTTATTACATTTCCACAGTATTACCGTGTTTGTCAACTTAGAAGTTGCAATAATAATAATGGTACACAACTGGTGATAGACTGGAGGGAAGGAGAAAGCAAGCAAGGATAAATAGATGGATAGATGGACCGAGGACTGTGAAACCAGAGACATTGGCGCTGAGCAAGAGTTTATAGGGGAAGTCTCTGGTATGGGAATATAGCGTCGAAGATGTTGCAACTGGGGAGGTACAAAAAAAAAGTATGAAAACAGTTGAGGGTCCGTCCTTCATATTTCTATAGGCTTGGCAGGGACATATTTCATGTGGTCCTCTAAACAGGGCCGTAATGGGGATTAATATTAGGATGTATTCAATGTGAAGTGGTGGCCGGTGACAGGTCGGAGGATGTTCCTTTCCTAATGCTGATTTACAGCTCCGATCTCTGCACAGTTCTTTCATCTATCCCCGACCGTTCGTCTGGCACATTTATCAACCTGGATTTGTTGTTATCTTCAAAACTACTATAAGCTTTGCCAAAATACCAAACCGCACTTCAACAACATTTTTATATAACATGAACAGAGAAATAGGTTAGGTTAGGTTTTATGACTCATGCCTGGGCTTTACCTACGAGGTTATATCGTCTACTACCAGAGCGCTCTTTCGTCACTCTGGTGGACATGAGCCCGACTCTACTATGTGAGTCCTAAATTTTGCCTACCCTAAATTTTTATTCACCTAGGGCAATGGTCATTAACGAGTACCTGGCTCGGGACCATCGCTTAACGTCCCATCCGAAGGACGGCGTGCTTAAGTTTATTTTACCTCCCAAATAAAATAAACTAAGGTCCTCGGTATATGTATAGTATAGAGGACCTTAGTTTATTTTATTTAGGGTGGTCCTTAAAGTGAAAAAGTTGAAATTTTAAAACGTGCTCTGCCTAGGTCGAAAGAAGTTCCCAAAAAACATTTTTGGCGCCAAAAAAACGAGAAAACATATTGAATAACCCGTCGCCCATCGAGATTGAATTTTAAATGGGATTTAACATGGGTTTCAAGGTTTTCTTCAGTCGATCGATTACTGAGCCGTTGATTTCCATCGCTTTAAGGTAGAAAATGGTACACAGGGGTTTTCGGGGTCGCTGAAGCAGAATATGATGTTAAAAACTCATTTTAATATATGCCAGCTGTCAAAAAACCTGTCATTATCATTTACTTTTTTCATAATCATGGTTTTTTGAATATTATCATTGTCGACAGCTGTCAAGTGTGAAAATTATTTTTAGAAATTGATTAAATATCGAAAAATGTTTTCCTTACATTTTTTTACTCGAAACTAGTAGACATTTTTGTTTAGAAACTGATAATTGTATATATTATATACATATATATATATATATATTGTAATGGTGTGTAATCAGGGGTACCTACCTGAATAATAATTAATAAAAAAATAATAAATAAGGTATCAAATATTGAGAGGGCTTCGGCATGAGGGGAGGGGAGAGAGCTGGTTTGGCGGAGAGGATCACGTCTGTCTGTCCCCGAGTGTGGATATCTCTCTGTCCAGGAAGTCGATCATTCCCCCATTTGCACAGAAGTCTGCCGTTCAGTCTGAAACAAGGAGACCTCAAAAGAAGATCAGCACAACATCCATTTCAGGAATGGAATTTATCTATTTTTTATTCATTATAATTCAGGTACCCCTAATTATCGTATATATATATATATATATATATATATATATTTTTTTTTTTTAAATGTTAATTCCTTTTTTTTTAAAGCATTAAAAATAAAAATAAGGTAACTAAACCTGGTTAGGCAAAATTTAGGACTCCTACAGTAGAATCAGGCTCACGTCCACCAGAGGGATTTCTGATGGTAGGCGATATGTTCTCGTAGTTGAACCTAGGCATGAGTCACAATGAACTATAGCTAGAAGAGGTTATGGTCCAACCTTCGTTTCTGCATAATATATTTTTTTAACAAATATCTTTATCTATCATAGTTTTAGTCGTACTACTCTCTAACTTATTATTTCAAAATATTTAATCAAAGACTTGATTGGTCATAAAAATATATTTAAGTAAAAGTAAGTTCAATTTGAACCATGTCCTTGTGGTTTCATTACTTGAACCAATTATTACTATAATTATCTGAACAATTCTTGTAACAAGATTCCGTTTATAACAACCCAGGTATCACACATATATTTTATTTTATTTTTTCAAAAATCACTATATTTTTCCTCCGCTAGGTGTTATTTATTTCAATTATTTATGTAAATTTTGCTCTTCAACAACATTCACTTTGACTCGAGGACGAACAAGTAGACACACAAAAAAATGTTATTAATAATTTAATTACTATCGAGATTGGTGTGTTAGATTTATCCATGGTTGGCGACAAATATTGTAACACTGTAATTAAAAAATAAAATAAAAAATGAAGGCTCAGTGAAAGGCAAACTATTTTTTTTATTAAAGTCCAGTTTTTCAGAGTTGAACTGTCAATCATGGAATAGTGATATTATATTATAAGGACTACTGGTAAATTATGTATAAGGACGAAGGTAACTTTGTGAATAGTAAAATTACTGAAATGTTCAGTCAGCAGCGATGTTCAAAAAGGTTTTATTTCATTTTGACCTCAGAGAAATTCTGTTAAAAACTCTAACCATCGTTCATGCTCCCTATTATGATTCCAACCTAACCCTACACAATGATCTCAAAGTTCCTTTTGTCATTGACCTTATTAAGTCCCGCTTCTCAAAGGTTCACTCCAATCTTTCCTTCCATAACAATCCTGTTGCTCGATCCTTGTCATCACGTTCCCATCCTGACGATCCTCCCCGAACACTGAGGAGGTCCTGGCCGAGAGACCTGCTACGATAAGATAGCTTCCTTGAAGCGTGCGACTAGCCTCTTCCCTCATTGTCTCTTCAGCTCTTCTGCCCCACTCCACTACTAGTCAGAGGCTAGGCAGATCCAGGGGGTACGGGGGATCACCCGCGCCTCCGTCACCTCCTCTACCTCCATTTAGTTGTAGGAATGAGGGGAGTACCATGCGGGGGTGTTCCGGGGGGTCCCTGAGCTGAAGAGTTTTTTCTAAGATTTATCATACTATTTTGTACATATTTTTCTTTATTTTGTTTTATGATTTCTTTATGTCTTTATTTTACTTTCTTCACATTTATTTAGTTTAGTCTTACTATTTATTTTTCTTTATTTTGTAATTATTATTTTGTTTATATGTATTAATTTGTATGTACTTTATATTATTATTCATGTTTTCCTTCTTATTATTTTATTTTTTCTTATTTTATGTAAATTACCATTTATTATTTTATATTCACTTTCATCAAATTTACTTATGGTTCTATTTTAACTGATTGTAAATATACCAAATAAAAAAAAAAATACAAAAAAAACTCGAACCCCGATTTTCGCACGATTACAATACTTCCTCCTAATAAAGGTAGGTATAAGAAAGTAAAAATAACCGGCTATTATAATAATATTGGACGTTTATTATATTCATATAGTAACTGTTTATTTTATCTCAAATATACAAGTATGTAATATTCAAATTTTTTATCTTCATGTAATCGGTCAGAAATTGGATGTTGAGTTTTCATCGGAGATTTCACGTTTTCGACTCCTTATTTCAAAAAAAGATCACTTTCCCAGTATGTTTTTACTCTCCGTCCAAAACCAATCGAATATTCGGAATACAAATCAATACTTGACGAACATATGAACTTACGAATCCTCTACTAAATTTTGAGTTGACACATTCCTCTTTGAAGCCCCTTCTCGTTGGACAATTTTGCTGTATATTAATAGGTGTCGTTCTTATTAGGATTTTAATTTACATTTGAAATTTCATGTCGGAAAATTCATTGCATTGGTAGTTATTAGAGTTTTTGTAAAAATCCCCCCCCCCAAATCTAAACTCCCCTTCTCTTCGAGCGATTCCGCTGAAAATGTGGTGTCTTATGTGGTTTACATATGACATATAGTGTAAATAAATTCATTATTATTCATTTGAGGGTAGGACAAGAAGCCTGAATGCTTAGGTGCCCTTAGCGCAAGCTAACCCCAACTTCAATACCTGAAGTATAATATTGTCTTGATTTTGTCCAAGAACTGACTAATAATGTACTTCCTTTTCCCATCGATATTTGATTACTTTCTCGCTCTCTTTAAAATCTGTCTACACTACTTATTTCGTCGTAGCTTGCTACGCCTTGATGAGAAAGCTTATTCGGGGATAGGATGAGAAATCTGGATGCTTAGGACCCCTAGCGCAAGCTAACCCCAACTTCAGTATCTGAAGTAAAATATTGTCTCGATTTTGTCGATGAACTGACTAATAATGTACTTTCTTCCCATCGATATTTGATTCCCATTTTGGTAGCCACTCACTCTCTTTAATAGCCGTCTACGCCACTTATTTGGTAGTGGCTTGCAACTAATTTCTGCCTAATTTCATTTAAAAAATTTGTTTCACATCTTAATTATGGTCAAATCTTATTATTTTCCTCAACATATAATTTGAATTTAATGATTGAAGCCTTATTTTTTTTCTAAACCTGTTATTTTGTGTGTTGAAAGAAATACGAAAATAAAAAAATATTAAGGTACATTTTTTTTCTTTTTAGGTTTAAAAAAGTTGGCACTTGTTCCATGTTTAAAGTTTAATTATCATGAAAAGGCGTGGTCACCGGAAGTTGGAAAAATTAATCTCTTGAAAACTGTGAGTTGTGACTGATTTGACATAGTCCCTACGTGGGATGGTAAGGTTTGAAAATAGTTGGTTGTTTAAATTATGGATTCGTTAGATACAAGTATGACGTCCGCATCCAGATGAAGGTTTCTATATCTACTGTCCCCTTTTCTTTTACGAATGAATGAATAGCATCCTGGCAGAATGAAGTCCTGAAGAAGGTACAGTCAGTGCCGAAAGCTTGGCAGAAATTCCACAAGTTTGTTTCTATCCACAAACCTGACCTCTCTGTCCTATTACATCGTTAGTAAATCCTTCCCTAATCAGTATTTAATAATATATATTTTGTTAGTATAGGTTAGGTTTAGGTTAGGTTTTATGACTCATGCCCGGGCTTTAACGACGAGGTCATATCGCCTACTACCAGAGCGCTCTATCGTCACTCTGGTGGACATGAGCCCGACTCTACTGTGGGAGTCCTAAATTTTGCCTACCCTAAATTTTTATTCACTCAGGGCAGAGGTCTTTAACGAGTACCTGACATCGTACAGGCTCGGGACCATCGCTTAACGTCCCATCCGAAGGACGGCGTGCTTACGTTTATTTTACCTCCCAGATAAAATAAACTAAGGGCCTCGGTCGGGCTACGAACCCACAACCTTGAGCTCAGAAGTCAAGCACGCATACCACTGAGCTACCGGCGCCCTCTTTTTTTAGTATATGATAATTTTTCCTTAACTTATTTAATTTTTTATTTTTTACAACTGTATAAGAACACGAAATTTTATATGTGTATCCAGGACATTCTAAGGACGACACATAATGATTTTCAGTCAAAGGAAAGAAGGAGATTAGGAGGAGACTTAACACAAACTAATAAATAACTATCGTTATAACGAATGTATTGAGACTAAAATGTTGTCAATTCAAAGCCCTATAAGGACGACAACTAATAATTTTCAGAAGAACTAGCAGAAGGGAAGGGGGGACCAGAGAAGGGGGCTCGACTCAAATATCCTAATAACTATCGATATAATAAATGTATCGATACAACAATTATTGAGGATTTAGAAGCCGCATGAGTTTTAGTCCAAACGGTCGATTGGCTTAGTTCATCTATGAACTTCCCCAGGATCGTCTTTTCGCTGAGTTAAATTAGCATTCTAAAAGTCTCCCCCTCATAATTTTCTATATGATTCTTAAAAAATAAACATTTTGAAGTCTTATATCATACAAATATTTTTTCAAAATGAAAATATAACAAAAAATACAAAAATTACACAAATGTTCCAATTTAAATCACTGCCAAGGCACTCATCCATATGCAACATAATAAAAAAAAAAAATCATGTATAGAACACCCAAAACGAAAATAAATGTTTGAATATATCACGGTTATGGAATAAACATGAGTCTGCTTTTAAAATTTGTAAAATTGAATTAATATTCTAGCGTTCAACTAATAACTTTCGTTTAGTGGATCAACTTTACGATGTGTATTCTTTATAGGTATCGTGTCCTTGGGCGTGGAAAACAGTCTATATTTGTAACAATTTGTTTCTCAGACAATTTTCGGTCTGTTTTTTTAAAAAATATATCCTGAAACGACGGGGAGTGAGCCTTTATAAATATATTGAATATAATTTTCGTTCCTCAAACAAAAATGGTAGAGTATATGGTATTAACTATGGAATATAGCGCACAGATATGCAAATGAGTCCTGAACGTACAAGTCAGCCGCAGGGTGTCGGATAAGGTGAATCTTTTGAATGAATATGCAGAGAACTGCTGCTGTAATCTTCCAGATTGTATGAATCCTCTGAGAATTGTCGTCTTGTATGACAATGAATATTTTGCAAACCGGGAAATCTGCAAAAAATTTTAATGAATATAAAATGTGTCTTTTAGTTTTTTCTACACCTTTTACTTGAAAAACATTTTGAAGGTTTTTAATATAAGTTAACTCGTAAAATCTACTTGCGCCCTAAAGTAAAATGATCTCAATTTTCAACCAATTTCAACCGAAATAGTAATCAGATCTTAGCAGATGTGATTTCATAATTCCAAATTGCATGTACATAGCTACAATTGTTTCTGCTTTAGAGCGCTCATAACATTCAAGGGACCTTGGAACATAAAAATCAGTAAAAAACTCGATCTCGAATTTTCGCTCGATTACAATACTTCTTTATACTAAAAGTATAAGTATCCTTATACTATAAGTATAAGTAAGTACAACTGAAATAAAAAAAAAAAAAAATCTGAATACATAACGTTTCGTATGTGGTTAAAAGTGTGTCACGATTGAATAGATTATTTTAGCATCTTGTCTATTAGCGTATCTACCTAATATTGCAATAAACTTATCTAAGACTGACTTAACGATCTGTGAGATCAGACTTAAGCAGGTACACGTCAAAACCCAACAATTCCCAGATTTTCAAGATAAATGCTGACATTTTAGCTATGAATCAAAAATTACCATTGAATATTCATATCCACAGATTAATTAGCATATTATCTGCTTTCTTCGTATAAACAGATTATTCTTCTGCTGAATTGATCATTCTTCATTTATTTTAATAAATTTATTTAATTATTTTATTCTGGACACAGACATTTTTTCTATAAAAATTAACATAATCCAATTAATTAATGTGGTTCTAATAAATCAATGTCTAGGGTCATTTGTCGTCTTGTTAGTGTTTATGTTTTGTGCAGGAACATAGACTAAAGAGGAGGAACGTTAGATACATATAAAACAGAGGCGAATAGTTCAAAAAATCTTAATAAGTGCAAAAAATTACTTGGTATAGTAAATGTTTCACTGTAATTTGTTGTTTTCTGAGCTGATTCCAAAAGAGAAAGAAAAAAATAAGTCGGTGAATCACCAGTTATGTACTTCCCCAGAACGAGAATTAATCAATTGAGTTTTCTCTCTCCCTTCAAAGCTTCTGAATTCCCAAAATAAAGTTTGTGTCGATACATTCATTACATCGGCAGTTATTAGTGTATTTGAGTCGAGCCCTCGTTCTCTACTCATCCCTTTAACCGATTTCATGGGAAATTAATTGGTGACATCCTTATGGGGTTTTATATTTACATATAAAATTCATTACAACGGCAGTTATTAGAGTTTTTGTATTAAGCCTCCCCTCTAATCCCCCCCCCTTAAATGGGCAGATTTGGCTGAAAATCATTAGGTTTGGTCCCTAGAGAGTTCTGGATATACATATAAAATTTTGTGTTGATACATTCAATCTATCGGGAGATTTCGTGTTCACAGACACACAAAATAGAAAACACAAAATTCCGTTGAAAACTCTACATCGAATTTCCTACCGATTACATAACTTCCCCTATACTTTGTCTAGGTGTAGTTGGAGAAGTAAAAAAATGCATGTCTATAGTTTTAGAAATATGATAACTCACGATAGAATAAATATTCGTATATGGACATGAAATTGTATATGTTTCCAGAACCTCATAAGGACGATACCTATTTATTTTCAGCCAAATTGGCCAAGGGGGGGGGGGGGGGGGGGGAGGGTATCAACAAAACCTTAATAACTGCCGAAGTGATGAATGTTTCGACACGAAATATAATGATTTGAGTAAGTCACTTGTTTTCTCAATGAAATCAGTAAATAGGTAGAGGGAGAGCAAACACTTACTTGATTAATTCACGGTGGGGAAGTACTGTAATGTTCTATATTGTCCATTACATGTAATATTTTAGAAATGGAAAATAAGATACGTAAATACAATCATTTTATTAGACCTAAGGAAGGTTACTGTGGGTTATCAAATCGATTTGTACCAGGGTCGATATAGTATCAAAATATATCAATTCATTTATTTCAATTATGTCATAAAATTAAATGATAGGCTAATAATTAGTTAACAAAAAATGTAAGCAATTAGGATTGTATACGGGAATCTGAAAATGTTAAAAAAAAAACCCAGATGTTTAGTGTTAAAGGCTGTAAAAATTGTGGCCAATGACAGAGCGGAATCAAAAACGAGAGAGAAGTGGGCTGTCCCCTCGTGGAGAGTAGGTAGGAGATGTATGAGAGAACTGTGCAGAGAGAGATGGTTCAGTGAAAGTGAGTGTGGTGAATGGTAGAAAATGTAAGTGATTTCTTAAAGGCTGTGATAAGAAGGAAGAGTAGCTGAAATACTTGGAATCCAGAAGAGAGGAGAGGACGTGGCCGCAGTTGCGACACCCCATATTCAACGTACCACGATGGAAACATCATTTTACCCACCAGCACAATAGAAGAAAAGAAAGCTGTCCCGCAGGTTTAGTTGAATGTTGTGTTTACAAAGAAAAATCTCTATGTCTGTAAAATTTATGTGATACTAACCCATAAAAACGTGTCTTGATGAAATTTAAAATAAAAAAAAAATGTAACAAATTATTTTAAAGTCTTTATTTTTATTTATAAATCATACATAACCAGGTCCTCTAATAATCGTTATTGTATATAACTATTATTAATATAAATTTAAATTAGAATATCAAGTAGCGTAATAAACGAGCGTTACAAATGTCGCTTCGAACAGGGACTTGAAATATTAAATTTTTATATGGCGCCCGAAAAGAAAATTATAAAAGGACCTTATGTGTAATTTTGTAAAAATATGTGTAAAAATTAATTTTAAAACTGTATAAAAAGTTAGCGTCCAAAATGGCCGACTATAATAGAGGTTCTCAGAGAACGAATCCGAACAATAATGGCGGACAAAATAGAGTAACTTATGATAATTGCCTTCAGCCGGAGAGTGAGACAAATATAAGTTTAAACACCATGATGGAAATGATAATAAAAAATATGAACGTAAAATTTGAGCAACAATCAAAACATTTTAATGAAATGCAATCAAAACATTTTAATGAAATGAATTCAAAAATTGATGAGTTAAAGGAAGACGTAAGCATAAAATTTGAAAATGTAAAAAAGAATGTAAACAAACGTTTCGATGAAGTAAATAATGAGATTGATCTGAAATTTAGTGATCAAAGTTTAGAAATAAATCATAAATGTGAACAATTAAATAATATGATTGTAGATAGACAGGAAAATGGAGAAATAAAGGAAAATAATGAAACACAGAAGAAAATAAAATTCAATAAGAAGATAGACAAATGTAAATTTATTAAAACCATAATAACTAATGGTATTGTTATAAAGAAACATAATAATAAGATAGAGAAACTAAAAAAACATAAGATAAACAAAATTAAAAGTTATCGAAGAATCGAATATCGAAAAGTAAATGTTATTAAATATAAAAGTAAACATAACAATAACAAGAGTAAAAAACTTAAGTGCAAACATAATTTCAGTAATAATAATAATAAAAATAAGTTTAAAAATAGTAAGACATTACACCTAGGGCATAGAAATGAACTAAATTATAGAAAAATAATAATTATAAACAATAGTCATAGATATCGGAGAAAAGATAATCGTAAACTAAATTATAAATATAAAAGAAAGAAAATAATAAGTGTTTAACCGATGAAATTTTGGATATTGAAAATTGCTTGTCTAGGATTATGATCTGGAACTATAAAATGTAAACATTAAAATTAATAAAAAAAAAAAAATAAAATAAAATAAACATAGAAAGTATCAGTCAATATGTTAAATTTTGTCGAAATGAATAATTGCAAAATAAAATGATATAATTAAGTGATGGAAAAATGTACCTGTGTTAGTTTGCGTGTAAAATTTGAGTTAATAAAAATCAATAAAAAATTAATGTAAACAAAGAAGTTGTCACTCGAGATGTAAATAGGGTCTAATTAATAAATAATTGAAAGTAAAGAATAAATTAAACTAAAGTTAGAAATAAAAATATGGAGCGTAAGAGAAATGATATGGCAACTAAGTCTTTGCAAGACGAACTGATGAATAGATAAAGGATAAGACAGCTATGTAGAGTCTGTTATGATAAACAACTGATATTTGTAAACAGTCCAACAAATGTCAATATTGGATGTGTGTATTTTATTTTATGGTATGTCTTGTTATATTTTAATATGATGTATGCTATTTTGTTGTATTAGAGTGGTTGTATGATAAAATAGGTAATAATGACCAATTTTGGGTCTGAGACTGATTAGGAATATGATAGTGGGTGATGTTCTGTCATAGAATAAAAAAAAAAAAAAATTATATAATTAAATTAGATGTAAATAATGTTTAGTTTACTCTGCATTCTGTACAGAAAATTTATTATTTTTAAATGTTTTTAAATAAAAACATATTTATTTATTGAAATATTATATTTATGGTGGTTATTTGATGGGAAATTTTATATAAGGGTTAGTCTCGAGTTGAACTATTTATTGGTATTTATGCATGCATTTTTTTTTATGGTATTGGGGATAAAAATAAAAATATTAAAAAAAAAAAAAAAAAAAAAAAAAAAAATATTAGTTTAAAGGGTTTGTTAGTGTTATTTAACCGTAATTGTCAACAACGTGGGCCATGTTGATTTAAGGAGTTTAGCGTCCTTACGGAAACGAGTTATATTAACCCACAAATGGTTTTTGAGAGCGATAATCGCTAGTAGTTTCAGAATAATAAGTGATGAAATTAGAACATCCACATGGATGCATAGATTACAAACGTCATAAAATTTTAATCATAACCTTGTAAGTAATTCCGTATAATAATAATAATAATAATAAATAAAAAAAAAAAATGTTTGTAAGTGAAACGGGGAAAATGTTATAAGAATATTTTTTTTTAAGAATATCATCTTAAGAGCATTATATAAAAATTAGTGCAGTAAATCAATAGGGAAAGTAAGTCGAGATAGCGTAAATAAAAGTAGTAAAATATAAATAATTATCTGAGTTATGTCTAATTGTGACAGTGATGTTATTAATAAATGGAATATTAAATAATAAATAAATAAAGTAATATAAAAAAAATAAATCTAATATAACATTATGGTAAGACGTAAATAAAATAATTGAATTGGATTTGTTACCTAATTGTTGTGTAATATTATTAAAGAGAGTTACCTTGAAGAATGTATTCCATAATAGACAAAAAATTTGTGTGTAATTAATTAATTATAGAAACTGGGTCACCATGTTATTTTGAGTCGCCAAGTGGTACATATAACCATAAGATTATGAAATAGTTTGGTACTAAACACTTATGTAAGCAAATGAATGATATATTTTGATATTTTTAGCAGAGGGCAATGTAATGTTCTATATTGTCCATTGCATGTAATATTTTAGAAATGGAAAATAAGATACGTAAATACAATCATTTTATTAGACCTAAGGAAGGTTACTGTGGGTTATCAAATCGATTTGTACCAGGGTCGATATAGTATCAAAATATATCAATTCATTTATTTCAATTATGTCATAAAATTAAATGATAGGCTAATAATTAGTTAACAAAAAATGTAAGCAATTAGGATTGTATACGGGAATCTGAAAATGTTAAAAAAAAAACCCAGATGTTTAGTGTTAAAGGCTGTAAAAATTGTGGCCAATGACAGAGCGGAATCAAAAACGAGAGAGAAGTGGGCTGTCCCCTCGTGGAGAGTAGGTAGGAGATGTATGAGAGAACTGTGCAGAGAGAGATGGTTCAGTGAAAGTGAGTGTGGTGAATGGTAGAAAATGTAAGTGATTTCTTAAAGGCTGTGATAAGAAGGAAGAGTAGCTGAAATACTTGGAATCCAGAAGAGAGGAGAGGACGTGGCCGCAGTTGCGACACCCCATATTCAACGTACCACGATGGAAACATCATTTTACCCACCAGCACAATAGAAGAAAAGAAAGCTGTCCCGCAGGTTTAGTTGAATGTTGTGTTTACAAAGAAAAATCTCTATGTCTGTAAAATTTATGTGATACTAACCCATAAAAACGTGTCTTGATGAAATTTAAAATAAAAAAAAAATGTAACAAATTATTTTAAAGTCTTTATTTTTATTTATAAATCATACATAACCAGGTCCTCTAATAATCGTTATTGTATATAACTATTATTAATATAAATTTAAATTAGAATATCAAGTAGCGTAATACACGAGCGTTACAGTACATTGCCGGTTATTCGCCGACGACTCAACATGCCCATGACATTGAATGTCCTCCCCACTCCCCCACGATAACCCTCCCTGGATCTATTTGTCTGATCTAATAGTTTTCAAGGAATATCATTAATTTTGTGTGTCTGTGATACACGACAACTCCCGATAGAATGAATGTATCAATACGAAATTTTATTGGTTAGGTTTTATGACTCGTGCCCGGGCTTTAACTACGATTTCATATCGCCTACTACCAGAGCACTCTTTCGTCACTCTGGAGGACATGAGCCCAACTCTACTATGGGAATCCTAATTTTTGCCTACCCTAAATTTTTGTTCACCTAGGGCAGGGGTCCTTTAACGAGTACCTGACATCGTACAGGCTCGGGACCATCGCTTAACGTCCCATCCGAAGGATGGCGTACTTAAGTTTATTTTACCTCCCAAATAAAATAAACTGGGGGCTTCGGTCGGGTTTTGAACCCACGATCTTGAGCTTTAGAAGACAAGCATGCATACCACTTAGCTACCGGCGCCCTCATGTAAGTTAAATATAGAGTTTTAACTCAAATTGTCGAATAGCTTTAAAGGGAGAGCGAAAACTTAATTGATTAATTCTTGCTGAAGAAGAACATATCTGGTGATTTGACAACTGATATTTTATTTGAGCCCACGCTTCGCCACTGATGTAATGAATACATCAGGGAAACATGAGCACAGCACACAATTTTATCTTTACAGCCTTTACAGTATGCATCAGGAAGATGTAAGCAATGAAAGTAAGAAAGAGACTCCAGCCAGCCAATTGTAACTAGAAATAAATGTTGAAGATGTAAAACATAGACTGAGATAGCTATCGAGTGTGTAGAGACAACATTGGAAAGCAATGAGGCAATGAGCTGAGAGCCGGCAGTGTTCACGTACACTCCATCTGTTCTGAGTACAATGAAACCAAACCTTTCTAAATATAATTATCTATCGGCAAGAAAAGTTCACCTCTTTACCACTCCACTTCAATAAAAACTATATTCATATATCGATAATACATTACAATGTCTAATAACTGAAAATCAATTTATAACTTTAGTATATGCAACTACAGTAGACTCTCCCTTATCCGGTGCTCGTAAAATAATATCAAATTTGTTAAACTAAAATTAATTATTAGATTATCAGTTATATGAGCCACGTGTATTTACGAGCACATAATAATTCCGTAACTCATATTATTTCACTAATATCCTATAAATAAATTATAATAAATACAAAGTTGAAAATCAAACATTTATAAAAAATGTTTCCTAGAATAGAAAAACAAAGGTACCGTCCCGTCCGTGGCACAACAATATCGAGGAACATTATCGGGAAATGAACACTTAACTAGTAAAGTCAAAGTTTAATTTTTTTCCACAGAAACCCTCTCCTCCTATTTATTTTTCCTTTACACCAGTTCTCTTTTTCTCAGTTTTCATTTGATTCTCATAGTGAAAAGAATCATTGGATCGTTTTTTTCGTTAGTGAAATTGAATGTTTAAAATTTTGTTTTACTCACCTGCGACATTTTTGTTTACGGACGTTTTGTACAATCAGTACATGATAGTGAAGTCTTTTTGTTTTTTTTTAAATCATCAAGTTATAAAGTGATAAAACAATGGCTTCCACTTCAAAAAGAAAGAAAATTGTTCTTTCCATCCAACAAAAATTGTCGGCAATTTGTTAATTTGTGTTAAAATTCCCCCTAATCTCCCCTTTTCTCTGACCGATTAGGCTGAAAATTAATATCGTTCTTAGTTTGTTTTGGATAAAGATATAAATTTTCGTGGCGATACATTTCATCCTATTCTTTCCAGAATTTTTTTTCCAAGAAAAGGTTTCTCTTTTTTTTGACAATATTTGGGGACACTTCCACGTCCCTTCTTCTGACTACACAAGAAAGGACGAAAGTGGAAGTGTCCCAAAATATTGTCAACACGAAAAAAAAGAAACCTCTGGAAAAAAAGAAAAGTGAAAAAATCAAAGTATCCCAGAGACAGTTATCGTCTTCACAGACACACAGATTTTTTTAAAAGGAAATTTCGTTGAAAACTCCGCATCAAATTTCTGATCTATTACGTAACTTCCTCTTGACGGCGCCGGTAGCTCAGTGGTATGCGTGCTTGCCTTCTGAGCTCAAGAACGTGGTTTGGAAACCCGACCGAGGCCCTTAGTTTATTTTACCTGGGAGATAAAATAAACTTAAGCACGCTGTCCTTCGCATGGGACGTTGATGGTCCCGAACCTGTACGATGTCAAGTACTCGTTAAAGACCCCTGCCCTAGGTGAATAAAAATTTAGGGTAGGCAAAATTTAGAACTCCCACAGTAGAGTCGAGCTCATGTCCACTAGAGTGACGAAAGAACGCTCTGGTAGTAGGCGATATGACTCCATAGTTAAAGGCCGGGCATGAGTCATAAAACCTATCCTAACTTCCTCTATATTTCGCACAGTTGGGAAAGTAAAAAAGTTAACTATAAGTATTCATTCATCACACAAAATATCAAATGACATTATAGAATAAGGTATAGTCATGGTTTGAATTCTAAACTAAAAGATCTAATTTTCAGGTGGAAGAACAAGATTTCTTTATGTTCTCCAATTAAGAGAGGAAGAACAGGATATAGTGAGAATCACCGGCTGTTCTTTAAGTTATATGGACCTAGTTATATCATTTTAGCTAACGTTGTTGTTTAAGTTCCAAAAAAAACATCAGGTCAACTTGTGATAAACATCTGAAGATGGATCGTTAAACACTTGGAACATCAAAAACCAATCAAACAGGACTCCGGGACTTGGGACTGGTCCCTCAATATAGAGGAACCAGTACATATAATTATTTAATATGTCTGTTAAATATAATGGTGGCAGACGACACATTTCATGTTGTTATTGGGAGGAAGAAATGTGAAAAGTGATTTCTCTATAATCAGAGAGACCTGTTTATGTAAATTGGCTGAGGAGAGTCAATGTTGAATTTCGAAAATCGATGCCAATCAAGGGTTCGCTTCATTCATGCGAAACCTTTCTCAATCCTATAGCACTGAATGGATTAGCATATAACCGCTATCTCAAACATCTGCTTCTTTGGTCATTTGTATTGTATTTTCATCCTCCCCCACATCATTTTTTTTTTATATTGTTAATACATTTACGTTTTGACCGTTTTTTCTATTGTATTAAATGATGTCTGTGCATGTGTGTAGGAATGGTATGTGGAGGGCGCCAGTTGCTCAGAGGTTTGCGTGATTCTGAGCTCAAGAACGTGGGTTCAAAACCAGACCGAAGCCCTTAGTTCATTTTATCTGGGAGGTAAAATAAACTTAAGCACGCCGTCCTTAGGATGGAACGTTAAGCGATCGGTCCCGAACCTGTACGATGTCAGGTACTCGTTAAAGACCCCTGCCCTAGGTGAATAAAAATTTAGGGTAGGCAAAATTTAGGACTCCCACAATAGAGTCATTTTTCTACTTTTACTACTTTTTTTCGTAATCAGTGACTAAAAAAATATAAAGTAGCCAAGTTTTACATTTACGGGCGAAGAAAAGTGATTTTTCTCCACGGAAGGAAGTTTCCGTTGTTAATGAACAAACCGTGTAGGTAGATTTGTCTCATCTTCTTTCATCCTTTTTTGTGCCCATCAAGATCCCAGCGAATATTTTATCTCCTAAATTGGTAGACAGGTCGCTATTATTCCGCCCACACTAACAGAAGGCCCCAAAATAAAATATAATCTTCATTAATGGAAACAACTGTAACATGAATACCATTCTTCTTATTTTTTATATTTTTTTGAATATTATATAATATACCGTGGGCGTTGAAGCCATAAACGATTTTTTTTTTAAATTTTTCAAGGACTAAACAAAACAGGGGGCCATCAGGACTTGACATTTCAATCAAAATTATGATTCGGATGAAGGAAATAATGGCATTGAAAATTGACGTAGAACATAGATGTCGGATGGTATTAGATTTTGACCAAAATGAGAAAAAATTGTGAACACTTCACTTCGGAGTTACACTACTTTAACAATAAAACATTTTATAGTGAAAAAAAATCGATTCCTGTAGAGAAAAATAAATGGCACATTCTAGTTAGTTGGTTTTTGTGTCTCATGCCCGGGCTTTATCTACTAGGTCATTTCGTCTACTACCAAAGCGCTCTTTTGTCTGGTGGACTTCAGCCTGACTACTATGAGAGTCCTAAATTTTGCCTAGCTTGGTTTATCCAACTATAATTGGGGTCTTTAACGAGTAGTCTGACATTGCACAGGCTTGGGACCATCGCTTAATGTCCCATGCGAAGGACGTCAGGCTCAAGATTTAACCATTTCCCAGATAAAAAACCTAAGGGCTAAACATGCCCATCTTAATCAGTAGGCTACCACTTTCTTCAGACGTCTGGATTTATTCGAAAACTATCAGTCCTATCGAAAAATTGGTATATTTCTACTCGTCAGTATATCCTCAGATTTGTCGTTGGACAAATACCAACAAAGCCTTCCAAAGAATGTACAATTTTCTGCAGGAAATAGAAATATAAACAGTGTTTTAATTGAAACTCATGCCAATGAATTTTAAAATATTATTTTATTATTGGTAGTTTTTCATTAACAAGTATAACAAATATGTGATTTTGGCATAACAGGACTTGGTAGAAGGATTTGAAAATTTGAAAAATATTACAATTTTTTTACATTATTTTCTCTTTGTTTTGTATATATTATATTATTTGCTAATAATAACTATTATTTTGTACAATCATATCGTATAATCATATGCTTTCGATGTATATATTTTTTTATTATTCTTTTTTTTTTCTTGTAATGTATATTTCAATATTTAATTTCATTTATCAAATTTACTCATGGTTTATACCGATTGTAAATATTCAAAATAAAGAATTTAATAATAAAAAAAAATAATATTTTTTGACCTAAAGCTGTTTTTCCCCCACTGGGTAACACCGGGAGCTCGGATGCAACCAACACAGAACAGCTTCGAAACTCGAAAATGTTACTCTGTTATTTTTAACTTGTTTACCATGCCAATGTCTTTCATATGTATTCCTAACATTTTCATAGAAGATCAATAGTGACTCAGAGAAGATGAAATAACTTTTTCCCTCCAAGGAAACATCTATTCAGTGATTCTAAATACATATTTATTCTAGAAGATATTCCTGAGGCAGATGCAAAATATGCGGAATCAGAGAGCTCAACACGAAAATCCCAACAACTGCCGATATAATGAATGTACCGACATGAAATCATATATTCAAATTCAAAACCTTTTAAGGACGACACCTATTAATTTTCAGCAGATTCAGCCGAAGGAAATGAGGGCTCGAATCAAATACCTTTTTTTTTTTTTTTTTTTTTTTCGAGTAGGCCTGTTGTGTGCCATGTTTGTGTTAGTCCCTACAGCAGCCCTGTATCTTTAATAAAGTCCAGGATTCTGCAGGTTCCTTCCATTAACTGCTTCGGTTCCGTTATGGCAGACCCGAAGCAGTAAAATCTGCTTTCTAGCGCCTCGCACTGACTTAGAATATGAACCGGAGTCTCATTTTCCTCGCCACATTCCCTGCACAGAGGGCTTCTAGCGATGCCCATATTGTGTAGGTGTTTGTTCATATGACAGTGTCCTGTAATCAACCCTGTCATAGCTGTTAGAAACATTCTGCTCATATTCAGGAGTTCTCGACTCCTTTTCTCTGAGTGTTCCGTTATAAAGAGTTTTGAATGTATTTGCTTTGGGACCCCTCTCCAGAACTGGATGTGATTCCTGGTCAGCCAACCTATACAAATATCTTAATAACTACTGATGTAATGAATGTATCGACACAAAATTTAGTATGAAGATTCATAAGCCACTAAGTGAGTCAAATATTGAGTTTTAGCCCAAACGATTGATTGGCTTTGGAGGAAGAGCGAAAACGTTATTCGTGCTGGGGAAGTACATAGTCGTTGATTCACTGATGACCTTTTTTAAGTATAATATTTTACCGGTCGGTGACGATTTGTAGCAATAATTGCTAGTAATGACATCACACTTTTGGTGACTTCCTATTGGTCTTTGGATATATTATATTCACTTATGTTAAAATCGATGTGGTATGTAAATGAAGAAATTAAGTCAGATATTAGTCGATGCATATTACATTGATCACATGGTTCAGAATCAGTTAGGGATAACTTCGTGATGTGTTGTTGCACCCACGGAAGGGTCACTTATATCACATTGAAAAGTTGTGTTGGTGCATAAGACACATCTAATGGTGACACGAGAGTTTGTAAAGTGTTTATCGGTAAACATCGTAAGCACATCATCTGAGACACTGTAAAAGATACAATAAATATATGACATCCCGGTTGTAAACTATGATAGGCAGATTTACATATCGTATCATTAGTAGTTGTCTTTGTACGTTCAGCCGTACTATACTGATCATACAGTCCCAAGACGATCACCATGTCGTCCACATAACTCCTCTACCACATTATCTCTAGTCTAGGGTGGCCTCTACAAGTTTTATGGAAAATGGTTAAGTTCTGTATATCTTTACCATTTAATAAATATGAATTTATGCGATTTTATGAAGTCCTTTGAAAAAAACAAAACATTGATGTGGTAATTCAGAGAATCCGCACGTTAGAAGTTATATTTATTGTCACTCATGCCTTATGAGGTCATATGGCCTATTACGCAGCCTCACGAAAAAAAAAAAGTCATGTCCACTGACTAGACCCCCATGTCTATATGTTTTGGAGGTCGCGCTGAATTCGAATTCGACGTCCATTTCACCCCATCAGGTCTATGGAGACATTAAACCATCAAAATACCTCAAATTTTCACTCTAGGATTTTTTCCCTTAATTTCTAGCGTGTCTCAGCATTTGACTCGGGTGTCCTTTGCACTTCTTCTTCATTTATGCGAAAGTAAGACGTGGGGAGGGTAGGGGGTTAATATCCGATCTGGAAAGCACCTCCTGAGGGGGTTAAACTACCCTTTTGGGGGGTGAAATACCTTTTTTTCGGTTTTCGGAGGATTTTTGTCAGAATCACGACGAAGGAGGGGTTTGTATATACATATTGTTTTGGCCAATTTACTTTTATGTTATTTAGATGGCTTTGTTTTATGTTGGTTTATGAGTCCGTTAATCCTAGTTGCCCTTCCTCAACCTTTCTTGGACTCAGTATGTCTTGTGTCTTCTTTGTGTTCATGTCGCTCTATTTGCCTCCTTTGTGTATACGTAACCTTTGCTTCCTAAATCTAACTGCCAAAGATGTCAAAGCTGTGAAAAGTTCATTTTTATTCCTAAAAAAAATTAAAATCCTCGAGTGAAAATGAAAGTCAATTTTGTGAAGATTTTTAGCCCAAACGGTCGATTGGTCTTAGAAGCACGGTCAAAACTTAATTATTAATTGATTAATTCGTACTGGGGAAGTACATTGTCAGTGATTTACCGACGACTAATAAATAAAAAATGTGTATTAACCTCGTCACATCACTATAAATACTTTCATAGTTCCCGCAATATTGTTTTAAGCTACAATCCAGGTCCCCTCCGATATTTTCAGTTAAACGCGATGCCCTAAGTCACAAATTCATGCCTTCCAAACAGGTTGTAATCTCAGAATATTTTTTCTAAACTGTCAAATGATCATTTGTCAGCTTTCAAAATTATGACGACCGACTGGCTTCTCCCAAGAAGTCACATTATTCTTTCTTTCTTTATAATAATTGGGCACCTTATTATTGTGTAAATTTCAAATGAACAAAAAATAATAATAATAATAACAAATTTTTCAATACAATTATCAGATCAATTATACTCTCCCAAAAAGGGTTTTGAAGTAATTAATGAAATGTAAGAAAAAATAAAGAAATAAGTTCACTTTTTAACTGATTCATTAAATACCATGGGGATGTAATGAGGGGAAGGCTATTTGGAGCACATTTAGATGAGTTCCGCAAGCTTGAAAGATGATTTTGAAAGTTCGCCTCCGAAGTTTGGCCATGTAGGGCGAGTTGATCTTCCTTAAAAAGAAGTCAGTTTGAATCCCAGTCATTCCTCGACATAGGGAGACCTAAGTAGCCGATTTAGTGAGAACGGAGTTCTCCAAAGTGAGTTCTTCTCCATTCTTTTCGGTCGGCAATCTTTGGTCTATTGTGTCTTTCAGGGAGGCAAGCATCTACAAATGTAAAGCTGAATATCTCTCATTCTCTTTTTTCGGGCATCACACGAAAAAAATTAAATGTATATTCATAAAATCTAAAGTTTATTTCAAGGAAGGCACAAGTATACTTCATCCCAGTCATTTAAAATTTGAAATAACTTTTTTTTTTGTTTTTAATTTACAAACAGATATTTACAACTGTAGAGGGCGCCGGTAGCTCAGTGGTATGCGTGCTTGACTTCTGAGCTCAAGGTCGTGGGTTCGTAACCCGACCGAGGCCCTTAGTTTATTTTATCTGGGAGGTAAAATAAACTTAAGCACGCCGTCCTTCGGATGGGACGTTAAGCGATGGTCCCGAGCCTGTACGATGTCAGGTACTCGTTAAAGACCCCTAACATAGATGAATAAAAATTTAGGGTAGGCAAAATTTAGGACTCCCACAGTAGAGTCGGGCTCATGTCCACCAGAGTGACGAAAGAGCGCTCTGGTAGTAGGCGATATGACCTCGTTGTTAAAGCCCGGGCATGAGTCATAAAACCTAACCTAACCTAACCTTTACAACTGTATAAAAAATATATATAACAAACAAACGTACTAAGATAGAGATAATGGCAATGTCAAAATGTCAAGTGGGGAGAAATCACCGACTCCCTAGTCACTCAGTTAACTCTCATTTGTAACTAATCAATGTCACTGCTGCTGCGGTAAATGGAAGGCACAAACTAAAAGATTATTGTGGGAACCATGAGAGGCAAATAATTTTTTTTACATAGATTTAGAAATTTTGGTGACAAAATGTACTTAAGGACAGTGTGAAGATGATACTTCATATTTACAGGCATTTTGCAGACATAAATACAGGCGTACAATACCTACATTTTTGTGATAAAGGTACATTACTCAACACACTGGAAAAACTGGAAATAAACAGAGCACTACAAAAAGGAACGATCAGACCAGTTTCATATATTCACCCCTTTTATCGCTAATAATATAATCCTTCAATCTCTGTGTATACGTAAGCTTACATTCTCAAAACTGTGTATTTTTATTCATATATTTATTATAGTCATCTTTGGTTTATTTCGTATATACATATATATTTTTGTATTTTAGTCAGCATTGATTCAAAATAGTATATTAATTAAAAAAGTTTTAATAAAATTTAAAAAAAAACCTGACACATTTTTTTTTTTACTAAAAACTTGTTGGGGAGAGCTTTTTTGGAGGGAGGAGGCTTGAAGGGCTTAGGGGGGAGGGACTTGGCCTTATAAACATTTGAGCTCAAAATTCAAGTCTCTAGCTGTAATAGAGGCCGAGATTCCTACATAGGCTCTGATGAAACCTGAAGATCTTGAAAACGGCATACCCGAAAAAAACACTTTGAAATCGGTTCAACCGTCTTGGAACTATGATGCCAAAGACAGACACACACACAGACAAAGCCTTCAAACTTATAACACCCCTCCTTTTGCGTCGGGGGTTAATAAAATATCTTGATGTATACATTTTTATGACGTGTCCCATTACCAAATGATATGGTACAACAGAAATAAATATTATTATTATTACACATATACAGAAATTATCCAGAAATACTCTGATCTTGTTCCTGAGGTCCTAAAACATAAAAAAAAAAAGAAACGCAAAACCCAACTTAGAATTTTGTCATGATTACATAATTTTTCCTATATGAAAGTAAAAAAAATGAAGAAAAATATATATATATATATATAAATATACATGAGATTGTATTAGGATAGTGAAATGAGGGTCGGATACTAAGGACGCCCACGTAATCTGGGATTAGCGACATCCATGGAGAGGTTTTTTGGTAATCCCGAAATCGCATAAACTAAACATATCTGATGTTCTGATAACTGATCCAAATATATATTGTAATGTCTTAGTTTCATGGACCGAACAAAAATATATATAAAATAAAATAAAGTTGTCAAATGTTTGCCATTCAAACCGTCAACCAACAGCGCTATAGAATGGAGAGATGATATGATCCCTTATTCTAACTGGTTTCAACAGAATATTTACAGTTTTTCGAAAAAAAAAATGGTTTCTTTTCGGGACTGCTGTAATAACGGTTTTTATTTGACAATTTAATGAACGTTTTCATACTGCCAAAAAAGCAAAAAAGTTAAAATTGAGTCTAATTTAGTGCAAAAGGTTTAAATGTATTTCAACTAAGGATTAAGAGCATTTTTTAGGTAACCACCTTTTTAAAATCATCCAAGAGGAATCAAACATTTTCTAAATGTGCTTCTCTCATTCTACCTTTTCATAAAAGACAAATAAATACAATAATCTTGTCAATTTGAAAGCTGTAATAAAAAAACTTGATTAGCTCAGAAATGACCTCCTGGCTGTCAGTTAGTAGATAGTAATTTTGTTAAGTGATCAAGCAGGTTTTTTTGGACAATTTGATAAAATATACTGAAATAAATATTCTAAAATTTAAAATGATAAATTGTTTTGTTGAAAATGATTTTTTTTTTTCTGAGAAAATTCCCCTACAACGAAAAATGGGGAAATGAAAAACTACTCTCAAGAGATTCAAATCTCATAGAAAATAAAAGTCTATATGACAAAATTTTTTACCGCAATTTCAAAATCAAGCAGACGACATGAAAAAGTTACGGATCATAATATATATTTTTTTATTAATATATTTTGTAGTCTTAGTTTCATGGGGCGAACAAAAAACCCCAAAAAATAAATAAAATACAGTTGTAAATTATTTGCCATTCAAACGGTCAACCACAGCGCTATACAATAGAGAGTTGCTGTGATTCCTTATATTATATATTATTTCAACAATATGTTTAGAGTTTTACGAAAATGAATTAATCTTGAAGGTGAGAAAACCTTGACCACGCCGTCCTTCGGATGGGACGTTAGGCGATGGTCCCCAACCTGTACGATGTGAAGTATTAAAGACCCCTACTCTAGGAGAATAGAAATTTAGGGTAGGCAAAATTTAGGACTCCTATAGTTGAGTCGGGCTTATATCTACCAGATCGACAAAAGAGAGCTCTGGTATAACCTCATAGTCACAATATCTAACAAAGAAATTATCCTTTTTTAACATTTTTGTTCTATATATTTTTGCGCTGATGCTCGATATCTTCTTCTTTTCTTCCTTTTTTCTGTATTGCCTTACGACGTAGGGTTGCCTCGGATCCACTTCCCCCACTCCGATCTCTCTCCTCCCAACCTTCTCAGTCCGTCCAGAGTCTGCCCTCTCCGTCGTCCCAGACTCTATACGTACCCATCGTACGAAGATTGGGGTCTGCCTCTAGATTTTCTTCCTTCAGGCCTTGCTTCTAGTATCCTTTTTATCTTCCCATGATGTCAGGCTCTGTACTCATTCCTGTACCAATTTAACTGGCGTTTCTACAGAGGTACCTTGCTGCCCAACATACAACTCATGTATCATCATGCTAGCCCGCCACAAAATTAGATTTTCAAAAAAAACTTAACTCATGAATTGTGCTTGTTTAGTGCTGACAATAATTTGTTTTGTGCAGCCTTTACAAAATTTTTAAATGTATTCAAATGGAATGAATTGTGCTCGTTTTGTGATCCTGGTCTCCCCTACCCCTAAATTCATCTCGATTGGTCAGGAAGGGGCCTTAAATGATGAGCAATGAGCAGTGAGTTCTCAGATCCCTAGGCGCCAACTGTACCAACTTTATACTAGAAATAAATCGACTGTTCCTAATATAATTGAAAAACAAATGTAAAGCTGTCGCATAAATTCAAAATTGAAACACGAACGTCTTGCTATTAATATCCTCGATAATAATTATTATTTATTATTATTTTCTTTTTTTTAACAAAATTGTTTATCCAATGAGCTCCCCCTTTGGTTTATAATATTTTTGCAATCTCTACCATATAATATCTAATACAAATTGGTTTCCTGGTATAATTAACAGCTTCAAATGTGGTAAGACAGTTATTTTACAAAAATACACCATGTTATTATTTAATAATCAGGGACCCTGGGGATGTCGTGAATAACTAAGTGGTTAGCATCGCGTGCACACACCCCACTAACTTGTTTAAATCTTGACGCCGCGCCGCGCCGCGCCAGAATCATAATTTGCTTTCGATAGAAAAAGGAGTTCTACTTTATATGGTAACTCTGCTCGGGTTTATTATATATTTGACAAAACATTAGCGTCAACTCGCTCTTTTGCTTTATACCCATTTACCACGTTTGATCATAAAAATTATAAAATATTGGCTTTAACCATTTGTGTAATGAATAAGGAGTAACACAAAGTATAAGGCGGCCCGAATATTGACATATTAATAATTCAAAATGGTTTCGTTTAGGTTTATAATTATAAAGAGAAAGATGCTCAGAATTTTTTTTCTTCAAAAAATATTGATTTTGTTTCACATAACTCATAAGCAGCTTCTCACCAAATTCAGAATTAAGTGTCCCAGAATACTGGTAGGTACTGCATACCTACATGCAATGCAGCGAAAAAAAATTGTCGGTGAATCTCCGACATTGTACCTCCCCAGAACGAATCATTCCATTAAGTTGTCTCTCTCCCTTCAAAACTAATGGACTGTTTGTGTTAAAAATCAATAGTTCACTTACGTAGGAGCTTCTGAATCCTCATACTAAATTTTATGTCGACACATCCTCCTCCTCTAACCCCCTTCTCTTCCGCCGTTCCCATGGAAAATTGATGGTGGCTCTTATGGGGTTTTATGAAATTTTCTGTTGATTCATTATTTTCAATGGCAGTTATTAAAGTTTTTGTATTGCCCTTCCTTGACTTGGCTGAAAATAAGTTTCGTCCGTAGAGAATTCTGAATAAACATATAAAATTTCTGTATAAACATATAGGATACACATTCTAACGGGAATTATCGTTTTCACAGACACACATATATACAGGAATTCAGGAATTTGTTTTCATTTTTGAAATCAGGGGCGTTATCATTATGGACAATAAGATAACTAGCAAAACCAACAAATTTGTTCTTTATATTCTGTTAGGCCCTGAAGAAGGAAATAAATAGTTTCCTACACGCTGCCTAAATACTGAGTATTACGACATATCTTCGATTGGCTTTAATTTTGAAAAGATTCGATAGTTACCACACATTGAGCTATGAGTTACTTCGATATCTTGGATAATACTGTTCAGACACGTTTGACCGGCATCTGATGAACGATAGGCTATATGCTTCCTACGCCTACGCAGTCCTTTGATTATTCGCACGTTATCCTCAGTATTCTATAGTTACCACACATTGAGTTAAGAGTTACTTCGATATCTTGGATAATACTGTTCAGACACGTTTGACCGGCATCTGATGAACGATAGGCTTCCTACGCCTACTCAGTCCTTTGATTATTCGCACGTTATCCTCAGTATTCTATAGTTACCACACATTGAACTAAGAGTTACTTCGATATCTTGGATAGTACTGTTCAGACACGTTTGACCGGCATCTGCTGAACGATAA
This sequence comes from Aradus depressus, assembly GCA_963662175.1. NCBI lineage: Eukaryota > Metazoa > Arthropoda > Insecta > Hemiptera > Aradidae > Aradus > Aradus depressus. The sequence continues at coordinate 45,359,630 of OY759215.1, forward strand.
ACTTCCTACGCCTACTCAGTCCTTTGATTATTCGTACGTTATCCTCAGTATCCAATAGTTACCACACATAGAGCTAAGAGTTACTTCGTTACCGATTCATTTTCATTGAGCGTCAATATTGGTGACCTGACTCCATTGTGAGGATAAAGTGACATGCTCTATGATGGATCACATGGATGACTCCTGTTGAACAGTACGCGCCCACACAGGGCTCTGTGCGCCCAACAATGCCGCACGCCCACTCCCCGCCCACCCATCTGACTCGCCGATATCCTCAGTACAATAGTGCTAATTACATCAGGGGATCCTCCCAGTCAACCAGTATATACAGTCTCAACATATTTTGACTTTCAAATCGGGGGACTATAGCCTTTTGAATTGACCTGAATAATGTTTACTAAAAAAGCTACATGGTGCTTTTGGTAAGTCATCTTCCATACAGCGAATGGTATATTATGAAACGAACTTTGCGAGCTTAACGAACCCTGCTTCTATTCGAAAGACCTAATGTTCTCATTTTTTCTTCAGGAATAAATTAATATCAGATATTTTATATAAACCAGAAAAACTAAATGACCATTTTTGAAAAATTGGTCTGAACGAATGAAGCACGCATGACCACCGATCTTTATATTTCTAGAAGAAAAAATCGTTGCTGGTTCATTCACTTTCCCTCCAAAGCCAATCGACCGTTTGTGTCAGAACTCAATATTTGACTTTGATTAAAGTTGTTTCTGAATCATCAAACTAAATTTTTCTAAATACATTCATTAATTCGGTAGCCATTGGGAGCCATGGTGGCCGTGCGGGCTAGAGCGTAGGGCTTTGGTTGCATGGTCTCACCATCGTTTGCGGGTTCGAATCCCGTCCGGGAGTGAGTTTTATTTCGTAGATAGAACTCCCTCCCGGGGCCATGGATGTCGTAAATAATTAGATAACACAGTGACATGGCTAATATGCATAAAACATAAGGCCAAAAAAAAAAAAAAAAAATCGGCAGTTTTTAATTAACAGGTGCCATTCATATGGTTTTGTGAATTTGAATATAAAGTTTCATGTCAATGAAATCATTAGGTATATCGGCAGTTATTGTGATTTTTGAGTTGAGTTCCCTATCTGACCTTCCCCCCTCTCCTTCAATTGATTCCGCTGAAAAGCTATAGGTGTCGTCCTTATAGGATTATGAAATTTCATGTCAATACATTCATTAGAATGGCCCTTATTAGGTTTTTGTGTTAAGTGACCGATTATATAACTTCCCCTATACATCGTATATCTGGGGAAGTAAGAGATTCAATGATTCACCGACAATGTACTCTACTCTGCACGAATTAATTAAGTATCTGCTCTCCCTCTAACACCAAACGATCGTTTTGGCTGAAAATCAATAATAGGCCGGGTTTTTTTTCACATAAATTAACCAGACATCTGAAGAAGATACTTAGCATTTTTTGCAGAGATATTGTGAAACACTTAAAAAGTAAAGAAAAAACGTACGTTTAAAAAAAAAGTGTCTATTTCACAAAATATATACCTATAATATGGGAGTACTTTCGGTATTGCTACCATCATCCATATAAAATAGAAGATGATAGCAATACCGAAAGTACTCCCTTAATATAGGTTTAGGTTTTATGACTCATGCCCGGGCTTTTAACTACGAGGTCATATCGCCTACTACCAGAGCGCTCTTTCGTCACTCTGGTGGACATGAGCCCGACTCTACTGTGGGAGTCCTAAATTTTGCCTACCCAAAATTTTGATTCACCTAGGGCAGGGATCTTTAACGAGTACCTGACATAGTACAGGCTCAGGATCATCGCTTAACGTCCCATCTGAAGGGCGGCGTGCTTAAGTTTATTTTATCGGGAGATAAAATAAACTAAGGGCCTCGGTCGGGTTTCGAACCCACGTTTTTGAGTTCAGAAGGCAAGCACGCATACCACTGAGCTACCGGGGCAAATATTTTTTTTTAACTTTTTATCTGAAGAAGATATGGCATTGGTAAACAACACATTTAATAACATGTACTTTGACACGCTATAACATCAGTCTTACTAACGTACAAGTGTTATAACGATATGTTGATCTTCAGCTACATAACATCTGGATAATACCACCTGTATTTTCCTTTCACATCTTCCAATTACGAAAGACAGACAGGGACACCCTCCCAAAGACCCTGTATTTACAATTTGCAGTAGAAAATGAAAGGGAGATTAAAAAAGGGGAGTTGAAGATTTTGAGAAGACATTGAACGAGTTCAGTAAGCTGTTATTTAATGTTACCAAACTGGGCGCTAGGTACCTAATTAGTGAACTTCGTGATGTACCCAGGACACCACATCAGATACACAGGTGTAGGCACTCTCGTCTTCATTATGTCATTCCAGGTGATCTCATCATCTAACATTTCAAAATGGTTAGAAAAACTTCGAAGTTTATATTCAAAATATACAAAAAATATGTGATGATGTCATTACAGGCCTTTCTTAAATCAGATCACCCTCTCCCCCTCCCAATAATGCCAGGATGAAATGATTTTGAGAAGGGTATATAGAGGGAGAGAGAGATCTGTAAGCATGTTTGGTATAAGAAAGTCCTATAATGGCAACATCACATATATAAATATATATTTTTCTTCATTTTTATAATTTTTCATAAAAACTACCAATAATAGTTAATTATTATGACTCATAGTTTTAACTACAACGTCATATCGCTTGCTACCAGAGCGCTCCTAAATGTTGCCTAACCTAAATTCTGATTCACATAGGGTAGGTGTCTTTAATGAGTACCTGACATCGTACATGCTCGGGACCATAACTTAACGTCCCATCCGAAGGACGGAGTGTTTAAGTTTATTTTGTCTCCCAGATAAAATAAACTAAGGGCTTCGGACAAATTTTGAACCCGCAATTTTGAAATCAATAAGCAAGCACGCATACCACTGATCTACCGACGCCCTCCCAGCAATAATAAAAGAATATTTTCAAATTCGTTGATAGACGAAACAATTCAAACATTATTTTGAAATATTTCCTGCTGTAATTTATTTTTCATTGTTTAGGGTGCTTATATAACTTTTAAATTATTTATTAATGAATGGAAAGTTATTAAGGAACATATTTAATAAGAAAAATAGCGCTCACAAGTTTCCAAACACATAAACACACGTAGACACATGCATCATCGCAAAAATGGTCAAAACGTGAATTTATGTTACACGATTGTGTTGCTTTTCAAAGTCTGGACTTAAATAGTATTAAAATATAGTACCTACTTTCAATTTGACACAGTATTTGAAGTGGGGATGCGGTAGTGTCGGCTTTCAAAGCCTTTTTTTTTTTTCACACCAAATAAAAAACATAATTGTATTGACTCATATCATGAACGTACTGTCGAAGATTGGTCTAGAAATCGCATGAAAGACAATTATCTTGATTATAATCAGTTCCCCGAGCAACGCCGGGTAATATTGCTAGTATTACAATAAAGAACAAATAGATTACTAGACATTGGCTGTGGATAAAAGTAAGAATTGTTTAGTTATTATAGTTGGAATACCCAACAAATTATCTGAGGAGGAGTTGATGAACTGTCACTACGTAGAAAAACTCTCAGTTTCTCCGTAATTCCAACTGGTCTCGGAATATCGACAGAAAAGGAGCGATCCTTCTTCAAGAACTGTCATTTGCTGGAAAAAATGAACCAAGAAGCATCCTTGAGAAGCCTAAAAAACATACTGAAATTAGCTTCCCATTTAGAATCCTATTATATCTTATAGCAGTTTTGAAATACTTCAGCGATACATAGGATGCCTATTAGACACTTCATATCTGGCCATACCCCCTATAATTATGTAAGTGTACTCTTTTGCAGACTTCGTATTATAGAACCTCAAGAAGTCTTATATGTGGCCCACAACCAAGAATTCTTTAAATTAATGTCGACCCCGATTAACCCAAAAGTTATTATTATTTTTCGAATTGTCTGAATAATAAAAAAAGGATGTCAGCCAGGTATGTATAACTTAAGACGGATAATTGAAAATATCAGGAGATGAACTTCTTTGATCTAACTCAAAATTGGATAAGGAGAGATTGTATTTACTATGTCCTTTCTTTCGTCAACATTTTTTAGACGAAATGTCTTCAGTTTTAAATTGTGAATAGTTAGTTATTGTGACTCAGACCCTGGCTTTAACGAGGTCATATCGCCAAATACCAGAGCCCTCTTTCGTCGCTCTGGTGTGCATCAGCCCGACTATACAAGAGAGTCCTAGATTTTGTCTACCCAGGTATAGTTAACTAGGGGAGGGGTATTTGACAACTATATACGGCGTTCTCAAGGTTTTTTTGCCTCCTAGATAAAAACCTAAAGCGATCTTGAGCTCAGTAGACAAGCATGCTACCTCTGAGCTACTGGCGCCCTTTGTCAATGTTTTGCCAACACTCGAGCTGGCTATTTGAGCTTCAAGCAAAGATAGATGGGAAGAACTTGATTTCATACACACCACCTTTTGTCTGCCTCTCATGGCCCTTTATTTTGTCCATAAATAGCTCAAATTCAACTTTTTTTAAATTTTGGTTTTTGAAGTGAAAATTCATTAGTGAGACTAGTGAATCGGAATAACCTCGACATAAAAAATCAAAAATGAAACGCTAAGGAGAGGGGGATGAGTAGCGCATGTGTACAACGAGTACTACGAGTTTAGGTCGGTGCATTTTAGGAGTGTTATAGTCAAAACTATTGATGTAAACAATAATAATTATATTTCACTTTCCTAATTGTACGAAGTATAGGCAAAGTTATGTAAAATTAAATTCGTTGAATTTTCATCGGGATTTCATGTTTTCCGACCTCCTAATAAAGTGAAAACAAAATTGATATCTATGTGTGAGTGTGTATGTCTGTAAACACGTTAACTCACGAATAAATATGAGAACAAATTTTATACGTATATCCAGAACTCATAAATTACAACACCTATTTATTTCAGAGCCAAAGGAAAGGGGGAGATGAGAGGAGGGGTTTAACTCAACAACCCTAATAACTACCGATGTAATGGATGTATCGACTCAAAATTTAGAAGTTCCTATGTAAGACAACTACAGTGAAACCTGGTTAAGTGGGCCCTGGATATGTGAGAAACCTCTGTTACTGATAATTACTATGAGGTCCCGACACTTTTGCATTGAAATATCTCTGTTACTGGGAATTTTCAAAACCTTTATAATTGAGATTTGATTTCTTAGATGTTTTCGATGTTAACCTCTATATTTGAGACTTTGTAGCTCAATAACTTGTTTAAGTAAGACACTTCATCAGGTTACGACACGCTTGTTTATAAACATTCTAATTTCTTCCACGTGTGCTTTGTTTTCCAGTACTATCTAAGGTTTTGTTCGATAAACAAGTGAATAGCCGTACACAAAATGTCGAAACGAAATTTGCTAATATGTTTGGAACTGAAAAACTGCCACTTCTCTTAATTGGGAAATCAAAAAATCCAAGATGCTTCAAGGGTATCAGAACTCAAATTTATACTATCGAGAAACACCTTAAGCTACTAGCACTCAAATACAAACAAATATAACAAATTTTTCCAAGTCATAAGTTTTGTAGTATTGTTTTGAAAAATAAAAATTGGACATAATAACATAAATTATGCATTTTTCATTAACATTTTCACCTCTATAAATGAGAAACGATACATTTCGACCTCTCTTAGCGGGAGCCTCTATAAATCTGTCATTTCAAACCTGCCTATTTGGAAAACTGGGTAAATGAAAAACCTCTATAAGTGATACAAAATATCGGATTGGAGCATGACCTTGAAATTGGACAGATACAGATTTGACACACTTTTTTTTTTTTCTAATCATCAAGCTTGATACGCCAAATACATTGGACGCTGATGACCTTTGCTGTTTTGCGTCCTTAAACTCCAAATCCTATCCTATCCAAAATCCTAGGTCCCTTGAGATCCCAGTTAAACAGGTTTCACTGTATTATGTTCTTTAGCCTAAATGGTCGATTGTTTATAAAGGGAGAGCGAAAACTTAATTGGATTGGGAGAAGTACATCGCCGTTTGTCTTCACGCCTCGCCACTCTGCATTAGAAAATGGCTCTGAGAACGATTAGAATTGAAAGAGATCTAAGGTACAAACTATCGAATCTCATAATGACATCAATAGTGGCAGGATGCCTTTAAAAGGAGGACATGAAGCTAGGGGGCTAGGTTTCACTGTAATAAGTTGTGTGGCTCATCATGGAGCAGGTTAATATCATGCGACCGATCCATCATAGGAGGGCCTCTTGTCCACCGCCACACAGGATCTGCCAATGTTCACCGTGCCTTCTCTCTAATTGCCATGATTAATAGCGTCAACTCTACCTGACCTTTTGACAATCAACCCTCCATGAAAGAAGAGTACTACATAAGCATTATATCTGTATTTAATGGATTTCTTCTAACATAATAGACCATTTAAAGGAGGCATTTTAATGAAACTTTTTTTTTTTTAACTCCCCCAGCTGTAAGAAGTACAGTAGACTCTCCCTTATCCGGTGTTGCCGGGACCGACATGACGCCGGATAACAGAAAACGCCGGATAACGGAAATAATCAATTAATGAGAAAAAATGTATCAATTAAAGCATAAAAAAAATGTGTTTTTAGGTGAGCTAAGGAATAAAACACGTAGGTATGTATTTTATTGATAACATTTATTAAAATGACAAATAACATATTGAACATTGATTTATTATATGTACATACATACGTATATTTATCCAAGCATTAAAAAGATATTTTGAAATCTGCGTTTAACATATTTAAAACATCTGCGTTACATACATATTTAAAACAAAATCTAAAATTCTAAAAATATTATTTGTTAAAAAAATCGGTAATTTTCTTTTGTTTCCCTAACACAAAACTGTTCCGTGCTGCATAGTCCTACCACTTCTTTAGTGTTAAGACGTCTGAAAAACGATCCAACGATTCTTTTCACTATGAGAATCAAATGAAAACTGAGAAAAATAGAACTGGTGTAAAGGAAAAATAAATAGGAGGAGAGGGTATCTGTGGAAAAAATTAAACTTTGACTTTACTAGTTAAGTGTTCATTTCCCGATAAGACGATATTGTTGTACCACGGACGGGACGGTACCTTTGTTTTTCTATTCTTGGAAACATTTTTTATAAATGTTTGATTTTCAACTATGTATTTATTAAAATTTATTTATAGGATATTAGTGAAGTAATAAAATATTGTATTAGCGTTCCTTTCATTATAAATACAATGTACATATTGTTACCACCAGTAGTTGTCCCCGGGGTAGCAAGCGCCACCAGTCACCCCCCACTACTCCTGCACCCCGGTGTGATAGTGGGGGCTACTGGAGGTACCTGACCCAGGTATAAATATTGGGGTCCTAGCCCATAAGGGCAGACAATCAGAAACCAGAGAACGAGAACCACCTCCAGACCTACAGAAGATGTCTCATTTCTTTCTACCCTGAAGAACCCGTTCACCTGCCATCTCTAAGTGCGGTGACAATATGCATGTACAATAAAAATACATGAAAGATTCGTAAGTTACGGAATTATTATTTGCTCGTAAATACACGTGGCTCTATATATATAATTGATAATGTAATAATTGAATGTTAACTTTAGTTTAACAAATTTGATATTATTTTGCGAGCGCCGGATAAGGGAGCGCGCCGGTTAACAGAACGCCGGATAAGGGGAGTCTACTGTATAGGGAAAGTTATGTAATCGGTCTGAAATTCGATGTTGAGTTCTCACCGAAATTGTTTTCCGGCTCACTAATTCGAAAATGAAAAAAAAAGTTGGTGAATCGCTGGCAATATACTTCCCCAGCACGAATTAATCGATCACGTTTTCGCTCTTCGTCCCAAATCAATCGACAGTTTGGGCTAAAACTCAATATTTGACTTATATAATAACTTCTGAATCCTCATACTAAATTTCGTGTCGATATTATATGACTCATTGAATATGCACCCTTAAAGCTATTCCTGTATAGGCAGGTTGAAAATATGAAGTTTGATTGGGATATGTCAAGAGACTAAAAAGCACTTTGCTTAACCTGATATGTAGTTTTCAAAAACCCTCTTACAGTTTCATTTATACAGACGGTGGGCCTGACTTTCATATTAAAAATATTTATATCAGACAAGCCATAATATCGTAATGGTAAGTGGTTTTTTCATAATTCATTTCAGCGACATTTCACAGCGTAGTTTCACGTAGGAAAATATATGAAACATGTTTCTTAAGTTAGTAGCTAGCAGTGCTAACTAACCTTAATCAGTTTTCTCTCAATTCATGAGAGTGGAGTTCGAGAGTTGAGTCAAAGATAGACGCCAGGGCGGGCTTCCGGAGCATGGCTGGGAGTACAAGAAGAATAAATGGCAGATTAATTTCGTATCTGGTCGAGAGGCAGACGGGATGTCTGATATCTGCACAAGCCTACATCAGAAATTCTGAAGGCTCAACATCAGAAGCAAGACAAGCTGAAGACAGTAGTTCGGAATAGGCTCCACAGTTATCTCGAGGTCATTGCTTCTTACATACTCGTATCTCATCTATCATCATCCATCAACTACAGAAATAAATAAATAAATTACATTTCAAATTTTTACTAGATCTTGCATACAATTTAATAAGATTGCTAACATTCTATGATTGATTATTTATTTTAATTAATTCAAAAATCATAATTTACTAATTATTTGCATTAGTGAGGGATTTTTGCTGACTACGCCCGAGCAATGCCTGCCCACTTACGCAGATGCTGGCCGTTGAGTAAGCCAAGGCTGTGACATCCGCCTCGCAGATTCCTAAAGCGAGGTCGACCTTAGACCTCATCTACGTCAGCCGCCTCTCGCACGTGCCATCTTACCCTGCGCTACAGGACATCCAGGAGTAACAGTTGACGCCCGGCAGGCTGACCTCAGAGCGAGAATGCAACTACTACAATCGGAGGCAGAAAGGCATTCTCAGTCTTAGGTGTAGCTATTTCACAGTCAATCGCACAATCATAGCTCCGACTGCAGACGTTCCCAACATCGAAATTTGAACACATCGAAAGCGAGAGGTTTTGAGCAACACAAATAGTGCACCAATTACCCCGCCCTGCTACGATATATCTTGCTTATTGACCCCAATCACGCGAAGATTTTCAACCCCCGCTATGCATGTTGCGTCTGCTTTCGGATAATGCTAAGCAGACAATAACATACATAATTTTTTTTTTTTCGTCGAATCATATCAGTAATTAGTAAGGAAAAAAGTGAAGGCTACTACGTAACATTAGTTGGTATCATGTTTAGGCCGATTTAGGAGCATAAAATGTTAGTTTCCACCTAATTAGGTGTTGGCGCTACATAAATTTAGTGATCCTGTCTTACTGGAGAAATAAAACTGCCTTATTAGCCCACATGAGCTTCATTTCACCAAGCTTCAATGAATATAATTGCCATTATCGCGCTTCAATGGTGAGCTTTTAATCGTTCTCCTCTGTTTAATCGCCATACTAAAATTCGTTGTTTTATCTGTGTAAACTAATAAATTCACTCTTGTTAAATAATACATTATGTAGCCATTCCCTTCTCCATTTGGATGGACCCACAGCAATGGCGTAGGAGGTTGTCTGTGTGCGAAACATTTGAGTGCCCTCATGCCCCATCCCTCTCTTGCATGTTCAATAAAGACTGGTAAACGTAGATTCTAGCATTAAGATACTGGAGTGAAGTTCCAGATCAGTAGGATTAGCGGAACAATAAACAGCGGATCTAGCAGCGGATCTACACCCTTGTTACACCATTGACCAAAGTACTGATAACGATAACAATATATATCAGAAGGCGTAGCTCAATGTAAGCCAGCCCAATGATGAATGAAAGGAAAAGTCGATTCAGTACAAAATACTCTTCGATTAATATGAATGGCGTGTGTGAGTTTTAATAACAATATCTATAATAACTTATCTATAATACAAAATATACCATTGTTTAATGAATTATGATTAGCTACGTCCATCTTTATATCTATGCATAGCAAAATTTGGTTGAAGCGATTGGAAACACAAATTGATAAGAAGGCTTATATAATCCACGGCAGCCGGTAGCTCAGTGGTATGCGTGCTTGACTTCTGAGCTCAAGGTCGTGGGTTCGTAACCTGACCGAGGCCCTTAGTTTATTTTATCTGGGAGGTAAAATAAACTTAAGCACGCCGTCCTTCGGATGGACGTTAAGCGATGGTCCCGAGCCTGTACGATGTCAGGTACTCGTTAAAGACCCCTACCCTAGATGAATAAAAATTTAGGGTAGGCAAAATTTAGGACTCCCACAAATTTAGTCGGGCTCATGTCCACCAGAGTGACGAAAGAGCGCTCTGGTAGTAGGCGATATGACCTCGTTGTTAAAGCCCGGGCATGAGTCATAAAACCTAACCTAACCTAAACCACGGCAGAGAATCATTCGTAGAATCAATCTACATGAAACACAAAATCTTCTTCACCAGGAGGCTAAAGATCCCTGATCTGATTCTTTGATCTCCCAGTCCACATACTGTCTCTCGCCGGGGGCTTGACATCACGTTTGACTAACCATCTCCCTGCTTCGTTTTTAGAAACAGTAGGAAGAAGATGGCCCATCCGTGTCAGCCGCTGATACTTGACGGAAGAGAAGTCTCTCATAGACAGAAGAGACGTTGCCTTCTCACTGTTTTATTAACGACCAGAATAACCGGCTTATAATGCATCTGTGTCATCAACAGTAGCACATAATAATAAAATATAAATATGGATAAGTAACTAATGAACTTGAAAGAAATAAAACTTGTTTATTTATGATATTGTCTAATTTCACCAACTATATTTACATGGGAGTACTTTCGGTATTTCTACCATCCTCAGCCAAAAGCACATAGTAAGTCTTATCTCTTATACTTTTGGCTGAGGATGGTAGAAATACCGAAAGTAGAAATATAGTTGGTGAAATTAGACAATATCATAAATAAACAAGTTTTATTTCTGTCAAGTTCATTTGAATTATTTCACAATATCTCTGCAATAATGTCAGTTTTCATTGATGAGGAACTAGCCAAAACCCTTAAAGCATCAGGATACAGAGAAAAAAGTAATATGATATACACCAGGAGTGGTCAACGCCTTGAATAATTTTACGGCCCGAGAGATTCATCAAAATTTTCAAAATATGTTTTGCACAAAACATGTGCAAAAACACGCATTGAGATCGACTTGCAAAAACTAAGTGAAAGAGTTGAGAAACAAATATTTCACTAATTAAATAAATTAAATATTATTAGATCATTTCATTATTATCATTTAATAATGATAAAAAGATAAATATAATATAATTATTACCTATGTTTATATGAATGAATAATAATAAAATCAAAAATAATAATTCATTCTGTTTTAAATTTTCACTCCAAAACATTTTTGTAGTGGGTCCAAATCTAATATGGGAATATATTGTTTTATATGCGGCCCATGGGATTATTATGCGTATCCAAAGTGGCCCGCAAGATCATTTGGGTCGGCCACCCCTGATAAACACAATAAATAAAACAAATCTCATATTAAGGACATATGCCTGACTATACTATGAGAATCCTAAATTTTGCCATCTCAGGTTTTGTTACCTGGGGTAAGATCTTTAACGAGTCACTGACATCAAACAAGCTCGGGGCCTTCGCTTCGTCGTCCAATCCGAAGGACGGCGTGCTCAAGGTCTTTTTTCACCTCCCAGAAAGACGCCCTCTCACACACATTCATTTGAATCGACTCAAATACTCCTGTGAAGAACAGACGGTTATAGGGGAAGCGGTTACTTTTTAAAGGGAAGTAGTTAGGTGTTTCTCCATTACTCAAAAAATATTCGCTTATTTTTCAGGAGATAAAAGCAATTATTTTATCATTATTATAGACATGTTCATGTTAGGGTCTGATTGCGCATTGCAGTCTAAACGCTACCTACTTTATAGGGCGAAGACGATTTCACGGGATTGCGCATCCACTTTAAACGCCGGATTAAGGAAGAATTGAGGGATGATCGAAGGACCGCCATTGTGGAGCGTATCTAAATGAAGTTTCATCTCTGTCAACCGCGTTACTCTTTCATTATTATTATTACAAAGAAAAACTTTCATCATGGTGTGGTGTCGTGATCATTATAGAGCATGGGATAATAAACGTTGGTCTGGGACGTTCGGACACTCACACAGACACACGCGCACACAATGACAGTCGGGCACCACGCTACCCCATGAATTGGTGACCTTTACCCTTTGTCTCGCTCTGTCCTTTGTTGCTATCAACTATAATTCTTTCTCGTTATTGTGTATACACTGGTTGGGTGTTGCTGAAATTCAGATGTTGTGAAACAGAAGCGAGTGGTCTCCCATTCTTCCACAAAAGCTTTACAGTTCGAATCACAAAAGTCTCCTCTGAACAATGATCTCTTATCCATTGAAGACGACCACCGGATCAAATTCTCTTAATTGTGATCTACTCTCCTTACAAATACCACCACATTATTTTTATTTTTTTAAATTTACATTATAAACAAATGCACCTTCCAACCTGTTTTATTTTACTTAATAACGAGATAATTTTAACTTAATTTAGAATTTAATTTACCTACTAATAAGTATCATGAAAACGTGTTATGGGATCAGATGTAAACCTATTGGCCCATTATTTCAATTTTTTTTTTTTTTTTTCTACCTTAATTTGGAGGAACGCTAGTTCAGTTTAACATTTTCGTGACTTCCATGCGTAACGAGGTCATATCGCATACGTATTTCTACGTGAGTCAAAAATCTCTATTTTTGAGTTATCACGATGGTAAGAATTGGTAAAACGTCCTCTATCAAATATCAAAAGTGTACCAAGTTAGCTTCAAATTCCGCCCACCAGAGAGCACTCGTGTCGCTCTTCATGTTTAAAAGCTCCCCCAACTGATTTGGCAAGAGTAACATATTATCGATGGGTATCGAATCTTGTGGTCTATGAGTATTATAAACTTAGTTATAAATTTTGGAAAAATTATTAGTTGTGTAATTGTTTATTACAGTTTTTCGCTATTTTCTCAAAGCGTTAATTTTTGAATTTTCACTTTAGAAATACGTGTGCGATATGAGGGATCTATTACAAATTTATTCAAATAAAAATTAACCCTTACTTTTATTATGGAATTCTTGGAGAATATTGTTGTGAGTCTGAATACAATTCCTGAATCGGATTCCTGGTTCCGGTGTTGGTGAATTGCATCCCAAAATTTTAAAAATAGGTAAGCAGGGGCTAGAGCATAAGGCTTTAGTCGCATGGTCCTACCATGGTTGAAGGTTCGAATCCCCCTCCCGGGATGGATGTTGTGTACATTACTATAGCACCTTATAGAGGCATGGCTATGCATCATAAATAAGGCCAATAATTTAAATAAAAATTTGTATGTAATGTGTTTCACTGTTTTTTTTTCATTCCCCAGCTATATGAAGTACAGGGGTAGTTATATAATCGGTAAGAAACGCGATGTTGAGTTTTCACAGGAATTTCATGTTTACTTACCCCAAAAATAAAAAGAATTATCCTGTCTGTCTGTGTGATTACTATAACTCACGATATACATATATAATACATCGACAAATTTCATATGTGTATTCGTAGTGAGCAGAAGAAGGGGACATGTAAGTGTCTCGAAATATTGTCTAAAAAGAAAAAAAAAGACACCTCTGGAAGAAATGCCGGAAAAAAAGAAAAAAAATCAACATTTCAACATCCCAGAGAAGTTTAAAAAACACAACTACTAGGTTATATCGCCTCTTTCCTCGCTCTGGTGAACATGAGCCTGACTCTGCAGTCAGAGACCAAAATGTTGCCTATCCAGGTGAGGGTCTTTAAGGAGTACCTGACATCGCACAGGTTCGGAACCATCCCTTAGAGTCCCATCCGAAGGACGGCATGCTCACCGTTTTTTCCACCTCCCAGATAAAAAATCTAAGGACCTGAACCGGGTTTCGAACTCGCTATTTTGAAACTAGCTCGCTACCTCTGAGCTACCTGCGCCGAAAGAGAAAAAAATGCTCACGAATTTGAATAGACAAGATTATCAAATATGAATGAAATTATCCATTAAGGAGTATTTTTTTGACAAAAGAAAAATAATCATGATGGATTTTTCAAAATGTTTGTTTTAAGATACCGCCTAGTCTCCTTTTGTACATAATAATGACATATACTTAGAGTTATGAATAAATTGGATGATTACCATTTCATGAATTGGCCTAGCCATTTATGGTAACGGTATCAAATAGATACCACAACTCGGGTATCCGAGCGGCTCGCTACAATAATCTGCTCTATAATAAATTCTGGATAAACTTCTTTATTAGCATACAATGCATTAAGATCCCATCTTATATTGACTAGAAGGGAGACATTTTTATAAATACTTCCTCATGTTAGAACAAAGATTGTTCCTATTTCACAATGGCTTCTGGAAAATACGAATACTACTTACTAGGGCGGGTGAAAAACGCCTTGTCCACACCATTCTTCGGATGGGATGTTAAGCAAAAACGCGACGAAAAAACGCTCTGGTAGTAGGCGATTTTACCTCGTCGTTAAACCCGGGCATGATTCACAATAACTAACAACTAATACTAATGTTTTTGTCAATCCTAATGGAACAAAATCAAGTTGAGAAATTGCCACAGGAGCCTCGCGATCCGTTTTGTTTTTGTTTCCACTAGAAAAGTGGGAGACAATGGCGTACCCAGGAGAGAGGGATAAAAAAATTTTGCAGAAAGCAAAAATAAAATTATAACTAGACATTCTTATATCAAATCATTCTTCCTGCCCATCCCATCTCAAATTTATTTGATACTGGCATTACTAGGTATATGATTGTAATGTAATGTCATCACTGATCAGTTTTCAATTCTTTGTTTTAACGTACATTCTGAGAGTGACTTTCTTATACTCAGTACCAGTATGAAATGAATTAGAGAGAGGAGTGAAGGGGGAGAGAGAGCGGGACGATCTCTCATTAGAATCAGCCATTCTCATTCATGGGGAGTTATGAGAACTCAAACTCATCTGAAAATTAAACGCCTAAGTGTTACGGCACTCAATTAAAAAAAAAAATTTTACCCGATTACGTATTTAAAATGTATTTAACCGGTTTTTACGGCAACACTTAGAATATTGAAAACATACTTAGGGTCCACAACGTCGAAAAATCAACTTACAAGATTGGCCTTAAAGAATATTCACATCTGTCAGGTTCAGATAAAAAAATCTTGGACCATTTTGTTATTTTGTCGAAGACGGCTCAACTTCATCCTTTGAAGTTCCCTCAGAGACATTTCTAATACTAATGTTTTTTTTTTTTCTTCAAAAAAACGATAACATAGTAATTAATATGTATAATTCCCTTAATTTCATACATTAAAAATGGATATTTTAATTTTTTTAAGATAAGTAAGCATAGGCTTTGTAAAATAGATGATGTCAAAAATTCTATTTTATGATTAATAGGATTTAGTTCCTGAATACAGAGTTTAGGCATGACACTTCATCCATTTTTGGGGGGCCGCTTGGCAAGAAATATCTATCTCCGATTGTGTAAATAATTATAGATCCGAGGCTAGTGATTATCGAGTTATCTCCATGTTATAAATTCACACCTATATTTTAAAGATATCCATAATCTTAAGATAAAGCGAGAAATAATAATTACCCCCAAGTTATGGCTTTATTCGAGATGGGTGTGAAAAATTATAAAAAATATATATTTGATTATATGATAGGGTTGGGCATCTATCATGTTAGTGACAGGATCAGAGTTGGAAAGCAACGTGGCTGAGAATTAAAAAAATAATCATAATATGCTTCAGATGTTCCAATTGCTGTAATGATCATGTTATCGATTAATCTTAAATTTCAGCTTTTCCATTGTCAGGTAAACCTCAAGCTACAAGATCTCAATCACATTCTTAGTTGGTTATTGTGACTCATGCCCGGGCTTTAACTTCGAGATCAAATCGCCTGCTCTTTCGTTGCTCTGGTGTGAACACAAACACCACACTACAGTGACAGTCCTAAATTTTGGCTGCTCTGATTTAATAACCTACGGTACGCGTCAGTAACAAATATCTGACATCAAACAGACATGACCATCTCTTAACGTCACATCGAAAAGATGGCGTCCTCAAAGTTTTTTTTCCTTCCATTTTCAGCTAAAAATCCCAAGGTTACCGTGAACCGGTAACCTGTGAGGTTAGTACGCAACCTCTGAGCTACCGGCGTTCATAATCCCCAATAAGTGAATAAACCTGGGTTGGCAAAGTTTCGGAGTCCCGAATAAAAGAATAATGACATTTTTCCGGTTTGCGAAGACTTTAAGACCCTGGATTCCATATAAATGTGGATAGTCGTTCATAGTGACCAGCACATGGGACGTGTAAGTGTCCCGAAATATTGTCAGAAAAAAGAAGACATCTCTGGAAGAAATGCCGAAAAAAACCAACAATTCAATATCCCAGAGAAGTTTAAGAAACACATCCATATAAACGTTTCAGGGGGTCAAGCCATCCTTAAAATCCTACATACGTATCCCTCTTGTAAAAAAGTTGTCCGTTTTCAATGAAATCTTGTATCTGGGAGCCCAGAGGATCCCAGATCCCCCCTGATCGCGAGTTCGAAATAAATGTTTTATCTGGGAGGTGAAAAAACTTGACCACGCCGTCTTTCGGAGGGGACGTGGTGATGATCTCGAGCCTGCGCGATGTTAATGATCCCTACCCTAGGTGAACAAACTTAGATAGGCATAAATTACGACTCCCACAGTCGAGCGACAAATGCGTGCTCTGTTAGTAGGCGATGTGACCTCTTAGCTAAAGCCCTGGCATGAGTCATAAGATGTCAGTAATTTGCCGGAAGAGAAGTCCACTCTTTGAAATACTATCTTTCAAACTCCTGCTTGAAACTTTTATACTCTTTCTGACATTCTGTAATAGAGTCCGTCGTAATAATATTACTTTCTTATACTTATAGTACAAAGAAATATTGCAATAGTGCAAAAATCAACGGTTACGTTTCAAAGTACCCTGAATACATTTTCGCAATGCTGTCTGTCTGTGTGTGTGTGTATGGATTGGAAAGTTGTGAGCGCTCTACCGCAAAAACGATTGTAGATAACATCAAAACCCCTAAATTATCAAAATACCTTTCAAATTATCGAATGTAGGCCCTATGGCATTCAAATTTTCATCTATACCGAGTGAAGTTCCGCGCTCTGTAAGGCGGCTTAAGAGAATGAATGAAGCCACAAGATTTAGTGTCGCAATAATGTAACTAATTCTATAGAACTCTAAAAGAGAAAAAAAAGTCAATTTAACCTGAGGACAGGCCAATGGACCTCACCTCACAAAACAAGATCATAATATGAAAGAAGAGCAACTTGTTGGGCCCGCTCAGTTGTTGCAAGGGAGGTGTTTTTAGTGGAGTTAGAGTCCCACACTACCTCGGAACTATGGAGGCTCCAGGTGTCTATGAGATTTTCACCCACGTAAAAAAAAAAAAAATCTATATCGAGAGGGCTAGGTAAATGACACAACACTTCAAAAACCGTGGCCGCCGGCATTTTTCCAATGAATTTCAAGAAGTCTATAGACTAAAGTAAAAAATGTATATATATTTTATTTGTTATATGCGTCTAATGCATTTTTCGTTTTCATGACTGTCACAACTAGTTACAGTAGGTATAGTGGAGGATTGGCTGCCAACAGCGTTCTGGGGCTGTCACCCCCCCTCCAGATGACAGTATCTTCAGTCTGGCCTACGCATGGCGGATACACCTTAACTTTATGGTTCTCCACTATTTATGTACTTTGTACTTTATTTATTGTCCTCTCTCAAATATTTACGGTCTTGTTTTAATTGTCTCGCTGGTTTCACCTCAGTTGGCAGCTCTCGTAAATAATAGATCTGATATCAAAAAGGGAAGTAAGACACCAAGCCACCAAGCGAATAATAGCCAGTAGTCGCATACAGCCTTGCGAAATTGTAGAAGAGGTCCAACTGCAGACAACAACATATAAAAAACACCACAAATAGTTAAAAAGCAATAGTTAAAAAAACTATAGGTTCTACTTATAGTTAAATAAACTGAACGTCAACAAAAGATGACTAATTTCTAATAATAATAATAATTATTTCCGTTAAATCATAATATGTTAATAGGATACATCATAAGAATGTATACATTAAGATAGCTTATAAATTAGATACAAAAACATATACCTATTAACTCTTAGTATCGGACACACATGTGATCATAAGCGTAGCCACGGGTTGTGCGCAAAATTCATAAAATGGCATTTCTATTTTACTTAACCAATAATGATTTTACTTAGAAATTTCCTACTTTTAACAATGCCTAATATTTTATTTGTTTCCAAGGATGGAATTTACCGACTCAATTTTTTAATCTATTCATCCGTAAGCGGAAAAAAAAGAGCTCATACCGTCTACCTGGCGGGTAAACCTACACGAGACAGGTATTACCAACAAAAAAACCTATACATTTTATTGTCACTTTCAATTGATGAAGTGATTGATGAATTCAAAACATTTTTGAAAGACGTATCTTGTCGTTTCCTCAAAATAACCAGTCAACAAATGTCTCAGTAAATAATGTACATAATAAAAATAGTAATATATGTAATATATATTACATATTTAATTAATACAAAAAAATTAAGCATCTTACACCAAAAGCTCTTAATTATTTAATAAACTTTCAAAAATTTTAATTTTATACAATTTTTAATATTATTAGGTTAGATTAGGTTTTATGACTCATGCCCTGGCTTTAATTACGAGGTCATCGCCTACTACCAGAGAGCTCTTTCGTCACTGTGATGGACATGTGCCCGTCTCTACTGTGGGAGTCCTAAATTTTGCCTACCCTAAATTTTTATTCACCTA
Organism: Aradus depressus; assembly: GCA_963662175.1. NCBI lineage: Eukaryota > Metazoa > Arthropoda > Insecta > Hemiptera > Aradidae > Aradus > Aradus depressus. Next base: position 45,378,687 of record OY759215.1, read on the forward strand.
GGGTAGGGATCTTTAACGAGTACCTGACATCGCACAGGCTCGGGACCATCGCTTAACGTCCCATCCGAAGGATGGCGTGCTTTATTAGTTTATTTTACCTCCCAGATAAAATAAACTAAGTTAATATTATTAATTTTCATTTTTAATTTTTTCTAATAATTTGTAAATATTTTAATGTTCACATAATATGCTAATATACCAATGATAACAGATACATCATTGTATCTCTATGATAATATTTCTATGTAAGATAAGAAGATAAATTAAAAAAAAATATTGAACAAAAAGTAGATTCGACAGACCTTACTGGAAGATATCTGTGGAAGAACTCTGCCAAGAAAATAAAAATTAAACCTATGTTCAAATAATCTATGAGACACGATTTTAATATCCTGGTTATTTTACCCTTTTCGAACAACTAGAAAAAAATCTGGAAATCGATGGATTGTGGTTCATGGTAATAACAAATCGTATTTCTTACAATGCAGGCGACCATATGAACATCGTCTAATTACTGTCGAATAGGGGTATGAGGGGCTGAAGATCGTTTATGCTTGGGCACAATTGTCAAACTAAATCCTCTGACCTTGAGGAGAAAATGGAGTGTTAGATGAAAGAATGGCAACTGTGTTAGCCAACTTACAGAGAAACAATTCATAACGAAATGGCACAATGTCCGGTTGTCTTCCTTCTGAAACTTCTTAAGTTTCGTGAAGGACGTGTGTCTATTATATTTTGATGTTTTTGAACTTCCTGTAAAGCTCGATTAACAAAATTAACTCATTGAAGGACTGAAAATTTCTGTAAATATCAAGTACTCAAACAGAACAGCTGGTAAAGGGATAATTTATAAGTTTGAGAATAATGGTGTTAGATCCTGGACGAAGAGATGCAGGATCTAGAGACAAGGTGTGTTGAAGGAAGAACGGAAGTGTGCTTATTCTATAGAATGTCAAGTTGAGACAATGAGCCACGTGGGAGAGGACGTAGGTAAATTGTGAGGCTATCACTCATAGCGGCAGTGACACCGTCAACACCATATCTATGTCTCCATAATATGTCATCTTTCTGATACATGGTCGAGACCATCCCTTCACACCTCCTCATAATGGGCTCTACGGAATCCAATGCTAGCTCTTCCACCGTGCCATGGTTTGTCAAGCATTCCCCTTGTCCCTTCCGTCTTCCATTCGTCGGCTGAAGACTTTTCCAGTCTTGGAGAAAAAAGTACTTAATCGAAAAATGAATGGACATTAACATGAATTATCTGAACTTCTATATGAACCATATCTTTCAAATGGGTCAGATTCGCTACGCTGCGCTGAGCAGTTCAAATGAGAAGAAGATGAACGAAGAGACGTTTGCAATGATGCTACTTGTTCTATAGCCAGAAACTAGAATAATAATAAGACGATCGAAAAAAAAAGATTGGATTGTGTTAACGAAGATACGACAAGGCTTGGATGAAAGACTGGTGATGGCTGACCCAGAACCGAGCAGCCTGAAGTTAGTTCTCTTAAAGAGTTCAAAGCGCGGAAGATTGTAGCGCAGCTAAAGTCCTTCCGTCTTCCACGTCTTTCGGCAGTCAGCCATCTTCCTTGTACGTCCCCAAATCACTGTAATTATTTAATTATTTAAATATTTTAATTTAAATAAATATACTTTTTAGACATTTATTTGTATTCCTTTATTGATAATATAATAAATAAATAAAAAGCGCTGTCCGTCCCACCACTCTAACCAATCAACCAACCACCAGCATTGGAGGCGGGGCGTCGAGAGGACTGAAACGCGTAGCCGGGGAGAATCCGGTCATCACCAGCACTCCCTTGAAAAAAAATAAAATAGATCTCAAGACCAACGTCTCAGCCTTCTTGGGGGATTGTGCTGATGGTGATAAGGATTTGGCAATAGGATTATTGTGGACGGAGAGCTTCGTATGGAACCAGAAAAAGCGGGATTTCATGATGTCTTAGAGTGTGAGGTTGGAAACAAAAAATGGAGCATCTATAATAGTTCTAAGGTTGACTGAGTCCCACAGGTCCAGTCCATAGTTCCATATCGTCCATATGAATGTTTGCTCCAAGTTAGTCTGCTGTCTAGATAAAGCCAAAGATGGAGGACTTGGTTGGAAATAGGAATTAGCACATTGTTGAACAGGACTAGAGGACAGGATTGCCTTCTGAGGGTGAATGTGGTTTTTCTGTTCCGGAATTACTTCTGTTGAACAAAAGTTCGAAAGAGGAGAAAATAAAGCTCATCGTGACAATATCTAATATTTCTTCTCTCAAGGCATATCTACTACTGTCAATTCATAGTTTCGAGGTTTCATTTAGAGCCCAAGCTACTCTCATATTTCTAGTTTCCAAATTATTTTGAAACAAATATAACAGGAAATTTTGATTACGTAACACCAATATATTTCATTTTAAGTGTCCATTTAGAGAGGATATTGTAGCTTTCTTGTGGGTAGATATGTCTGCCTACTCCAGATTCCAGACAGAAGCTTATTCATCCCGGCCTGAGGGGTACTCCCACATACTCCATAACTCTCCCGGCGACTACTTATCCATTATGGAGATCAATAGAAGCGAAAAGGATGACTCGGGGTGATCTTCGGCCCAGAAGAGAAAGGTAGCCCAAGGCGCCCTGAAGGTGCGGCCAGAGGCCGGGCCATGGATTGTTAGCAGCTTGTCGCTCCCAGGAATCTTCAGTTCACCACCCACCCTTCTATCATTTCACAATTCTTTTATACTTTTTTAATCAACTGAAATCTTTTAGTACTCGGTTTGCGTGAATGATCACTCGTAATGATCTATGAGGAGTAGTAAGAGAAAGTTAGTGTTAAATTTCAAAACTGGATAACTCCAAGTAATTCGTTGTTCGTGTACCTACTGGTGCTACTGACAGGAACTCAATGGCACAATTAACAAAAAGACGTCCATGAATCATTGGCAACTTCCCCAGCGCGAATTATCCAACAAAGTTTTCGCTCTTCTTCGGAAATCAATTTACCGATTTGTTTAAAAATCAATATGTTTCATACCCAAGGGGACTGAATCCTCATATAAATTTCATGTTGAACCTTGATAACGTCGACAATTATTAGGGTTTTTGACTTAGGCCCTTCTTCTGATACCGCATTTTATTTGGTTGATTTGACTGAAAATCAATATGTGTCGGCCATATGTAGGGTTTATATACATATAAAATTGAGGAAGTGGGTGGAAGAAGGGTCTATAGGACCAAAGGTCCTTTTTGCGGAGAATGTATAATCGTGTCCGCCATGTCTCCATCTATTTATCTACCAAGTTTGGTATCGATATATAGTTTTGTAAGGTTGGAAGACCTGTTTTTATAACCAGCTGTGAGAGGTTTCATGTGAGTTATGTTTACTGTTTACTGCTCTATATCTGGTATTGTTTTACTGTTGTTTAGTCTCTTATTGAATGCATATTTTTTGTGAGTTTGACAGAAAAAAAAGTAATAATGAGCTTTAATGAATTAAAAATAATAATAAAAACAATGAGGAGTGGTGCGAAATACAAGCAGAGTGACAAGGAGCTAAAAAAAGGCCCCTGTAGTATGGGAGCCATGGTGGCCGTGCGGGCTAGAGCGCATAGGGCTTTGGTGGCATGGTCTCACCATGGTTTGCGGGTTCAAATCTCGTCCGGGAGTGAGTTTTATTTCGTAGATAAAACTCCCTCCCGGGGATGGATGTCGTAAATAATTATATAACACAGTGACATGGCTAATATGCACCGAACATAAGGCCAAAAAAAACAAATTCTGTAGCATCGTTCCTATTTGATTTTATTAATAAGAAGATGTCTCAGCTTCCGAATATCAATAAAATTGTTTTGTTATCGGATGCAGCAGGAGGTTATTTTGTGGTAATATTTGTGGTGAAAGAAAATAATATAGCAATGTAAATCTAAAAAAAATATAATATATAATATTTCAATATATATTATTATATGATATTATATAAAATTGTTATTAATATATAATAATAACTGAAAATATCGATCAATAAATAATATATATGTTGTCATATTGTCACAAAAAATAATATCATGTTTTTACCCATTTCAGGAGATACCGAACAGCTTATTTCATTTTTAAATGACAAACTTAATCTACAAATGAATACGAATCGAAGCATTTCAACAACAAATTCGAAGTTTTCGACTAGTTTGGTAGTTTACCATCGACGCTGTATTCTCGCGGTATTTAGAGATACTACAATCACAATTGTATATATATATTATTTTAGCTATCACAAACCTATAATTTCATCTATAAAAAAAATTGAAGAACAATAAATTTGAAATTTTAATTCCTTATACTAATTGTAATATTATAAAACAAATTTTAATCAAAATCAGTGCACTCTGCAGCAAATTTTTGAAAAAAAAAGCAGATGTTTACACATCAATTCTCGTGAGTACCGCGTCACTCACACATTTCCTTTTTGTAATGGTCGGAAAATATGAAATTCCATTAATAACTCAACAATGATTTTCTGACCGATAACATAACTTCTCGTGGAGATGTACCATGTTGTATCGAGGGGTCTCAATTATTGAAATGTTCTCTCAAGAGTAGTAGATTCTTTCGAAAGCGGCTATCCTGCCGAGACAGAACCAGCTATTTGGCATACAAGACATTTGCCATTTGTCTATGTGTGGTAACAGTGGAATAACTATAATAGGAAAGTGAGAGAGATCGAAAGATATACGATATGTTCTGCTACCTCAAACATTTCATATTTCCCTCCTCATTCATTAGCTCTTTTTGATATCATGGAAAGCGTTAATAATAATTTTTAACATATATCCTTGGTGCCAAGTTATACAACGATTTAAATATGTCCTTTTTACAACATATCTCATGCCCTCTTGCGGACTGATTTACACCTATGATACATTTAGTCTGGATCTCTTAAATCGAGCAGCCTCTATGAACGTCCTAACAGATGTTATATGATGCTTGACTAAGTTGCCGTAGAGAACTAAGTGTTATTTACCTAAAGGAAGATGGCATACTCCTATAAATATCTTTGGCAAAGTTGAGTGGCATGCCAAATGCAACTCCGGAACAGATCTCAACGGTCGCCCTGGTAACCTGCCTCGGCACCCCTTTGGCACACATAAATCAGACTATGTCTTCATTAAACATGATCCTCCTATATTCATTTACGCCACATTTGTTATACCGACTCTTCATAATCTATTACTTTCTTCTTCTTGTTTATTAAAATACAAGACATCCTCGTCGACATAATTTCATTACGAAACCTGTATTCCAGAAAATCTTAAATAAACATGTTAAATCGTACAAGGGTATCGATGTTTAAGCAGATTTCTGATAAAGTTTTATTATTTTGCAGCTTTTTCGATGTGCTTCCCTCCAAAACTCTAAAGAAATGTCTTGTACTGTAGTCATTTCAGGAATCTATGTGTTTTTCTCAGTAACTGCGGATCGTAAGAAAGAAATACATCTGCACAAAATTAAATTTCCTACAAATTTGGAACTTGTCGCTTTTATGAGGGACCATAAGTTTTTGAGACCCTTTTTACTTCCTCAGCGATACGAAGTATACGGGAAGTTATGTAATCGGTCGAAAATTCTATGCAGAGTTTCATGTTTTCCAACCTCCGGATTCCAAAAATGAAAAAAAAAAAAAAAAAAAATCTGTATCTGCATGTGTCTGTGAACACAATAACTCCCGATGTATAGACAGGAAAATTTATATGTGTTTCCAAAACCTTCTAAGGACGACACATTAATTTTAGCTAAATCGGCCAAAGGGGAGGGGAGGAATAAAGGGGAGGCTCAACACAAAAACTGAATGCACTCAAGAGCAGTGAATGCATTGACAAGAAATTTCCGCTCAGAATTTCCATGTCGAGTTTTCAGCGGTATTTCAAGTTTTCCGACCTGCTGATTCCAAAAATGAGAAGAAACAAATGTTTGTATATAAACACCATAACTTCCGATAGAATGAATGTATCATCTCAAAATTGTATACGTGTATCCATAATCCTTTAACGACGAGATATACAAATTACAGCCTAATAACTACCAATGAATGAATCGGCATGAAATTGAAATTTTCAGTCAAATCAACCAAAGAAAAACAGGGTGTAACTCAAAAACCCTAAAATTTAATATTATGATTCAGAAGTTCCTTAGTAAGACATCTATTGATGTTCAACCAAATCGTTCAATCGGATTCAAAGACAGTGCGGAAAAATATTTATTCTTGTTGGGGAAGTACATTACCAGTGATTCACCTACAACTTTTCTTTATTTAAATATATTTCACTTTATTTATTTATATAGTACATAAAAACAAGTTTATGGGAGCGCACAGAAAAAAGAAATAAATTATATCCAATAACCGCCGAAACTATTCATCAGACGCCTCGGGAGCGAAAAGAAAAGAAAGAAGACAGTGCATATAGCATATGTCGCTGGCTCGATAACATTCTGTAACGTTATTTAGTAGCATATATATATATTAAATAAAAATTTTATGAATCACCTTTTTAGGGGCTATTTCGATTCGTTCCGCACTCGGTATCATATATTCAGTTTGTTCCGCCTCATCACTAAATCACAAACTTATTTCGCCAACCTTCATTTGTTTTCCCATCTTTATTATTTATGGTGTATATCATTTTGTTGTTTATTTATTTACAAATACAGATTTTTTTTGTTTTTTTATTTGCTTAATTTCTACAGTTTTGTAGTCGGGCGTGAGGAACAATAAATATTTTACGTAAATAACCTAGTGGTTCTAATCTATAATAATAAACAACAGTAAAACAATACCACAGTATAGAGCAGGATAGGTTAGGTTTTATGACTCATGCCCGGGCTTTAACTACGTGGTCATATGGCCTACTACCAGAGCGCTCTTTCGTCATTCTGTTGGACCTGAGCCCGACTCGTCCTAAATTTTGCCTACTCTAAATTTTTATAGTAGCTAAGATTGTAGTAGCTTAATAACGTCCTATTCGAAGGACGGCGTGCTTAAGTTTATTTTACCTCCCAGATAAAATAAACTAAGGGCCTCGGCCGGGTTTCGAACCCACGAACTTCAGCTCAGTAAGCAGGCACGCATACCAACTAAGCTACCGGCGCCCTCTGGCTGACATTTGAGTAAATATTACTTCAATTTCAATGACGCTGAGAAATGGAACGAAGGTATTGAAACATTGAGACACTGTTGAGCTTGATAGGAACATTTTTACATCCGTTATCTACATAACAAAGTTAGTTCTCAGGCAAGATTGTTACAATACATAAATACTTCTGTAACGGCATAAAAACATTCTTTTAATTTGTATTGATGATTAAATCATCTAGTTTCACCAGTTCAATCATTGATAGCACTTAATTTCGTTAAATATTTTATTATATCTCTTACTGTACATTGGACAACAAGGTCTTTATATTATTTTACGATGATTTTATATCAGTAGGGACTGGTTCTCATTATTATGTCACTAGAGTTAATATGTAAATTCGATTTCTTCTCATCGGAAAAAGTCTTGGTAAGACGTTTAGAATAACTACTATGTGGAATGTTGATGAGACATCATCATTCTAAAATATTTAAAAAAATGTGCAATGAGTCAGTGACGGAGATTTTGGGGCCCTGGGAGTTTTACTTTCAAAAAGACCCCCTACAGAAATTTGTTCAGAAAAACATTTTGGTTGAAGTTTGGTTTGGTATGACAAATAGTAAATAAATATTAAAAATATGTATTTGATCTTATTTATTATCGTATTTTCCCCAATAGTTATTGGTTATTACTTTCGGATACCTGTAGTATAACAGTATAAGGATTTCTTTTTTTAGCTCTCGCCCATATCCCGCTAAAGATAGAATCCAACATTCTAAAATAGTGAGGACATCCTACTGGGGTGGAAATTGGTCTAGAGTGGGGTTAGTTCCTTGGAATAGGGGAGGAATTGGGATGCTTACTACTTTGCTCTGTTCCCAGCATCAGAATCTACCAGGGACTGGCTTCCGGTGTCGGTGCCAGTAACCACAGCCACTGCGAAGCCAACCTCAGTTGGTGGTGTCGCTTGGAAGCAACCACCCCGATAGTACCAGTTTTAGTTAAGGCTGTAAGAACCGCCCGCCCTCAGTTTCCAGAATGTATTGGCTTTCCTCTCTACGATCCCCTAAATGCGAGTTGACCCTTTACGCGATGATGTGCTTGTATGTCAGTGCTCTAACGGACAGTTGTGAGCGCTGTAAAGCAGAAATGATTGTAGATATGAAGTCGAAATTTGGGACGATGAAGTCACATGGGCTAACTGATTAGATTTTGGCCGAAATTGGACGAAAATTGAGATAATTTTACTTTGGAACCTAAGTACATTTTACAAGATACCTAATCAAAAATATTTTCCAAGTAAGAGTTGTAGTGAAAAAAAAAAAAAAAAAAAAAAAAAAACATTTTTCATGAAATATTATTTTTTAGAGGTCGTCCGGTTCGAATTTTTGCATGATAGGTAGACTGGTGACGGGTTACTGGGCCCCTGATCAAAGGGACTGCCTAAATAGGCGCTATTTCTGGGTGGCTCTTAAACCGGGGTGAAGCTCCACCCTTAGCCCAGGAGATGGGGCTTAACGTTCCACTCATGTCTGGTCCGAGCGTTAAAGGCTGGGGGGACGAGCTCCTTAACCTCGCCTTGCTCAGATGATAGTAAATCACCCGTTCTGCTCCTTGTGTTGAGCTTATAAGAGCACAAGGCTTTCCTTCATGGCACCGTTACCATTCTGGGTCTAAAAGCTAAGTCTAGTCTTAGCTATTTTGGTGCTACGGGGGTGGTTGCTTTCCAAGCGGCACCCACCATCTGGAGATGGAATCGCAGTGGCTGAAGGCCATGGACCAGCCCCGCACAACTGACTTAAAATAGTAGGTAGGTCCCCAGGCCTAACGTTCTTGTACTCTAGTAGTTCTGCCCATTTCTTCGAGGAGGAAGGGATCCTCCCGGTGGGGTATGGGCTAGCCACCTGAAGTACCATCGAGTGTCGACCAAACCAAATAAAAAAAAAAAAAATCCTTATAGTATAGATATAAGATAGTAAAAAAAGACTGGGCGCCATAAGATTCACATTATTTTCTCAGACTTACATGATTTAGTTCAGAGAACATTTATTATACTATTTCGACGTATTATCTGAGACGTCACCTAACCATTAGATCCATCTTTACGTCCTCATTTGGACATCACATTTGCATTTTATCACTGGTAGTATACGTTTTTTACGAGGAGTTTAATCGCAGAGGGTTTTCTTTTATATTTTTTTTATAAAAGTAAGTTACTCTTAATTTTTAAAACTACACCAACAGCAATCGCCCAGGCGTAAAAATCACAACAGATTTTTTCTTTTAATTCTCGGGATGCAGTTATGGGATTACGTTTAAAACAAGATAGCCTACTATTATTTTATTATTGTTATATTGTTTTTTTGTGGAATATAACACTAATAACACTTCTTACTATTTTTACGGTCCATAATGAGTGTTTATTTGTTTTTTTTTAGAAAAGAAAATAAGTGCAGGCTTAATTGAAAACCCAAATTCTACATATTATTGTCTCACGTAAAACAGAATATAATAACAAATCTTGATTTCATTCATCGGGAATATGACCATAAGTAAATTTGATTTGATACAATTTAAACAATATATACATATAATTAAATTAAAATATTTAATTCATTATATAGGTATATAACAAAAATAAAAATAAAATAAAATAAGCGTAAGAAGCCCTTCAACTCGAGACCTCTTGGTTCTCTGTCATCCCCATCCCTCCAACTCAATGGAAACAGGGAAGGTCGTGGGGCTCGAGTGATCGCCCGCTTGCCCCGCTAGTCCCTGTTCAGCAGTGGAGGCAGGAATTTCCAAGTCATTATGGAGGATATGGTTGGAAACATAGAAGGGTGCAATTGTTCTTAGGATTTTAAATTGGAAAGACTGGATATGTTTTATATTAGATGGCTTAGAGAAAATTATAAAAAAAATGTATGGTTTTCGTTCATGTCAAGGAAATAACATCCCAGCTGTACGAAGTGTACCGGAAGTTTTATAATCAATCAGAAACTGAGCGAGTGAGTGTCTTCATGGTGATGATGATGATGGGTACAACTAAAACTCAAATCTTGGATCAAATCAAAAATCTTGGGTTCCGACATGAGAGGGCGAGGTTCACAAAACTACCTAAATTACAATATTTCTTATATAAATAAAGGTAGGTATATAATGTTAAAATATAGACGACTGCAAAGTCCATTCTCTCTTCAACTGAACCACAGCCGTATTTCTTCAAGGCATTTAGATCAACTTTTCCACTTTCAAGAAATAGTTTTTACTGTAATTTCTTTCAAATTATTAACCAATTTTCCATTATTTTGTGTCAGTTGTAATAAATGTCGTAATAACAAAGTAATTATAGTAATAAGAATAATAGTTGGTATATTGAACGTCTGACATTTTTAAATTGTATCCAGGCTCTTATCTGTGTTAGCTTTAATTGACATGTCGGCTTCTCAAGGCTCCGTTACCGCCATACCTAGCAGAAAAAAATATCTTATTGTAAAAAAATGTCGAGGTATAGATCCAGGTTCAGACATAGTTTCGGTCGACCTGATAAAGCGGACCTGGAAGGAAGTTTTGGGGGTGGCGATTGTAGTTTTACCGGAAATAGAAATAGTATCAAAGAGACTAAATTTCGTGTTCGGTTCAGGTAGCAAAGTATGTAATTGATAAAATATAACTTCTCTGAAATTTAACAGGTGTCATCCTCATGAGAATTTGAATTTAAATATATATTTCAAATCTATATATTCATTACATCGGTTATTAGAACTTTTATGTTATTAATCCCCCCCCGCCCTTCGATTTGTCAGAAAACAAATGAGTGTTCTTATGGAGTTCTGGAGAATACATGTAACATATCTGTTGCGTGTAATCGTGTTAACAGACACACAGGATTTTTTGTACATTTTTTACTAACGAGTAAATCAAGCAAACATCTAGAAAAATTGGTTTCAAAACAACAGTTCAGGTTGGTTTTCAGCGTGTACCTCGCAAACCGGGTGGCCCTCAAAAAAATGTATTGTGTATAAAATGTGTCATTCAGTTTTCTCTACAATATGTATTGTCAGCATACATTTTCAGCCAAATTGATCAAAGAAAAGGGGGAGCCTTCGCAAACAAATTCTAAGAACTGCCGTTGTAATGAATTTACATGAAATTTCATATGTAAATTCAAAGAGGAAAATCAGAAAAACTAAAATAACTGCTAGTGTAATAAATGTATGAATACAAAATTTAGGAAGAGAATTGGGAAGTCCCTAAATAAGTCAATTTTTTTTTTTTTTTTTTGCGGGTGCTCTGGCTATTTACCCGGCCCGCTCATCGCCGGGGAAGGAGGTAATAATCAATTGATTTTATTTCAATTTAAGTAATTTTAATTTGTTGCTATGGGTTTCGGCGCGACAGCCTCTGGTCTCTTGCGGGACAGACTGGCCCTCCCAGACCCCCTTGTGTTGCGGCTGCCTGGTGGCGCCGAGAAAGCTCGGGATCAGTGGAGTGGGGGGCTGCTTCTACATTGCGGTCGCCGGGGGTAGTACTCGGGCCTGGCCTGTCAATCTCCTCCGGCGCCGGGTCAAAGGGCTTTCTTCTGTTCCCGCCAGGAGGTAACAAGTGTCAGACCCAGATACGATCCTGTCGCGCGAATCAACTCCACCCTAGACCTGTCGTACAGCGGACAGTAATAAATAAGTCAACTATAGATTTTTAGCCGAAACGGTCGATTGGTTTGGAGAGAGAGCAAAAATGTAGTTGATTTATTTGAGTAGAGGAAGTACAATTCCCAGTGATTTACCAGGAACTTTTTTCAATTATTTTGTTCATTTTCTTTCTCATGAAAACGTGCTGCTATGAGGTCCCTGACCTCCGGTTCAGCTTAAAACTAATCAAGTCCTCTGAATTTATATAAATTGTTAATTTTAGTTTATTTAATTTAGTAGTAGTGGAAGGGAGAGAGGAAGGAATGAGAGAGGTGGCTACTGCGGTAAGGAAGATGGGAAACAGGAACTCTTGGAGGCAGGCCCACCAGGAGGTCCTGGCAGCTTATTATCCTGCCAGTCCAGGAGGCGCTCCTCTCCTGGTCACTTCCTCACACGGGAATTAATTCCAGAGCCTTCATCAGCCCTGCCTCATACCAAGCTCCCATATCGCATCATCACCACTGCTATGCCCAAGGTAGCCAAGGAATTAAATAATATAAATAACTGCTAAATGGCCTTAGTAGGAAATCATTTTAGAATTTGTAAACAGTCTGAGACCCTTATTACTTCCCCAGCTCTACGAAGTATAGGGGAAGTTATTTAATCGATCAGAAAATTTTATGTTTTCTGACTCCCTGATTTCCTGAAAATGAAAAACATTCCTCATTGTCAATGTGTCTGTGAAAACACGTGTATTCATTACTCCATAAGGACAACAGTTCTTTTTTTTTTTAGGGCATTATTCACGAATATACCATCAAGCCATATAGTTTCAATTAATTTTCATCCTTTATTTCCCATTTCTTGAACAATATTTTGTCTTTTTAATAGACATTTTCAAGTTCATTAAAATTTTCTGAAAAACATATTAACATACAATTACCTATAACTTACACCACGCCATTTTGTCATTTTGGCTTATATTTAATCTTTATCATTAATTTAAGTACAATTATTTTTTTTTAAATATATATTTCTTACCTTACATAACGTCAAAAGATTGTTTAATTTAAATCATTCTTCGTTATTAAACAAAGTGTGTCATTTATCTATATCTTTCTTTTATCTTTTATCATTGTTCTCCTAAAATCAAAATATGTAGATTCTTTAATTTCTCACAATAATCCTACTCAAAAAACCATTTATTTATTATTTGCATAATATTATTTTAAATAATTACCATAACATTTTTTTGAGGAACCCATACGTAATCCCCACTACATTCTTGGGTAACCTAACCAGAGGTAATTAATTCAAATCGATATTAAAAACATTTTTTCGATTTATATGATTTCATTCTTTTAAATAAATTGTTTTTTTTATTCTATTCTTTTCCATTATATATTTATGTTATTTTGTTTTTTTGGATCTTTCATTATTGTATTTCCCAATTTTTTTTTTTTTTATTTAAAAAAAACAACAGTTCTTGTTTTTCACTCAAATTGACCATAGGAAAGAGGGGATTAGAGGGTTTTAACAACAATAACTCGAATAACTGTCGATGTAATGAATATCTAAGTGAGGGAAAAAAATAGTTTATTCACTCGTGCTGGGGAAGTACATTGAAATTGAATTGAAAGACAATTTTGATGGATGGGTAAGAGAGATGATAAAAGTAAAGGAAAATAATGTAAAAATAAAAATAAAAGATATTAAGAACGGATAGGATTTAAGGTGGCAGTAAGTCGCGGATCCATCTTCTCTTCAACTTTCGTGGGGGGTTTTGTGGTAAGTGTTGTGAAGAAAAAGTACGTATTTCTGGATTTGTATGTGTGTAAAGTTTTCTAAAAAAACGTATGTAAGTAGTCTGTATTGTGTCGGGTACTGTGTGTATCATAAGATCGTTATGAAGTGTTCTGTTGTTTATGTATGGGGGGCACTGTGTTATCAGTCTCAGGGTTTTTGACTGAAACTCCTGAATTCGTTTGATGTTGGATGCTTTTGCTGAACCGTATATCTGTGATCCGTATATCCATAATGGTCTGAGTAAGTAAGGTTAATTAGTTTAATTATAATTTAAATATGCATAATGTATCATTATCATTAGTATAATTACATAATTAAAATTCTGGATAATAACATTTCATATCGATGCATTCATTCTATCAGGAATTATTGTGTTTACAGACACACAGACAGAAAAGGCAGAATTATCTGTTTTTTTTTGTTTTTTTCATGTTTGGTACGTCGGAAAACATAAAATTCCGTTGAAAATTTCGCATCGAATTTCTGGCCGATTACATAACTTCCCCTATACTTCGTATATCTGGAGAAGTAAAATATATATACATATATATCTACGTCTGGATTAATTAGAGCCTTACACGAATGGCTGACAGCTCTCTTTTATACTAAGAGTTATTTTATTTTTAGACAAAGAAAATACAAAAAATAAATAAATAATAAGGAATAAATAAGTAATTAATATTGAAGAGAGTGTCAACATTTTATATGTGAAGGGGGGGGGTTCTGGCGCCCCTGCCATAAATGGAAATTAAGACAAATCATGTGACAAGTTATTTATATGCAGTCTTCCTATCTTTCCAGCCAACTTACTTCTCTCTTTAATTGCACTATTTCAATTAATAATTTAAATTTTTTTTTTTTTTAATAGTACCATTTTATTAAAATTCATCAATTCTTGCTCCCTGTTAAATATAAATATTTCCTTGTTATTAATTGAACTTAATAGGCCATTGGAATAATAATAATAAACTATTTATCATTTTTTAATCAAGGACGTCTAGTCCTAGTCAGATAACTCAAAATGCAATTCATGTTGTTGTTTTTTTTGTTCTTTTTTATCGCATAATTTCTATAAATTAACATTAATAAAAGTATAGGTGCAAAAAGTGCATTCCCTTGGTTATAAAACAAATTGGGTCACCAATTAAAAAAAATAGTCCTCAATTTTATTTTCGCTTTTTTGACTATTTTACCTTTCCTCTATGTATTTTGGCCTGCTGAATTCGAAAATGACACCGAAATTGCTGTTTCACATACCGTCTTCTCACTAAATGCAATTCTGATATTGTTTCTATTAGTATCTATTATTCGATAATTTTCTGTTCTTGAATTTTTTTTTTTTTTTTTTTTTGTGTTCACTTATTTTAAGCCACAACTATGCAAAAAATGCACAACCAGCGGCTGGGCTGACATGTACTATCCAAAAATAATAAAAATAAATATGACATGAAAGGCTTGAGATCTGTATACCAAATTCTCTTTAATCTTCTTGGGGGATTGTGGGGTAAAATACTTAAGATTTTGCGAACTTCCGGATTGGTGTGTAAGTAAATTTTGGTGTAGAAACGTTGGTATAAATGTTTAATGCTTGTGTATATGGGTGTGACGTTCAAGTCGCGGTGTAAAGTCTTGTTGCTAACGAATGGTGGGCATTGCGTGATCAGTCGGAGAGTCTTGGATTGAAATACCTGTATTATTTTGATGTTCGAAGTCTTGGCTGTACCATATATTTGTGAGCCATAGGTCCAGAGAGGTTGGAGAAGATAGGTATAACAATTTAGTTTTTGTCGAGTAGATAATTTAGAACGCCTATTCAAAATACTATATATTTAAATTAATCAGGTGTTTAATGTAACTAGCGCTTGGTGTGGCAATTATTGTAACTAAGAAGTGCTATTGTCACTATTCAGAAGGCAATACCTTTCTTCTCATAGTTATCAACTGTTTCTCTGTGTTACCCATGTTGTCAAAAAAGTGAGAAGAACCTACTGCGTTTTGTGTTGAAGTCAGGAGAACCGTGGATGTGTAAACTCTCCAAACAGTTTCTGTTATATTTGTGGAGAATTTATGATTAAGAAACATCAAAGAAATATAACTAGTTTTATTAAAAAAGTGTACTATTCTTATTAGTTTTTACAATAAACTTCCTCAGTTATACTAAGTATAGGGGAAGTTATGTAATCGGTCAAAAATCTGATGCTGAATTTTCAACGGAATTTCATGTTTTTTGAACTCCTGAAGCCAAAAATTTAAAAAAAAAATGCCTTTGAACATAACTCCTAATAGAATGAATGTTTCGACATAAAATTTTTGATGTGTATCCAGAACCCTATAACAACAACATCTAATGATTTTCAGTCAAATTGGCCCAAGGAAGGGGGACTGGCGAGGGTCTTAACACAAAAACTGTTGTAATGAATGTATTGAAACGAAATTTCATATGTAGATTCAAAAAACCATAAGGACGACACCTCTTAATTTTTAGCTGAATCGAGGTTATCAGAGAGTGGCTCAATTAAAAAACCCCAATAACTATCGATATAATGAATGTATCGACATAAAATTTAGTATAAGGATTCAGTCCCTATGTAAGTCATTTATAGATTTGTATCCCAAACATTCGATTGGTTTTAGTGGGAGAACAAGAACTTAATTGAATTCGTACGTGGGAATTACATTGCCGGTGATTCACTGACGACTTTTTTTTGCAGTGAAATTGCGAGCTATGATGTTTACACATAAATAATTATGTGAGTCAAAGGCATGAGTACAGCGCACGCCACACATACTTAAAAAGTCCCGTTTATGTCAAATCGTGTTTTTCTTATGTATATCGTCTGAAGTCCAACGACTATTACGTTTTTTTCTTGTGTCTTAACTTTCTCTTGTTTTTTTTTTTTCTTAAACGCATTTAAGAAATGCATTTATGTAAAGTACAAAACTAGAAGATTGCAAAAACACGCCAGATGTAAAGAGGAATTACGCAAGCAAAAACGCAGGCACGAAGATAAAACAGATCAAGTGGAGAGAATAAATCAGTTTTTAACAATTATGACTCCGACTGATGACAAAATAACCTTCTGATTAGCATCTCGAGAGCAAAATCTCATATTATGTTAATCGCAGATTAAGGTTCTATTGATAAAATAATTGTTAACAATAGTTCTAGTTGCATATTTATTGTGGATAGAAAAACAATCGTTGGTGAATCACTAGTAATGTACTTCCCCTGCACGAAACAATCAAGTAAGCTTTCGCTCTCCCACCAATCAACCTTTTGAGCAAATTATCAAATAGTCTCCTCATACTAAATGTTGTGTCGTTAGGACACATATCTAGTTATTGGGGCTTATGAGGTGAGCCTAGGGTTCAATTGATACCATAAAGTATCGATAATTTTACTCATTAGTAGTATCGATTCAAACTTTCGATACCACTAAAATATCGAATATACAGTACCTATCGATTGATATATAGGTATTAATAATAACCGCATCGATAGAATCGGGTACTTTTTATAACTAATTTAAAAACATATCTACATATTAGTAATAAAAAACAATAAAATTTGGGTTTTTTTATAAGGAATATTTTTAGATATACTCCAAAACATTTGAATGTCGTCAAACACTGTCTGGCGGTAGATGTAGATATGTATAGTTAGAATATGTGCAAAAATACAAAAAAAATTTGAAACGAGTACTTTGAATCGATACAAGTAATATCTTTTCGATACCTACTTGGTACCGACTAAACGTATCGATACCAAAAGTACTTGGTATCTAGTAAAAGTATCGATACTTTACTTGTATTTACTTGTATCGATAGATCCCTAGGTGTGCCGCCCCTGGACTCCAACACACAGGCGGTGCTAGGAGTACTGACCTGGGGCCAATACATTAACTCCAAACTGACATGCCTACACCGACTCTCCTCACTCTACCCACATCTAAACAAGAGCACTACACTCATCACATACGCTTGTCCTGTTTGGCACTGCTCAAGCCAGACCAACCTTAAAAAACTGGTAGTTCGGAAACAAAGTTCTTTGCCTAGGCGTAAAAGCGCCTTGGGTGGTGCGATATTTTCAGATATGCAGGGAGCTGGGTGTTCCCGACGTTCGAGACTTCATGTTGGAGGTAGCGACTGTTCAGGACTGGGCTGCGGTGTGTTTCTGGATCCTCTGCCACACCGTCGTCTGAAGTCCCGGCATGATCAAGACATTTTACTTTATTTTTTATTATGAATAGCGCTTTTTGCGCTGAACCAAATAAAAGTTTTTCTTCTGAGGTGTGCTCCTTCCCCTGACCACCCCACCACTCACTCCCATCGGCCGAATTCTCTGAAATTTAACAGGTGTTAAAATTATTAAAATTTTAATTTCAATATAAATTTCAAATCTGTACATTCCTCTTTTCTCTGTGACCGATTTGGCTGAAAACTAATGTTTGTCGTCCTTAGCGAGTTCTGAGAATACATACAACATGTAACATATTCATATTCTGTTACATGTTATAGTGGTAAAAGACATACAGACCTTTTTTTTATTTTTTTTGCATTTTTTACAAACCGTGTGACTAACCGTTCTTCGAGTAAACCAACCAAACATCTAGGAAATTGGTTTCAAAACAACAGTTCAGCTCGGTTTTCGGCGTGTACCTACCTATTGTGTATAAAATGTGTCTTTCAGTTTTCTCTACAATATGTATTTGATAAAAGATTTTTGATTAAATCGTTAATATAAGCAGTATCCTGTAGAATGTGTTTAAGTCCTGAAATAAAATTGTCTTCAGTATCCTCTGATTTTGGCCATAATATAATCAGATCTGAGTGTACACATGTGACATCTTCATTTCGAATTTCATGTTTGATTGTTGTTAATATACTTCAATCGTTTTTGAGACAGAGCACTCACAAAGTTTCAACCACATACACAAAGAAACACAGATGTATGGGCAGAATCAACGCGAAAATGGTCAAAGCATGTTAAGGAGTCCTTGAAACGTGAAATTCAATTAAAAACTGGATCTCGAATTTTTTTTACTTCCTTATACTAAAAATATAAGAAAGTAAAAAGAGAAATGAGTGTTTGACAGTTCAACTTATCATAAAAAGTGAGTGAAAAAAAATAGGGCGCCGGTAGCTCATTAATGCGAGTTCAAAAGGTGAAAAGAACTTGAGGACCTTAAGCGATGGTCTCGAGCCAGTACGGGCTCATGTCCACCAGAGTGCCGAAAGAGTATCAGCCCTGGGAGCAATCAACAGTAGAATTTACGTGAAGATCTTGAGGAACCTCCATCACGTTGGTCAAAACATGGGCTCCATTGGCGATATCACGATACAAGACTAATGTATCAAATATTTCAAAATAGTCACATCTCAATTAACTTTCCTTAGATACATAATTTTGCATCACTCGCTAATTGCGTCGCTCCAAATTGCGTCGCTCCAAATTAATGTTTTTCAAAGTTGATATATTATATCTATTTGTATGATACATAGGCAATGACAAGGTTCAACTAAGTTTCATTTCATATGATAATTTTTATACATTTTTTTTAGTAGCCTTGTAAGGGAATTTAAATTAATGCTATCTGATAATATATGCTATTCGTTCCCACGAAAAAGTTTTGTATAATTGAATAGAGAAGCCGAGAAATAATTGGAGACAATACCCATCCTCCCCCGACTACCATAGAAATAGATTTAATCGTATATATATATATATTGTGATGTACACTACGGAACATTTTTATAATGAATATTTTAATGAAAAGAGGTAATTTTTTTTATTATAATCCAATATCATATATATATTAGATATATATCAAGGTGTTTGAGAAACAAAACAAGAAAACATATAAAAAAACAGCTGTGAAATAGTGTAAAATGTAATGGAGTCGTGAGCTAGCTCTAAAACGGTGCAATGTGGTTTGATATGTTTTAAATAAAAATGAAGTTGAACAATTAGATGAAAGTTGACTGGGGTGGAATTAAAGTGCGAAGAGTTGACGGGGTCTGGTTTGTGTGGTAGAGGCGTCGAGAAGGTACAATTAATAATATATATTTTTCAATATGCCCAAATAAAAAAAAAAAAGAAATAGTTTTTTAAGTATTAATTTAATGTTTTTGTGCCATTGTAAATTTTTGTTTTGTTTGTTCAAATAAGTTTTTTTTTAAATTTAAATATGTAAATATAGATAATAACCCAATTATTTGTCCTCTTCAAATTCTATTCTATTCATCTTCCCTGTTGGCCCAGTAGTAGTATCATTTGAAAAACCTTTGGATTAGAAATTAATATTATTTAAAATTATTAAAAATTGGTATCTCTTTGTGAATCCAAGTGTAAAGTTTGTTTAATTGAATTTTTTTCGTTGTATACGTGTACTTTCTTAAAAATTGCACGTCTTAAATTATTGATAATATTTTTTAGGGCAATTTTCGACAAACTACTGTAGAAATCAAAATTTAAATAAACAAAAGAGATCAAATTTCTACAGGAAATGTGGTAGCAAACAAGATTTTATCACAATATATATATATACCTTGTACTTTCTGCTTGAATTGATGATGCCAAACAAATCAGAGCGCTTCACAGGGTAAAAAAGGAAATAAAGAAAAAATAAAATATATGTGATATGACCATAAAAGGACTTTCTTGTGCCCACCACTTTTATACAGATCTGCACCTCTCTCAAATTAATTCATACTGGTATGACTGGATATAAAGAAGTAATACGTGATAGTATGATGTTGTGGGACCAGATTTCTCTCAAAATCCGAATAACTCACGATGTAATGAATTTATCGACATGAAATTTTTATATTTAAATTTAAAATCCCATAAGGATGTCAGTTATTAATTTCCTGCGAAATCGGTAGTAGAGAAGGGGCCAGAGAAGTGGGCAAATATCCTAAAAACTGCCGTTGTAATGAATGTATCGACACAAAATTTAGTATGAGTCAAATATTGACTTTAGCGCTTACGTTTGATCGGCTTTAGAGGGAGAGTGAAAACGTAATTGATTAATTCGTGCTGGGGAAGTACATAGTCGGTGATTTTCCGACAACTTCTTTCATATTTTGAAAAGTATATTTTCATCACTTTTTGTGGAAACCGGAGATATGTATAGTCCTCTTTGGAACGTACGTGGGACGTACGAAAGGCCAACATGTTGAAAAGCTATGATTTCTCCATAGAGAAATTTACACGAGTGGGCCAGTAATGAAATATTGTATAAATAGTTACCTATCAGTCCTCCATTACGAGGCTGTTTTCATAATCTGTACACGAAGGAAGTGAGGAGAATGGGATGAAGTGTGTACTCGAATGCAATGTAGGGGGAAAGTTGATAAAGAGGAGAGAGATGAGGAGGCTGTGTGTGGTTATAGAGACGGTATGGACATTCTGCTCTCCGGTTTACGACCTACTCACCTTGTTCAGATGGGAGGGTCGTATCTCAAGACATCGGACAAGCACTAGCCTAGGTAAAGATGAACCTCAACCTTCTATCTGCCAAGCGTACATTGTCTTTGAAAAATGTACCCTTCTTGTCCGCCCACAGTGCAAACAACACGAACACACATCAGCCTGTTTCATAACTACATTTACACCCCAGTCAATGAAAGCTCTTAAGTCAATCGACAGAGTTGAACAGACTATCAAAAGGAACAAATGGTATATTTGAATACAAACAAACGTACTGTAGACAAGAAGTCATAGTTCTTCACTCTTTATAGCTCTCTTCAAGGGATCTTACCACCTCTTCTTCTCATTTAGTTGCTAGTTTACACCAGAAATCAAACCTATACAACAGCCAATCTCATTAAAGAAAATGGAAACAAGAAGGAGTCCAATTGAGGTTTTATAAGAAGGAATATTATCATAATTCAACACCTATTATATAAATATGTAAAAATATTGCAACAGAATCTTGTTGAGAGAATAAGAAGATTAACATTTATTTTGATAAAACGACAGTTTTAAGAACATTCGTATATTTTATAGGCACGGGATCAAGAATTATAATAAAATGCAAAATGGTCAATACACTAGCTGAAGTCTGAATTATTGAACTCTATTTTCAGAGTATATCCGTTTAGGAGTAATAATCGGATGCCTCGGGCAACAAACTCCAATGAAAACAAATCAACAAAATTCATATATAGAGTTGTCGGCTAGCTGAGTTATAGGCAGACTCTTTGCAAGTTCAAAATCCTAGGCTGGGATCAAATGGGCAATTATCCAGATCGTCGTGAAACATTATGACAGTCAATAGCATTATAATTGATCCTATTAGAGACAATATATTTATGAAAATGTGACACTAACTTTCGGCCAGTTTCTCACCAATGTGGCCGACAGAATGTACAGTTTTGTGGTCCCTCCTCAGGTCTCCTTCCAATAATTTGATGAGGGTAGAAGAAGAAAATAAATATTAAAAAATATTTATTGAATTTTATCCCTTATCGTACTCCTCCCTATATAAATCGGTTTTTGTATTTATAACGAGGATAAAGTAATAATTTATTTATTTATACAAATATCAAATGATATGAAGAATTGTTTTGTTGGTATACTGAAGTAAAAACATCATTGCGGTTATAAATGTATAAACAAATCAATTATTACATTAGTGTCATTATAAATACAAAAAAACAATAAACATAGGGTGAAAACCGGTAAGGGATGAAATATTATGTATTAAAAAAAAATAGGAAAAACATCACAAGAAATAAAACACAAAAAAATAGAAGAAGAAGAGTTTATTACAACAGTCGCATTTACAGAGAGGTACAATAGGGTTCCTTAATAACTTATACACTAAATACTAATCAAAATCAGTTAAATTAAAAACAATGCTACTGCTTAAGAGTAAATTATAAAGAACTCTTAAAGAAAAAAATAAAACTTAACTTAAAAATTAAAACTTTTTTGTTTCTTAGGCTTCTCCGGGATGACTGATGGTTACTTTTCTCCGTCATTTCTTCTAGAGATGTCTTCATCTTGGTTTAATAATATTTCGGGGCGCCGGAGCATGGGACAAATTAATCGAAGCACCTCTACTGACACCTGCTTGAAGTTCGATTTTCGAACTAAGAAGGAAACATTATTAAAAAAAAAAAAAAAAAACTATTAAGAATCTAATTTTTTCATATATATATTTTTATATTCAAAAGATATTTTTTAAATAAACATAGAAATACTTGTATATTGAAATAGAGTTACTCTTAACACTTAAACAGTAAACGAAGAGTATGTGTGAAATGACCGTGTTTTATAAACGGAGGTTTAAGCTTCATTGTAGATCCGCCACTGCTGGAATGCAGAATGCCTATAAACATTAAATCGAAGATTAGAAGAAGTCAAATCCTGTTTCAATGATTAGGGAAAATCAGCAGAGTACTAGGAATAATCCAAATTGTACCAAAAATTAAAATATGGACAGTTTTTTTTCGAAATACAAAAATAAGAGAACTATTAATCATATGAACAGTGCCTATCCAAGTTCATAATGTCTACATCAAAACGGTACTCAAATTCTAAGAGGGGGAATAGGCTATATTATGCCTTAGAATGAGAAATGCGAAATTCCTTTTAATTTCCCAGCTGTATAGGGGTAGTTATGTAATCTATAACTATATGTGTTAATGAACAACTATAACGATTGGAGAGGGAGGGCTTAACACAAAAACATTACTAACAAAAGACGTTTGTACTCGATATTTAGTACAATGATTTACAAGTACCTATCTTAGTAAGACTGCTTTTGATTTCCAAACAAATCTGTAACTTAGATTCAAAAAGAAAGCAAAAACGTAGTGAATAATTCAAGTTAGGGAAGTACATTGCAGGTGATTCACCTACAAATTTTTGACTACTTTGTCAGAGGAACCGGCAAAATTCGTCACTGTCTCAGCCACAGGTTCAAAGAGTAGCCAGTTATACTGAGAGAGTGCCATGATGAGTTGGAGCGCTGAAAGATAGATTTGTTAAATCCCACCTAAGATAGAGGGGAGGGTCTAGGATGGGGACCCGATCTGTGGATTTCATTAGCATCTATTAGATCTCTAGTTCTATGAATATTTCATATCTGCCCCACTTCTAGCACGAGAGCTCTGGTGAAATTCTCGTCTCTCTTCTCTATGATAAGAGTCGTCTCTATACGTACGTGGCATAACTAAGCTTTTGTCAAAAAAAAGTTTCCAATAATGATAATCAATTCGAATCAAACACAACTAATAAAGGGTCATAATGATTGATATAATCGACAGAATCTTTATAGATGTTGGGGGAAATCGAGGTTCTTTCGTGTAACGATATATACCTCAAATTTAGCCAACGTTCGTTCCTTCATTTTATTTCTACTCGAAAACCTCGACTTCCCGCAACACTAGTAAAGATTGTAACCGAATAAGAACGTGAAATGTACCTGATCTTAAAATTGATTGACACTCATCTTGAGTTAGGTATTCATAAAACAGGTTTTCAGTCCGAATTTCAAGCCTTCATCTCTATCATAGACTGACTATAGTGAAAAACGTAAGTTGTTCCTATGCATTTTTGCGACTCTTTCATCGGCCTACGTTGATATTACAATATTCTTATATACATTATTACTTTTTTAAGTAAGATAACTCAGAGGTAGCTTGCTTACTGAGCTCAAAATCGCAGGTTCGTAATCCGGCCGAGACCTTTAGTTTTTTATCTGAGAGATGAAGAAACCTTGAGCCCTCCGTCCTTCTGACAAAACGTTAAGCGATGGGCTCGAGGCAGATACTCGTTAAAGACCTACTACCCTAGGCCAATAAAAAGTTTAGGTAGGCAAAATTTAGGACTCCCGTTGTACATTCGGGCTCATGTCCATCAGAGCAACGAAACAGCACACTAGTAGTAGGCGATATGATCTCGTTGTTAAATCCCGGACATAAATCTCAATAGCTAACTATTTTCTCAAGTATAAAAAAGTAATGACACAAGATACGAGAGATGCATACCGAAAACAATCATAAAACGACTAGTTCTATCGGAAGAATAATGCTCAACTTACAATGAAACAAAGAAACCCGCTGGCGCCATATATATTTTTTTAGTACATATATTTCCATATATACTTCCAGGTTGAAATGAATTTGAGAGGAGGAAGGGGAGGAATATAGTGATCTGTAAAAATGTGGTTGTAAATCCTTTTATGGCCACATTACATATATTTTCACTTTCTTATACCTAATAAGTTTTTATTTTTTATTTTCTGTTTGCTGGAAGTCACTCATGAGGCTTTCGCCCATACCCCGCCAAGATAGAATCCATCCTTATAAAAAGAGAATTAGGACAGCCTATTGTAGTAGTATAAGTAATGAGTAACCTATTGTAATCGTGCGAAAATTCGAGATCAAGGTTCCGACGGATTTTTACGTTCAAGGTCCCCTGAATACGTTTTGATCGTCTGTGATTGAAACATAAAAACTGCCGGAAGAATGAATGTATCGACATGCAATTTTCAATGTAAGACTCATAATGACAATACCTATCGATTTTTAGTCAAATCGGTCAAAGGGGAGGGAGAATAGAAGAGAGGCTTAACTCAAAGACACTAATAACTGACGTAATGAATGTATCGATACACAATTTCATAGGTGAATTCAAAACCTCAATTCAACTACCAAAGTGCTCGGGCTTTAACTACGAGGTCATATCGCCTACTACCAGAGCGCTCTTCCGTCTTTCTAGTGGACATGAGCCCGACTCTACTGTGAGAGTCCTGAATTTTGCCTACCCTAAATTTTTATTGGGTTGTTTTATTTTTAGGGGTCTTTAACGAGTACCTCACTATATCTTTTTACGTATTTTAGCGTTATGATAATATGTTTGAAAATCAATATTTGTGTTACTCAGGGTCTTCTGAATCATCGTACTAATTTTCGTGATGGTACATTCATAAATCGACAAATATGAGAGGACAACAATCGACAATTATGAACCCACTCCTCTAATGCCCCACTTTCCAGCCGATTTGGCAAAAAATTGATAGTGAATTTCCTTATTAGGTTTTGGATTCAAATAACAAATTTCCTGTCAATACATTCATTACTTCGGCAGTTATTGAGGTTTTTGTGTTAAACCCCCCATTCCCCTCTTCCGTTTGGGCGATTTTATGGGATTTTTTTTTTTCATTTTTGGAATTAGGGTTTGGAAAACATGAAATTCCGTTGAAAAGTCAACGTCGAATTTTTAACCATTAGGTACATAACTTCCCCTATACTTCGCATAGTTGGGAAATAAATTAAATTAATAAGAAATAAAATACAGAGAAAGCAAACCGATAATGAGGGCGTAGCTCTACACAACTGTTTATGTAAGCAGAATTATCCAAATTTGGCAGGGTTCAGTGCAAAATACTTCCAAGTTAAGACCACGGGGGCGGAGCCCTATAAACTGCACGCTTGTTACCTAACATCCCCCCATGGTAACTAATTCATGAGAGGACAACAATTGACAATTATGAACCCACTCCTCTAATGCCCCACTTTCCAGCCGATTTGGCAAAAAATTGATAGTGAATTTCCTTATTAGGTTTTGGATTCAAATAACAAATTTCCTGTCAATACATTCATTACTTCGGCAGTTATTGAGGTTTTTGTGTTAAACCCCCCATTCCCCTCTTCCGTTTGGGCGATTTTATGGGATTTTTTTTTTTTCATTTTTGGAATTAGGGTTTGGAAAACATGAAATTCCGTTGAAAAGTCAACGTCGAATTTTTAACCATTAGGTACATAACTTCCCCTATACTTCGCATAGTTGGGAAATAAATTAAATTAATAATAAATAAAATACAGAGAAAGCAAACCGATAATGAGGGCGTAGCTCTACACAACTGTTTATGTAAGCAGAATTATCCAAATTTGGCAGGGTTCAGTGCAAAATACTTCCAAGTTAAGACCATGGGGGCGGAGCCCTATAAACTGCACGCTTGTTACCTAACATCCCCCCGTGGTAACTAATTCACTGATCTTTGTTTCGGCTAATTGAATTTTGCTTAATTATAAAATCCCGTCGTGGCTCTCTTTTAATTAATGAACGTTTTAATTACGAACCAACCTGTTAGGTAGATAGATCTGTCCGTCGTTAGCCCGTTGGTCGATTGGTCCGTTGCAGTTCCGCACTTCACAGGACTCCATCTAAGGCAACGTACGACAAGTACCTCTTTCTTAGCAACTTTCTTAGAAAAACATAATAAATAAATAAGATTATATAATGAAAGAACTTGGAAAAAATAAAAAAATGTGGCAATCACAAGACCTATTATATCCAGTCAATTTCTTAAATTTGATTATTCTTACGAAGAGAATTTCTCTTGGCAATAAACCGCTATGTTGACTTTAACCATATTCGGAATACAAGTATTTCTTAAGATTACTGTACTCAGTATAAGTACTAGCTAGGCAACGGTAGGCACCGCAGCTAGTATGTGCTAGGTAACGGCCGGCACTTTCCTTAAAACTAAATATGACATATTGTATTTCCTACAACTCCATTGTTCCACACATACTTTGGGATGCTATAGCTCTGTTTACATATCTCGAACCTGAGGATTGGAAAATTCATAAGTAGCATTTTTTTGATAGGATAACTGTTTTCGCACAAAGGTTCCGATTTGCCATTTTAAAATTTCCAGATATCTCACAAATCGGCGACCTTAGAAAAAAAATACTTTATATAAAATGAGCCTATCTCACTTTTCTCTAAAGCTAGTACATGAAGAGAATTTTGGTTGACTCAGTAATATAACCAGTATCGGTGGAAAAGGAGGCAGAGGTTGAGAGGGCGGTAAAGGTGGCGGTGGAAATGGGGGAGGCGGTGAAGGGGCGGTGAAGGTAGAGGAGGCGGTGAAGGTGGAGGTAGAAGTGGAGGAGGCGTTAGAGGTGGCGGAGTAAATGGAGGGAGAGGTGGAGAAGGCGGTGGAAATGGAGGAAGAGGTGGAGGGGCAGTGAAGCTGGAGGTGGAAGTGGAGGAGACGGTAGAGGGGGCGGTGTAAATGGAGGTAGAGGTTAAAGAGACAGTGAAATGCTCGAAAGAGGTTACACGATCGGCTCCGAGAGAAGTGGCCACACTAGAGTGCCCGGCCCGAGTTTGCGACGGTTCCAACCCCCTCCATCCCCCAGAAGTTTCGCCAAGAAGTGCTGCCACCCCATGGGGGCTTCAATGGGATTTTGGCATTCCTATGAGAAATCCAAATTTACATCAATCCTACCTAGTCTGACCGCTCCTTATAGAGGAAGCTTAGCGTTTCCAGGAAAAGGATAATTGGTATTTTTATTACTGATAGTTACTTTTAGGTTCAAGGTGTCTGAAATTGGTTTGATATAATAACATATCATTTCTTGTTATTATTTTTAAGTTTATACATTTTTTTTTCCTTTTTTGCTCTCTTTTTATAGTGCAGCTTCTGCAATTGAACTCATCATATAAACACATATGTTGGTTAGTTAGTTATTGTTACTCATGCCCGGGCTTTAAAGTACGAGCTCATATCACCTACTACCAAAGCGCGTCTTTAAGGAGTACCTGACATCGTACAGACTCAGGACCATCGCTTAACTTGCCATCCGAAGGACGGCATGCTTAAATTTTACCTCCCAGATAAAATAAACTAAGGATCTCGCGTAAAATGACTCACTACGACCCTGATTAAGACACCAATCACACAACCAAATTGATACCTATACTGAGTTCAGAGGGAGAGTGAAAACTTATCTGACTAGGTCTAGGTGGGGAAGTATATTGGCAATGACGACGAGGAAGGGAGGTGGGTGATGTGCAAAAGGCTAGTGTTGGAGTGTGCAGATTGGAGAGGTCTTGTTCGATATGGGGCACGAGCCACGGAGCTGAGCTGGGTTTTGCAACAGGGCTGGCGTTCCGCATGGACTCACCCTCAGACCCATGTTACTCCCATTCCATGGCCTTGTCTGTACCTTCCTTCACGTTCCTTCTAGCCTGATTGTTATTTATGATATCCTTATTACCTACTTAGGAAGTTTCAGTTGCTGCTCTATTTCTGTAGGAAGCTATGATGAATTATCTAGTTGGCATGTACCTACTTAATAAATAAGTGTCTGTATGTACTTGAAAATAAAGAGAGCACAATATAAAATATATTGCGACGGGCACATACTATTATTAAAAACTCATTAAATACTAATATTTTTTACTTCCCCGTACACGATGTAAGGGAAGTTGCATAATAGGTCAAAAATTCGAGATCGAGTTTTCATCAAGAACAATCTAACGGCTATCATGACGAGTATTTATAAGCTCATTAAATATGTGTAGTGTTTTTTACGAACGTTCATTCTAACCCAAAGATGTCCGAAATATTGTCAAAAAGAAGAAAACACCTCTGAAAAAAAGCAACTTACTTTCATCTCAGATCAGCTGAAACATACAGTAATTGAGCCAAAATTCGAAATGGCGTTCTAATCATATCATTTCTTGTTATTATTTTTAAGTTGATACATTTTTTTTTCTTCCTTTTTTTATCTCTTTTTATAGTACAGCTGCTGCAATTGAACTAATCATATACAGACATCCATGGCCCCGGGAGGGAGTTCTATCTACGAAAATATGTTTTTTTAAATTTTTTTTTTTTTTTTTTTTTTTTTTTTTTTCTCTCCTTTGGCTTTATGTACGGTGCATATTAGCCATGTTAATGTGTCATATATAATTATTTAAGACATCCATGGCCCCGGGAGGGAGTTCTATCTACGAAATAAAACTCACTCCCGGACGGGATTCGAACCCGCAAACCATGGTGAGACCATGCGACCAAAGCCCTACGCTCTAGCCCGCACGGCCACCATGGCCCCCGAAAATATGTTGGTTAGTTAGTTATTGTTACTCATGCCCGGGCTTTAAAGTATGAGGTCATATCACCTACTACCAAAGCGCTCTTTCGTCACTCTGGCGGACTTGAGCCCGACTCTACTGTGAGAGTCCTAAATTTTGCCTACCCTACATTTTTATTCACTTAGGGTAAGGGGTCTTTAAAGAGTACCTGACATCGTACAGGCTCGGGACCATCTCTTAAATTTCAACTCGAAGGACGGCGTGCTTAAGTTTATTTCACCTCCCAGATAAAATAAACTAAGGGCCTCGGCCGGGATTCTAACCCGCGAACCTTGCAAGCATGCATACCACAGAGCTACATGCTCCCTCTAAATGTTATAGATACTGAGGATGGGCTTCAGCATTAAACGTCTATATAGAAATGATACTTTTTAAAAATAAAGTTGGATAAAAAAAAACCTACAACAAAAAGTACCTTTTTTTCACTCTGAAGGAGGTTATTTTAAATTAGAAGATAGCAACTTGACCTCGCTGTTGAGCGCCAGATCCAATCCTAATCCTATATTTCATTGAAATACATATATATATATTTTTTGGTCGAAAATATATATTATCTTAAAACTGACCCATGATTCAGAGAGTAAGTCCCTGACATAAAGCCTCGACAAAGGCCAGATGGATTTTTTCTCATGTTACCTTTAGGTTGCACATGAACTATGTAAATTATTTATTGCATTTTTAAACAAGAAAAAAATATATAAAAACAAAAGAAATAGTTGCAAGAGATCTTTCTTTATTATTTTGACCCAATAATGATCAAAGTGAAATTTATTGTCAGTAAATTGTTGGGTTGGAGGAAGCGCCGGGGGCCCCTCACGGAGACCTCCTACTGAACTCATAGACTGGGAGGATGCCTTGAACCGAACCTCAAGTAAAACACTGTATTTTCATGTAGGCACGCGAACACGCATCGCCCCTCCGGCAACTTTACTCTGGACGGGGAAAGCAAATGTCAAAAGGTGATTCTTCACAAGAGCCCAACTCCTAGCCTTTAGGGCCTCAGTTTGTAATCTGTTCTACCTGAGACCCAGATTGCTCTTAGACGTTTTCGCGTTGCATGCTGATTTCCCAGATATCTGTAGGAGGACAGACATACCTCACATACTTGTCGATAGGGCTGAGAGGCAGTAGAGATCAGCCTTTAAGTGGTGCTTAGAGGATACTGTAATCTTCACCTCGGTTGTGAAATTGCTCACTACCACGAATCTACTTCCCGTTTCCACTTATCACACCGGCTTAGGTCAAACCTATTTTTTTTTTTAGTTTTTTTTTTTTTTTTAAACCGGACCTAAAATCAATACAACGTAGAACTACGTCAACTGGCACTATCTCACATGTTCTGCGTTGTTGAAGTATTCAACAGTTGACGTAGCCCTCGGCTGCAGGTTACTGCACATTGCCTACTGTGCCTCTTTGATTTACAGAGAGAGATAAACGATCGTCGTATTACTAAATGTTCGTCACATTATTTCTGTTTATAACATACGTCCGTTAGCTGTGACCAGTCAGCTAAAGAATACAAGGCACATTTAGCTGTATTTCCTAACGTTACTGTATCCAAGGGTTAAAAGGTAGAGAGTACAAACTTGTTTTGTTATAACTGAGACTCTATAAACTGTAATGATGTGTTACTAATTATTTTACGATTATTATATTCGAAGATATAAGCGTTCAGAGTGTGATATTCGTGTTCCCGATATTACCCTTTACCATGCGAGGAGAAAGACGATGTACTATAACTAGTATACAAGTTTCGGTCCGGAAAACTTGGTATTTATAACTTTTAATAAAATTTCACAATACTTTTTTTTTTTTTTTTTTTTTTTTTTTTTTCATTTATTGAGAATTTTTGTACAATGTACATTCAATTGTGCTAAAATAAAATAAAAACAAAACATCTGGCACTTGAATGAGGCCGCTGACCAGCGTCAGTCCTCTTGATTAAGGTCGCTATGGTGCTTCCTCTTCAGGCGACATGCTGGTCTTGGCGGAGGCAGGTGGAGAGGGATGGCACGTAGCAGAGGATTTTGATGATTTTGCATGGTCCGCAGCAGACTGGTGTAGCAAACAGGCAGACATTTTTTCACCTCTGGGATCTCAAGATCATCGTGTATAGTTTTGTTACGGACAAACCAGGGCGCACTAGTGATTATTCTTAAGGCCCGATTCTGGAGTGTCTGTATACGTTTGATTTGAGAATCCGAGGCAGAACCCCAGATAGAGCAGCCGTAAAGCCACATGGGCCTGATGAGCATCATATAAATGAGCCTCTTGAGATGGAGGGGGAGCTCAGAGTTCTTGAGGAGAGGTGTCAGCTGGTGAAGTCGATGTCTAAGCCTGTGAAGCAGCGAAGTGATGTGCTCGTTCCAGGTCAACTTGGTGTCCATGGTGAGACCTAGGTACCGAATTGAAGAAGTCTGTGGGACAAGAGCTCCGTTGAGGGTGAGCGGGCCTACTACTTCTGTCCGTAGATAAGTGAATGGTACCAACGCTGACTTTTGAGGATTTAAATGTATCCTCCATTTGGCACTCCAAACTTTCACCTCATCCAAGAAGTTGTGCAGTTGTACTTCAGCGAGTCTACTGGAGGTGGCCTTACTCATTACAGCAACATCGTCGGCGAATTGAGCAGTTGTTAGGCCGTTCTGCTGTGGAAAGTCGTGGGTGTATATTAGATATAAGAAGGGTCCAAGCACACTTCCCTGTGGTACTCCAGATATCATCGACTTGGACTGGGATTGGGCTCCTTGGTAGATGACAGAGAAGGTACGGTTGCTAAGATATGACTGCATTAGTCTCCAATAAGTGTCAGGCAGCAGCGGTTTCATTTTTAATAACAGTCCCTCATGCCAAACCTTATCGAAAGCTTTTTCAGTGTCAAGGAACAAGCCGAGACATATCTGCTTCGTTTCGTATGTGTCCAAGATCGTATCGACGACTCTGTGCAGCTGTTGTGGACAAGAGTGGTTCGAGCGGAATCCGAACTGTGAATTTGGAAGTAGCGGACTTAAATATTCTAATAATTTTGGTAGAAGGAGACGTTCGAAAATCTTAGAGAACAATGTCAATAAGCTAATAGGTCGGTAACTGTTAGGGTCATTACGTTTTTTTTGTGGCTTAGGAACCATAATGATATTTGCATGTTTCCATTTTTGGGGGAAATATGTTGTTCGAAGCATGGCATTGTAGATCTGGGTAAGTAGAACTAATGGCTTCCTAGGCAGATTTTGTAGCAAGGGTTGCACTATGTGATCATGCCCAGGAGTTTTCTTTGCTGAAGAACGGTCGATAACATTTTTTACTTGGCCTGGTGAGAAGTAAAAGTCGAATGGAGTCAAGAGCAATGGTTGTTCCAGTTGTTCTTTCACTGTCTCTAGAAAGTGATGATTGATAGTTTGATTTGGTCTAAACTGGTTAACTAGCATCTCTGAAAAGACGTCAACCTTCTCCTTCGGTGTTGTTAACCAGTTGTTTTGATGTTTTAAAGGGGGTATTAAATGACGTTCTTTGGTAAGAAATTTGGTTTTTCTCCAGAGGGAGCCATCCCTTGTGTCCAAGGTTAACAGATCGTTGGTGAGTGCTGTCTGCTTTAGCTCTCGGAGTGCCTTCCTGAGGTCATATGTGGCTCTGTTGTAGGACCTCTTATGGTCGGGGTGCCTGGTACGTGCCCACAAGGTCCTTGCTGCTTTCTTCTCGTTATGGAGTTGGGTGATGTGAGCTGGGTAAAAGACTCGTTTGGTGCGTGTATAATTAGTTTGTTGATCTCCTGCTTCACTTGCCGCAAACTGAATATCTTGTGTTAGTTTACTGACTGCCACGTCAATGTCCTCCTTGGTTTTGAGAGGTATTTTAAGGTCTGTTACATCTTGTAGAACTGCCTGATATATTTTCCAATGAAAAGGATATTTGATCAGTTTAGGTGCTATTGGAACTTGAAGGGGGCTTTGAGCAAACTCAATTCTGACTGGAAAATGGTCAGAGCTAAGGTCATGAAGAACACTTGGCGTTGTACAAAGCCTAGATATATTACGGCCAATGAAGAAGTCCAGTATGTCAGGCGCGTGATTTTGAGTGTGCGGATAGTGAGTAGGTTCTAGTGGATATACGACATCCAAGCGCAGCTGGTTGATAACATCATGGAGGACTCTGCCCCTCGGGTTAGTTACCTGCGATCCCCATCGTGGATGTTTGGAGTTGAAGTCTCCTCCCAACAAGAAGTGCGTACCCATCTCATGAACCACTCCCCAGAACACAACAGGAGCGACTGAATTGGAGGGAGCAGAATAAAACGAACCTACTTGGTAGGTGTGGTGGTTTAGCGCAAGCTGACATCGGGCTACCTGTACCTCCTCCTCTCTGATAGGAAGCAGCTCGTAGTGGAGGATTGTAGACTTGATGCAGATGACAGCACCTCCTTTACAGTGCCCAGATGGATGATCTGCTCTGTAAACCTTATAGCCTGCTATGTGAATATGAATGCTAGGATTCAATTTAGTCTCTGTCAGTAACATTATGTCTATGTTATTGAAGTTTAGAAAATATTCCAACTCTGTATATTTATTACTGAAACTTTGACAGTTCCAGGTGCAAATTTTAAAAGATTTCTGAGGAAGGAAAGCCATTATTTTGATTTTATCAGGATTGGGAGCAGTTGCACTAACGATTGGACTAGAGGCTGTATGATAGCTATCAGAGAATCGATTTTATTTACAAGAGTGAGCATTTCGGTGGAAGAACAGGCAGGCATTTGGTCACCTAGGCTAAAAGAATGATTTTCATGTTGGCAGCTTTGGACATTTGTTTTGGTTGCTTTAGCATAACTAATTAGAGGGCTTGTCATCTTAGTCTGAGTTACCGGAGATGCCGCGATCTCAGCAGTCGATGTGAGGCGGTTGTCAGTTTTGACAGGCATTTTATTGTAAGTGGTGCGTGGCGATGGTTTTTGGAGCTTCAGGTGAACAGGACAACCTCTGTAATTTGCAGTATGAGAACCTTTGCAATTCACGCAAGTAGGAGGACTGGTGCTTGGCCTCGGACAATTTTCTGAGCCGTGCATTCCGTCACATTTGACACATCTGGCCGTTTGATGACAGAAGTTTTTACTATGCCCATATTGTTGACACCTGAGGCATTGTAAGACCGTTCGTCTTGGTCGGGGGGGTTCTATTTTGATTACCGCATAATAAAGCCGAGTTAGGTTATAAATTTCTGCGTTTTTAGCGCTCGGTCGCAAATCTAAAAAGAAAAGAGGCATAGGTACTTTGGTAACAGGATGGAAAACAGGCACCATTTGTATAGGTTCGAAACCGAGGTTACTCAGTTCAGCCATCATCAACGTGGTGTCACAGGTGGGATGCAGCCCTCTAACCACCACTCTAAAAGGCTTTTCTGATTTAAGCTGAAAAGTGTGATATTCAGCTTGATTTCCTTGCAAAAAATTGATCATTTTTCTGTAATCATCTACAACTTCAAAATTAATTTTAACCTTATCTTCAATAGTTTTGTAAAGATAGTTGCCAAGACTTAATTCCTTAATCTGCGATATTAAGGAATTCATGTTATTAACATTATGAATAAATATAGGAGGTGGCTTGGGTACCTTTTCAACAGATGCGTTCTGAAGGGTGCATATATTCATTGGCTCATTATCACTAGAAATACCTGCCAAGGGCGCAAATGCGTTAGATGTTGGTATAGGTTGAGATGGGACATTGGATGTTGAAATTTTTGGTTTTTTGGCTCGCCTGTCTCCCAAAGTGATCTGATTTTCGGCGTCAGATGGATCAGATGGCTCCGTTCCCATGTTAAAACCTAAGTTTTATGACCACAACACTATGTCAAAGCTCATATACACAATCGCTGTTCTTCGACTCTGGTAAACCCGAATTGAAACCCAGGCCTGTTAAGCACTGATAAACTGCTTTGAAAAACTGATTTTCAATAACAGAAACACTTTTTAACAAAGTAAACTTTTAATTTTAAAAGACACTTTAAATATAGGTTATACCGACATATTCACCGTAACAGCTGTGCTAAAACTATGACACAATACTTATGAACTACAGATGCGATAAAAAGCAATAAGACAAGAATTGTAGCGCATACAATTTCCTACTGGGGCAACAGATTTCCGAGCTCTTACGAGTTTATCTTCGCAAAATATAAATGAGCAGAGATGCTGAGAGTGTAGAGATAGCTTCACAGGTTGCAAATAAAAATAAATTCTGACTTGTAACAGATTTTATTAATTTTTGCTAGCCGGCTTTCGAGGTTGCCCTAATCATGAGGCCGTCAGGTAAAATAATATTTAAACTGTATAAGATTTAAGAAAATAAAATAAACAATATAAAGCTATTTAAAAAACAATTATACAATTAAAAATTGTATGGATGAGGACAGAGTCACAATTAGGTTGTGAATAACATGCCTCATTATGAGAGCAACAAAATCTGTCGAAGTCAGACTATATTTTTATTTTGCAATCTGTCAACTATATCAGCCATCTTCATATTACTTGTAGAGATAGCGTGCTTGCCTACTTTACTCATATTCTATACGACGTATATTCTACACGATAAATGTGTTATCTTTCTAACGGCTGCTAAATTGCACCTGTTATGAAGATACCAAAATTATTAATTTTCTAGACAATGTCGCAGCTAAAGTTTAATTGAATGCATTGAAAGGACACGGGTTCGAAACGAGGCCCTTCGGTTTTTCATATGTGGGAGGTTAAAAAAGGTGAGAATGCCGTCCTTTGGATAAGACGTTAAGTTTAAGCGATGCTCCCAAGCACATGTGGCTAAAAGCTCCTAGTTGTAAGCAATATGATCTATTCTATAAAGCCCGGGCATGATTCACAAAAACAAACAAACAATAAGTAATGTTCTCTTCAGAAAGGTGCAGTTTGGATTTAGGTGTATCCTTATAAGTGTAGACGAGCTATGGTAAGGCGACAGACAGTATTAATATTAACCAGCCGTAGCCAGGGCGTATGGCGGGATTCCCAGCGCGTACAAACTCCTGTCAGCCGTATATCTATCGGGTATGGCGAAGAGTCGACTTATCGAGAATGGCGAATAGAACCGATGAAGACATTACAGTCGGAACACATACCATCGGCAATTATAGAGTACAGTCCCACAACAAGAGCCGTTTAAGTAATTAAATGTTTAAAAAAAAAACTATCCTTTCATATATTGCCACATATTCCTTTCTTATACATGGATCATATCAGCTGTTGTAATTGGCGCTGCTCGGGGCAATTAATAATCTTTAAACCGGTGTTTCCCTAAGGTACAGGACGCCGGTAGCTCAGTGGTATGCGTGCTTGACTTCTGAGCTCAAGAACTTGGGTTCGTAACCCGACCGAGGCCTTTAGTTTATTTTATCTGGGAGGTAAAATAAAATTAAGCACGCCGTCCTTCGGATGGGACGTAAAGCGATGGTCCCGAGCCTGTACGATGTCAGGTGCCTTAGGTGAATAAAAATTTAGGGTAGGCAAAATTTAGGACTCCCACAGTAACCAGAGTGACGAAAGAGCGCTCTGGTAGTAGGCGATAAGACCTCATAGTTAAATCCCGGGCATGAGTCATAAAACTTAACCTAACTTAAGGTACACCTGTTACGTATCACTTGAAGAGTTTTGGTTGTGTTTAAGAGGTGGTTTTTTTTGGTTCATCAAATTGGTTTTTCTTAATTTTTGAATTACTTATAGTTATGAACAATGATGAGGGGAATTATTTATAATTAGAAAAACCTGAAATAGGGAAAAAATGTTAACGTTCCTTTACCTATAGTCGATAAATTGGTAGCTTGGTTCAGAGGATGAACAAACAAGTGGAAGTAGGTTGCAAATAATTCGCTAACAATTTTTTTTTTTTTTTATGAAAAATAAATTGGAGTACTACTTGTTACCAATACTTCTCAAGGACATGTACATAAGACGACAAATAATCTTATAACTTTTATGACTCTAATAAAATTTTAATGTAAGGTTTTTAACGGTTTCAAGGCAGTAAATTTTTAATTTAGGGTTTGAAAAAAACAAAACAAAAAAATATATAAATTAAGGAGTTAATAAATAAAACCTGTAGAAATGATTATTTGCCAGGTTAATGACTAATAAAAAAATAAACTTAAAAATTCCAATACAGGAAGTTTATATTGTAAAATAGCCCTCGTAATTGACTCAAATACATAAAATTTCCAAAATAAGTCGTAAAGTGATTGAAATATGGGTATGTGAACATGAAGGAGAGCTGCTGAAAATGCAGGGCATGGGAAAAGGGGTAATTAAGATTTGTGAAAATTCCATGAAGGCTTTTTTTTTTATTTTTTGGGTACTCTCGCAGTTACGGAAGCCCTCGTAAACTTTGTGCGCGCTCTAACTCAAACACGATTGTAGCTGTGAACTTGAAATTTAAAGTGAAAAAGTCACATGTGCTAACAACTGATTACTCGAACAAAAAATTAGATTATACCAGGGACTAAGTACATTTTACAAGATACCGTTTATATTTATGTGATAATCAAAAATATTATCAAATAAAAGTTGTATAAAAAACTGAGATTATTTTATATGATATACGATTTGTTGCAGGTCGCTCCGCTTGAGAGGTATAAGCCAAAAACCTTCTGATAACGTCGCATTGAAACTGATTGTTTTAGACATTAGCTTCATTTACGCAAAAACTGTTAGTTTTATCGAAAAGTTAGTTCCCCGAAAATATTCCTTATAAAATTTCAAACTAACTAAACGACCACAGATTTAGGATAAAGCCAGGACAAACGAGTTAGAACGCCCCAAACAATGTACAATAAATTTCCGTAGTAAATATTGTTCAAATTGTAACGCATTAATATATATATATATAAAAAAATAATAGGTAGTTTTTAGTAATATGGATAAAAAAATAAAGCCAAATTAAATATTTATGAGCCACTTTTGTTGATATCACTCCCCCTCTCTCAAACGTATTTCATATAAATAATTTATGGTTTCCAGATTTACTTTATGAAGCTCCATTATAGGAATAGATAATTAAAATACACAATTTCTTTGTCAAACTTCACTATATATTCTCAAATACTCAACTAGTTTCACCGTGTTAAGGCATTATCAAGTCACTTACAAACTAGTAACAACAGTAAAGTGTTGGTATTTATATAGATCAACAAACAGTAAAGTGTTGGTATTTATATAGATCAACAAACAGTAAAGTGTTGGTATTTATATAGGTAGAACTCTTGAATTATATAAATGTAAAATAGAATTTAAAGTGAATAAAAACAAATAAATAGAATTTAAAGGCAATTAAAACATCAAATGAAATTATATATAATGAAATATATATAACATATAATGAAATTTCATATAGGCATTAAGGGTATGTAAAAGTCACTCTCAGAATTACGCACATTTAAATATAAAAAATGAAGAATACAATATTTGTAACACAAGCGGAATGTGAACGAACGAAGATATGCATAGGCTTCGTCAAATCTTACTACATATTAACATGTTAGGACCTGAAAATCGAACTTTTCAGTTTTTTTTTTTTTTTTGGTTATCCTATAAAATAATGTTCGTAAAATTTTTCCGACTTATTTTACTTTTTTTCTGGATTGCATCACAAATGCTGAAAACATTTCCTGTAAGAAATAAAAAAATCTAAACTGAAAGGAAAGAAAGAAAAACATTTAGACGAAATTCAGCCAAAACATTTGACCTTCCTTTTCATATAAAATCTATTTACTAATTTTTTTCTTAAATATCCTTGATTTGTTAATCTTTTGACAAAATACATAAAGAAATTATATTAGTTGTTTTATAGCCTCACTTATAAAGAAAAAAAATATTAACTTAATTTGCATCTCCAATTAAATGAATATACATGAAACATATTTATATTTTTATATTCTAATGATCTATAATGTTTCAAATGTATACAGTGAGGGTAAACAACATATAGTGAAGGTGAAAAGAATTTAGAATTACCCCAATACAAGAAGCGGTTTCATGAAATTTTTAGTTAACCAGACAAAGCGAGTCTTCCTCCATACTAGGACTAGTATTCTATCATGGTTATATTACCAACAATACTGAAGTAAACATGCATTTTTATGCAACAAAAAGGAGCCACGCCCAATCTGTATGCAGCACCATGCAAGTACCTCGTGGAAAGGTCAAGGAGCCCAAGTAATAATTAATAATAAAGACAGAAATATTTTCAAAGGATCCTTGCATCAAGGAAGGAAAGATAAATTGTAATAAGTATTTATCCCAGTTTTTTTTTCTTTGTTTTGTTTTCCTTATTTTTGTATTAACATATTCATCTTGTAATAGGTCATATGACACTACTAATTCATAATTCTTTGTGGGCAGAACAAGTTTATATTTAAATATTTATGTATGTAATTACTCTAACAGTTCTGGATTCAAGAGAAAAAAAATAAAACTTAAAAGTATGATCAGATCACTCACTGAAGGGTTACGTAGGCGAACATTGCGTTGATGAATATATTAAACATTTTAAAAATATATTAATATAGTTTCTGACTAAACCATTGTCCTGATCCATACAAATTCGCGGATAGTAAAACAACATTTTTTTTTTTTACTTTCTTTTACCTGTACCTAGTATAATCTTGCAAAAATCAGAGTCCGAGGATTCAACAGATTTTCAAGTCTCCTGCAGACGTTTTGATCAAGTGTGTGTGTGTATGCGATTGGAAAGTTGTGAGCGCTCTGCCGCAAAAATGATTGTAGCTATGAACTTGAAATTTGGAGTGAAGAAGTTATCAAATGTGTTTGTTTAGATCTGATTCGATTTTGGTCAAATTTGGAAGGTTGTCCGGTTCTTGAGATACTTGCCAAAAATCGTCTTGAAATGTTGCTTTGAAACACATATTTTTAGATCTTTCCTTCTTTTACCCGAAAACTGTTAGTCCTATCGAACCATTAGTTATCATCAAAAATGTTTCTTATTAAATTTCCAACCGCTTAAAGTCCTTCGATTTTAGATATAATTAATATGACAAAAGTAATAGCACCTCAAACAGTGAAAAATAAATTTCCGTAGGAAATATTTAGAAAAGTTTTATATTGTATTGCGATGAGACGAATTATAATTTTTTTTTTTTTATTATTTTATTATTAACAGCTTTTCTAATAAATTATAAAGTGAAAAAAATAAAATATATGTGATATGGCCATTATAGGGTCTTATACCAACCACGCTTACAGATCACTCTCTTACCCTCCCCCTTCTTAGAGTAGGTAGTAATCATTAATAATAACTAATTATTCATTAATTTGTCATCAATTTACTCATTGGATTGGGGGAAAAAAATTCTGGAAAATATTAATTTTTCTGAAAATCATACAAGTATATTCAATCATCTAATCTATTTCTTACTCG
This sequence comes from Aradus depressus, assembly GCA_963662175.1. Classification (NCBI taxonomy): domain Eukaryota; kingdom Metazoa; phylum Arthropoda; class Insecta; order Hemiptera; family Aradidae; genus Aradus; species Aradus depressus. Next base: position 45,419,590 of record OY759215.1, read on the forward strand.
AAATTGAAATGAGAATTTCTACCTCAAAGGCGCACAATGAATTGTATATTCATCAGTAGTAGGCGCCATTGTATCAAATATAGAAAAGATTTAAATTTAATGAATTTCCTTCGGTGCCAGCGACTATGACGTTCTTTATGACATAACAAGGTAGGAAGGATGACTGCGGTAGTCAAGAAACAAGAAGGAGATTTTGAATAAACGATAAGCAAATGAAATTAGAATTTATTGAATAAGATAAGAGTTTAAACGGCAAATACATTGTCCTACATATATATTATCATCTTAAGAAATTTTGATGATCTGTCCGAAGAAGTGAGTTCGCCTACGTGAAGATCTGAAGTGATCTTATCTTCTCTCTCCTATAGTAGATGCAGATCCTAGGAGAAGATGTCCTGCTCAACATCTTAATAAATGAATCAACACCCTCCCCACATCTATTCAACACAACTATATCTTTATAAAAATAGCATAATTGGTGTCAAACGAGGATACCACAACAGGCATGTTATTTTTTCTTGTTCAAAGAACAAAATAGAGTGACGCGGTACTCACGAGAATTGATGTGTAAACATCTGCTTTAGTTTCAAAATTTGCTGTCGTCACTGATTTTGATTAAAATTTATTTTATAATTTTTGAATAAGAAAAGTAGTACGAGGAATTAAACTTTATATCTATTGTTATTCAATTTCTTTTATACATGAAATAGTAGGTTTGTGATAGCTAAAATAATGACCTATATTTTTTTAGATTTACACTCCTATTAGTATTTTTTTCCTACTATTACACAAAGTAAAATGATTTGCAAATAAACACATAAAATACATCGTAATAAAACCAAAAATAAAATAAATTATTTTGATATGTACAAATATAACAATTATTTAAAATTTACTTTAATTAACAGACACTTAAATATTACTACAATTTGGTTAAAAAATTAACACTATATTAATAATTATGGGTACAATAAAAGAAAAACTGGTAAGTAATACCTAGTAATAATAATAAATCCAGAATGTAATAAAACAAAACAACATCAAAACTCGTCAATGAATCACCGGCAATGTACTTCCCCAGCAAGAATTAATCAAATAATTTTTCTTCTCTTTAACCAATTTCGCTGAAAATAAATAGGTGTCGTCCTCATAAGGTTTTAGATGCCCAGACACATAGACTTAACACTGACTGACCTATTACAATATTTCCCATATACTCCGTTTAGCTGGGGAATATTCCTTAATAAAAATCAGGCATAAAAAAAAACCTATATAATTGATTTATCAAAAGAAATAATTTAATAAAGCAACTTTTTAGACAAATATTGGTCAATTCGTAACCTGTCAGAACGTGTTATGCCATTGGGTAACACCGTTTAATCTTCGAGACGGCTTAACCGATTGGAATGGAACTCACTGCATATATGTATCTCTGTAATGCCAAGGACGAAAATGCACCAAATACCAAATTAGGTACTTCCCAAATGCAAAAAATACGTAATAGGTCAAGTTTTTGAGATTAGCCTTTACTTTGGAGTCATGAAACATGTTTCTATATAATAAAACAGAGTTAGACAATAGATTTCTTGCCATCTCGAGCGAATACTTTTTTGCCGCAACTTCCCCATTTGAATATTTTTCTCGGGTACAACGAAAACACATTAAACGCTTATATCCTTTGTCTGATTTCGCGGAAAATTAATAGGTGCAGTCCTTATGGGGGTTTTGAATTTGAATATAAAATCTTATGTTGATACATTTATTGAGATTGCTCTTCATACGCATACTTGAAAAAAGTATAACTCATAAAGGAATTAATTTATTTAATGCCTTTCCCCACTTCTTGAAGTCAATAGATACAATAAAAAAATTTAAATTTCAACTAAAAATGTGCATGTTATATGTAACCCTTTACACGGAAACGGAATTTTATTCTCACTGTTCAAAAAGTATAATATAATCACAATAAAGAATCGTGTTTCATATCCAAAAACATTATTTATACAAAGCTTTCATTTTTATTTTTTGGGCAGAGTTCCTCCACACCTTAAAGGTCAGTCCAATGTACGTTATTGTATTATTTATTCATTTATAATTTTTTACTTATTTAGATTTATATATCCTTATATATATTATAATGTTATAGTCACATTGTTTTCTTTCTTTTCTAACCTCGCACATTGGGACCTAATGATGGGACGTAAGAACGTCCAGAAACATCGTTGGGATAAAGTCACTTCCAAAGAGTTTTTTTTGAAAAATAGTTAGGTATCTTAATTTTTATTAAATTGAAAAATGTGTCTACTTATTATAAACGTATCTTGTATTACTTTTTTTTATATACTCATATATTTTTAAGTATTTATTTGTTCAGTTTTTATTAATTTAATTTAATTTTTTAAAATAGTTTTGTTATTACTACTAACCATACGTGTGTTAGACTCAAGTAGTTATAAATCTAATTTATAAGCTATCTTAATGTATAAATTCTTTTGACGTATCCTATTACCATGTATTAGTTAAACGGAAATAAATTTATTATTATTATTATTATAATGGCTGTTATTGGGGTTTATGAGTTAAGCCCCCTCTGATCCCTCCCTTCCCGTCGGTCGATTTCATGGAACGTCAGTAGGTGTCCTTATGGGGTTTTGAATTTGAATATAAAATCTCATGTTGATACAATCATTACAATGGCTGTTATTGGGGTTTATAAATTAGACATTAAAATATTGATTAAAAAAGTGAGATCTAGCGGTTAAAATGAAAAAAGCACTAATAAATATTTCACCATTGTCTTTCATATTTTATGATATTTTTACAGATAAAAATTATTCTACTTCCTCAGTTAATAGAAATTCGAAGTTGAGTTTTCTCCAGAATTTCATGTCCTCCGACATCTTTATTCCAAAAATGAAAATTAAATGTCTGTTTGTGTGCGTCAGTGAACACAACTCCAGAATAAATTTATCTACACCAACCTTATTTTATATTTATATCCAGGCTCCCATCAGGACGGAACCTACTGATTTTCAGACAAACCGGCCGAAAAGAAAGGGGGGAAACTTAACACAAAAACTCTAATAACTGCTGTTGTAATAAATGTCTCGACATGAAATTTCTTACGTAAATTCAAAATCTCATAATAACGACACATCAATCATCCGAAGGGATTCGGGGAAGGAGGCTCAACTCAAAAACCCCAATAACTGCTCGATTCTGAAGCCCCTATGTAATTCAACTATAGAATTTTAGCCCAAACTATCGATTGATTTTGGAGAGAAAGCGACAACTTTATTGATTAATTCTTGCTGGGGAAGTTAATTATATAGATTCACCGACAACTTTTTTCCATCGGTTTTTGGTTTTCAATATTACACCGGTAATACACTAGCGATTTGTTATTTATTTTTCCCTTAATTTTTTCATTCTTTGTTAAATATAAATTCTACAATGATGGAGCTTGAACTTTCTTCTCTACGAGTATCACATCTTGAAAGAGGGGCTTTCCTAATAGACTTGATTTTCAGAAATAGAAATACATCCATTCCCCTTTTCAATCCGTTTAATTAGTCGTTAGCATTTCTTCTACTTGATTCAAATGCTAAGATAATATTTCGGTACACTTTTATATCCTTCTTTCGGTCAATATATATCTTAGAGTTCAGGCATTATCGATCAAAGCACCTCTACCGGCATCTGCTTGAAGATCGACTATAGGGTCAATAAGAAGAAAAACCTTATTTTAAAAATAGGCTATTCTAATTTTTTTTATATTCGTTATATGTTTTTAAGATAAATATAAAAATATTTTTGCAGTGTAATTTCTCTATCATTTTAAGCCTATATTGATAACTAACTCCTAAAAAAAATGTTCATCTGCAATATACAAGAAATAGAATATTGTTATCAATATATTATAGTCAATAAGTCATAAATTAAACTGATGAAGGTAGTTATTTCCGAAACGTCTATGTGCTAAGTTGACCAGTAAATAGATTGGGAGAAAAATAAATCTGTGGTAATATATATTATATATAAATCATATTTATGTAAGTTATAAACAGAAATTATCAAAAAACCAATTCGAAATGGTGTTGTTATAAAAATAATAAATCCAACTTTCTCTTTGTTTTGAGGTTGCTTCGCTAAAGGAAACCATTTCTGATTGCCTAGAAGCAGAAACAAGAGAAGAACAATTTAGAAAAACCAATGAATTATGTTTTCTATTACTTCCCTAATAAGAGAAACTGCTCGGTTGGGAGAAAAATTAATGTTTTATAAATCAAAATAGTTATGTGGAGCCCAGTGTTGATATGAAACCAATCAAATCCACAACGGTTGGCTTGCGGTAAATAACAATTGTATTGAAAGGCGATATTTTACCTTATACAGACTCATGAAGATATATAACACATTCAGTTGTATTAGATGTTAGCCAACATTTATGGTTCTCTTTCGGGGTTGTCACCATCTGTGGAATATCGGAACTGCATCTGTTTTCAAATTGTAATTGAATCTCAATTATCTGTGGACCTCTTGGGATATCCTCTCACTGACCGCAGCCTTCATTTCCCAGGCTGCAGGAAATCTTCTATCTTTCATTACCATGACTCCCATAATGAACGGGGATCCTCTCTTGGGCAATCGTCTTTATTTCATTTACCAACATGTCCGCCTTTTAATCATCATGTTTCTTATAGTGACCGAGGATCCTCTCTTTGGCAATCGTTTTTCTTTCACTTGCCAGCGAGTACGTCTTCTTATTACCATGACTTCTATAGTAACCGGGGATCCTCTGTTGAGAGAGAACGCCGGTTGCTCAAAGGTAACGTGCATGCTAACTGCGCTCAAGATCGCAGTTTCGAAACTCGGTTTTTTATCTGGGACATGAAAAATCCTCTTGAGATGCCGTCAATCGGATAGGACGTTAAGTGATGGCCCCGAGTCTGTACAATGATCTAGATGAATAAAAATTTAGACAAGGCAAAATTTAGGGCTCCCACAGTAGAGTCGGGCTCATGTCCATCAGAGTGACAAAAGAGCGCTTTGTTAGTAGGCGATATCACCTCGTAGTTAAAGCCCATGAATCACAATAACTAACTAACCTAACCAAAAAAACGTCAATAGACTTAAACGCAGGTTCTTGGCTTCATAATTATTATTATACAAGCAGGATACCCGGCTTCGCCCGGAGTAACTTTACCCAGGTTAGTAACTTTAAGCAGATTAGTAACTTTAAGCAGGTTAGTAACTTTACTCAGGTTTGTAACTTTACACAGGTTGGTAACTCTAAGCAGGCGTATATGTACCCCTCGTTATTCGTTGGCATAAAGTTTCCTTCTTTTATATCTTTAGCACCAAAAGAATGTGTAATAATTTTCAATACTTTTCATAAAGTCAGATAAATAATACGAATCTAAAATGAAACTATTTAGTTATAGTAGACCTTTCCCCCAGCACAACATAGGTAAGTTCTGAAATTGCTTTCAATTCTGATTAAAGTTAATGGTGAGTTATATCAAAGCGACTTAATTAACGAAAAGTAGCATTAGAATATATTTATAGAAACTAGAATTGACATTCATGCCATAAGAAATAAAAAACACAACACAATAAACTGGAACAAACACTCCTTAATAGGCTTTCCATATAGTGACTTCGGAACCATAAAAAGAGAACTATTGAGAGATTCGATTACCTATAATAATACGATGGCCTATAACCACCGCGGAAATGTAAGGAAGAGATAGAAGAAAAAAAAAATTGAAAATCGGTCGAGTAGTTGTTAAGATTAACCCAAACATCAAACAAACGCTGTCTCTCTATATATCAGTAAGACTTTACAATAATTATGCTCCGTAGTTCGCTTATTCTTTCACGGCAATCTAACTTCTTCGCATACTATATGTGAACAGTGACTCTTCCAACTGTTATAAAATATAATTCTTATAGAAAGTCTCATCTATAATCATAGGTTGACTATATTTATTTTCTTATAATCAAAAATAATGACTTAATATTTTCTATTAAAAAATTTGCAATTAAAAAGATTATTCATTGAAGCATACTAAAAAAAAAGAAGGAAGATATGTCTGAAAGTCAAGCTCTAGATTCCTGTTTTAAAATCAATAATCTGATCTAAGAAGAGTTCTAATAACACGGTTGACAGGAAGGTCGATTTACATATCGAGATTTGCATATTTATCGATCTATCGGGCATCGCCTATCCTCTCACTGACCGCATCGTTCATTTCCCCGGTTTTCCGGTTATTTAAATGTTCCTACCAATGCCGCCCTTTGATCAGATCTATTAATTCCTCTTCAATCATTCCTAATCATACCTGCATTTTTCGAAAAAAAAAAAAAGTTTATATATATAAAATAAAAAAGAATGTTGCCATAAACTATAAATTACTTATTTAAAATACTATGGTCAACGTTAATTTTCTTTTTTATGAAAAATATATAAAATTAATTATTTATTCCTCTGTTGCCTTCATCAGCCTATTATAAAAGTGATTATATTTCTGCCAATTAAATGTTAAAAAAATTAGGCCTTAAAAAAATACTAATTTTAATAATTATATGTTCTCGGTCTATTACCACCAAAAAACAGCGTCTTCTTTTTGATTTATAACTTTATTTTCGAAATTTGGAAGATAAACTATACACACCATTAATTTTTTTCACATATCGGGGTAGAGCATGAAAATGTGTACAACTTAAAGCCAAGTAGATTTTTAAAAAAATTGTTATTTATATGTGAGTTGTGCCTTTCTAGCTCCTAGTATTTTAGCTTGTTAATGAGGTTTGGTGTAACAACAAACGTTGTAATGAAAGGAAAAATAAGGGAAAGTTTAAGAGCATTTCATTGAGTTATTTTAACTTCTTCAGTTATACGAAGTATAGGGGTAGTTATGTAATCAGTCAGAGTTTTCCCCAGAAATTTCATGCTATCCGACTCTCTGATTCCAAAAATGAAAAAAAAAAAAAATGTCTGTCTGTGTGTACCTGTTAACACTATCGATAGAATGACTATATCGACACGACTTATATCAGCCAATCATTCTATAATATATGTTCAGGCCAGTTGCTTGAATTTGCCACCGTTTTTATTTGTTTATGTTTGTATGATTAGGCACCCCCTCCCACTTGTTGACCAGGTGAGGATTAGTACCCTCTGTACTCCTTAGACTGCTCCCAGTTGCCCACCCGGCCCCAGTAGTTATTCCTGTCGTATCCTTGCCTCCCTCTGAGGTCCCAAATAATACGTTGCCTCCCTCTGAGGTCCCAAATAGTACGTTGCCTCCCTCTGAGGTCCCAAATAGTACTCATATAGTTGCCTCCCCCTGAGGTCCCAAATAGTACGTTGCCTCCCTCTGAGGTCCCAAATGGTACGTTGCCTCCCTCTGAGGCCCCAAATAGTACTCGTATAGTTCCCTCCCCCTGAGATTGTCTCAGTAGTGTTCCCGTTGCCTCCAAGGCCCCAGTATCGTCTGTACTTACGTTGCCTATACGGCCCCCTTTACCAGTCGTATCGTTGCCTCCCCCTGAGGCCCCAGTTTGCCTGCTCCAGATAGACCGTCCTGACTTCCGTCCAGTAAGGTATTTAGTACAATAGCAATCGCTGGCCAGCCATTCGTAATTTGTTTAGATGCCCCTGGGCGAAGAAGGCTCTGCCAGAAAAGTGGTAAGTGTTTTATAATATAGTCCATTTTCAATTTATACAGTCCACTGTTCATAACCCCCCCCCCCCCCTCCGTATGCTCCACCCTGATTCGATAAAATCGGCCGTGGCGCCTACAATATATATTCCATAACCTACTGCACTAAAATAGATTTAATGAGATTGAAAGTATTGCGCAAGCTTTTCAAAGCTCTATGGGAAAGTTCCGTGCAGCTCTATTACTACTATTTTATACACAGCTATGGAATTCATCCAATTCATTGTTTCGTATTAGAATTAAAAGTTTCACTTTTCTTCTTACAGTTAGTTCAATAAATTCGTGTCAACATTTACACTCACGTCAACTGACAATTGAAAAAACCTATATAATTTTCTAAAACTTTTTTTAACATGCAGCAAAAATATGCATTTTTCTAAAAATAAGTTGCTTTAATTGATTCTCTTTTGCCCAAAACACGTTTTAAAAACTACATAAGTGATGCGTGAAGCATAGAAACTAATATGCAAATGCATACGAATCCGGGCCCTACTCATGACTATCAAAACATCCCAGCAAGCAATCACAGACCATCAGTTCGGCTTTCGTCCACAACACTCGACAACACATCAGATTCTGTTACAGAGTGTTGTGGATCTTCTGCCTTGTATGCAGCAGCAAGGAACCTTTCTTGAGGCAGGTCAGGCTTTTGACCGAGTTTGGCATGCGGGACTTATTTACAAATTGAGACTGTTTACTTCCACACACAAACTACCTCATTCTACAACCATATTTAGCATACTGACACTTCCTCGTCTGACTTGGACGTGCTGTCTCTTCGTTGCAAGCCATATTGGCAGGCGTTCCCAAAGGTTCTATTTTATCACCTTCGTTCTATTTTATACACCTCATGCGTTTATCATCTTTGTTACACTCATAGGCCCCCATCACCATGTACATTGACAGCTACTTACGGCGATAATACTGCCATCTTTTAGCTGCTCCTATATCACATACAAGCCTCGTTCACATTGTAACATCATCTCATTGATGGTGCAACACTTTAAAAAAATTAAACAACATCCATGGATAGATACTTGTCAGCCGTTTTTATCTACAAACCTCTCTACTTAGTTATTATAACTCATGCCTGTGATTCAACTACAAGGTCAAATCGCCTACTACCAGATGCAATTTTGATCTAAATTTTGACGACCTAGGTTCATTCTCGTAGGGTAGGGGTCTTTAACGAGTATCTGACATCGCACAGGCACGGGACCATCGTTTAACATCCCATTCAAAGGACAACGTACTCAAGGTTTTTACACCTTCCAGATAAAACTAAGGGCCTTGGCGAAGGTTTCGAATCCGCGCTCTTGAGTAGTAGGCTATCATGCTTCCTCTGAGCTACTGACGCCCTCAAAAGCTCCTCACTCACACTAACACCTCAGATATTTAGGAATTTCTTAGACAGAAGACTGACATGGAATCCTTCATAGATTTCTCATTCCCAGTACACAAAACAAACGACATAATATGTTTTATTCTCCTCTGCACAGACATTCAAAATTACTCTTAAAACAGAAGCGTATCAGTTACACATTTCTACTAAAACCACTCTGGATATACGGCTTTGAAAACGACTAATCTAATTAAGATTTTCCAGTTAGAGATACTGAGACTCATTACACAATGTCCATCATACATAAGCAACAGAACACACCACAAGAGAGTGAAAACGGGAGAGTTACTATAATCCCGACTTTTTGAAACCGGAAAATCATGATGCCTCCATTCATTGTTTGTAAATTTCGCCCTGAGGAGCTACCGCTGGTTGGCCTTCCTCTCTCACACCACTCAAGACACCTATCCACCGTGTCCTCTTGGTAGCTGGTTGTAGGGCAAAAAACAGTTGCGACCAAATTTCGTAAGACAAAAAATATATATGTATTCACCCAAAAGTTACCTATGAATAGGCAATAAGTAGGACGGATCTGCATTGCAGATTGCGGGATGCCAGGGGTTTTAATACTATCACATATCATAACATCTATTTGACAAATCTTTTACTTTAAAAAGTAGGTCAAATTGGGTTATAAGTCTCTTTAGTGACATAATAGAGGAAGACCACAAAGCGGTAGCTCGCCAATAAATTTCAAAAGGAGAGAGGTTGCAATCTGGAATTATAGTAAAACATGATATGTACTACGTCCTATGCAGTCTCCAGGGAGGATTGTGTGGCAAGTTTGGTGAAGAAAGTGAGTGTGCGTGGATATGTGTGTGAAAGCAATTTGATATGGAACCGTCTGTAAAGATCTTGGATTAGTTTCGTGTACTGTGTTTATCATGAGATCATTGTGGAGTGTACTGTTGCTTAAGTACGGTGGTCATTGTGTGAAAACTCTGAATAAAATTCAGAGAGAATGAATTAAAGTATAATATTCAGTTAACGGATTCTTGAATGTGTGTACAGGAAGAGAAAAGGATTTAAGAAGAAAAATGTTGTAGACGCCCAAAGTTCAATTGATTTTAAATACATATTGATGAAAGTTGTCAGCTGAGATTTGACTACAATTACACAACGTTTACATGTTCGCACGAAATGAAAATTTGAAGAGTTCACAATGAACTTCAGATAATTCATACAGACTTGAGAAACCACATTCTTTCGTCATATATATTTTTTTTTTCTTTTTGAAAGGTAAAGATAATGATTAATTATGAATCGGATGGGGGAGGAGGAGCGTGGGGGCGAGGATCACCCCCGCAGAATGGAAAGACCCAGTTTATTGAGGAAGGGAGATGAGGGCATATCATTAGAGAGAAGAGACACATTCATTAGAGGACAAAGGTTAGACGCCAAGGCCGGACCACACAACACCCACGTTAGATCCGCAACGCACCGCTTCAGTACAGGCAAAGTCAAAAATGAAATTCAGCCTAATCTCATCTATTATGAACTAACAGGTTACCCGAAGTTGTGTTTTATTACTACTTTGCTTGAAGTTCATCACGTGCGATGCTCGGACCAAAATTGAAGAATAAAAAGCTTCTTCTCATTCTCGTTCATGGAAAGAACTATCAGACACAAGAGCTTAAAGCCACTTATATGACCTTTGTTTACCGTGAAACGGATAAAAAAAATGTTCACAAAAATATTCAATCTACAGACAGCAAAAGCAGTATTATCAGAATGAAGTCTCCACTTTCCATAACATTTCAACAAGTTGTAATGAAATGGGACTAATTGACGTCTTTGCATGGCAGGGTTACATGGATAGTAACATTACATTGTCTCAGCGCATCAAGAAGGGCGCTCCACGCACACTTCATTTGACAATTATGGATATAGGACGAGGTAAAATAATAAATGGCAATATGTACAATAATAACTAAAATAAATAAATTAATGTTGTATAAATTTCTAAAGCCATACCTATTGCAATACGTAAGGATTATGAGTCAGAGATTTTTGTCACATATAGACTTTCCCATACACTTAGGACTTTGAAGTCTGTAACAATATTATTCTTTACAGTGAGCTAGTTATTACGACTCATGCCCGGGCATTGACTACGTTATATCGCCTACTACAATGAGCCCGACCCAAAGGACGCCGTGCTCAAGGTTTTTTCACTTCACAAATAGAAAAACTAAGGGCCTCAAGCGGCTCTGAGTTACCATTTACATTTTTTATTAAACTTGGCATTTTTTACAAAAATATTGTGAAACACTTGATAAAAAATAAAGAAAAACCTATGTTTTTTCAAAAATATTGTTTGTTTCACAAAATATATGTAAAATATGGGACTACTTTCGGTATTGCTACCAACCAGCCTCGACTTAACAAATACTAAATAGAAGTTCTACAAGTTTATAATCCTAACTGCTCCTTTTCCAGCCCCCACGAGGTTTTTCCCTGTACAGTAACGTCTTAAAAACATGGAAAACAAAAAAAATAAATTGAAATCTTAATAATAAAAGAAACATTTTTGAAATAGTATGTGCTGACTAAAATACAAATATATATGCATAGATAAGTAAATAAAAGATGACAATAATAAATATATGAATAAAAATACACAGCTTTTTGAGGAAGTATATACGTATAGGCGTGATCAAATATTTGAGATTGGTCTGATCGTTCATACAATTTCCTTTTTGTAGTGCTCTGTTTATTTCCAGTTGTTCCAGTGAGTTGAGTAATGTACCTTTGTCACAAAAATGTAGGTATTTTATGCCTGTATTTACGTCATAATGGTGTTTGTTTTTGTTGATGTGTTGTGCGAAAGTTGATTTTACTGAGTTGTGTGTTGTGTCAGTGTCTAACTCTATTTCTGATATATGTTTTACTTTTACCCTGTTTTTAAATGGTCTTCCAGTTTAACCTACATAAACTAGATTACTTTTCATCTGTTTTAGTTATGGTTTTATTCTTGTTTAGATGTTTTTATAGTGTATTATTTGTTCTGAAACCTTTGCGAACGTCCTCTCTAATAAGTATATTGCCTATCTCTTCTGAAATTATCCCAAAATATACTAATCCCATCCATTTTATAGTCCATGTATTATTTGTTGTATCTAATATTGAAATGTCTTTCAAATGTATTTTATTTACGTCTTATCAATAATGTGACTATACATGGTATTGTGTAGGCTCTGTGAAGTAGTGAACAAAATGCTGCATGTTTGTGGGTTGTGGGAGAGTTTGATGACAGAGTCTGTGGTTGTTGGTTTTCTGTAAACGTTGTATTCTATTCTAATGTATGCCCTGGAAACGATTGAACAATTTCTCGATTATTTCTGCATGCGCATATGTAAATCGTGTCTCCTCACAAACTTCCAAATCCACATAAGAAATTCGGTTTAGAAATTAGATTTATTCAATTTCAGAACATATGCGTGTCGAACTTAAATTCACTTTTAAATCCCTTCTCTTTGAAGAATTCACCACAAATTAATAACTGCAATAAAATCCTAAATACACATGTAAAATTTCGTGACAATGTATTCATTCTAATACGAGTTATTAGAGTTTTGGAATTAAGCCCTCCTTTTCTACTCATAAAACATATTGCAACATATTACACAATTCAGTTATTCAGTATTTCAGTAAATATATATATATTTTTTATATGCATATTTATTTATTGAATATTTTAGAATTCTGCTGGGTGGGATTGTATGGCAGTGAAGCAATCGTCAAATAAAAACGCTTCAGTCTCCTTATTGGGCTCTGGTTTGTTCAATAAAAGCCGACCAACAGCCATTCCGAAAACATAAATCCCTTTCTATGTATATATACATGGTATCGAGTCTGTATGTATGTCTCAGGAATTACATACCATTTGTTATACCATCCTTGAACTTTACCACTACTTAAATATATTACATATTTAACTTTCTTACTTGTATTTCTCAACTAAATAAATAGGTGTATATATTTTTCGGTGGGATGTCGGGTTGTTTTTTCGGGTAGGAGGAAGGAAACATGTCAATAGCGGGAATTAGCATTTCATGAATTCACCCTCCCACGCCATCTTCCTTATCTGGCAAGGGATTTTCAGCATCTTGAATATCTTTTCAAGTTAGTCTGTTGCAATTTGTTTTATTTTTCGGAAATGTAAATCCCTTTTAAAGGTAGAATTAAATTATAAAGAAATATATTCCTGAGGTCAACCAATAAATAGTGAGTAAATTTTTTATAGTTTTAACTCATCAATAGGGAGCCATGGTGGCCGTGCGGGCTAGAGCGTAGGGCTTTGGTCGCATGGTCTCACCATGGTTTGCGGGTTCGAATCCCGTCCGGGAGTGAGTTTTATTTCGTAGATAGAACTCCCTCCCGGGGCCATGGATGTCACAAATATAACTAAATAACACATTGACATGGCTAATATGCACCGTACATAAGGCCAAAAAAAAAAAAAAAAACTCATCAATAGAGGAAAAATATATTTGTCCTTGTTTGAGAGAAAATTTAATTTAATTTGGTGGTTATAATAACAGAGGAAGAAAGTTATTTGACTGGGCATAATGGGAGCTGGAGAAGTGCATTACCGATGGTTCACCAAAAACATTTTTGTTATGGTCTTGAAATTGTCTGATTGTATATATATACATACTGTTAACCTTTCCCCTTCCGTGAGAGTGCAAATTACTTAATTAGTAAATAAAAATTTAATATCGGAAAATTAGTAAAATCCAAAATTATTAAATCGCGACTTTAAATGAAAAATTTCCTTGGATAGCTGAGTACACTCCTCATGGGAAGAACGATTACAAGTTCCTAATGTAATAATATATATAATAATTAATTACTGTTGAACATATTATATTTAAAAATAAAAACAATTTAATATATAATTTTGGCCGTATGTCTGAAGGACTTAATTATAATTTAACTACGAGGTACCTCGATAATGATATCCCTGGCGATTCACTTTGTGATCATCCTTATCTGGACATCCCGCAGAAATCATTCGGTCACATATTTTAAAGTCGTTGAAGATCTGTCTGGTTTCGAGGCTACATTTGAAGTTACATTTTTCACTGGCTTTACACCGTCCGAAATACACTATAATTCACTGTAGTTCGAGTGGCCTGTACGGCCCAAGCATGAAGAGGAGTTGATTTACTCACATATTTAAAACTCAACTGTAAAATCTAAAAGAAAGATATAATTGACGTGGTCTCCCGGCCCCAACTCTCAACGTTGACTGAAGCTCTTCCCGGGCACAACTCTTCATTTTCGTGATGGATCCCGACATCTCATTGGCTGTTATTTCCCGCCTAATTTACTTCCAGCCAATCACCGATCACTGGTTGCGTAAGCCTCTTCTAAGAATAGGGGAGCTCAGCCCTCCCTGGTCGTTCATACAACTCCGGAAATAAACAATTATCTTGCTTCCTTCCTTTCCTCTATATCCTTTGTTCTTGTTTTCGCTCCTAGCGATCGCGATTCTCTCGCAGGCATCGCTAGTTCCGAGCATGTTCTTCCAAATGAAATTATCTTCAATTCCAATCCAAACAACCCACAATTCGCTCTTGTTTCGCTCCTAGCGATCGCGATTCACTCGTAGGCATCGCTAGTTCCGAGCAAATTCTTCTAAATAAAATTATCTTTAATTCAACTCCAAACAACCCACAATTCGCTCTTGTTTCGCTTCTAACGATCGCGATTCTCTCGCAGGCATCGCTAGTTCCGAGCATATTCTTCTAAATAAAATTATCTTCAATTCAAATCCAAACGACCCACAATTCGCTCTTGTGTCGCTCCTAGCGATCGCGATTCTCTCGCAGGCATCGCTAGTTCCGAGTAATGTAATACCAGTTAATGTATTAATATGCCAGTTTTTTTTCTGGAAGGTAAAATAAACTAAAGCACGCCGTCCTTCGGATGGGACGTTACGCGATGGTCCCGCGGCTGTACGATGTCAGGTACTCGCTAAAGACAGAAAGATATGACCTCGTAGTTAAAGCCCGCCCATGAGTCATAAAATCTAACCTAGCCTATATAGGTAATCTTCAATTCAATAATTTAAATAAACTACTTCGGTGAACATTTTTTTTAAATAAAGAGGGAATTATAGAAACTCCCCTTGGATTATTATATTCAGATGTAATACAACAGTTCACTTATAACCTACTCTGTGATGAACTAAAAAATCTAAATTAGAATTAAAACTATAATAGAAAATGGTGGTTATAATAAGACACTTTCATGGTCTTTCGGTCTTCCAGATATGTTTGTTTTTAATAAGTTTGTTCACGTTTCGCCCATTTAGACTATTTTAAAACTATATTTTATCTGTTGATAAATTGTTGAACAAGAATACGTAGATCCACCCACCTACACAGTCCAGTATCCATAATAATTCTTATTTGTACAGTTTAAAGCCATGTCAAAAATCTAGTATGTTATATTTTTGTCTTTTGAATAAATGATCGTTTTTTGGCAAGCTTTGTCCACCCTGTGGCCCTCTCTCTATTTCAAAATGAAAGGAAAAATTCTGTCTGGGATAACTCCTGATAGACATAGTAGTCGATGTGCTAAATAAAAAAAAAACTTTTGATAGAATGAATCTTTCGACACGAACTTTCATATGTGTATCCAGAATTACGATAGGACGACACCTATTGGGGAGGCTCAACACAAAGACTAATAATATCCGTTGTTAGTTATTGTGACTCATGCCCGGGCTTTAACTATAAAATCATACGCCTACTAGGAAAGCGCTCTTTAGTTGCTCTGGTGAACATGAGCCCGACTCTAAAATGGAAGTTTGTACATTTTGCGAGCTCAGGTTTATTCATCGAGTACCGGACATTGTTCAAGCTCGGGACCATCCCTTAACGTCCAATACAAAAGATGGCACGGTTAAGGTTTTTTGTCTCCCTGAAAAAAAAACCTGAGGGCCTCAGCAGACTAGCAAGCTCCCTCTGAACTACCGGCCCTTCTAAATTCAAACCCCCAAAAGGACGACTTTCATTCATTTCCCGCAGAATCGGCCAAAGAGAAAGAAGGGGAAATCAGAAGGAGGACTCAACCTAAAAACCTCATAACTGCCGATGTAATGAATTTATCAACAAAAAATTTAGTTTGAGAATTCAGAAGAACTATTGATTTTTCAATTCGAAAACGTAATTAACTACTTCGTTTTGAGGAAATACACTGCCGATGATTCACCGACGACTTTTTAGTTTTGTGATACGTTAAAGAGAGGACTCCCAAAACTATTTCGACAAAAATATGAAATATTGACTTGTTGACGGCTTAAAACTATTCAAATAAGAATTACTGGACTGTTTAAGGAGGCTGGATCGAGATTGTCTTGTTAGGTTAGGTTAGGATTTATGACTCATGCCCGGGCTTTAACTACGAGGTCATATCACCTACTACCAGAGAGCTCTTTCGTCACCCTGGTGGACATGAGCCCGACTCTACTGTGGGAGTCCTAAATTTTGCTTACCCTAAATTTTTATCCACCTAGGGCAGGGGTCTTTAACGAGTACCTGACATCTTACAGGCTCGGTACCATCGCTTAACGTCCCATCCGAAGGACGGCGTGCTTAAGTTTATTTTACCTCCCAGATAAAATAAACTAAGGGCCTCGGTCGGGTTTCGAATCCACTATCTTGAGCTCAGATGGCAAGCACGCATACCACTGAGCTACCGGCGCCCTCTGAGATTGTCTTGTTGAAAACTTATTTATGATCTGTAATAACTATTTAAAAATCTCTTTATAGTATTGAAAACGCCCGAATGGGCGGAAAGTTAACAGACTTGTAAAAAATAATTATATTTGGGAGACTGGTAGGATGTTATTATAATCACCATTTTCTATTATAGGTTAGGTGAGGTTTTATGACTCATGCCCAGGCTGTAACTACGAGGTCATATCGCCTACTACCAGAGCGCTCTTTCGTCACTCTGTTGGACATGAGCCCGACTCTATTGTGGGAGTCCTAAATTTTGCCTACCCTAAATTTTTATTCACCTAAGGCAGAGGTATTTAACGAGTATCTGACATCGTACAGGCTCGGGACCATCGCTTAACGTCCCATCCGAAGGACGGCGTGCTTTAGTTTATTTTACCTCTCAGATAAAAGAAACTAAGGGCCTCGGTCGGGTTTCGAACCCACCTTCTTGAGCTCAGAAGACAAGCACGTAAACCATTGAGCTACCAGCGCCCTCTTTTATGAACTGTTTTACTTTTTACTACTAATAATAATTTACGTTTTTTTTTAAATTATTGTTATAAAAAATAATAAGAAAATTCAAAGAACGAAACAAAAACATTGTCAGTAAATCTCCAACAATGTAATTATTTTTGAAAACTTTTTCAGTTCTCTCATTAATTCTTCACTCATTATAATTCAAACCAAAAATTGAATAGAGTTTTCGTCGGGTCAGATTCTGTTGACAGCTATTTTTGACCTCTGCTCTTAGCAAAATGTTTATTGATGAAACTATGATGATGATGACGATGATGATGAGAGGTCAACGGAATGTCAGACAGAGGACATCGTCTTGTGGGACTCCTCTCACCTCAAGTAATGTTAATGAGATGCCACAAGGATAGTAGACGATCGGCGTTTGAAGAATAACTTACACAAAGAATAAAGGGAAAAAAAACTCTTCGATGTAACACTGGCAATTTACTTCCCCAGCTCGAATCAACTAAGTTTTCGCTCTCCCTCCAAAACCATTTGACCGAATAAAAATGAATAATTGAATGGAATAGATAATTAAAATATACAATTTCTTTGTCAAACTTCACTATATATTCTCAAATACTCGACTAGTTTCGCCGTGTTAAGGCATTATCAAGAGTCTCTTACGAACTGACAGAATTGGTTGACAGGGTAGAAGGTACAGTTATGGAGGGTTTTTTTTAGGTAGTGACGGGGAATCCCTTGTTTTTGTTACTCTATACATTCCAATAAACAGATATTTACAAGATAATAATAAATATTAAATAAAAAAGAAAATATATATATAAAATCTAATAAAGTGAATCTAACAGTAAAGTGTTGGTATTTATATAGGTATGACTCATGAATTATATAAGTGTAAAATAGAATAATATTAAAGTGAATAAAAACAAATACATAGAATTTAAATGCCTTAACACGGCGAAACTGGTTGAGTATTTGAGAATATATAGTGAAGTTTGACAAAGAAATTGTGAATTTTAATTATCTATTCCTAGAATGGAGCTTCACAAAGTAAATCTGGAAACAATAAATTATTTGAATAATTGAATTAAAAAGAACCTCTGAATCTTCATACTAAATTTTGTGTCGACATTCATTACATCTGCAGTTATTGGGGTTGAGTTGAGACCCCCCCCCCCCCCCCCACTCTGATTTCCTTCCTTTAGGCTGATTCCGCTGAAAATTAATAGTTGTAGTTCTTATGGCATTTTCAATTTACCTATGAAATTTCGTTGCAATATTTTCATTACATCTGTTATCAGAGTTTTTGTATTAAGGCCCCCTTTTCCCTAGTCCCTCCTTCCCTATGACCGATTTGGCTGAAAATCATTAGGCGTCCTTATGGGGTTCTGGATTGACAAACAAAATTTCTTGTCGGCACATTCATTCTATCGGGAGTTATCGTATTCACAAACACATGCAAACACACAGAAAGAATTTTTTTTTTAATTCTTGAATCAAGGGGTGAAAAACATGAAATTCCGGTGACAACACAACATCAAATTTCTGACCGATTGTATAACTTCCCCTATACCTACTTCCTATAGCTGTGGAAGTAAATAACTTACCACAATTATTGTGGAAAGTTAGAAAAGTTTGAGACTTCCATGACTTACTTTCCAACAACTAACATTTCCTTTTTTACTTTCCCAATAATAAAAACTATAGAAGAAGTTATGTAATTGGTCTGAAATTCAATGTTGAGTTTTCACCGGAATTTCAATGTTTTTCAACCCCTTGATCCCAAATATGAAAAGAATATTTTCAGTCTGTGAGCAAGATAACATCCGAGAAATTGAATATATCGACATGATATTTTACAGGCCTATCCAAAACCCCAACACAAAAGGACAACACATATCAATTTTCAGCCGAATCGGACAAAGGAAAGGAATTGAGTAGGGGGAGAGGGAGAGGGGGAGAAGGGGGCTCACACAAAATTCCAAGACCGAAATCGGTCGAAAATCAAAAACATTTTATTTCTGGGCGTAACTACAATTTACATGATACCGCTTATATTTATGACATAATCGACAATTAATTCAAATAAAAGTTGTAGAGAATAAATAAAGACATATTTTATATAACATAGGATTTTTTGCAGGTCGCGAGATAAATGTCGTTCTAAAATCTATCTTGTTTGATTTCACAGGTTGTCAAATAAAATGTAGTATGACCTCTCACAGATTTTTATTAGAAGTAGCTAGCCGGCTTTCGAGGTTTCCCTCATCATCAGGCAGTCTGATAAAAAATTTAAAAAAAAGAAAACTAAATAGTTTTATAATAAAAATAAATAAATAAAACAATCTAAAAACTTTAACAATTTAAAATATCATTTAAAATATCAGACGAGTTATTCCTGTCCACCATCTAAGTACACAACTGGGAGAACGGAGTACGTGAGACCTTTAATTTTTTATCAGACTGCCTGATGATGAGGGAAACCTCGAAAGCCGGCTAGGTACAACTAATAAAAATCTGTGAGAGGTCATACTACATTTTATTTGACAATCTGTGAAATAATCACTTCTCACTACATCAGCCATCTTCATATTAACTTGTTTGAAGTTTGCTTGTTCAACGAGAAAAGTGTTAATCCTTTGGAAAACTTGGTTCTAATCAAAAATGTTCTTTATTAAATGTCCTCAGGTATAAAACCCAAACGACCAATGTTATAGAGTCCCGAAGAATGTGGAAGAAATTGCGGTAAAATATATTTCGAACAATAAACTTTTATTGAAAAATAAATAAGATGACGAAAAAATATATACAGGTAAAGTGTATTTTACAGGACTTTCTTATACCATCCACTTTTGTACAGATCTGACGCTATACAATGAAACAAAGAAAACTGCTTATGCCAACACATTACTTTTATATAAACAGTAATATTGGTATGAATTGAATTTGACAGGAGGAAGGAAGAAAGAGTGATGTGTACCAAAGTGGTTGGTATAATAAATATATAATGGCCACGTCACATATATGTTTCTTTTCATCTTGTCTAAAAAAAACAGCCGTAAAACAATATATAGGTATAAATTGTACGCTATTTCCTTCTTTTTTTTTTTTTTAACCTATCATTTTAAAAAGGTTTATCGTTGAGAACAGTTGCTATAATTTCCTGTCTTAAAGAAACATGTCTTTTAAATTTTTCTACTATTTCAGCATTAACTCATTGATGACGAAAGAAACAAAAATGGGTGGCTGTTACACAGAAAATTGTCTAGTACATGAATGGAGCTAGACATTGGAAGAAATGAAAAGGAGTTAGACAAAACCTTTTAAAATGTCTTCACATTTAGTTGAATGAATACGTTTCCTTTTTCTTTTCTTTTTTAATTTTTTTCATAAAATGGCAATAAATTTCTGGTTGTCTAGTTAATCCTAAAAATGAGTTTCTTGAATGTTTTTTTTTTTTCTTACCTTTCCCGGCAGTTGAACCTTCCTTTAATAACACAGCGAAGTTGTAATAAATCGTAGAAATAGAACTTAACAGAGCCAGGGGTTTTACATGAAATTGCCATTATCTATATAATATTTATAATTGTTAAAAACCATAAGTAAATTTGATGATATAATAGAATAAAGTAAAATGATTAATGGTTGTTGAGGCCTGGCATCTTCCCGAGTGAGTGAGTTTACCATAGAACTGCACTTGCCCCCCCCCCCCTACACCTAGCGCTAGCTGCATGAAGACGGGAGGTAACACAACCTTGAGGCAGTCTTTTCTCACCGACCATATACGTATCACTCCATGCCAATGAGTACCATTTAATTTAGGCCACAAAGTTCTTCTTTTTTTTAAATTTACCATTTATACAAGGACAAAATCTACAATGATAAATGAATAGGAGAAAAAATATGTATACCTCTCAAGGTTGGATGAGTGGTTGGCGCTGGTTTTCTGAGGTTTAGAATATCTGTACTATGGCGAGGGGAGTGTCCCCTTCCTCCTATGTACGTCCTTCCTCCTCCGCCAGAACTGGCAATATCCTTCTACTGGAGGTCACTCTCCAAGAGAGACTGAATATCTTGTCAAATTGGTTTAATAGGAGAAAGCTGAGGCTAAATGCGAACAAAATGGAAACTTAGGTTTTTGCACTACAACGTGTATGCCATGATACACTGGCACTACTAAACATCAAACATGAAAAAACTGCCGGACGGACCAAAATGACCTGGGGCCAACACATTAACTCCAAACTGACAACTGCCAACACGTCCTCAACGAGAACACTACACTCTGACACGAATGTGCCAGACCTCACTCATACTCCCACTCATCACATTCGCCTGTCCTGTTTAGCTGGGCACATAAAGAAACTGGTCAGGTTTGAGAACAAAGGTCTCCACTTTGCGGTGAACGTGCCTTGGAAGGTAAGGAACTCTCGGATTCGCAAGGAGGGTGTTCCCGATGTTCAAAACATCATATTGGAGGTAGTGACAAAGTTTAGAACAGGACTGGAGAATGTTCTTCGATATTGAGGAACTTTCGCCACTCCTTCGTCTTCACTCGACATCTTCACGGTATCATATGACCATGTAGTTTTTAAAACATGTTTTGCTGCAAAAGGGATTTTTTTTCATATTTCTTTTGTTTTACTTGCATATTTTCAAAAATAAGTGCATATTATAAGCACATATTTAAGGTTTTTTACTGCATATAAATCTGGGCCTTAGTTATTAGAAAGATGTGCCCTTGAGAAAGAAATTCCGTCACGGTAGCAAGTCTGCGTAGGTCTCTGGGAAGTGATACCAGTTAGGAGGATATATTTGCTCCGAGTTACAACCTCTGTTGGTAGTTAATAGTAGTTGAGGGAGTGTTCTGACTTGGTGAGCAGTGGCTGTATGAATAAAAGGGTGTGGAGGAGCAAGGAGCTAGGGGCCAGCAGCTAGATAAGGGAGAGCAGAGTCATGCCAGGCCAGCTCCCACACATGGGTCAAACTCAGTCCCATTGTTCTTATGTCACAACAACGATAGCAGCTACCTTGCATCGAGATGTCTTCTCCAATAAATATCAATGCATACGCAAACAACAAACTGTGTGTCCAAGAGTCTCCGGATACATTTTGGCTCTGCAAAAATCTCGAGAAACACTACAGGCCTTTAAGAAGTGTCTCATTTCAATTATCACAATACTAAAAATCTTTTATTTAATTATTTGCAGCTCTACAACATATCGTTATTAAATTATAAAGAAAACACGAATGTTTATTTAAATATTGTCTATTTCACAAGATATATAAAATATATGGGAGTACTTTCAGTATTGCTACCATCTTCAGCCACGACTTAACAAATACTGACTATTTGAACTGAAGATGGTAGCAATACCGAAAGTACTCCCATATATTTTATATATCTTGTGAAATAGACAATATTTAAATAAACATTCGTGTTTTCTTTATAATTTATTAAGTGTTTCACAATGTCTCTGCAAAAATGTTAAATATCATATCATTATTAGTTATTGTGATTCTTGTCCGGAAACTACGAGGTCATATCGCCTACTACCAGACCACTTTTTCGTCACACTGGTAGACTGACGAGCCCGACTCTACTTTGAGAATCCTAAATTTGGCCTACCAAGATTTAGTTACTTAAGTTCCCATCTGTAACGAGTACCTGAGATCGTATAGACTCGGGACCATTGCTTAATCTCCCACGCGAAGGGCGGCATGCTCGGCCATGTTTCGAATCCGCGACCTTGAGCTCAATAGAAATGCTTAATACATATATTGTTACTTATGTCAGTAGGTCGTTTCATGTATTCATTGTTAATCTAGAAAAACCAGGGACCAAATTCATCTTGTAACCTTATATATTCAAACTTACTTGTTTTTTCTGTCATAATCGATTTTTTTTTTTAGTTTTAATACAAAATGTGTTCCTTTTGAATAAGCTATTTCATTCGTTTTGTGTTTAAGAGTAGTTTCATTTTGTTTTTTATGTTAATATAATGTTGTCATTCATTAAATAGATTGTTTTAGATCAAGTTATCACTTGTAGTTCTTCTGATTAGTTCCAGAACATTGTAAAATTTTACCTTCTAGTTTTCAGTAAATATATATAAACTCTGTATATAGGATTTACTATTTATGTATAATACAATGCACATACTTCGGCCTAAGGTATGTCCCATCCATATCCTCTCTTTCACTCATCATTATTACCTGTTGAACCACCAGAGAGGATTGCACAGCTTTGTTGGTTTCATATCCTCATTTGTTATTGCATGCATATACGAGAGTGAAATGTATGATTACAACTTTTTGAGAGTAAAGGCGAACTTTCATAAATCTACCCAGAATTTACATAAGGATCGGGGTAAGGAGTAAGAATTGCCGATAATACAATCAATAAATACTATTGCATGTTTGTAAGAAAATGTTTAGACAGTAATGCGTTTTCAATTAAATAAATACAAGGTGAGAGCTATTCACAAGCTTTATGGACCTTGACGGTGGTCGGATATTTCGAGTGATTCACTGTGATGTTTGGAGGATTCAAAACGATTACCTCGTGCTGAGTAGGGAGAGAAACCATTCCAAAGTTAACGAGGAGCACACAATTGCCGTAACCCATCCCTGAGGCTGACTGCAGATCGGAGGCACTTCTCAGCATGGAATCTTAACGACTTCCACACTTCTGTCGGATACTTCTCTGAGCATTAGCATCCTTACTTCATTTGCATTCATTTCATCGGGTAGTAACACTCATGACACTTACTTATGTTAAGGATAAGTTTTGTAAAATGTTAAGAATAAGTTCTGTAAAATACGAGGTGCAAGGAACAACTTAGGAGCTAATAGAAATTCTCTTCATAAGAAATTCAACCATATTATATCCTCTTTATTACTACATTTCTTGTCCTAAGAGGCGAGCCATAAGTTTAATTACCACATCGAGACTAATAAATCACAAAACTTCATTGACTTATATTCTATTATTATACTACTTACTGAGTCCATTAAATGATGTATTATGTTACAACAAAATCAATTCCACTGTAATTATTGTCATTGTTATTGTTTAAGCATTTGAATAATATTTTTTAAAAAACTCAAAAAACAAACTGAAATACATAAGCGAACAGCAGGAATTCTTTTCACACACAATACAAGGAACAGCACTTGCTAACAACACACACGATACTACATTAGACAGTGTGTTCTTATACTAAGCAACATTAATAATAATAATAATAATATTTATTTCCGTTAAACCATAATAGGATACGTCTTAAAACTGTATACATTAAGATAGCTTATAACTTAAATACATAAACAGTTATTAATTTTTAGGATTTTAGACTATTTCTTCATCTGGGAGGTGAAAAAACCTTGAGCAGACCGTTCTTCGGATGGGACGAGCGATGGTCTAGAGCAGGGGTGGCCAACCCAAATGATCTTGCGGGCCACTTTGTAAATGCATTATAATCCCGCGGGCCGCATATAAAATTATATATCCCCATATTAATTTGGACCCACAAAAATTTTTGGAGTGAAAATTCAAAGCAGAATGAATTATTATTATTGTTTTTAATATTATTCATACATATAAGCATAGATAATATAAAAATGAAATGATCGAATAATGTTTTATTTATTTAATTAGTGAGATATTTGTTTCTCAACTCTTTCATTTAGCTTTTCCAAGTCGATCTCAATGCGTGTATTTGCACATCGTAATTGATGTTGCAGGTTTTCATCCGTTAAGTTTGAGCGTGATTTATGGGTAGTAAATTTCATTTTCGAAAAAAACAATTCGCAGGCGTAACTTGATCCAAAAGGGCTCACAACTTTTTGTGCCAGATTTCTCAAATTAGAAAATTTTTCTTTTGTCACATAAGTGTTATAAAAATCTATTTTTATATATTTGTTTCAAAGCACTACACTAAAAACAAAAATATTGCACAAAAAAATATATATATATTTTGTAAAATTGTGATGAATCTCGCGGAATGTAAAATTATTCAAGGCGGGCCGCGGGTTGACCACTCCTGGTCTAGAGCCTGTCAGATACAAGTCCCTTAACCTGGGTACTAAACCTGGGTGGGCAAAATTTTGGACTCCCAAGTAAAGTCGTGCTCATGTCCACCAGAGTGACGAAAGAGCTCTGTTAGTAGACGATATGAACTCGTAGTTAAAGCCCGGGCTTGAGTCACAATAACTAACTAATATCAATAGAAGTCAAAAATGAAATGAAATAAATAAATACTTTAAAATACATGAGCACAAAAATAATAAATGCAGTAGATACAATTTTTAATTTAATTAAAATTATGATAAAAATTTTTTATAATTCTTCCGGAAGTATTCTTTCACGACGATATTTCTGGGCGTTCTATGTCCCTTCTTCAAGTTTCAATGTGCAAAATATAGAACAGAGAGAAAAAATAATGATTTACAGTGTTATTGACAGAAAATAAAAATGCATTTCTACACACTCATTAGGTTAAGATGATTATAACATCAAAACAAATATAGTGAGATGCTGGATGTACTTGCAACATACAGAAAAGGACCCAAGTTGCAGCCCTGTGAGACACCAGCATGTATGGGATGAATGACAGTCGACTGCATTGTTTAAGAAAGGAGGAAACGATGACAACTATCAGGGGTCGCATGTTTCAGCTTATACAGCAGTCCAACACGGTGAACAGCTCACATCCAAGACAGTAACCTGTAGAGAGTCGGTTGGTAACCACACGCAGCAAAATACTTTCATACCAAAACTAGGAAAATGAAAATAAACACACAAAATAAGCTAACGTAAAGAACAACTGGTATTGGTGAAAGCAGTGATCGCAAATAATGTCATCCGTCTAATAATAATCAAGATCAAAGCCTCACATTTTCGTTCCGATAAGTGGGAGTTAACGTACATTTCATTCAAAAGTGCGAAAGCGTGTTTTCTTGAAATATGTTGGTAATATTTTTAGCATTTGTGAAATCGTTCTGAAATTAAATGTTCCCATATCTTAAAACAGAAATAAAAATAATGAACCATTGTCTTTCTGCGTACCATTCTATATAATTTGGGTTTTAACATCTATCTGTCAACGCCCCAACGCCATTGGTGGCAGACTCTTCTTGGAGGAATGGGTATGTCCGAAGATGAGCCTCTAGAGGAGGAGGATTTACGAGGGATGGAGAGTCATATATCCGGAGACAAACACCAACCTCCAGCTAAGTGGCGGCAGATCCGTCCTATCTGGACCTCTCCGGAGCTCACCTCCTCCAGGCCAGAACTACCAGTATATCCCCAATATATCTTCCTTTAATGGCCTATAAATCTACCAAACCAACTCAGAGAAACACACCAAATGAATCTCCAAATTCAAATTCAATCACAGAATCAGTTAGGAAACCAAAAACCACCATGAATTAATTTAAAGAATTGTTTTTTTTCTTTTTAAAGGCCTCAATATGATAAGGCCAATTCCGTTTATTTTAACTGGGTTTCTCTGATTATCTTAAACGAATTCATTCTTCTGGCCTACGCGTTTCTGTTTCCCGTCTTCTTCTTTTAGCCATCTTACTCGGGACCAACCAACAACCTCTGGTTGTAGTCGCCGAAATGTATTGTACATAATTTGGGGCACTGTAACAATGCACGTATTGGTTCAATCTCAATTCAGAGGGCATTATGTGGTGGGGCCTTCATGATGATAAATTAAGGAAATATTGCCATAAAATATACTTGCCTTTTTGGCGTAGTCTTAAAGCTGAGGGGGGGGTGAGAGCTCTGCACCCCACGAAGAGAGACGAAATGATTTGAAGATCAGCGTAAGTATTTTGTGGCAATAATGAAAAGAGTTACTATATAAAATAATTATTAGTGAGAGAAAAAACTATTTGAGAGAAAGAGAAGCTCCGGCTGGGCGGAGGGCATAATTACTACAGGTGCAGTCTGGCGCTGCAAGGGATTAAAACTGATATGAGTGGTGGGGGGACGGCATAGGAACGTGAAATGCACAAACATTACGTTGGTTTGAAATTTAATAAGACATTTTTTTTGTGCAAACCATTTTTCGATAGGACTAACCATTTTCGCATAAAAATGGCAAACGTTTAAAAAAATTAGTTTTAAGTAGTCATTTTTCGACCGTTTTCAGCGTGTATCATGCAAACTGGTCGGTTTTCAATAAATTGTATTCTATATAAAATGTACTTTTTAGTTTTCTCTACAAGTTTTGTTTGAAACGAATTTTCATTAGGTCATGAATGTACGCAGTATTTCGTAAAATGAGCTTTGGTCCAGAATTAAAATTATCTTAATTTTGGCCAAAATTTAAACAGATCTCATCAGAAGTGACATCATTTCAAATTTCAAGTTCATTACTACAATTGTTTTTGAGTTTGAGCGCTCACAAAGTTACAATCACATACATACAGATATCATCGCAAAAATGGTCAAAACGTGTTCAGGGAACCTAGAAATGTGAAATGCAGTTGAAAATTCGATCTCAGATTTCTTATACTAAAGGTTTAAGACATTTAAAAATACTAAATTTTTCATGGGTATAACTACTTGAACGTTTGGCGCTCTATTCCGTTCAATTAACCCTGCTCCTGTCTCAGATCTAACCGAAATATTTTGTTTGGAACGTCATACCTATATTTTTGATAAAATCTGAAAGAATGAATGTATCAACAAGAAATTTTAGGATAGGATAGGTTTTGGAGTTTAAGGACGCAAAACAGCAAAAGTCATCAGCGTCCAATATATTTGGCGTATCAATCATATCAAATTTGGCTTGATGATTAAAAGAGAAAAAGAAAAAAGAAAAAATGTGTGGCAAATCTGTATTTGTAAAATTTCAAGGTCCATGCTCCAAATATATATTTCTTTATTTTTATTTTTTTTTTTTTTCACATGGGTGCATTCATACTAGTCAGTGGAAATAAATAAACTAATAGTGAAAAAATAAAAATAAAACTAACAGTAACAATAACAATAAATATAAGAACAAACAAACAGCAATAACAGTAAAAATATAGACACACGGGAATACATGAGCATATTTACAAAAACATGCATTCAACAGAATATACATACATATATACTCATACACATATACCTCATATAGATATGAATAATAAGCAAAAAATTAATAAATATAGATAATAAGTATATATATATATATTTTTTTTTTACTTGTATTCTTTTTTTTTTTACTATTATTATTTACCCTTCTCCCTATTTTTTCCCTTATTTTTTTTTTCCTCTTCATTCTTCCCTTTCCCCTCCTTATTCTTTTCTTCCTTTTCCCTTCTTTCTTCCTTTTCTTTCCTTCTTCTTTCCTTCCGTTCCTTTCTTTTCTTTTTTTTTTTTCTTCTCCTTTTCCTTCCCCTTTTTTTTTCTATTTTCTTTTATTATTAACGAAATTTTATATTTCAATTAAAAAACCCAGAAGGTGACACCTATCAAGGCCGAAGGAAAGGAGGGGGGGACTCAACCCAAAAATCCTAATACCTTCCGATGTCAACTATTGATTTCTGGTCCAAATGGTATATTGATATTGAAGGGATTTGATTAATTCGTACTGGGGAAGTACATTACCAGAGATTGATTTACTACATTTTCCCTTTTTCATATTAATCAAGACATTGTCCATATAATTTCTTACACAGATAAACACCTCTCAAATTCATTTATTCATATAAAAATATGCATTAATGCAATTGTGTTTATTAAATAGATCCTACACACACACATTTTGAAAAACCATAAATATACATAAACGCCGCTGAAATAACCCAGTCATTATCCGCTTTCACTAATATTGTTCTTGTCATTATCCTCTATATCAACATATTTTTTTAAACATTGCCCATATTTTCATTTCCGCCGAAACAAAAAGTCCCTCAGTATAAATTTTACAAGTATGATGATATAGGCTATTGAGAGGCGTGGGAACTCAACTTTGCCTCGAGAACAACAATGGCTTCAATGAAATGAGGAAATTGATGCAAAAACCATGGGAAACATGACTTTGATGCGAGGAAATTATATGGCCACCCACATAAATAAAACAGATCTAGATTATCTAGTACAGCAGATAGTTGAGGGACTAACATTTACAATTTCATGTGTGACATACTTATGTTAACAATATATACATAGCCTAGCATTAATATACATAGAATAAAAGGTTACCTGGTTAGTATAAGAAAGTCCTGTTTTTTTTATTATTATGTACATCACAAAACTACTGATTTTTTGAAATAGGAAAAATTGTCTTCAATTAATTAATTACCTAGTCAAAAATTGTTGAGAAATCTTTTGGGGGGACATGGTGATTTCCTTGGCAAAAATCAGTTTGAAAGATGACCCTGAGGCGTTACGTAGGCTGAAGTACCTATTAATTATGTGAGGAGATGGCGTTCCGTTATTTGAATGTCTTTTGTTGTCGCTAGTCAGATAACTGTATCAAAATCTAGAGTTTCTCTACCTATGTGGGTGTGTTTACGAACAATACACTGGGAGGTCTGGCCAAGTCATTTGACCGAATATACAAGCAAACACAAAGCTTTCGTCCTATAACTTTTCATCAAAGGATTTGAAAATGTTATTGGAAATTTGTGTTAGGACATGATCAAGGCTGGACATCGGCTTCCTTCAGTCGAGTAACAAACTTCATCTCAGCTCACACTCTTAATAAATATTTTAATTTAAGGAAAAATTAATTTTGTTGGCCTCTTTAGATCTACTATATTTATTTATTTCATCATTCTGACGTTTCGGCTTCTATGAGACATTTTTATACATCACTGGAACAATTTAACAATATTTTTTCATAATTATTTAATATTGCTGTAAACTATCGTGCAAATTCCTTGCAGTATAATATTGGACATGGCCAAATGTACGTGTTGATAGATGGCCTATTTACAGTTGAAAAATGATGAAAAATACATGTTTGATATTATGATGAGCATGTTTTACGACATAAAGAGTAACATAGTTTACAGCAATATTATGTCATTTCTAAAAGATTATTGTTGAATTGTTCCAGTGATTTATAAAAATGGCTCTTGGAAGCCGAAACGTCAGAATGATGAAATAAATAAAATATAGTAGAACTAAAGAGATGTTTTAGAAAACAAGATGGCATCTCTTAAGAAATCCAAATAAAAAGTTTGTTAATTGAAATTGTTTTAAAAAAATACGTGCACTTTCTTCAAAATTGCACGTCTTGAACTTTTGATATTTTTTAGAACCCTTTTCGGAAATTACTGTAGAAATAAAAATTAAATAGAAGACCAGTTATAAAACTTCTACAGGAAATGTGGTATTTGTTTAATTATTATTTATTTTTATTTAACATTAACAATATAAACACTATATTTATTAGTTTTATTTAACAACACAATTTTTTTTACCACAGCCCAAACCTCTAGTATACAATACGAAGAGATTGGTTATGTAAGATGGTACTATATCGAGTATCTGTTTGGATCTGTACTTTAGAATGGTAATCCATTAAGAAGAAGAAGAGGAAATTAATGGGAGAGCTAGCTATATATGACAATAAATCATTGGTCAGATAGAAGAGGCCACGATCTTTGATTTTCGTGATTCGTGACGGTGGTAGGTACAATTAAAGGGAGGTAGCAACACACGACCAAACATTGCTGCTGCTGCTGCTGTTGCTATTCTTGTTGCTAATGTCTATTGTCCAGACAGTTAATTGCATGATAGAAGACCACACGCGACCACCCCACCTCAGCCCCCCAATTAGCAACCACTAGTATTCAACTAGCTACTTAACAATAGTCAAATCCAATCACCACATCATTACCAGACTCAAGTCTCAGCTCATTTTACATAACCAATTCATCGTTTACTCTATTAATTGTTAAGTGTAATCCAATTTCATTGTTTTTATAGGTTAGGTTGGTTTTATGACTTATACCCGGGCTTTAACTACCTACTACCAGAGCGCTCTTTCGTTACTCTGGTGGACATGAGTAGGGTTCAATCGATACCGCATAGTATCGATACCTACTCATATCGATTGAATCGAGTAGTTCGTTATAATTTATATATATATACCTATATAATAATAATAATAAAAAACAATAAAATTTGAAAGGTATAAATGAGATATTGTAGTGGGCATATGAAACAAATGAATCAAATCGAATAAGATAAAATTAAATTTTTTTAAACATACCGAGAATAATAAAAAGCTTTATAGAATAAACATACAATTTTTTTTTACTGAGTATATAAAACTACTGGAAACTATTCGTGTTCCCACAATATTTCACTTTTTTAAAACACTTTTTGCAAGTCTCTGAGATCGAATCGTTCTTATTGTAATAAATCCACACTTTTGCCGTAAGACGAGGCATTATAATTTATAATCGAGAGAATGTAAAATAAAAATAAATTGGCGAAATCGTAATCATGTTCACGGTTCTGTTCAAAATTAAACTAACATATACCTTCATAAACGATAAACCATTGAATGTAAATAAGGTAAGAAATAAGGACGCATCACGCAGACTGCGTCATCACATCACACATGAGGTTATCACCATCGATATATATCATTTGTCCGTGAACCGTAATTTGACGTAATTTGAGTTCAGTATTTTATTGCAACAACAAATAAAAGAAAATTGTAAAAAGTTAAACGGTGAACAATGAATTGAAAAATTTATATAATTTTTTTTAATTGTTGAAATTTGAAACGAGTACTTTGAATCGATACAAGTAGTATCTATTCGATACCTACTTGGTATCGAAAGAAAAGTATCTGGGGTCTTTAACGAGTACCTGATATCGTACAGGCTCGGGACCATCACTTAACGTCCCATCGGAAGGGCGTGCTTAAGTTTATTTAACCTCCCGAGGTAAAAGGGAGGCGCTTCGATCGATTTGCTTCGCCACTACTAAATGTAAGATATACTGTCCCGAAATATTGTGTGTCAAACCAATATGAAGACACCTATATATGAATTGCTGGAAAAAAGTAACCAATCCTCCCAGAGATGTCAGGTACTCCTTAATAAATCTGGATAGGCAAAATTTCGGAATCCCACCGTAGAGCAGGCGATGTCCACTAGAACAACGAACGAGCGCTCTGGTAGTAGGCGATATGATCTCGCAGTTAAAGCCCGGGCATGAGTCACAATAACTAACTATTATTGGTAGTTATTAAAAATTTCAAAAATAAAATATATATGCAAAATTACAGTACTCATAAAATTGGTGTGGCCATTACAGGACTTTCTTATACGATCCACGCTTACAATACACTCTTTCTCTTCTGAAAATAGTTCCATACTGCAACTAATGTGTATAACAATGTCACTCAAAAAATTACACAGTACAATAAACAAAATAATGTAAAAAAATCGCTGACACCAACGCATTTCGTTCGTATACCCAGTAATACCAGTATGAACTGATTTTGAGAAAGAGGAGGGGAGTGATCTGTAAGCGAGATTGGTATAAGAAATTCCAATGATGGCCACATCACTTTTTATTTGTTTTTTGTAGGTATGTTTTTTTTTTTTTTTTTGTATTTTTTAAAGGGTCTTACACCTTATCGTAATCCTTTTATTAATTGTGTTTATAACAACTACAATCTAATCATTGATTTATATATAACTGCAAAGAAGTTTTCTTCCAGTTTGCCATCAAAACAGTTTTCTACATATTCTATTATTGTATAAATAAATCAATTAATTATTGTTGTTATAAATAAAGAAGAAGAAAAAACTATAAATATAGGGAAGAATACAATAAAGGAAAAGACCCAATATACATTTTTAATATTTGAGATCTCTAGAATCAAAGGCAAAAATCTGTCGTTAGCAGTTTTTTTCAGGAGTGTCACTTCACTGTATAATAAATCCCCGATTGCACAAAAATGAAACCTTTTGTTTTCAGTAGTCACATATCTATGATCCCTAAAAACACTGCTCACCACAATCGGACCCCTAAAAATATTAAAAATTGAGAAAATTGAGTCATTTGAAACCAACTATCGTGGTTGCCTTTATGAACTTCAATTCCAACTTCACGACAGATATCAGCTTTTGTCATGGACACTTCTAT
This sequence comes from Aradus depressus, assembly GCA_963662175.1. Classification (NCBI taxonomy): domain Eukaryota; kingdom Metazoa; phylum Arthropoda; class Insecta; order Hemiptera; family Aradidae; genus Aradus; species Aradus depressus. The sequence continues at coordinate 45,453,058 of OY759215.1, forward strand.
GGTGTTTCTTTTCTAAACAAGATCGTGAAACAGTAAACAGCAATGTTGAGAAGAATAGAACCATGATTAAAACAGTAAGAGTGAATAATAGGGAAAAAATCATAAACAGATATGAAAAAAAAAAAGTATTTTTATTTAGTAAAATCGCTCATAATACCCTTTGTCCAAGTGTGCATTGATACGATTTCCTGTGATCGCAAATTGTGTGAGGGGGCGAATACCTGCATTGAAAAGATGAAAAAGGTATTAGTAATTAATAAAATAATAATAAAAAATAGATACAAAAAATAACAATAATTTTAAAGCAATTTCAACTTTTATAAAATACCTATTAATAATTAAACTTCAAGCAAAAAATAACAACATAATCAAATGGAGTTTCGATTTACTAGTTGATATTTTCAATGCTGTTTCCATTTGGCTATCGAATCTTCTTGATTGGTACTTAAAATTTTTCTAGCTTCGCCAGTAGGGGCCACAGGAATGGTTTGTTCTATAATGACTTTTCTGAATTTCTGTCAAAAAAACTATTGTTTAAATGTGGAAAACAATATTTGTTCAACAAATTACGAGCTCATTCTGATAATGTCGAGGCCATGGGAAAAATATTTTCATTAGACAATGCCAAGATATCAACTTCTAAGTAAAGGCTTATCTTAAAACATAATTCATAAAACTTTCTCAAATAAAGAAAAAGAGATAAAGAAGTTGTTAGGTACCTGTTTTATGGATGATAACTGTCGATAAATAATTGCCGATGTAATGAATACATCGAGATGACTTTTTATAATTAGATCAAACCGCTGTAAGGCAACAACTATTAATTTTACGCGAAATCGGCTGAAGAAAAAGCAAGATGAGACTCAACTCAAAAACCCTTATAACTACCGATATAATGAATGAACCAACATGAAATTTAATATGAGAATTCAGAAATCAACTATTGATTATTTAATTAAACGGTCGACTTTGGAGGGAGAGCAAAAACAATGTTAATTATTTCATGTTAGGCAAATACATTGACGTTGAGTCACTGAAGACATTTTTTTTTGTATCAAGACCAAATCAGGTATTCGATTTTTTATATTAGTTGTCACCGGCTGTCATAACTAATCAAAAAAGCATTTTGCTATTTGTGTGTTAAACTGGTGTAGTCATGTTTGGTTTGTGTATTTTGCCAGAGTCTCTAGGCTGAGTTAGTTAATAAACAGACGATAAATCTTAGTGAGAGCTTGTATGCGTCCATTATTCATGTTGAAACCCCCGCGAAGATAGCTTCCTATTTGGATACCATCAATTACAATTAGGGGATGCGTACGTCAAAAGACACCATAGTGGTGGGCTCAAATCTTACAAAAAAAAAAACATTTTACCCATTCAATACACAACATAAGTTTGCGAAAGAATTTATTCATTATTTTGTACATTTATTAACCAGATTAGTTTTATAGATAAAAAAAAATGTTCATAACTTTTGCTCTTCCATAAATAAGGATATACCACTGTGTTAAGTCTGAAACAGTATACCCGAGCTCGGATCAAAAACCACGTTTAGAGGTAGCGCAAAAACTTACGTATGAATTAATTAATTTATATGTATATACCTATATATGTATAGAATTGGAGTTAAATTTTGAATATATATACAATATTATATATATATATATATATATATATATATATATATATATATATATTGTTGTAAATATAAAATTATTTAGCTTTGTAATGTTATTTATATCTAAAATGTTACAAAGCTTTTCAAAATTTGTCTCTAGATGTGGCTAAAAATTGATCCAGGTAATGTTTTCTGAGATGGGCAGCTTGAGGTTCCAGCACGTAGAGAGCACTGCTAACTGGTGTTAAAATGACGAATGACACTAAATCCGTCCACCTGCTCCTCGAGTCATCACACAATGGTGACTTTTCCAATATAAAAAAAAAATATATATATAATATGGGATCAGGGAGGCGGTGCCATACAGGGCCTCTTTGAACTGACCGCTTGGTTCACCTCTGTCTTTTTCAATGGTGTAAACATTTCCATTCATCGCGGCACCAGAACCTCATCTTTAAAAAAAAGAACAAGAAAAAACAGTCCCATATCCGGCCTCTGGGCAGCTTATCTTCAACATTCCATCCCCAGTTCTTCCTTTATTTCTCCTAGAGTCGGGAACATCAATTTTTATATGAGGACTTCTAACGGGAGGAAGAGGAGGAAACAAGTTCAAGATGGGTAGCAGCATGTACATGTACCTCTCGATTTAATGGGGTATGACCAGGTTATCAATATCATAATTCATAGAACTACTCAAATCTCCATTAAAGTTTTTCTCCTCTTTCTTCTTCTCTTCTAGACCAGACATGGGCAACTTTTTCATTACAGCAAAGCCGGATCTCTACAACAGTTCCTATAGCAAGTAATTAACTCTAGCAAAAGCTGGAAAACCTTTAATTGCAAAGAAAAAATGTATCGAATTTATTTTTGGGGTGGTGGAAAGTTTTCAAAATTACAAAAGTGAGAATTGGTTTAAATGTTACCTTGTTTTATTGGTCTCTTACAACTATTTCCAATGTACAATTTCATGATATTATTCTCCACGAAATTCAGTTCGGTAAAACTTCATCTCATCTAATGAACCTAAGAATGACTCTAGTATGGAGAGATGTCCCTTCACAGATAGCAGCGAACTAACTCTTTAAAATAATGATAATAATAATAATATTTATTTCCGTTAAACTATAACATGGTAATAGGATACATCATCAAATTGTGTACTTCAAAATAGCGTATAAATTATATACATTAACCGATATTAAATTTTAGAATACAAACAAATATGAGATAAATATTATATAAATTAACATATATATTTTTATTTTAATAAGTAAATAATAGAACATATATGAATCAGTGGCCACGTATCAAAATTTCTTAGGGGCCAATAAACAATACACTCGCATAAACAAAATCATTTTTGAAAATAAACAAAAACAACAATAGATACTTTAAAAAAACTCTAAAAAAAATAATCTAGTGGTTAAATAGTGGGTACTTTTCTTCCCTTTTTTCGGCGAACGTATTTATTATATCATCCATGCTGAAGAAGGTTTTAGTTTCTCAAGTTCTTCTTTTTCTATGGACAGTATTGATAAGTCCGATAGCAGTTCTTGTCTCATAGACGTTCTAAGACAATTTTTAATAGGAATTTAGGCTTGGTTTTTATCAATATGACTATAAATAACATTTCAAGATTTTCACTTACGCATGTTGGGGCCCCTGTAGCTCGAGGGCCCTGTATCATTGCTACAACTGCTACAGCGGTAGCTACTCCCCCGATATGAATATCAAATTCTTAATACAATAAGTACTGTTTATATTTGTAATATAATTGATGTGGACGAATAGGAAAATACGGGGGAAAGGAATGAAGAACTAATCAGGGGAGTAGATTGTTTTACGAAGAGGAATTGGAATAGTGAGGATTTGTAGGAAGCCATGGAAGGAGAGAGATGGATTGGGGGAGGCAGGGAGTTGTAGAGAGAGGAGGCTTGGACAAGGAACGAGTTGTAGAAGGCAGAGGAGTGATGGGAAGGGATGAAGAGGTCCGAAGGACAGGATAGAAACATTTGGTAAAGGTAGTAGAGTTCTTTGTATTTATGCATTTGGAAGAGGAAGGAACCTAGGAGGTAATCTGGAGGTGGTTTGATGGACTGTGAAATGAAAACTTATTTTGATCGATGACATAAGTTTTAATATATCTACTTCCTACAACTGAGAAAGTACAAAATAATTAATAACATTTATCAAATCTTTTGAAAACTTATTCAAAGAACTTTCAGAATCACTCACTACTTGGTTTATTTCTCAATTATAGTAAAAATGGGTGAATATTAATTAACAACGGATATTTTACTTCTTAGGAATGCCATTTTGAAACGGTAAGACCGTATCTATCCAAACTGAATTTCTAAGCAGCCTAGCAAGAACTGATGGGAGGAAGTGAGCTGTGTTGGGATACAGGACACGAGCTCGTCCAATTAACAGAACTTCAACCAGCTCCACATCAATTAACTGTAATAAGGAGACCATTCATTTATAGCCCGAGTGCATTCAAAGCCACAATTTCCACCTGGACCATTAGATAACAAAATACAACCCAAAACAAGTGTATTCAATAAATGAACAAAAAAACTCAATGGCTAATTAGGACAACTTTTTCCAAATAAAATATCTTTATGACTAAAATAAATTTTATTTTTAAATCTCATTATGGACAGTAATGACGTACAAAATTTCGAGATACCCATCTGGAGGAAGCACTCAGATAACAGGTTGGAGATTAAATCAGAAATAAATGTTCAAATAGCTTGGACCACATTGCTATCTCCTTCATCTTCCCTACTCCCCACTCCACATAGCAGTATTAATTTCGTTTCTACCCATAAGATTGCCAAATATTTCAAGACTGATATGTATTTTTTTTTCAAGTATTCATCTCTTCTGCAAATGTATAACCTGTCATTGAAGGATCAAAATATCTTCTTCTTTTTTTCGTCTACTTAAAGGCATATTTGACTATTTAGGTCACAGATGGATAGGGATTTTGGTTTAAAGTGTCCGGACTTTGGGTAACGATAGTACTTATTTGCAGCAAAAAAGTTCCTCTTAAGCTTAGTCCGATTTTCAAGCATCCTGGAATTTCACATTTTATGATTTCTCGATAATTCACAACTTTTCCTCATAAATCAGAAAGTACTGATGCTAGAGTACATTTGTTGGGAAGAACTTTTAATTTTCTATAAGATGGGCGTTTTCTAATTTAAAATTTGTCTTGATTAGTATATTTAAATGAAAAAATAACGTATATTACCATTATTTTAAAAATTTCAACTGATGTTTTCTCTAAAATTGTGCATAGGATAGCTAGCTTCGTTCTGAAAAAAACTTTTACAAGTAAATAAACAAGCTTTGGGATGTTATGCGATAATCCGTGATTACTTCTTTCACCAGTAGAGTTAGTTATTGTGACTCAGCCCCGGGCTTTAACTATGGGGTCTTATCGCCTACTACCAGAGAGCTCCTTCATCGCTCTGGTGGACATGAACCCAACTGGGAGTCCTAAATTTTCCTTACCCAGGTTTTAGATCTTAAACAAGTACCTTACATCACACAGTTTCGAGACCATCGGTTAACGTCCCATCTTACAGATAAAAATCTAAGGGGCTCGGCTGGGTTTCGATCCCGCGATCTTGAGCTCAGTAGGTTTATCAGTAGATAAATTACGTACTACATGCCTCAGGATTTTTGAACATTTCAATTGACTTTTTTTCTAAAATTGGCCAAAGGTGAAAGCGTAGATTTTACTCCAAACTTCTACAAATGAACAGCTAACGAATGGCATGCCGTCATCGGCGATTACTGTTCACCCATGCTTTGCGTTCAACATCTGGGGGAGGGTGACTGCGAACAACGGCAAGGTTTTGCGGGTGAGAAAGTTTTTCAGTAAAAAAATTATATTTTCACCTATAGAGAATTTTAAGGAAATAGTAAAAATATTTTATGAAATATCAAGATGCACTGTTTTTTAAAAGTTAATAGTTAACCGACTAACTATGACAACAATGGAACTCCAAAGCTCACGATATAGAAAATTTAACGCTCATACCAACAATGTAATCAACGTTGCACCAATACTTTCTGGTTAATGAGAGATTTCATGAGGACAAATCATGAATTATCGAAAAATCATAAAATGTGAAATAATTCTAAGATGGTTAGAAGGAACTTTTTTTGTTGCAAATGAAGTGTACTATCGTTACCCAAAGGACACTTTATAATCAAACATCCTGTAAACTTTATAATGGATGATTTTTATCATTTGTTAAATAAAAAATTATCTATCGTATATACTATTGATTGAGAATAAAAGATTATTTAAAAATCAAAAAAAGAACTCTTACTCACAACTAATGTTGAAAGAAGTCTCAAATATTTATTCCTCAGCTAAAAATCTAACGTAAAACTAATGAATGTTAGTTATCATTCCTTCACAGTGGTCTTATGTTAACAAATAACATCAACACAACAACCCATAAGTACTCACACAACTTTTCTATAGTCTGTAAATATACATATATAACCTAATAAACCTCTTGGTAAATGACAAGTGAAATCGTTTATGATATAAAAAATAAAGAAAAAAAAATGTTTTTTAAAATATGTATTGTCTATTTCACAAAATATCTATAAAATATTAGAGTACTTTTGGTATTGCTACCATCTTCAGCCACAACTTAACAAATACTGAGTATTACCTTTCTATTCAGAGTATTTGTTGTCGTGACTGAAGATGGTAGCAATACCGAAAGTACTCCTATATTTTATAGATATTTTGTGAAATAGAAAATATTTAAAAAAGAAACGTTATTCTTTATTTTGTCTTAAATGTTTCACAATACCTCTGCAGAAAATATTAAGTATCATTTATGTTATATACTTTTTTTTTTGTCCATCTGGAACTGACACAGGATGCCATTTCTCTGGTCATTCAGAATACTTGATTTAATATTTCTCCATTAGGTTCAATTTGGTATCATTTCTTACTACTAAAAAACAAAAATGTACAAATGATATATGTATTAACTTTAACAGGAAAACGTTTAGAACAAATTGTTTGAAATGAAAATGACATTCATACTGATTGATTAACTTTTCACTTACAATTAGGATCAATGGTAAGAGAGAACACGTGAAAGAATTGTTTCTTATCTAGTGATTTTCAAACCATATGTAACTTAAAATGTATTCGTGAATAGACAGATTCAGGATATAAAGTTTTCTTGAAATATGTACGCCATTTTCTCGTGTTGGAACAAACAGACAATCAGTTTTTCTTATATAGGAGATAACAACAATTATAACTTTCATCTGAAGAGGAGATAGAGGGAGCATTGAAATGGGAACGTTCAGATGTAAACCAGATTCACCCATCATTAACGATATTAGTTTTACATGCTTAGCATGGTCTAGCCTAAATTACCTGCTGAAGGAGTTTCAATGTCGGTGAGTTAGAAGAGGCGTACTTAGCCTTTCAATTTCATTTATATATTTCTGATCTTTTCAAAAACTGTTCTGATGATGCTCTAAATCTCTATCTGCTCATCAGGCACCCTGGTAATGGAGGCAATCTCAAAAGGCGACAAGCATGAAATAGTGTCAGACTGTCTCTATTTTACAGCCAGTGAAATAACTACTTCTTATTGCCTGACATCGTCAAAGTAACTGTGTAAAGTTTAGATGTGCAACATGATCTTGAGAAGTAGGATTTATAGGTTGCTCCAGGAGAATACCGGCAGTCATCCAACGGTAACGCTAAGAACTGATGAAATCAATCTAGAATGAGGTGCTGAACTTCTAAACACTTCGGAGAAGACAAATAAAAAAACAGGGTTCATTTAATTACTCATTATTAAAAATATCAATTTTATTTAGAAAAAAAAAAAGTTAACATTAATAAATTTTATATATATATATATATACATAAAAAAGGACGGAATCAAAATACTGATACAGAACATGGAAACTAATATACAGCGTTTCCTGAAATCATTAGTCAACAGCTCAAAAATGAGTTGTTTTTTTTACGCAGTAATATACTCTCTGCCGAAATGAATTGTGGGAAGGAAAAAATCGCCAACTATAAATGATGAATGCAACTAGCTTAAAACAAAATCCGTGAATCAGCCTGCGTAAAGTTCCTTAATTTTTATTTTGAAGTTGAGGAAGAATATTCTTGATTTGTGACCAGTGAAATGTTCAATTGATGAAGATGGCTTGAACAACAGATTGGCCTTCGGTCTTCCCAAAATATATTTATATTTTTGTTAACGTTTCCGCCATTATTCAGACATTAGCAAAACGTTTCTGACAAAATATACAATTTATTTATGCGAAACGTTAACAAAAATAATGTAAATATATTTTGGGAGGCAAGCCAATCTGTTTTTTTTTTTTTTTCAAACCACCTTTGACAAGTAATATAATTTTTATTTATTTATTTTTATTGCCTCATGACAAAGACGGAAAAGGCAAAGCTCAGCGCCATGTCTCAGCTTCTAATTAATGAGCTTAGACCCGAAATGTTTCCTTAAACATAAAGATTACAATTTGGAAGACAGAATGCCTGAATTCATCCAGTTCAAAATAATTAACGTAAATAAATATTAATTAAATCAAAAAGGACGGAATCAAAATACTGATACAGTCATGGAACTTATCATAAAGCATTTCCTTAAGTCACTAGTCAATAGCTCAAAAGTCGCAACAACGAGCTATGAGGAACGCTATCATGTACTCTCTGCTAAAATAAATTATATGAAGGAAAAAATCGTCAACGACAAAAGATGAATGTAACTGAGTGAACAACAAAGAAAATCAGTTTCTTAGATTAACGAACTTAAAACTCCTCTTTAAGAGAACGACTTTAGTGCAAAGTTTGAATAAAACGAAAAAAGCGTTGGGGATTTCGTGTGAACGGACAACACATTTATATCTACTAGTTGGTATAGCCGTTGTTGCCGAGGAGTAACTCTGTGTCAATCAGCTTGATGAAATCAGGGGACCACAAAATTATATCGCACTCTCTTACGTTAATGAATAGTTACTCTAGAACTGAATACTTAGAACCTCTCACCAACCAACAGCCACTCAAGTCAGTAGCCGGCCTTAACAACCACCAAGCTCCCCCTGACAGTCGCCCTCACGATCAAGGCTCACTATTAGATATGTAACTAGCCACTACAACTACTGGGCCACCGAGGGCACTCTCCTGTTAGTAGCCGGCCTTAACAACCACCAAGCTCCCTCTGCCAGTCGCCCTCACGATCAAGGTTCACTATTAGATATGTAACTAGCCACTACAACTACTGGGCCACCGAGGGCACTCTCCTGTTAGTAGCCAGACAGACAGATCAGCAGAGAGATATATGACACAAGGCTGCAAAAACTCATTCCCATCCAAGTAGAGAGACAAGTTGAGCCAAAGAAAAATATTGTAACGACGAAGTTATAATTCGTCTTTTTCAATTTATTTCACTTATTTTATTTTGTCACTTGTATTTCATGATATTCATAAGTGGTGATACCCTGCACAAACTTCCAAATACATCACAGACAATTTTTACACATTTACTATACAATTTTATATCTATTCTTTCTCACTAATAATAATAAGCATATAATGCACACAATCAAGGTAATTGCAATCAGATCCTAATTTTAAAAATAAAATTATAACTTGCTTTAGTTATACAATAAAACTGATTTACTATCTTTATGCTACTTAAACTATATGTTATAATTACAATGAGACCATTCGTTGTATTATTTTTTTATAATGGAGAATATGTTTTTATTCCTTTTCCTCAAAATTTCAACTTGAAAAAATTTCGTTTATACCTTTAAACCGAAAAAAAAGAGAAACAAAAGATATTTTTAATTAAATGTCTAATTAATTTTAGAGTTTCACTATCTTCATAACGAAGAATCCAATTAATGAGTTGCGTTCTTTGTCTAAACCGTTTAAAGGACAAGTTCTTATTCCGATATTTTGGTATTATCTTTTTCACATCACATATATTACATTCTTATGTTTTATTATAACTTATTAAAAGAAAAACAATTTTTAATTTTTAAATATCTGTCATTGATTTACATGAAGCTCCCAATTGAGAACATTGGCATCTGAAGGGATCATCGGTAAATATAATATATTTATTATAGCCGGTAGCTCAGTGGTATGCGTGCTTGCCTTCAAAGCTCAAGATCGTGGGTTTTTATCTGGGAGGTAAAATAAACTTCAACACGCCGTCCTTCGAATGGGAAGTTAGGCGATGGTCCCGAGCCTGTACGAAGTCAGATACTCGTTAAAGACCCCTGCCGTAGGTGAATAAAAACTTAGGGTAAGCAAAATTTAGGACTCCCACAATAGAGTCGAGCTAATGTCCACCACAGTGACGAAAGAGCGCTCTGGTAGTAGGCGAATGACCTCGTAGTATGAGTCATAATAACTAACTATAATATATGTTTGTATATTTAGTTAGTCATTGTGACTCATGCCCGGCTTTAACCCCCACTCTACTGTTGGAGTCCTAAATTTTGCCTACTCAGGTTTAGTTACCTAAGATAGAGAGCATTAAAGAGTACCTCGGAACCACCGCTTAACGTCCCATCCGAAGGACGGAATGCTCAAGGTCTTACCTATCATATAAAAAACCTAAGGGCCTCGACCGGGTTTCGAAACAGCGAATATATATTTTAAAACTATAAAAATAATAAATATAAACGTTAATTTACTTTTTTATGATTTTTTAAATCCCCCCTAGAATTCCCTCTGTCCTCCTCCCCCGCCCCCTCCACACATTAAAAAGCGAAAAATCCTCATAAAAATAAATGAATAAAAATATTGCATTAATATTTTATCTGATTTATCGTCTTTGAATTTTCTTTCATCTTCAAAACTGTTGTATATGTAACAGGAGGCCTTCTAAAACAGTCCCACAAAAATTCTAAAGCAATTAAAAAAGATTATAAATCGTGAATTTTGAAGAAAAAAAAAAAAATCTATAGACTGCTGATAAAAACCTAGATTTTTCAATTTTTTTTAAAATGTTATTTTAAATAGGTACATATCGTGAAATTTAATTAACTATTTCATATGCCAGCGTAATGTTTAATGTTCGCAACTGGGAAAATTGCCATCTAACGGTTAAGTCATATAAATGTATTATATTTTTTTGGTCCTTCTTAATGATCAACATATTTTTATTGGTGACATTTTTTCCCGCTAATTATTGTGCGTCACACTGACGTATTTGTTAATTTAATTTTACCTAATTCGTTATGTTATTATTATTGCTAAATATTTAAGGTATTGATGTATTTTAGACGCAGTATATAAAATAGGTAACTATAGAATGGTATGATCCTGATCCTAAAGGGGTACCTTAGTATAAATAATAAAATAAAAAAACGTGATCCATAAATTATGTTCATCTAGTTTTAGAAGAATTTATTTTTCATGTTCAACGTGGAGACCGCAGAGCTAACGATACTCTGGCTTGAGCCAAGCTCTTCTAAAAGGCATTAAGAAAAAAAGTAGTAGGAAGACAAGCGTGTCAACTCGATATTGTAAAAAAATGTAGAAACATGCAGCTGCAGTTTGAGAGAAATTAAATGAAAAAATGAAATCGAACTTGTTATTAAAAGTACTCCCAGAAAGTACTCTGATATTCTAAAGTCGATGTGCAACTAAACGACAGCTACAAATGGAATATTGATGTTATATTAAAAAAATAATAAACAATAAAATACTTTCGTCAAAAGTTTTTGTTTGTTTTTTTTCTTTTCAAAACGAACGTAAGGTTTATCAAACACAGATGCATTTTACGTGACGCTATTTTCGATTCCAGTGTTACGTAAAAAACAATTTTTGCTATGACGTACTTTTTTACGTTCTTAGTTTGTTTTTGTTTCTAAAATGTAATGCCTTCAACATTTTCAATATAATTAACTAGTCAACAAAAGTTCAAGATCTGTTCAAAACGATTACCATGTGCTAAGACACAGTTAAACTAACAAGAGACGCTACCAATTGTACATCTTTAAAATACTAACTAGTTATTAAGGTATAAAACTAATTTTTTTTAAACTACAAAATTGTATTAACATTTGAGCATTTTATATAAAATTAAACCTCTAAGTTAAGTTTTGATCTTTCAGCTTATTGAGTGGAGAGAAGTGGACGGGTGACTGGTAAGCGAGGAGTTCGCAAGCTACCTCCATGGTACTGGTTCCAAATCCCACTGCTGGAGTGCGCTGTCATCGCAAGGGTTCAGGACGAGTCCTTTGTCAAGGCTACCGTCCCGGGGTACATCCAAACATAGGCCACTTGACAAATGTTCCAGAGCTCGAGTCTAGATAAACAAAAAAAAATAAATTAAAAAAGTTGTCAGTGAATTACTGACAATGTAGTTCCCCAGAACGAATTAATCAACTTTTCGCTCCCCCTCCGAAACTAGTTGTTTGCGCTAATATTCCAAGTTGACTTGGATCCTCTTTTATTGTGACGATAAATTCGTTACATCGACAGTTAATAGAGTTTTTGAATAAAGCCCCCTCCCCTAAAGCCCCATTTAACTTCGAATGATAGCCCTGAAATTTGACAGGTTATGTCTTCAATCGGTTTTGACTTCAAATACAAAATGTCATGTCGATATGTTCATCGGCCCATATTGGGTTTTTTGGGTTGTGCTCCCTCTGATACCCTTTCTCTTCTGCCGATTCTTCTGAAAATTATTAAGTGTCGTCCTTATGGAGTTTTGAATTCACGAAATTTTGTGTCGATACATATACTTCAACGACAGTTATTAGAACTTTTGAGTTGATCCTCTCCTTCCCTTTCCCCGATTTGGCTGAAAATCATTAGGTGCCATCGTTAGAGAGTTCTAAATTCACACATAAACTTTCGTTGACGACACAGTCTTTCTATCGACAGTTATTAGAGGTTTTGTGTTAAGCCACTCCCTAATCCCCTCTTTCCACTGGTCGATTTGGTTGGCAATCAATAGGTGTCATCCTCACGGGGTTTTGGATACACAGATAAAATTTCGTGTCGATATTTTCATTTTATTAAGAGCTATAGTGTTCGCATACACACAGACAGACAGACTAGAAATTGTCTATTCATTTATGGATTCAGAGGATCGGTACACATGAAATACATGTGAAAACTCAACAAGGAATTTCTTACCGATTACATAACTTCCCCTATAACGTATAGCTGAAGAAGTAAAAACTGTAACGATATAATATAACATAACTTGTTATAACTTGATATAACTTGTTATATATGATAATATAACGATGTAATATAATATAACTATAATATGATATAACTTGAGTCTGCTTCATCAAAAATAAATAAATAAAAAATAATTACTCTAAGAAATTACGATGTTTTAGAAGTTCTCATCCCATTTCTAGGGTGGTCCGATTTTTCTGGTTAACGAACTTGATCTTCCTTTACACAAACTTAATATTTGTGGAAAGTTAAAAAAATTGAAATCACTATTCAAAGTTATAGGGGGTCTGATACGAGAAAACACTAAAACCCACACGGCAAAACTACAGTGATATTACTTGAATATTTTATATCAGTTTTAGAAAAGAAAAAAATATTGTATAGTGATTTTTTATGTCCAATCGCGCCAACGTGAACATACAAGGAACGTTTTATGACTCAGATTACAGAAAATTCTTTATATGATCTATTTCTGACCAAAAATGACCAATTCGAGAGCGAAGCGAAATCACTAACTTTTGGATTGAAAGTTCGAAAAAAATGGAATAACCTATTAAAAGCAAAACACATCTTGTCGCGAACAACCTGATTGTCGACAGTCAATAGCGTTGAACAGAAGACCGAATAACAAGCAAGAACAAGCAGCCTATACTTAATATGGCAGGATCCACAGTGAAGTTACCTTCTTGTTGTGATTCCATCGCTGTCGGTAGTTGCCGGAGCAGGCGAGGACCTTGACCCGAGGGCTAGGAGCGTCCTCCTTGTCAGGAGCATCCAGGCAGACACTCTCATCAGTGGCTATGGAGCCAGAGAGGGAGGCCATGACGAACATCTGAGGAAGAACCGGGTCATAGGAGCAGCCGGCCAGGAGTGCGGGACCCATCGGCTGGTTCAGGCTCCCCTTCCCTGTCGGCTTCTCCAGGCACTCCCCTCGCGACCGATGTCGGATCTGCAACATTAAAAGGGGTCAGTCAGTAAAAAGAACAGAACCCGAGATGTTTTTCTAAAATACTTTTCCCTTGGGACATAATATTTATGCATCAAGATTGGTAAACAGTGAAACTAGAGTACAGGAATTTTCACAGAGTAGGTAGAATTATTAGTTAAAATCTTTTTTTCTTTTCCAACGTTTCACTTATTCATGGTGGCCTCTTTTTCTTAAGATCAAATTTCCCTGACTTTTACCGGTTTTCCAGGTAATATTTGAGTTTTTTCTCTGAACTTACGTTATATCCACTAGGACATCTCAAGCCACATCTCATAAATCCGGACGTCACACAACCAGCTCTTCAGGATGCGAATAACACTTGGCCCGTTCTCATCTGACAGTGATCTGATAATTGTGACTCTGATTAAATCTATTTTATGGCTCAAATTCAAATATTTTCTTTAAACTACAACTACTTCCCTCAGCTTGGCCAAAGCCCTTAGGTTCTTTATCTGAGAAATGAAAAAACGTTGAGTACACCGTACTTCAGATGGGACGTTAAGCGATGGTCCCGAGCTTGAACGATGTCAGGTACTCGATAAAGTCCCCAACCCCAGGTAAATAAACCCGGTTAGGCAAAATTTAAGACTCCCAATGTAGAGCCGAGTGCATGTCCACCAGAGTGACGACAGAGTGCTCTAGTTGTAAGCCAATGAGTCACAACTAACTAACATACTTTCCTATACTATTTAAGATTTTTTTAAACCCTCGATGGGTGAGCGAGGAAGGGGTCCAAAGGTCCCGCCCAAGGGCAATACTCTTGCCTACGAACATTAGGAACCAGGGTTTGAATCATAACATCGCCAGTATTGTTACATACATAAATAACATAACATTTGTATTTCTGTTCAGAAAAGCCCAACACTTATAATTACAGCAGTCAATAAAAATCACACACCAATAAGAAAAAAAAAATGTTGGTTACACTAGTCTATATAATCTGTTTCAGAACACACCAAATTCGTGCATTTAGCGCAAATATATGATTTTTTTTTTCAAAACCACCCCCATTTTCCCACATATTTGTTGATCCGATGTTTCCGCGAAGAAAAAGTTGAAAATAGAATCAGAATAAGCAATATCGTTATCAGTTATAGCAGGAACGCACACAAATATTCTGAAAGCCATATCTCAACTTGTAATGAATGTAGACGAACGTTTCATAGCTCAAATTAACGAAAACTCTCTTTATAATCGAACTCAAGAGCATAGCTCAAAAATACCAGTTATCGAGCTTGACCCTATTTTTTAACAAGAACGATTTTTGCGTATATAAATATATACTTTTGAACAGAGGGTGGTTTTGAGTTAAGGGGATCATGTCAGTGAAATGATCCAAGTTCATCATGAGGGCTCCAGCAATGGTTATTATTTCTTTGAAATCTACCAAAATAAATCTTACCTTTCCAAAGAACCTGTCATCCATGGGAAAAAAGTGCTGGGGCCAGACATTGTCTAGATACCACTTGAACCCCTTACAGTTGAGTTTCTTTCTTAGCTCCAGCCGGGCTCGAACTGGCTGCTGGTCTTTCATACGATCTGCCTCTAAACAGATAAAGACACTTTTATTAACAATTTATAATAAATATTTTTCACAGATTTATTGTTCTCCCAGATTATTTACAACCATTACTACCTGAAAGTCTTACAATCAATAAAAATAAATGTTCGTCAATAATTCATTACACAAATAATATTTTGTTTGTAATTTCTAATTTAATTTTAAGGAACCATTTCTCTTTGTTTTGGATGTTGCTGTCTTCCATCTTGAATATAACACTTGGGTTGTCTAAGATTCTAAATTTATAATAATATATATTTTGCACAGCTTTATTCTTCTCTAGTTCTTCCCGAAACATCTATTTGCCAGGTTAGTAAAGACAAAAAAATAAATTGGGAGAAGAATAAAGCTGTGGAAAATATGTATTATTATATATTCAGGACCTCCTTATACAACCCAAAAATTAATAATTTATATATTTTTGGTGGCTCAAGAGATCTATGTTGTCCGATCCGTATATGATCTTGTGAATTGTTCAACCGATGAGGACCAAACGAAGTACATGCAAAGAAGCTAAATAAGAATCTTTATTATGAATTTGAGTGGAATCTGGGATTTGAATCAAAACGGCCACACTGTTATAAGTCAAAATTTAGTTAAAACAAAAAATACTAGAATTAAAAAATAAAACATATTTTATAGTAATGAACTTTTTTTACCAGGATTAAATTTGAAAAAGAAATCCTTCCACTGATCCATCCAGACTAAAGCGACCCTGGCCAGGTTTCCATAGAGTACCTGGGTGACTCCACCCGGGAAGGAGTACGGGGAGGACTTGCGGAAGAGATGGCCGACGTGGGAGCACGGGGAAATTTCCACACTCCCACCGCACTGCCACACCTAGGGAGGTAAAAACGGGCAAACATTAATTACAACACAGTTGGAGCCAACAAAGGCGTATTTAAATAATATTATAAAAGTAGAAATTATTTCACTAAGAGAACCTCAAACACCTAAGATTTTTTTTTTTTATAAGCACATTTAAATATTGTATTTATTCGCATAAGACACGCGCCCCACTGTTTACAGTTAAAAAAAAAAATGTCACGAGTGAGCCGTGCATCGCATTTTATGTACAGTATGTATCATCATCATCATAATAGGCGCTACAGCCCATCAAGAGCCTTGGCCTCCTCCAGGAAATGTCCCCAGACAGCTCTGTCCTGGGCCAGTTTCCACCAGCCCACCGCACCAAACCGTCTTACGTCACTATTCACGGTCTCCAGCCATCTTCTTCTGGGTCGTCCCACTCTTCTCCTACTCTCCTGGTTCACATTCACGAGTTTTCTTTGTATAAGGTCCTCGTCCATCCGTCTTACGTGTTCAGCCCAACGGAGTCTGGCAACTCTAATCCAGTGCGACAATGTTGGCTCGGTATAGAGTGAGTACTCCTGGTTGTAACGGATGCGCCAAACGCCCTCCTCCTGGGTGGAGCCGTGGATCCTGAGGAGTATTCTCCGCTCGAAGATGTCAAGACGCCTATCCCCCGCCACGGTAAAGGTCCACGTATACTCCATGGAAGTGGTACCTGCACTAAGGTTGAAAACGCGAAATCATTGCATCCTGTTTAATAAAATCATGGCCCTAATGAGATAAATTTGTTTACCACTGTTCATTATACACTTGTGTAGACTAACCTGTACTAAACTATTACAAAGGACTCAAGAAGAGACAGCATAGGGCTCACAACCATCATCTTAGTATATAGCAAGGCGATAATCGATGGAATATGAGAAGCCATTTTTTTCTCTTTACTAATACAAAAAAAAAAAAGAAAGGAAAACATTCTTCCTTAGAAAAATATTTTTTCATTGAAATAGAAAGAGACAGAGAGCTAAATCCTCCATAAAATATGAAATTACTAGTTTCCAGAAATGTAAGATTGACGATAAATTCTACTTTTCCGTAGCTAAACTAAATGCCTAACTGGTACAAAGAAACTACAAAACTGTCCTGAACGGTTTTTTAAATTTATTTTAAAATTTTATTTTTAAATAAAGACTACTTATAACAGTAAATTATACAGAAAAATAATGAACTGATTTTATTATAAATTTACACTAGTAAGTAATGTGTTTGCACAACGTTGGACATCAAACTTCCCAATATCAAAGAGAATAAAAAACTGTAGATTGAACAGCCATTATCATCAGAATCGTCTTTACTTCGAGGAGCAATTTAGGAACTGATAATACTTTTTTTTTTGTTGTTCTTTTTCAATATCTCAGTAGTTTCTTACGGATCGAAATATTTAACTAATATTAGTAGATTCAACAATACGCTTGTTATTTAGTATTTCCATATATTATATGGAAAATATAAATACAGATTGTTACCATAAATTGTGTAATTTAAATGGTTAATTTACTCACCCTGAAAGACATTTCGAGATTCTCTCCTCCCCAAATATCCATTTTTTCATCATAAGAACCTATTTCAAAAAAGAAGTTCTTATCCATTGCAAACAATCCGCCGGCCATAGCAGGAGATCTGTAAAACAAAACATCAAATATAAAATTAAGGAACAGAAAATATACATATAATGAGCTATCAGATAATATATTTGAATTATTTTAAACAGTATATAATACCTATATGTTCATTCCAATACTTTTAATACCTCGTTCCTTAGTATTTTCTAAATGATATGTTATTACAGTAACGAAAAGGAACTCATTCATTCATACACATCACAGATAAATACATTCATTCATAAACCAAACTCATAATTTATTTATAAGTACATAATTCTATTTTAATTACACAAGGAAAAAGATATCTGTACTGGTTTTTAATGCAATAGAACAATTGCAAGACAAATATGTACATTTCTTGGGTCTATTTACATAAGTTTCCCTCTTTTGTCGGCTCCGATGATGTATTCATACTTGCTCAGCTATGTCAATTAGTTAAATGCAGATGTAGCTACAATCATAAATTAGAGGAAATAAGGAACGATACAGTCATTTCGGAATATTCTACTCAAAATGGTTGCAATACCATTTATTTTTTGAATCCCCTAAAAAATTAATAGAAGGTGGGTTTTATGATTAATTAAAAAACAATAATTAATTACATTAGATTCCATAATAAAAATGTTAAAACCTACTGATTCACTTACTAAGTTATATGGTAAATTTAATTTCCCAATAAATAAAAAATAAAATAATAAACAAAAAAAGAAAATAATAATTATTATTAAAAAAAAGGGTCATTATTTAAGCCGTCTCATTTACATTTATTACAGGTATTGTAAGATTAATCAATAAATAGTATTTGTTTTGGGCTCAGACTATTTTTCCCATATGCAGACCATGAAGGTGTAAACTTTCAAGTCTCGGGAGAAGAACACAGTGTGGTCTAACGGAAAGACAGACAGAAACAAAAGGTTTCCCGAAAGGACATCTGTTTTTTTAACCCCTAATAATTTAATATTCTAAGAATATGTATCATTCCCACCCATTTTGAGAACTCAATATGCAACTAGACAAAGTATAAGTGGCAAATGTGATTCATAGATGGTTCCGAAAATAAGTCAGCTTCAATAAACATGAAAAATCCATATTTATTTCCAGAAAATCCATATTTATTTCCATTTGCAAAAAAATATTACTTTTTGTGACAATTGGTTTTAAGCTAAGGTCGGGAAACTTTCTGGTATTTGCGGCCTTTGGTTTTCAAGCGCGGCCCACATGTCAAAACAAAATTAGGATATTAAAAGAAAAGTCCGAAAAACAAATCTAACTTGAATGGTTCAGAGATATCCTGGCGCCGCTTTTGTAGCTCCTCTCCTGAGATGGTGTACCATCTGAAGTGAAGGTCCCAGTTGAAGGCACCCCAGTGGAGCTCGAAGCTCCGGACATAGGCGAACGTTTCATCGCTGATGATATCAATGACAGGGCAGACAACTCGGGTTCTGTCCTCAGCAACTCGAATCACCAGAGCTTCCAGCCAACCTGTTGGAACAGTATCCATAGAATAAAGTTTAACAACAAATCAGCCAGAAGAACGAGTCATGATAGAAATGAAAACCACTCATCACTAAAGTTAGATAGAAAATACGAATAAAGCAATTTCAATCATATTAAAACAAGTGTGATATATGGACTATATAATGATCAACGGTGGTGGGGAGAGCGGAACTTATTAAGGTTTTACTGTACTATATTATATATCGTGAGGGCGCCAGCAGCTCAGAGGCAGCGTACGGCAAGCACGGTAGTCGATAGGCAATACTGAGCTCAAGATCGCGGGTTCGAAATCCGGCCAAGACTGTTAGATTTTTTATCTGGGAAGTCAAAAACTTAGAGCACGGTGTCCTTTGGATGAGACGTTAAGCAATGATCCCGTCTGTACAATGTCAGTTACTCCTTAAAGACCCCTACCCTAATTAACTAAACTTGAGTAGGACAACTTTAGGACTCCCACAACAAAGTCGGAACCAAGTCCACCAGAGAGACAAAAATGCGCTATAACAAACTATTGTTTCGCAAGAAGATTTTCATTATATTAGTTTTGCAAAATTATACTAAAAAAAAAAAAAGAAAGAGGAGGAAATTCTACAAAAAGCAAATAGGTTATAACTATTTTTTAAAGTAAAAGAATTAGTATGGAAGAATGACCCAACAAAAATGGTGATGGCCTTCATATATCCTGCGTAAACTATTTCGTGAAATTTGTCAACTTGCCCCTAAGCCAAGACAAAAAATAATATAAACAAGATTTTTCTTTAATAGGATCTTTTTATGTTTTTCTCTACATAAATCTTCGGAAACTATTTTGTAATCAAATATTTCGTGTTAATCAAAACAACCTAAGCAATTATAAACAAATATAAACTGAGAGCTAACCTGTAGTGCATTCACAGTGTGCATCTAGGAATGTTAATATCTGTCCTCTGGCCTGCTTGGCTCCCAGGAGTCTGGCTCTGATCAGCCCAACCCGCCTGCCAGTCCTCAGAACCCTAGTAGGAACCTTCAGTTGCCGGACAAACTCGTCCAGCTCCTTGCCTAGGAACTCTGTGAAAAACAACCAACTCCTCTACAACACAATTCAACTATACATAATAAGCCACAAATTGAAATGTTTTGAAAATAACCTTTTAAATTTAGAAGAGGAGCCAAATAACCCGATAAATCTTAAAAATACAGATTCTGATTATGGCGGCTGCGCATATGTCTGTAGACTCTCCTACTGTTTTTGATGCCAATTCTGATGCCAAATGGAAATATATTCAATTTACTTTGAAAATTGATTTTGGACCATCAAGTTGTGTATGGTTCTCCATACCAATATTTATAAGAACATATCATCAACCGTCGACCAGAAGACGTAGAATTGTCAAATGTTCTTATTAGTTACGTATTAAAATATGTTCATATGGCATCCTGACCTTTGAGATCATTTTTCCATACGCATATCTACTACTAAAGTTTAAAAAATAATTAATAACAAGAGTAGTTTTATTATGGAGAGCTAATGATTTTTTTGTTTTTTTTAATAGATAATTATTTCTAGATTAGAAAGCCTCAAATCATTAGAATTCATCTTTTCGACTTATGGTCATACTTATACTAATGAAGTTATGGCTTTATATATTCCGTCGCATTTACTATTTCTACAATAATATGTATTTAATATATATTTTTATCAAAAGCATATATTCCATGTAATGTTTACGTCAATAATTATTCTCTATAACAATATTTAAAAAATGGTTATAAAAGAAAAGTCATTTAATTGTTAGCTAATAGATTAGAATAGTTAGTTAAAAAAATAAAAATAAAATATAAAACATTTCATGAATTTATTCATATTTAACTTTAAGATACAATTCCTAGTTGCAAGACGTCAAGAGAACCGCTGGCATACGACATCCACCCTACATTACATTGAATTATAAAACATTTATTGTTTTTATCAGTAAAAAAATAATAACAAAAGAAATTGTTAAACAAAATAAATGCTAGAGAACAATAGTAAAAATTGATTATCTTACTTCTGGTACTTGCATCATCGACAAGTAATATTTCTTCGAGTAAAGATGGAGGAGATCTGTCTATAACACTAACCACTGTCCTGAGCAGTGTTGACCAGGCCTCGTTGTGGAACACGATTATCACAGAAGTTTTGGGAAGACCAATTATATCGTTGTATTTTCCTTGGCATCTGAAAATATAATATAATTTTGACTGACCTAGGTTTATTCACCAAGGCTAGAGATATTTAACGAATACCTGACATCGCACAGGCTCGGGATCATCGATTTACGTCCCAACCGAAGGACGGCTTGCGCAAGTTTTTTTCACCTCCCACGAGATAAATGAATAAAAAGTTCGCAATAATATTAAATATAATAGTTAATATTTTTTCAATTATGTTTTATATATTTTTCCTTTTATTCTTTTAAGATCTTCTTTCAGGAAGATATTTCCAGGCGATTAAGCACCCCTTCCTAGGGACACTAAGAGGGAAATGTACAAAAAAATTATATAAATTTATATATATATATATATATATATAAATCGTCGGTCTCGAACGTGCAAAACGCCAACTTTACAGGAGAGAGAAAAAACAGATAAAAAAATATTATTTATAGGAAACCTCAATTTTTTCGACATTTGTATTAAGTGAGATATATATGCATGCCATGAATTGTTTTTATGCTAGTTTGCAAATCCAAGTTAAGACGATTAACGTACTTGACGGAGTTACGAGGTTTCACCAGAATTTCATTCCCATTTCTTTTGAAAGGTATCACTTCAAACCGTATTTCATGTTTTTTTCGCTTTATGTCGTACACGAGGTCCCACTAGATCAATAGAAGAAAAATGTCGCTTATGAGGTATCACGTTTAGGCCGACGATATATAAATTTATATCATTTTTTTGTACATTTCGCTCTTAGCGTCCCTAGGAAGAGATATATATTTATTTATACAACATCCATATATATATATATATATATATGGATGTTGTATAAATAAATATATATATATATATATATATATATGGAATGTTTGTATCATTGTTAAAATATATTTTAACAATGATAAAAACATTCCGTTTCCGAATAGAATGTTTTCTTAATAAAAACATTTTTAATTTAAGTTTAAATGTTTTTATTGTGTTTATTGCTTCCAAGAAAGGGGGATAAGAAGTTGATTGTTTTATGAGTTATACTTTAAAACAAAAAAAAAGTAGAGAACAATGTTTAGATATTTGAAAATATTCTTTCTTCTTGGTATCATAATCATGACATAAGGGGAAATATTTATATTAACTCTTCATTTGATATCCCTCTTCACTATAATTAATTATTATAAATGGTAATGTACTTCTTCTTCCTGACGTCAGGGAGAGATCTGTTGAGAGGGATCCTATCGCTGGCCATCAAGTTGAACCTATTGATATGGTAGAGTTGCCGCATCTTGGATGAGAGATGTGCAGGGATCACAACAGGCATGCCCTCCTTCCCTTCGTTGGGGTGAGGCGAGAACATGTTCGAGTTCAGCAATTCTAAAATATTGAATAGGTTCATTCAAAAGTATATTATAAATTAATACAAATAAGTACAGAGGAAGATGAAACCAACTACACCTTGGGTAAATGCAAAAACAAACTTTATGTCTGTAATATACAAAAAAAATCAGTAATTTCTGAGCAAAAGATAAAGGGGGAAGGGGTTTATACGTACGTCAAGATCCCCAAACAACTAAGAGTATTACCCTCCCCCCCCCCCCCCCCCAAGATAACAAAGGAAAATATAATGGGCGCTTGTAGATCGATCATTCCACGAGTCTTGAGGACCACATCCGCACGGCATGTTCACCATAGCCTGACAAAAAATGGATAAAAATGAAAATATTGAGGAAAACATTTTTAAATACTACTTCAAAATTACAGATAACATTAACCAACAAGAATAATTTATGAAGTGTAAATGATAAGTGACATCTTTCAATAATGCAAACGATTTTAGTAGTTGGAATAACTTAAAATTATTTATTGTAACCAATTAAATAATTAACTTATTGAAAAACAGGTTTCACCATCGTTTTCGCGAAATTCCCTTCCCAAACCACTGAAAAAAACTGGATCATTCTCTTTTGTTCTGTTCTTGACATATTGTTTTGCAACACAAAAATTATTTTTTTTCAGCCTTTTTTTATTAATATATATTTTTGAATAATGCCAATAGAATCATATACATTAAATTTTATACTGCATATATGAGTATAAATGGATTTAATTGCATATTTAGGAATTTGTCGCATTAATTAATTTACTTTAATTTAATTATGGACATTCGAAATAAGAAAGGCAAATATCTGCTCATACCTTACTGTCTTGAGGATTATTATTTGAGGAACCTCAAATGGGTTATAACCACTCCCGTTTCATATAGCCACTACATCTCGTATTAATGAATATGTTCTACATGTTCTAAAATGAAGTAAGTGGACGTACCGTCAGTGAGGTTGGGATGGTTGTCACCGTTAGCGTCCCCCATATAGTGGCCAACCACCACGTGGACACCTCGAGAGTCCACGTACTCCTTCTGGTCTTTGGACAACCTAAAATAACAATTCAAACTGATATTTTAACCTGATATGAAACAATAAAAACTATCAATGATATACAAGTTTCTTTTGAAGCCATTTCTGTCTGGAGGATGGGAGGTCAGGGGTAGTTTTTGCAGCTCTAAAATGAAGGACACGACAATCCTTCCGTAAGATTCAGGCGGTGCTGGCCGAGAGACCTGTTACATTGAAGTAGCTACTATCTAGAGAGTGCTGGCAGTGGCCAGTTTCTTCCCTCATGTAATTCACTAAACTTCAGCTCCCCAACACTGCTGGTCAGAGGCTGGCAGAACGAGGTGGTATGGCGGATGACGCGGGTGTCCTCCACCTACATTAAGTTGGAGGAATGAGGATGGCTTATACAACAGTGTTTCGGAGGATATCGAGTGAACGATTGGCGGACCACATTGCGACTTGAGGAGATGTCAAGGTCTGTGAAGATAATCGTCGTGCTAAAGGTTTAGTATGTGTACTAAATTTGGAATTAGTTAAAGCGGAAGTGGACTAGGTCTTGGATATAAAGAACGTTTAGATCTTTATGAAGAACTTTGTTGATTAAAATTAACTATTCATGAGAAAAAAAAAAATGTTGCTGTTCACAGTACATATTTAAAACCTTCCGAGAGCCATATTCAACCGCCCTCCGTCCGGGTCATGGGATATTCTGTGAATTTAGGTTAGGGGTAATTCTTTCAAGGAGTTTTTGATTGGACAGGGAGAAGACTAATGGGACGATATGAAGATACAATGAGATGGGGTTTCAGAATGAGGATAATAACGGATTGTTGTCTGAGGACGAGAAGAGTGTAAGGAACATAATAGCCTTTCACGGAAGATATCTAAGGATTTAGAGGTTATTAATTCGTAGCCTATCAAGAGACGACTAAAGAACTGAAGCCAAGATTTTTACAGGACAATAAATATAATAAGTTCATCATTATCATTTTATTTTCATTTATTTATTCAATTTTCACTCATTTATTATGTACTTCTTAAATGCTTTGTCTTTGCCGTAGTAAAACGTACACCTACAATGTTAATTTCGAATTATTTTAAAACTTTAAATAGATTTATGACATTTACCACACAAAAACAAAATAATGTATAGAATAAATGTTCTAGAAATAGAATAAATGGAGAGGAAAACCTCTGGATAGTAGGCATTGTTCTGAATGTAACAAAAGATACATGACTGTGAAATCGAACTTCCAACATAGCACAGTACAGTTGTTACAGTATCCAACGGACCTTCTGTACATCCAACACAGTTACATGAATCCATCTCTTCTCAGGTAACAGGCATTCGTTTGTATAGGTACTTGTCACTAGGAGAAATGAAGGAATTCGTCCCTCATTTTAGGGATCCGCATCCAGTTAAAAAGGCAATTTAAAATAATATGTTTTCCAATACATTTCGATACAATTATTATTAATATTGCACATTAATTATATAAACATCGCATGAATTAGTTTCTTTCAAAATGCGTCCTAAAACTACGTAAAACATAAATATCTTGATTTTTCAAAAGACCATAACCAAGTAAAGAAAACGGATTTGGGCTTTCGCATAAATTTGGCTATTTTTATTATTATTTTTTTTTTTTAAATATCATAAAGATAATTATTTATCGCCAGAAGTATTATTATCATGATCCTCTGAAAAATACTGTATTATATTCGGGCTCTCACCTTTATTTCATCGAATATATCTCGTAGGTACCCCTACAACATATAAACATTCCAAAGCGATTTAAAGGGTATAACGTAATAATATTAAGAAGTTCGCATTCGACGTATCTGCGGTCTAATAACTAATTCAAAACAATTTTACTTTACCTGTAACCTCAATGTTTCCTCTCACAGCATACACACAAAGGAGTAATCAAAAATCGTTTTGGTCTTTTAAGTCATTAGACTGTTGATACGTCTGAATGCGAACTTCTTGGTGATGTAATAATGGTGGGAGCCTCAAGAGTACAATATTGTATTTTTCTATACCTCTAGATTCCAAATATGAAAAAAAAAGTTCCGTCTGTCTGTGAACACGAAACGGTATGTTACAAAATTTCATTAAATTTCTGCTGTTACACAATTTCATTAAATGTCTCGATATTTTTCAGAAAATTGAATATTCTATGAAGGGGTATAAGACAAAGTTATAATATAGAGTAATCACGAAACATTTAGAATATCTTAAATATGCCCTAACTAGATACTAGGTATGATCGCCAACGCTGCTCAAGAAAATCACAATATCCTCGGATTTCATAGTTTTGTTAATGAGAATTTTCTTTGTTCTGATTAATCAATATTCACAATTAATTTCAAACTGAAACACTTTCATTTAATTTGTTTGTTTTCTCTTTTGCCAAAAATAATAATAAGCAATTTAAAAATATGTCTGATTTTGGTCGTTGTGAAGAGGCTATGAAATGCAAGTTGGAGTGCATACGGCCAGACCTTTATTCGATAAAATCTTATAAAGAAAAGGAAACCTGGAGTCAACGGACCAACTCAAGGCCATGACGTGGTCCTCAACTCTTCTTTTTGTAAAAATTCTTTCAGTTTATTTTCATACTGACCAACTCGTTACAAAATTTCTAATAGCCAATACTATACAACACAAATATCAGATACATTTTTTTTTTAATAAATAAATCACATAATATTTGATCCAATTCAGTTTGTATATATATTTTTTTATACTATACAACACAAATATCAGATACATTTTTTTTAAAATAAATAAATCACATAATATTTGATCCAATTCAGTTTGTATATATATTTTTTTCTTTTTTTTTTTTCGACATGCATGACATTTTTTTTTTCAAAAGGTAGATTAAATAAATATGTGAAAATAAAATAAAATGCTTCTGAATTTGTTTGAAAAAAAAAACAAAGTTTAGCCCCCGATACCTAATAGGGTTTCAAACCTATTTTTTTCTTTTGATGCTGTGCATCTTATCTTACAGGACTTGAGTGTAGAAATTTCCAAAAACAACAAAAAAAAAATTGAACATAAAATTTTGTTGCAACTAACAATTACATTAATCTAAAAAAAATAAACATTATTTTCTTAATTAATTTATGGACAATGTTACTTTTTAACATTTATTTCATTAAAAATTATTGATCTTAATATTAGGAAAACCAACATGTTTTATTGCTCCAAAAATAATGAGCTTTACAATAAAAATGAATGTATTCTGGTATTTGAAAGTCATAATAATTCAAATATATCGACAAACAATGAAAACTGAAAATGATCTTTTAAATTTTACTAATTCTTCCCATATTACAATACAATATCTACATACAAAAAGATAATAAAAAAAAATTCCTATTCGGTCTTGAATTGAGGATTTTTGGACTCTAAACTTGGGTTCTGTATCAAAAAAGGTGTTGTTAGTAAGTTAGTTATTATGAGATGCCCGGGCTTCATCTATGAGGTCATATCGCCTACTACCAAATCGCTCTTTCGTCGTTCTGGTGGACATGAGCCCGTCTCTACTGTGGAAGTCCTAAATGTTGCCAACCCAGGTTTATTCACCTCTGGTAGAGAAGGGTCTTTAACTAGTACCTGCGCTATGTACGAGGGGTGATCAAAAAGTTCCAGGATTGACTTATTAAAAATTTACAAGTTATTGGACATCGTCCCCTTCAAAGTACCCCCCTTGGGAAGCTGTACATTCCCCCCCCCCCCCCCCCCCCCCCCCCGTCGTTTCTACTGCTGGAAGAACTCTGAGAACTCATCTTCTGCAATGCTGTACAGCTCCTCCAGCGATTTTTCTTTAATTTCGTCAGTTGAATGAAATCTTGGTCCTTTTGAGGGTCTCTTAAGTTCCCGAAACCGGAAAACGTCCGCAGGGGCTAGGTCTGGTGAGTACGAGGGCTGGGGGATGACGGCCATGGCGTTTTATGTGTTATAATCGCGAATGAGCAACGCAGAATGAACAGATGCATAGTCATGGTGCAGCACCCACTCACCCACTGTTCAGGTCTCTTTCTCCTCACAACCTCGAGCAAATGTCTCAGGGTTTCAAGGTAATGAAAACGATTAATTGTCTCACCTCGTGGAAAAAAATTGTTTTCTGTTGATTGGAAAAAAGACAGTTTTACTCAACTTCACACAAACGCGTTGCTCTTTTTTTTTTTTTGACAAAATATCACAAAATAGCCAAACACGAAAATTTGTTTCACAAAAACAGCTGAGCTCAGTAAGAGTCAGAGCAACTAATGCTCCCAACCGTACCGCTCTCCGACGCTCCGTTGGTGCGCAATCCAAAAAGTCCTAGAACTTCTTGATCACCAGCCGTATAAAAAGGGCTTATAAGGAACCGACCAACCGTTAAAGAGTTAGCGCTCATTTTACATGTTGACCCCGGTCAGAAATTCTCCCCTCGTTCAAAATGTTGAGACCCTACAAATATGTCTATGTGTCTACTGAACTTAAAGAGATTCTAGAAATGTAATTTTATTAGCATCATCAACCGTAAAAGTCTACTCAGCTTCTCTCAATGCATTAACAATTTCAAAACACCCTGTTTTACTTTTTAGTATTTTCAACTACTAAACTACAACTGAATCATGATATATATCTAATCAAATTATTTTCCAAACTTTCAAAAACATATCTTTGAAATCGTCGTCATGCGTAACAATACAACATTACTTTGAACTACATCCTACAGAAATGCATTGTACATTCTTTGGAGCATTGTAACTTTGTTCGTATTGGTCCTATCTCAAATCTGAGGACGTTATTATGGTTGGAAACTTATCAAAGAACATAAAAAGACAAATTTTCCAATAGAACTGACTCTTTTCGCGTAAATCAAGCAACTATCTTAAAAAATTATTTCCGATATATCATTTTAAGACAGTTTCTGCCAACTATTTCGCAAGACGGCCTTCGAAAATATGTATTTCATAGAAAATGTGCCTATTATCTCTATAACATTTTTTTTTATTAGAACATGAATATATGCGGTATCTTGTAAAATTTAGTCAGGCCCCGAGGTAACGTGGTCTCAAACGTAAAATGCCATTGAAACCTCGATCTGGATTATTGCACGATCACAATAATCTTTGTATAAAAGTATAAGTACTAATAGTGTTTGTTTGGGGTGGCATACATGTAAAGTTAATCATTTTCTTACAAAAAGCAGACAAATCCAAAATGTCGTGCAGTCTTTGCAAACTCAGACCAAACCGATCCACAGAAAATGCATAGTAATAAAAAACGGCATTTCGCGGATTCACAAACATTTTCGTTCAGAATTAAATTAAATTTTTGAACCAAAGTGTCATTTCATCATCCAAAATGATTATCTTCGACTTGTGGCATATGTAATAGAAAGAAATGTCATACCTTACTGAAACCCAGTCATCTCGCAATGTATTCTGTCGTCTTTCCGAAATATCCGGTATTGCCAAAAGAAAGATTAAGGCTACAGACAACAATAGCAAATAGGGCCATCTTCGGCGAATCATTCTCAGAGACATTCTTGAAGTACTGCTCCGACAGAACATATTAAAAAATAAAATAAATACAAAAATAAATCAGTACAAAAATGCTCAAAACAAATAATAACTAACCCTTCAAAAACTGTAATATTTACCTTTTCATTGTTTAATCATATATTCGAATGTGTCACATTGTCATCAAAAAATTAATATAATGGGAAAATCCATAACTTCTTAAATATTTACCATCAATGAGCTGATGCTGGTTCATTTTATTCTCCTGCGTTTGTGAAACTTTAACATTTTTTTTCCAAACCCCTACTATCCTCTGTTTTTAACATGTCACATTATAGACTAATATCATTTCGTCTTTGAACAAACACAGTCAACAGGTAAGTACACTAAGAAGCTCTCGAGACGCAACCTCCCGTAAAATAACTTTTGAATTAACCTTCTATGTAAACATCAGTGAACAGTTTAGGCACAAACATGAACACAATAAAAAATAATATATTACTAAAAACTAGTATCAATCGCCCAACCACAACATAATTTGTAAGTTATAAAACATAAATAAAATAATTTTAAAGCCACAACTTTGAAAAAAGTAAAATCTTCAAACATGTTTTCCAAACAACCTGTTGGCTACACTGGGATATAAAGTTAAGGTGGAATGTCAAGTTTCAGATGGTGGGGAGGAGAGGTTGTAAGGTGACGGGCGTTGGGGTTCGGTTATTTACCGTTAATATTGTGTTAATATAGCTGTGTGTGTTCCTAGATGATGATCATGTTAGCCAATTATCATTGTTCTATTCTCTCCTTTGTATATTGAATTTATCTAGCAAATTGTTTAATACTCAATAGATTTTATCTCCATTAATCAACGTTTTTATTGCGTTTTTACATATCTTCAATAAAGTAGTAAAAATGATTTCCAATCAGTGGTTTAGTGATATTCATGTAAGTAATAACCTCCAATGTTCTTTAGGTGGACTATTTGAATTAGTTTCCATGATAACATGTGTTGTCTTTTCATGTGTTATTTTTTTTAAAGATCTTTATTATTTTTCAGGTTTGTAAGGCTGTTTTGCTCCGGCAGAATATATCATATGTAATTGATAAGAAACTGTAGTAGACCATAAATGATACAACTAAGTGAACATATCATTCTTCTAGTGGACATTATATATTTTAGCGTTTAAATGAAAATGTTTCGTACCAAAGTACGATTTCATACGTGTAAGGTGGTTGTAGTGACTTCACTGGTGTGGGTTATGTTAGGAACGTTGGTTTTAACTCTTTATTCAGACTGTGCCGGGGGTGGTAGCGGTTGGGGATGTGCCCGAGTTTCTAAATCAGGTGTTGCGGATCTTGATCCTAATTCGAGGATAGTTCACAAAACGGGTAGTAAAGGCCGTGGAGCCTTGTATGAACATTTGCACGATCGAGGTAAGGTGCAGGATAAGGTGACTTACGACAAAGGGAGTCTGAAGAGATGGCGTCTGGCACCTTCACTGCCTCCTTACCCTGGGAGGCCGGGTGAGCTTGGGAAGGCTGTTCACATTCCTCCCGAAAAACAGAAACTTATGAAAGAAAAGTTCAAGTTGAACCAGTTCAATCTGTTGGCCAGTGATATGATATCTCTTAACCGGTCACTTGCAGATATACGACAAGAAGGGTGAGTCTTTCCCCTTATTTATTTACTATTTTAATACTGTGTTTCTCTGTTCTCTTTCTTAACGGTTTATGTCTTCTCTTATTATGATCATTAATTGTGACTATTTTCATAAATACTCTTGAAATTTTAAGTATAAGATAAATCCAATTTTCAAACAAATGCTCTTGTGGACTATTATTAAGAGACATTTACCTGTAAAGATTGAAAAATGATCTTACATTTTGAGAAATCCTTATAATCGGCAGGCCCAAACTTAAGTTTGCTCCTGATCTCCAAAATTGTGCCTCTCGGCAAGAAACTAAGATTTCTCACGAACACACCCATTGCATTTTTAGAAAAATTCCAGAAACAAGGAGAGTTGGTTGAAACATAATAACCAGTAGCCTATTATGGCAATCGGTATATTTGAAATCATTAATTATATTAAATAAGAAAACGATGTTAACACGTTACAGTCACAGTGTTTTCAGTATGAGGGAAGTTGCTTTACCCAATTTTGATTTATAAATCTAGTTGTCTTGAACATTCCTAGAGAGCATAGACAACAGGTTAAATTTTACATATTTTGAAAAAGTTCTCAAGAAACTTTCGACTGTAGTTTCTGAACTTAACACTTGTGTCGCTTGCTCCTCCAAATCATTAGGTTTGAACTTGGAGATTTTTCCGTAGTCTTTTCACAAAACCGTTAATATGATTTGATATACCTTGGGGTTTATATGTCTTATCCTGAAGTAACTTCATTTTTGTACTATATTTTGTTTCTATATTTGGTCTGTGTACTTTCAGATTGGTTTGTAAAAGTACGTCAATGTTAAATGTTTCTAAGTTACTATAGTAATTCAAGTGTTGATCCCAATTCCATAATTCTTCAAATCTGTGCTAGCAGACAAAAACGGCTGGGAATGGTTGTCTTATGTACTATACTCATTATCCTATATGCATGTTTGCTAATTATGGGCAAAAACAAAGTGGTATAATCTAGTCGAACATTATCATTGCATATTTTAACATTTTCTCTATGATCTACTTAAGGTGTAGTAACAGCGTTCATTTTTACTTTCTTATATCTATAGTATAAGTATTGTAATCGTGCGAAAATCCGACATCGAGTTTTCAATGGAGTTACACGTTCAAGATCCACTGAATTATGTTTTGATCATGATCACGATTATGTATGTATGTCATCGCAACTTTATGAGCGATTGTAGCTATG
Organism: Aradus depressus; assembly: GCA_963662175.1. NCBI lineage: Eukaryota > Metazoa > Arthropoda > Insecta > Hemiptera > Aradidae > Aradus > Aradus depressus. Next base: position 45,485,411 of record OY759215.1, read on the forward strand.
AACTTGAAATTTGAAATGAAGATGTCACATGTGCTAACTTAGATCTGATTAGATTTTTACCGAAATCGGACAAAAAATGAGGCCACTTTACTTTTGGACCTGAGTAAATTTTACAAGATATACCTTATATTGATAACCTTATCAGAAATCTCTAAAATAAAATTTGTAGAGAAAACTGAAAGACATATTTTATACACAATATTTCGCAGGGTCCAGTTTTCGAGATAAATTCCGAGAGCCGACCTAAAAAGTCCATGTTGAAACATTTATTTTTCAGACGTTCGCTTGATTAACGTGAAAATGGATAGTATAGATACTGAAATATTGGTTCATAACAAACATGTTCCTTATTAAATTTCCGTGTATCCTCAGATTTGAGATAGGACCAATATAATATATTTTAATTATAAATATCTTTATTATTGGTAATTTTTTAATAATTAAAAGAAATAAAATATATATGTATGTAGTGTGGCTATTATTGGACTTTTTTATACCAATTTCATTTGTACAGACTCTCCCTGCCCCATTCCTCTCTCTGATTCATTTCATACTGGGTATATGAAAGGCACTCTCAAAATTATGCTATACAATAAAACAAATAAAACCGCTGACGCCAACACAATTAATACTTCCATATACCCAGTATTGCCAGTACGAAATGGAGTTGAGAGGGAGAAGGTAGAGTGATCTGTACAATATAGGTTGATATAAGAAAGTGTAGTAATGACCATATCATTTACTTTGTTTTGTTTTTTTAATCTTTTCAAAGTAAATTGAACTAAATAACTAGTTACAGTAATGTTTGTTGTGCCTTTTCACTTTTCATTTTAAGTTTATTGGCCAAGCCGTAGCTCGTTTTTTTTTTTTTTTTTCCTTTTACATGTCGAATTAGATTCAATCGTTAATAAATCAAGCATAGCGATTGTTTGGCAATGACTTGTGATGCAAGAGTGTCTTTATGTGAAAATATGTCCTGACTCATGTAAGATCCCGGGTCAAGAATGTCTGAAGGACCTACTTATAGAACTCAGGAAATTCCGATTTCAGAACGTTGTGTGCTCATATTTCAGAAGAATTAAATATAATAGTGCAGTATATTTCCTTTTAACTAAACTTATGTTTCATTTTATTGTCATATCATAAAATACACCAGAAATTTCAGTGCGTCATTTATATATATATATATGATAACTCGCGATAGAATGAATATAACGACATGAAATTTTATATTTTAAACCAAAATCCCCATATGGATCTATGAATTACAGACGAATCGACTTGAAGGGTGGGGGGGAGGAGGGGACTAAACCCTAAAATCCCAATAACTACCGATGTTTTTTAGTATGAGGTCCCTGAGAAGTTCCTGAGTAACCTATTGATTATCAACCAAATTGGTAGATTACATTTTGAGAGAGAGAGTGAAAACTTACTTGATTAATTCACACTGGGGAAGTTCATTGCCAAGATTCACGGTTTATCTTTTCTTTAATATTGACGATTTGTGAAATGTGTCTATTCTGCTTAATGTATGGGCTATGTATTTATAAAAACAAACTTTTTAAAAAGTATCTGAATTATTTTATTTTAATCGGCAGAAATATAGAAATATTTATACTAACATTAATTTACAAACAGGGCCGGCGGAACATGAAAATAGCGCCCTCAAAGTTACTTTTTTTTAGAGTAACATTTTTTCAAGTAATAAATGTTACATATAATGTAATTCTATTTGATTTCAATTTTAATCTTTAAATATTTTATTTTTTATTTTAATTTAAATTTTATAACTTTTTTGAACAAACATTTAATTCTTTTAAACAAGAGGAGAGTAAAATAAAACTTTTTAGTAGCATGATATGAATGAAAAAGACCACTATTTTATGAAATGATTTTATGTCAATACCACTTCTCACTTTTACAAATTATGTATTTCTTTTATACATAATCGGCGCCCCGGACTTTTGCCCGCTTCGCCCGGCCCTTCCGCCGGCTCTTTACAAATATAATCAAACAAATAGAGGGCACCTGGATTTAACCTAGAAAACCCTGTGGGCATTTATTTATTTATTTACATATTCACAACGACAACATTTGTCACTAGTGATTGTGATGATGTGCTGTGGCAAGTGTGTCGCTGTACTGCTGAGGTACATGACCGAAGAGCGAGTCCAGGCTAGTCCTGGAGCAGGTCCCTCTGCTATGCCCGCTTGAGACGTCTTGGTGGATTTGTGGGGAGAGTGTTCGTAGATAATTGCAGAATAAGTGGATTGGTTGTGGGCATTTAACAGAGTTGTTGTGACTCATGTCCGGGCTTTAACTACGGGGTCCTATAGCCTAGGACGCCCTAAATTTTTTTACCTTCCAGATAAAGAACCTAAACCGAGCTTTGAAACTGGGATCTCGAGCTCAGTAGACAAGCACGCTATCTTTGAGCCACCGGCGCCCTCATTTGACTAATATATTTTTTTTACTATTATTTCTATTTTACTTTACTATTTTACCAAAATGTACAAATGACTCTGTTTAAATGTAATCAGTTTTTTAAAATAAATTTGCATGTATATTGATAAATTTAAGAAATGTTTAGGAAGGTATTTCAGTTAATATTTCTGTTTGTAAAACGTTTAACAAAATGTCTGCCATAGTTGGTCCTTCTTGTTGGGTGAATGTTCTGCTCCTTGAGACCCTTCACCTGTTCCATTTGAACTTGCACCTCTCACCATGGTGGTATCATAGTAATCTTTTAATCTTCTTTTAGAAAGTTTCACTGATAGGATATGACCAAAAGAGAAAAACCAAAAAATTAATCGTTTTCATCTTGAATTAGCTGTAAGAATATTGAAAATATTTTTATGATGAATAGTACTTCTTTCTTGTTTAATTAAAAACAAAGATCGGGCAAAATATTCGGTTGGGATATTACGTATTATTTCTCCAGTTGTACGAAATGTAGGAGCAGCTATATAATATAGGTCAGGAATTCTACGATTTTCACCTGAATATCACGTTTTCATTCCCGTGATTCCAAATTAATCAACAAAAAACTCTAATAACTGCCGATGTAATTAATATATCGAGACAAAATTGTATATGTAAATTAAAAACCCCACAATGATTAATTTTCAGCTAAATCAGCCCAAGCGAAGTAGGGGCTTAACTCAAATACCCTAATACCTACTAATGTAATGAATGTATCGTCATGTAATTGAGTAAGTATATGTGATTTCAGAAATCCCTGTGTATGTCAGTTCTGTATTGGTTTTTAACCGGAATGATTGATTGGTTTTTGAGGGAGAGTGAAAACTTAATTGGTTGATTCGAGCTGTGGAAGTACATCTTATTTAGCGGTGGAAGTACAACTTTTTTAAATTTCTCTATGTGTTATATACCAAACTTTGGTTGTGTTGGATAATTTACACTTTCATTTAACTGTGGGAACCACTTTTTTTAGGTTGGGCATTGCATTATTGTGTGATATCTACTGGGCCGAGGGGAAACTATAATGAGATTAAAAATGGATAAGGAACACTGTTTCTAATAAAAGAAAATAGTGAAAATTATACGACACATATTTCGTGAAATTGACAATATTTTTAAACAACATACGTTTTTTCTTTATTTTTATTAAGTGTTTCATAATATCTGTGCAAAAAATGTTAAGGTAATAATAATAAATTTATTTCCGTTAAACCAATACATGGTAATAGGAATAGGATACGTCAAATGAATTTATACATTAAGATAGCTTATAAATTAGATTTTATAACTACTTGAGTCTAACACATCTATGATTAGTATTGATAACAAAACTATTAAAAAAGTAAAATGAAATTAATAAAAACTGAACAAATAAATACTTAACACAAGATACGTTTATAAGAAGTAGACACATTTTTCAATTTAATAAAAATTAAGATAACTATTTTTCAAAAAAAACTCTTCGGAAGTGTTTTATCCCAACGATGTTTCGGGACGTTCTTACGTCCCATCATCAGGTCCCAATGTGCGAGATATAGAAAAGAAAGAAAACAATGTAACTATAACAATATATGAAAAATAATATATATATGTAGATTAATCAATTATATATGAATGTATAAAAAAGACTCAATAAATAAAAATGTATAAATAAATCCATAACGTACATTGGACTGACCTTTAAGGTGTGGAGGAACTCTGTTCAAAAAATAAAAATGAAAGCCTTGTATCAAATAATGTTTTTAGATATGAAACACGATTCTTTATTCTGATTAAATTATTCTTTTTGAACAGTGAGAATAAAATTCCGTTTCCGTGTATAGGGTTTCCTCTAACATGAACATTTTTAGTTGAAATTAAAATTTTTTTATTGTATATATTGACTTCAAGAAGTGGGGAAGGGCATTAAATAAATTAATTCCTTTATGAGTGATACTTTTTTTCAAAAAGAGAAGAGCAATGTTTAGTTATTCGAAAGTCTTTTTTCTTTCTGGTATCGTAATCGTGACTAGTATTGTTCAAATATTTCTAAATATGTAGTTGGTAGCATCTAAATAGTTGAACATTTCCTACCATCGTTCTGTTCGATATTTCGTACGTGTGTAGAAAGTGTGTTAGAGCTAATTGGTTGGGAAATAGAAAGTCTAGAAAATGCCATACTCATCCTTTCCCTGCATTATCATTTTACCAATGATAATTAACACCATTTTACATATCTAACACTTTTCCGTTGTCATAGTTTTTGTACTTTTAAAGAAAGTGCTGAATTTAGCCTATTTATATCTATGGCAAAACTCTTGTGTACAACGTTTGTGTATTGACACAGGTAATTTTTGTTTTCTTATTAAGGGAGATTTGCTGAAAAATTCATTTCTTTTATCTGCTTACATTACATTTTATTCTGGTTTGGTAGTTCGAATCCATGGTATACTGTGAATCTCAGTTAAATTCTGAATTACGTAAATAAAAATTAAAGTTTTGGTTGCACATGGTCATAATGGATTGTTTGATCAGAATTTTTATTCCCATAATCACCGTACGTGATGTCAATTTTTTTTTTTTCAAAATATGCAATATATTATTTCTATATTACCGTTATTATTATTATTATTATTTATATGGGTAAAAACGACACTATGGGGTTAGTGTTGCATTTGAAGAAACCTATTCGTGATGAGGAAATGACATTGGTTGTTCTGTAGAGATAATGTTTATTTCTCATATTTACGTTCATATTTAATAGTTGCTGTAATGACATAAAACCGTTATTTCAGTGGTTTCATACAATGGGAGGACACCGTTATGAAAGGAACGTTATGCTATTGGTCGTAAAAATTATTGGAATTTCATATTTACCGATCTTCTGTATTGAATAATTGATACCCTGTCCTATCATTCAAACACCTCCAAGAACACCTGATAACCCTTCAGTCCTGGTACAAAAAGATGAGAGTGAAGGTAAAAGACACGAAATCAGTACACATCGTCTTCACCCTTCGTCGAAAATATACCTGTCTGCCCTCCATTGTACCTTAACGAAAATCCCATCTCTTTAAAAAACGAAGTCCGCTATCTATCGCCTCATACCCGACAAACGACTAACGAATCCTCACACGAGATTGAAAAGACAAGAAATGAACAGACGTTATAAACGTTTACTAAGACTACTAGACAAAAGATCCAAATTAATTTTGAAAACAAAAAGACTTGTATACAACGCAGTACTCAAACCTAAGTGGACTTACGGACTTTTACTCTGGGGTTCTGCCAAGGCTTCCAATCTCCAGCGCATCCAATCCTTTCAATTCAAAATCCTTCGTAAAATAGCCAATGCTCCTTATTACTTCTCCAACAAAACTCTTCATACAGAATTTAACATACCTTTTGTCACCGAAGTCGCTAAATCCAAGTGTAAAAAATTTTTTTTCCTTAGTTCCCACAATAATCCTCTAGTCCATGCCCTCCATTCTGCCACACTTCCCCAACGACGGCTTAAGAGTCAATGGCCTAGAGACCTCCTTAGCAGCATCAGTGAAAGTGACAGTGATTAGTTACAAATGAAAGTAAATCAGTGACTATGGAGTGTCACCTATGGGTGATTTCTCCCTTCTTGACATTTTCACATTGCCATTATCTCACTTTAGCTCATTTGCTTGTTGTATTTATTTTTATACAATCGTAAATATCTAATTTTAAATGAAAAAAAAAAAATTGGTAATACACCAGTTGAGTGCCCTAAAAGTACAAATAATTTTAAAGCTTCTCACATTCAAGGTCACTTTTGAGCTATCGTTTCGATTCAAATTAGAGTTTAATGATTTATTTGATAAATCGTCTTCTTGCATCAAATTGTATATTATTTATTTAAGTATTTTTCCAGAAAAAAATAGTGTGTTATTTTTACTATACTTTAATTGTTCAAGTATTGAAACAGTTGCAAAATCAATGTCATATTGATTATCCTTGAAGGGAGAGTCCTTCCTAACCTAGTAGGAGATACATAAGGACATTAAGCCCCGCCCAAGAAAAAAAAAAAATTAAAATAAAACCTTCGCTTGCAATGCGTGTAGGACTATTTTATTTGCATGACATTGTTTTGACAATTCATTCATAATTTATGATAAGAAGGAATTGTAGCTTAAAACTCATTTATATCTATTTTCTATTTAGCCAAATTGTATGTCAAAATTGTATTAAACAAGTCTTAGATGACATATTTGATAAAATATGTGTAAGAAAGCCACATGTTGGCCACATGGGATTTTGTTTTTATTATTTTTTTCTATTCTGTAAACTGGATGTCCTTCAGGAAAATTGATTTAATACTAAAAAGATTATAATTTCCTCTACTATTTATTTTTGATGATTCTTATCTTATTACTTCCCCTGATATACGAAGTATAGGGGAAGTTATGTAATCTGTCAGAAATTCGATGTCTAGTTTTGAACGGATGTTCAAGTTTTCCGACCTCCTGATTCTAAAAATAAAGAAAAAAACAAAACAGAATAACTCCCAATAGAATGTGTTTATCAACTCGAAATTGTATATGTGTATCCAGAACTCTAAACGAACGACACCTATTGATTTTCAGCAAATCGACTAAAGTGGAGGCTTAACACAAATACTCTGATAACTCCCGTTGTAATGATCGTATAGACACGAAATTTTATATGTAAATTCACAGCTCTCTAAGAACGTCACATTGATTTTACCCTTTTTTTTTCCTATAAGTACGAAATAACGGGGGGGGGGGGGGGGGGGGGGGCTTAACACAGAATTTAGCCTATTATTCTATATAGGGGTGTAAAACTATCGATAGTTGACGTTAACGATAGTTTCGATACTATCGGCGTTAAACTATCGCTAGTTTAAGGACCGTATTTCTGGGATCCACTGAATCGAAGGAAGGTTACATTTACTGTTTTTGTAGAGTGTTTCGTTGCTTTGAACTGAAAATGTTTGCTATTCTTGTAGCGTGCTTTGTTATTTTGAACTGAAAAATGAGTCGTAAACGGAAGTCCGAAACTGACAACTATAATTTTACATTTTTGAAGCCTATTTAAAAGCACAAAGCTTTTTGTCTCTGAAATGCTGGGTTCAGAAAAACAGAGCTCTAAACTATATTCTAATCAATGAAAATAGCCACTACATATTGACCAAACTGAGTTTCAGTCAACAGTTGTGGGCATCTTTTTATGCATTACAATCGTTTTACTACTGTTATTATTATTACTACAAAATGAATATGAAATAGGTTTATTAACAAGCTTACCTCTTCCTGTGACTATATACACAATACACAATGTATTTCTTTTCTTTTTTTTCTCTGCGAAACGATGCCTGAAGAAACTCCCATTTACTTCTTAATTGCATTACTGACCTGGAAAAGGGTTTGGATAATTCCTCCCAAGCATCCAATCTCTTTATTTTATTAAAATATAATTTGTGTTTTAAATCCCATATGACTGGGTACTGTCTCATAGCCTGAGCAAACTGAATTTGAAGCTCCTGAGACCAGTCTTCAGAAGCCATAATAAAATATAATTTATTGAAAAATATTTAACTGAACGAAAATTTGAAATGAATGTAAATGATATATTTAAAATTTCCAACGAACCGTTCTAGAAAATTGGTCCATGAAGTGGAATGAATATTTTTTTCAGAATAAAATCTGATAAAATACATGAAAATATTCAAACTAAAAAAGAACATATCTCATTTCTTCATATAAAATTTGTAAAAGACACTTCGTTTTATTGTTAAATTCTTTCCTTCTCTTTAAACACGGAGAACTGGACGTGCTTCTTGGAAATAGGTCGGGAAATGAACTTTTCCGTAAAATCCTATTCAAACACAGGTGACATTTCTCTGTTTTCATCATTTCTTCTTTTGTTTTCTATTGGAGAAAAACTAAAAATTTTAGACCGATTAAAAGTGGGAGAAAGTGCATCGACGGTTGGTCGTGTGTTTGATATAAAAATCTACCGTAAGAATTAAATCGAATGAAATTTCATCAGGGCAAGTGTAGGTTCGGGGGCGTTATCAAAAGTCGTTCAGGATATGTACATATTTAGCATTTCTGTAAACATACATTGATATGTATGTATGATAATTATGATTATATAATTTGTTCAATTATAAATTTTGTTTATACAATTGCATTTTTTTAAAAGCAGTTTTCTTTAATGATTGAACCCAAAACCCCCTTCACACACCTTAATAGACTCAACATCGCGACTAAAATTTGGAACTGAACCCTCGCGAATGTTGAGGGTTTTACTATATATTATATTTTGTTTAATGGCCTTGGCTTATGTTCCGATAGATATAATGACACTTTCCGTTACTTAACCTTTTATTTTAATGGAAACAACTTCGTCTTCCAAATAACTCATTTATTTCACTCACAAGATATAAAATAATAAAAGGAAATAATATATTAACGTTAATATATTATTTTAAATAATGAAACAGCCCGACTGAAGGCAGTTTCTGAACTAGACAGAGTGCATAGATTCTCTAGTACCCGTTACAAGTGGGCCATGCTAATGACTCGCACCTCTTCTGAGAACGGTTATTCATTTGGTCTTCCATAAAACTTCACTGCAAAGTTATGATTTCATTTCTTTCACAGCCGGTGTGGATTAGATTTGAGTTATGCCCGAAACAGACCCACAAAGAGAGAGAGAGGTGGGACAGACATGGTCCAACTCGTTTCAAAATAAGGATCTCGATTTCAATTTTTTTTTTTTTTTTTTTGTATTACAATGCTTCCTTACATTAGCTGTTTCAGAGAAGATGTTTCGATAACCGGTTTGAGATGATACCGTTCGATGTGAAAGACGTTACTTCCGTTCATTGTTCTATTGCTCGGGTAGATGTAATGAATCGTTGGCCATCGGTCTAATTTGGATCTGGCCCCCCTCAGAATTGTTTACAATGTTTCTTGGGTGGTTCAGAACAGGGTGGTAACTTGTAGATAGCCGAATTTCCATCAGTTAATCAACGTAAATATTAAAAAAAAAAAAAAAAAAAAAAAAAATACCGTTAGGAGGCGCTCTGACTCAAAAACGATTGTAGCATTGAATATGAAATTCGAAATTAAGAACCTAAATACATTTTACAATTTTGTATTAAATACAATTTATTTATTACAATTATTACGAGATACATTTCTCAAAAGCGTCATAATATCACGTCCTGAAATAATAATTTTTTTTAGACATTTGCGTGATTTACACGAATATGGTTAGTCCAATCAAAAATTTGTTTTTTACCAAAACGTTCCTTATTCATGATACTTAACATTTTTTGCAGAGATATTGTGAACCACCTAATAAAAAATAAAAATAAAACATACGTTTTTTCTTTGGTTCCTTATTAAATTTCCAACCAGAACCTAAGATTTATGATAGAACCAATAATTGTAACTCATGGCAACGAATTTTAAATTTTGTTTTTATTATTGGCAGCGAGAGCGCTGGTAGTTCAGACGTAGCATACTAGCCTATTGAGCTCAAGATCGCGGGTTTGAAACACGGCCAGGCCCTTAGGTTTTTTATCAGGGAGGTGAGAAAAGATTGAGTACTCGTTAAAGCCCCCTATCCTAGGTTACTGGGTGGGCAAAATTTGATCAAAGAGCGCTCTGGTAATAGGCAATATGACCTCGTATTTAAAGCCCGGGCATGAATCACAATAACTAACTACTTTTGACAGTTTTTTATTATACCAAGGAATTAAATTAATTATTATACCAACCATGTTTTTACAGATCACTCTTCCTCCCCTCCTCCCTTTCAATTTCATTTTATTTTACACAGGCAATATTGAATATAAGAAAGTCACTCTCAGAATTACACTTTACAATTAAACAAGGAAAACTATTGATGCCAACACATTACTTTCTTATATGTACCTAGTAATGCCAAAACTTGAGAGGGGGAATGAGAGTGATATGTAAAAACAGGGTTGGGATAAGAAAGTCCTATATTGACCACATCACATATATTTTTATCAATTGTAATCTTGCTTAACGTGTTCATGTTCAACTAAGACAGGAAGGATGGACTCGGTATCCACCCGGCTATCTAAACGTTGCCACTGTTATTGTTATTTAATTATTTAAATTGTAATATAATTAACCTGCTGTCTTGGGATTTCTACACTGTTAAGCTGGACCTAGCAATGAGGATGAATTTGTTAATACGCGTGGTTTGTGGACTTTCAGGGTTTTAGTTTCAAATTGTATATCCATTGCAAATTTTAAAGTAAATTTATACCAGTAGTGGAAAAGCTTGAATTCCTACAAAGATAAAAACTACAATTTTTTTATTACACTATTGTGTTTAACTGTCAAAACGTTAGTTAGAATAATTTATAACACTTCTGACAAGAATATAACATTAATTACATTTTATATTGGCACATTTTCTTTTATTATTTTTTTTTTTATGGAGGACAGATGACGTTCATGCTTTTCACACCAGAATATATACTTTTGACGTGTATTACTGTATTCAGCGACCTGCATAGCAAGACATATTAAATACATCCATAGTTTCATTTTTTACTGCCTATTTTCAAACATTTTCATTGCAAAGTTAAAATATCAATAAATAAAAATATATTTATATACCGTCCTTCGGATGGGACGTTAAGCGATGGTCCCGAGCCTGTACGATGTCAGGTACTCGTTAAAGACCCCTGCCCTAGGTGAATAAAAATGTAGGGTAGGCAAAATTTAGGACTCCCACAGTAGAGTCGGGCTCAGGTCCACCAGAGTGACGATAGAGCGCTCTGGTAGTAGGCGATATGACCTCGTAGTTAAAGCCCGGGCATGAGTCATAAAACCTAACCTAACCTATATGTATATATATATATATATATATATATTGCTATTTACACAAATGATTGCGTCGAGAGAATATGCGTGCCACGAAACAACAAAAATAATTTACTTCAGAATTTCATTGATTTTTCTTTTAATAGTAGATGTCTTGAGATTCAATTGTTCTTATAAAAATATTTTTGAGGGCGCCGGTAGCTCAGTGGTAAGCGTGCTTGCCTTCTGAGCTCAAGGTTGTGGGTTCGAAACCCAACCGAGGCCCTTAGTTTATTTTATCTGGGAGGTAAAATAAACTTAAGCACGCCGTCCTTCGGATGGGACGTTAAGCGTTGGTCCCGAGCCTGTACGATGTCAGGTACTCGTTAAAGACCCCTGCCCTACGTGAATAAAAATTTAGGTTAGGCAAAATTAAAGACTCCCACAATAGAGTCGGGCTCATGTCTACCAGAGTGATGAAAGAGCGCTCTGGTAGTAGGCGATATGACCTCGTAGTTAAAGCCCCGGCATGAGTCATAGTAACTAACTAAAATATTTTTGTTATTACTTAACAAAAAATATGTGATATTATAATAACAGGACTTCTTTTATGCGAAATACTTTTGTATACATTTGTTAAATGTGTTGGCGTCAGCAGTTTTCTTTGTTTGATTGTATAGCGTAATTCTCAGTGACTTTCTTATACCCAGTAATGTCAGTATGAAGTGAGGGAGAGAGAGTGATCTGTACAGAAGTGGTTGGTATAAGAAAGACCTGTCATCATATCGCACCCCCGCTTAAGAAGTGACACAAATCAAAAATCATGAATATATATATAAATTTTAAGTTCAAAGCTATAATCGTTTCTAAGTTAGAGCGTTCACAAAAATCCAATATATATACATTGACATAATCGCGAAAATGGTCAAATCGTATTTAGGGGGCCTACTGAAGGAATAAGAAAGTAAACATATTTTTGTTATTACTTAATGAAATTAAAACTAAGAAGTGCATAAAAAAAATGTTTACCCTCGAAATTATCGTTTAAAGAAATATAATTTCGTGGTTATTTCTTAAACGATAATAATGCCCAGGTCTTGGTGGCAAAGAGAATTGAAAAAAAAAAGTTAATGGAAAAAATATGTACCTAAATGCGTATAAATCACAGTCCTAGTTATATAAGTATTAAGGCTAAGATTAATTTTTTTGTTAATCATTTATTTTAAATATTTATCCGAGTGAACCCCGCAGCCTTTTTGCTTCATCAATGCACTGTCTTTTTTTTTTTTTTTTCTTTCTTTAGGGTGCCCCTGACCCCCTGAGGGGGGGTCGGTCACATCACCCTATTTGTTCGGCGGGGAAATGGGTAACCTTCCTCCGTTTTTATTAACAATTTCCAGGTCCAGGCTCTGAACCGGCTCGATGGCTACGGTTCGCAGTCGCCATTGGTTCCTCAACGCCTCATTGCGCCGAGTGAGCTCGAGATTCTTCGGTGGGTTCTGTTCTGCATATCTCCCGGAGCCGGGGACAGCCACCGCTGCGCCTGTTGGCGGTCGGCGGGGCTCCCGGCACCGGGTTAGAAGGCTTTCTTAATTTTTCGCCAGGAGACGAACCGACCAAAGGCCGGGTAGCCAGCCTCCGTCATCAGTCCCGGCAGGTTCAGTCCCAGGTACGATCCTGTCCGGCGAATCAGCGCCGCCCTAGGCCTGTCGTATAGCCGGCATTCAAGGCCTACGTGTTCCGCAGTCTCGATGACGCCACACGAGCAGGCAGGGCTGTTCTTCCTCTTAAAGAAGAAGAGCTTGGCGCTGAAGTTGCCGTGACCTGATAGCACCTGTGACATCCAATGGTCTGGTTGTATCCATGGAGAGTCAAGGCGCGTCCGGACGCTCGAGAAATAGGCGAAGGTGGTTCGGCCATCTGTCGATTGCGCCCAACGCCGTTGCCATCTTTCCACAATCCATTCCTGGACAATGCCGCGTTCCGGTCTCGCCTGTCCTCCCCTCCTCTAAGGCTTGACACAAGGCCACGTCCGTGTCTGCTTCCAGTGGTAAGCCGCGTCTGCAGAAGTACGAGGCGACGGCTCCATCCAAGACTAGGTCTATGGGAGGAGCCCCCGCCAGCACCTGCAGCGCAGCCGTGGAAACTGTACGGTAGGCCTTGGTAACCCTGAGGAGGGCCGCTCTTTGAGCTTGTAATAGCAACGTAGGCTGTCGTTTGGTGGGGCGATGCCACCATCCGGCAGCGGCGTATCTTGTTACGGCCTCGAAGACCCCGGTGTAAATAGTTTTACACGCGGAGTACCCGAGGCCCCACGTCGCTCGGGCTAGGTAGCTCAGAGCGTTAAAGGTAGCTGTTGTCCTATCCTTGATGGCAACTGCGCGGGGCGTGACGTTGAATCCCGGCCCAATCCCCACACCTAGGTACGTGACCACGGCCGGAAACTCAACGCGTCGGCCATGTACTGCAAGAACCAGGGGGTGGCGGGCGTCAGTTTTTCCTCTCATCAGCATGGCCGCTGTCTTGCTGGGAGAGAGGGTTAACTTGTTCAGTCGGCACCATGTGTCCGTAGCGTCAATCACGGCTTGGGCTCGGGCGGTCAAAGTAGCTCGACTGTCAGCGTGCACCGTGACCACTAGGTCGTCGACATAGGCAATTGCCTTGAGTCCACGAGTCTCGAGGTCACGAAGCAGTCCATCAAAGAGGATGTTCCAGAGTGTTGGTCCGAGGACCGAGCCCTGGGGACACCCCCTGGTGACGTGCACTGTCCAGCAGTGGAGGCATGCCAAGAAAGAGGGAAGAGCTGAAGGTGTGAGGAGTTGATGAAAGGAGAAACTGGTCACCGCCGGCACTCCCTAAATATTTTAGCTAAATTATAATAGTAGGTCTCTTGGCCAGTGTCACCTCAAACTTCGGGGGGAGTTATCTGGATGGTAATGAGATGAGAAGAGTCGAGCAACTGGATTGACTAGTCAGAGAGTATTAAGAGTGTCCATGTAATAGTAGTTTTACTTAGAGAGAGAGAGTAGTTTTAATAGGTACAGTTGATATGGTTTCACTATGTTATTTATCTGATTATGACGTAGAGCAGGAGAGTCATGAGCCGTTGATTTTTCAAGAACGAATTATTCATGAGCCGACCAAACCACAATATGAATCACAACCTGTGACGGCAGCCCCTTCTATTTTCCTTGTCTTTCATTGCGACACTAATTTCGCATTCATTCACTCACCAAGATAAATTTTTTCGAACTTGGAGACGTTCATACTTGCGCAGAGCCACTCTTGTTTATCAACAAATCATTCATTTAAAAATATATTCTTTAAATGTAATACAATTTTAGGTCGGAAAACGCTATTTTTCCTGTCGTAGTATTAAACAAGTACTGACTAAAAAATTCCCCAGAATAAAGATTATGAGGATAGAGCTTTGGCCCCGACAGATTCAATAAAGTCGTCGCTGAATCATCGGCAATGTACTTTTTCGGAAGGAATTAATTAATTACGTTTTCGCTCTCCCTCCAAAACCAATCGAACGTTTGGGCAAAAAATCAGTAGTTGACTTACATAAGGATTGGAGCTTCTGAGTCCTTATATATCCATTACATCGGGAATTATAAGGATTTGTTAGTCAAGCCCACTCCTTTGATCCTTCACTGATTCCGCTGAAAATGAATAGGTGTCGTCCTTATGGAGTTTTGTGTCAATACATTTATTACAACGGCAATTATATTCATCCTTTCCCTTCCCTTTGGCCAATTTGACTGAAAATCAACAGTTTCCTTATGAGGTTCTGAATACACATATAAAATTTCGTGTCGATAAAGACATTATCTGGAGTTACTGTGTACACAGAATTTTATTATTCATTTTTGATGTGAGTACTGAAAATCCAATTTTTCATCAATTACAGAACTTCTCTCATACTTCGAATAGCTGGGAAAGTAAAACAGACAGATTCAAGAACGAAAGCGTATCCGTTTCGCTTTAGTCATTTGCCTGCAATACCTTGAAAATAGGAACGAGACCATACACATTTTCTAGGAAAATAGTTCATGAAAATAATCACTGCATGCTGTAGTGTGATTCTAGGAATACCGAAAATGGGGATTGAACACAAAATAACAATTGACTTATCAACATTCCTAGAAAAAAACTGTTGGGATTTAAACTCCCTTCTAAAGAGCTACTGGTGGTGAATAAATTCACTACCGTTATCTACTAGGTGTCAAATGAACCCGCATAATGGTATCGGTGGGTGTCCAGGAACTTCCTACTAGGAAGTGAACGCTCTTGAAAACAAGTTTTCTAAATATTTTGTTCTGCTGTTATGAATATTCACATTTACTGTCTGTTACTTACAAAAATATTTAATTCATGGAAAAATATCTATCCCTACATTTTAAACTTGCTGAGAGGGTCCTTGGAGAGATCTTAACTGCTTTAAAGATTTGGCATTGATGTTAGCAATTATTTATGAAGTGGAATTAGAGTCCGATCTCTTCAAGGAATCTTCACCTCCGGTCACTGTTAATCATAGTAACATCCAAAGTTCGCTGTTCTAAGCCATCCAACAAGTGTATCCAATCCTTTAATCCAAAACGCACCCTTTTATGTTCCCAACGTCACCCTGTATAAAGACCTTAAAATTCCATTTGTTATTGACATAATCCCGCTTCTTCAAATTTCACTCTAACCTTATTTTCTACGTTAATCCCGTCGTTCGACTTGTCCTCCCACTCCCATCCAGATTACCCCCTCCCCAGACTGAGGTGGCGCTGGCGAAGAGATTTGCTATAAAGTAGTAAATATGTTTAAAGAGTCTAGTTGGTAACCAGCCCTTCTCTTCCTCCTGATCTGCCTCCACTGCTATGCAGTGTACATGCGGGAACATGATGGCGGGGCATCACTCATTCCCCCGCGACCTTCCCTGTCTTTATTAAGTTGAAGGGAGCTAGGGGTGTTTTGAGAGGTCTCCAGCTGAAAGCAATAGGGTATTTTCTCGTGTATTTATTTTCCTCATTCATTACATATTTTTATTTTGTTTTATTATTTTTTTAGTTTTCACTTTAATAATAAAATAATGATAAAAACTGAAGAACAATTATGTATTCTTCAGGTGTTTTTTTTTTATTATTATTATTATTATTCATATTTTTATTTTTACTCAGGTATTTTATTTTATTTCCTTTTTTACTCTTATTTTAGTATATATTTTATTAATTATTTTGTACATAGTCTATTTATTTTGTCATTTCTATAGGTTATGTGGAAATGAAACTTTTATTTAAATGTTATTGCACATTTTTTTTTCTTATTTTTTGCAGGTGTAAAGACAAAAACTATCCAAAGCTGTTACCGACGACGAGTATAGTGATAGTGTTCCACAACGAGGCGTGGTCCACCCTGCTGCGAACAGTGTGGAGTGTGATCAATAGATCACCACGGCCTCTTCTCAAGGAGGTCATCCTCGTCGACGATGCAAGCGAGAGAGGTACCGCAGCTGTAGTAGACCCACAGTTGGCCATTCATTCATTATTTATTTTATTTTATTGAATATGCATGCAATTAACAAATAATGTTGGTTAATTCCGGCATTTCTTTCAGAGGTGTCTTCTTATTCTTTTTTCCGACAATATTTCGGGACTCTTACAAGTTCCTTCTTGTAAGAGTCCCGAAATATTGTCGGAAAAAAGAATAAGAAGACACCTCTGGAAGAAATGCCGGAATTAACCAACAATGTAACATCCCAGAGAAGTTTAAGAAACACATTAACAAATAAATTTAAAAAAAAAGTTTTTTAGATGTGTTGAAGATTTTTTATTTTTTCACTTCAAATTTTTTTAATTATAAATGTTTTCGCCAGAGATCTTGTGGAAGTTCATTGTAAATACTACTGAATAAAACACTTAGAACGAGTCAAAAATTCCACTATATTTATATAAAATACACAATATATTTCGCTGGTTAGAGCATTGTCAAGTGTACATAAGGATAAGTCTGTATCCTGTGCACTTGACAATGCTCTAACCAGCGAAATATATTGTGTATTTTATATAAATATAGTGAATTTTTTTTTAAATATCACAATGTTTGTTACCTAGTTTGTTTTTTCTTCATTGATTTAATTTGTTATTGATTATAATTTTACTTCCTCAGCTATAAGAAGTATAGGGGAAGTTATGTAATTGTCATGTTTTCCGATCTCCAGCCAGATCCCAAATATGAAAAAATTTGTCTGTCTGTGTGTGTGAACACGATAACTCCCGATATAATGAATGTATCACTATGAAATTATATATGTGAATCCAGAACCCTCAAGCGACGATTTTCTGCCAAATCGACCAAAAGGAAGGGGAGATTAGGGGGGAGGCTTAACACAAATACTCTACCGATAGACTGAATGTATAGACACGGGAGCCATGGTGGCCGTGCGGGCTAAAGCGTAGGGCTTTGGTCGCATGGTCTCACCATGGTTTGCGGGTTCGAATCCCGTCCAGGAGTGAGTTTTATTTCGTAGATAGAACTCCCTCCCGGGGCCATGGATGTCGTAAATATAACTAAAATAACACATTGATGGCTAGTGTGTTGTCTGCCGAGGCCATCCAAAAAAAAAGGGTATAGAGACAACATTTCATATGTGAATTCAAAACCCCATAAGAATGGCACTTTAATATTCAGCGGAATGGGCAGAAGAGGAGGGGGGGGGGGGGGGGGTCAGAGGGGGCTCAACTCATCTGAACTATACACTGAATGTATCTCATATTTAAAGTCAAAACCCAATAAGGAATAACCTTTCAATCTTTAGCGATATCAGCCGAAGAGAAGGGGGGTTCAGGGGAAAGGCGCAATTCAAAAACCCTAATAACTGGTGATGTAATGAATTTATCGACACAAAATTTAGCATGAAGATTTAAGAGCCCCTAAGTAAGTCAACTACAGTAATCCCTCAACATTCGCTAATTCGATTATTCGCGAATATAGAAATGGGAAATTATTAAACTTTCGCGAATAGAAGATTCGGTTATTCGCGGACGTAAAAATAGGTTGAAGCTCTAAATAACCTACATACAGCCACACAGTCAAATAACTATTATTTTCTACCTTCAACTAGCAAAGAATAACTTTGTAATTAAAACGTTTATCGGGAGCCATGGTGGCCGTTCAGGCTAGAGCGTAGGGCTTTGGTCGCATGGTTTCACAATGGTTTGCGGGTTCGAATCCCGTCCAGGAGTGAGTTTTATTTCGTAGATAGAACTCCCTCCCGGGGCCATGGATGTCGTAAATATAACTAAAATAACACATTGACATGGCTAATATGCACCGTTCATAAGGCCAAAACTAAAAAAAAAAATTAAAATGTTTACATTTTTGTAAAAATTTTATCAAAATTTCGTTTCTTTGAAGATCTTCGTTTATGTCTGGAACGTAACCCCAACGTTAATTGATTAATTCTTTCTGGGGTAGAACATTGCCAGTGATTAAACGGCGACTTTTTTTTTATTATTATTTTGATTACATTTTATATATATATATATATATTTTTTTTTTTTTTTTTTTTTTTATTTTTTTTTTTTATTTTTTTTTTTTTTTTTAGGATACTTGATTATTTTTAGTTTAATGATAATAGTAAATCAAGTTTATATTACTTTCACAATATTTATTATCTAACTGTTCCTGTATTCTGTAATTTCTTCATTGATTTGTTGCATTATTTGTAAATTGCAATTATAATTAATTAATTTGAAATAATTGCTATTAATGAATAATTCAACAAAAAATAACGATTACAAAACAATTTTAGTTTTAAAACACTAATTGTAATAATTAAAGTAATTAATTGCGATACTTTCTCATGAAAATTAAGGGACTTGAAAGAATCCCCAATAAATTAATATGGGTTTGAGGGTATTCGAAAATATGCATTATTTTCTTTAGGGAGAGGGAGTAATTTCAGTTATGGCGTTACAAATTCATCTATCTATATCTTTTTCCCTATATTTCTTTCAAAATGAATGTTCTCAGCTGATACATAATACGAAATTTAAAAATGCAAACAAATGACTACATTTTGTTTGAACAAATTGAATATACGTATAGACATTTTAACAATAGACTATTATCTTCGGATATTTGCTCCCAGTTGTCTCGGGTCAATAGTAATTATACTTAAGTCAATAATATTTAACTGTTCATAAATATTAATACAATTCTCAGATGTTCGCGAAAACGTTCAATTATAACCCTTTGTGACGCCTCGACACATTCGCGATATATGCGCGATACACCCAAAAAACTGTATGGTTCTATGTGTGATTTGTGGCTCATGAAATTCACAAATAGACTCCAATAGCAAACTTGCAAATTCCAAGCAATGTTGGTCAAGTGAAATTTTTCTCTCGTCTATACTAGTTTACAAATAGGATTGGGAAATGGCGCCCACCCTATCATATATATAAATCTGAAAATGTCTGTGCGTTGTACCGCTATAACTCACGAACGGCTTGATGTATTTGATTAATTTTTTTTTAAATTTGTTCCGTCATCGTCTGTGGAAGGTTATAGGCGTATTAGTACCTCAATATCTGGTCCATCCCAGCATCCACCCACGCAATCTTTGTAACTCAAAAACCACTGCAATGATTAATGAGGAATCTTTTTGAATAGATAAGTTTTATCTACCGGAAGGTTAAGGTCTATTTTTTAATCAACCCCTGGTCCATCCCAGCATCCACTCACGCAATCTTTGTAACTCGAAAACCATTGCAACGATTAATGAGAAATCTTTTTGAATAAATTAGTTTTAGCTCCAAAGCTAGCGTTACTACAGTTGAAGGACTATAAGCCTTATTCCGTATGAATAATTGAAAATTATAACATCATGAATGTACTGTCGAGGAACTGAATAGCCTTATAGGAGATATTGGGAGAAAAGTCAAAGTTCCCCGGGCAACGCCGGGTATTACTGCTAGTATACAATATTTGTGCGAAAATAATTTTCTAGAGCATTCGTTTTTTAGTTAAAAAGCCAAAAATGTATTTTAGTCGCAATTTTTCTAAGATGGTGGTTTTTAGCTTACTTCAGGTTGATTCGTTGTGATATTTTGACAAGTTAGTATGGTGGCTATTCTGTTATATCTGTTCATAAAATCAGTTCTGTTTCCCGTTTTTTTAAACTAATTTAACTGATCTAGGATAAGTCCGATATGTTTACTTCCTCAACTAGTACACAGCACAGGGGAAGTCACATAACTGTGCAAACAATCGACACTCACCCACCGGAATTCGATGTTTTTCAACTCCCTGAACCAGAAAAATATAGATATGTGTGTCTATGGATATAGTCATTTTTAGTTGTTTTAATATATCGAAAAGAAATGATTTTATATCTAGATTCAGAAGTGTACATGTAGGGTCCTATTGATGATGGCCAAATAGTGGAAAAGGGGTATACACACCCATCCATGCAGTTATTTTGAATTATATCAATTTAAAATATCCATTATAAACCCAATGTTCAGTTTTTTTGCGCTATTGTATAATGATATTTAACATTTTTGCAGGGGCCATGGTGGCCGTGCGGGCTAGAGCGTAGGGCTTTGGTCGCATGGTCTCACCATGGTTTGCGGGTTCGAATCCCGTCCGGGAGTGAGTTTTATTTCGTAGATAGAACTCCCTCCCGGGGCCATGGATGTCTTAAATAATTATATTAACACGTTGACATGGCTAATATGCACCGTACATAAAGCCAAAAGAAAATAAAAAATAAATAAAAATAAACATTTTTGCAGAGAGATTGTGAAACACTTAATAAATTATAAAGAAAACACGAATGTTTTTTTAATATTGTCTATTTCACAAGATATATAAAATATATAGGAGTACTTTCGGTATTGCTACCATCTTCAGCCACGACTTAACAAATACTATTTATTATTTGTCAAACTGTATTTTTATTTGTCAAAAGCTGTATTTGTTAAGTCGTGGCTGAAGATGGTAGCAATGCCGAAAGTACTCCCATATATTTTATATATCTTGTGAAATAGACAATATTAAAAAAACATTCGTGTTTTTATTTATAAGCTATTGTATAAGCTTTTTGTTTTGTCAGTAGGTACAACGTATGTATGCGATAGAAAATCATAATAAAGTGAGAGGTGAAACAAGATTCGACAAACATTTGTTATTAGTTATATGAAGTGTCCTCTACAGCAACAGACTAAGGAAAGTCAGTAATCACTGGCGATGTACTTCCCCAGTATTAATTAATTAACTAAGTTTTTGCGCTCCCTCCAAAATCAAACGACTGTTTGGGCTATAAATCAATAGTTGACTTACATAGGGACTTCTGAATCTTCATACTAAATTGTGTGTCGATAAATTCATTAGATCCCCCTATATTGGAGTTGAACCCCCTCCTCTGATCCCCCCCTTTCCTTTGGGCGATTTGGCTGAAAATCAATGGGTGTCATTCTAATGGGATTCTGGACACACATATAACATTTCGTGTCGACACATTCATTTTATCGGGAGTTATTGTGTTCTCAGACACACACACATATACAGGCAGGAAATTTTTTTTTTTTTCATTTTTGGAATCAGGGAATCGAAAACAAGAAATTCCTCTGAAAATTCTACATCGAGGTTTTGACGGATTAAAAAATTTCTCCTGTACTTCACATAGCTGCGATAGTAAAAAAGAGTAACATTGAAAATAGTGTAATTGATTTTGTATTTTTAGAACACCTGGGAAAGCGGCTGGAAGAATACGTAAAAACTCTCCCAGTGCCTGTACACGTTTTTAGAACGGAGAAGCGGTCAGGTCTGATCCGGGCCCGCCTTCTAGGTGCCAAACATGTGACTGGTCAAGTCATCACATTCCTGGATGCGCATTGTGAGTGCGCAGAGGGGTGGCTGGAACCACTTCTCTCCAGGATCGTTGAGAACAGGTATCCTTAATAGAACTTTTTTAATTGTAACTATAGCATTAAGCATACTAGAACAGTAGCTCGTTTACAGTATTATCGACAGACACAGTGAGCTTTCCACAAGGGTTCCGTTTTCACGATTTTATGGTACGGAACCCTAAAAAACTGTAGTCATTTTCTTTATTATGGAGATGTACAGAATAAAACTGGAAACGAACAATTATTTAACAGTGACTAGTGTCAATACCTTCTACTGCTTCATGTTCAGACAGTTATAGGCAGCAAAATTTAGGACTTGCGTAGTAGAGTCGGGGTTCATGTCCACCAGAGTGACGAAAGAGCGCTCTGGTAGTAGGTGATATGACCATGCAGTTAAAGCCCGGGCATGAGTCATTATAATTGTATATATAAACATTTTGAGGTGGTATCGTTAAAAAAGGTAAAATGAGGATTTTAAATATGATGCATGTTGTTTATCTGCTTATACATAGGTTTCTGAGTGTCACAGATCTGTCGGTTTTATAAAAATGACTAAGTACGAAAGTAATTTACAATATATTCCATTTCATTGATGATCAATATGCACATAGTAAACCCTAAAATAGTACTAATTGAATAAAGGATAATATTATGCCAAATATTAGTAGAAAGCTTAGTCCCTACATTGTATAGTTCAATTTATTGACTCCATTTTTTATTCTTATTTATTTTTAAACATCATTTTTATTTTTCAGAAAGACTGTTGTTTGCCCTATCATCGATGTTATCTCTGATGAAACGTTTGAGTATATCACCGCTTCAGACATGACATGGGGAGGTTTCAATTGGAAACTTAATTTTAGATGGTAAGAATTAATATTTTAATAGAATATATTATAGGTTCTTCTTTGGGAAATTACTTTTTCTACAGACATGTGAGAAAGTACACTTGACTCTGTAATTGACATTTTCCTTATAAGTGTGTCGGAAGTTGAATTTTCTTGGTATGCTAAAGAGACAACTCTAGCAATGCAACGTAGGGCTTCGTTTCGAAGTTACAAATTAAATTCAACTCTGTCGACTTACCCAGTTATTACAGTTTGATTTGAGATGTCTAGTTGTAGTATTAGCGTATATAACGATGTAGTCCCCCCTCCCCATAGGAAAAAATGTTGCGCGGCGGAGGCTTTTTCTCGCTCGTGCCACTTTCTCCATTTGTTACACAAATAACTATTATACTTTGTGTGTTTTTTTTTATTGAAAGGTTTATATAATGTATCAAATGATAAAGATTTAAATCTCCCAAAAAATCGAAAAGTATCGACATTTTAAACAAGTTATCTTGTTCACAGACGCACGGAATTTTTTTTTTTTTAATTTTCAGTAAAATTCAGAGGTTCGGAAAACATGAAACTCCGGGGAAAACGCAACATCGAATTTCTGATCAATTTCATAACTTCCCTTTGTATTTTGTATAGCCATAGATTTTTAATATCGAAATTGTCCCAGTTAGAGGGGCGGGGACCAACGCATATGCGTAACATTTCGCCATTTCGAAAATAAAAATATAAGCAAAAAATATATTTTTAGATATAGATTTTTACTCAATACATTCCCTTTGGTACCTACTAGTGGCCATTTTACTTTATAGGACCAATACTTTTTGCCGATTTATTTACTCCTCTTTTAAACACCTTTTCAAACTTATTTTTTCTGTTTCCCTATTGTCAGAAGGACAGTTTTCCTGTAGCTTGTCCTTGATCCTGCTTTCTTCCACAACTTGTTTAACATATAGGACAGCTTCCTCTGAGGTAAAGACATCAGCAAATCTGGCAAGTTGATATTCTCTATACTATAGTTTGCTTGTATTGATCGGGTATGGTACTTGTGCAGGTACCGTGTACCCCAGAGAGAGATGGAGCGGCGGGGGGGTGACCGGACTGCCCCTCTCCGGACCCCTACCATGGCAGGTGGTCTATTCTCCATAGACAAGGACTACTTCTATCAGATCGGGGCCTACGATGAAGGGATGGACATCTGGGGCGGCGAGAACCTCGAGATGTCCTTCCGGGTCAGTCACATCTTTCCTTCATATTTATTTACATATTCACCATAATTTTGTTAGTCTTAAAATAATCAAAGGCTCTGATTCGTTATATTATGCTATTTTCATATGGGAAAATTTAACCGGGTGGTCCTCAAATGCTGTGTTTACCGCTCAAAAAAAAAAAAACACATTTCTAATCCCGAATTTATACTGATTGCTAGTAATAATACATTTTTCTTCTGAAAACTGGTGAATTTATATTTCATTACGTAAAGTATTTCCCTTTATTCATAGAAACAAAATATCTTGGAAAAATTATTTCCATCCATGTATTTATATATATTTTTTTGTGGACATAAATCAAATTCTATATTAACGTTATTGAGATATCCCCCTGGCGAACTTGAAATGGATCACCCGGATGAATGATGAATTAGCTCTAAGTTAATTCCCATGGAGATTGAATGGGACAAAATCATCGACCTTTTTAAGAATTAATCTTTTTTTTTATTAGTCGGGACTTTATTATATTAGATGGGTAGCACGCTGCTCTCCATGTGGGCTTGTTACTACCAAGGCCATGTTTCGGAAGTGACTGTACTCACTCCGCCCACAGGTCGTTTTAACAACTCTTCTGTGGACATAAATCACAAGATTTATCGTTATTGAGATATCACCATGGCAAACTTGAAATGGATCAATTTTTTATATGTCGGTAGCTGCCGAAAATCTCCTATTTTCGAATTATGTCAAAGTCACTGTTATATGTTCAATTTTTGTCAAGGTTCAATGACATCATGCAAAGAAAGTGTAAATGTTTTACCTCTTTGAACCTCGCAACTCGAGAGTGCGATTTTTTTTTATTAAAGCTTTTCAACACTCATTTAATTTTCTCAAAAAACGTTGAGACTCTCCTCTTCAAAGCTAATATAGATCCATAGATTATTCACCTCGCGAATTTTATTATTTTTTATTTATTTATATTCCTTGATTTAAAGTAGTGCATTCATATTTGAAAGCTTCAATGGATATAATCTATTGTTTTGTCGACATGATATTAAATAGATACAGATCCCCATCTCTGACGAGGAGCCTTCATTGGCCCTATAATGAAATTTCTTTTACCAACATTTTGCTCATACATTTCACAACAAACTAGAGTAATATTAGAAATTGACTCACAATCAAAACTTTAATGTTCTGTCTGGTGAACTAATTAACTTTTAAGCTTTTGGTGTGATTCTTCGCTACGTCAATTATGTTTAGGTAGGATAAATAAAGTCTGCCGACCTTGAATTTCAAAAATGATAACAGTGATTCTAGTATATTCGTATTATGCACCTGGCCTATTTTCAGCCGTTAGCAACGTTTTTAACAATGATTATCTAGTTTGGTTCTAAAATGTAATTTTGAATGTACTTTGAGTACTAATAAAATGGTTCAAAAATGTAATTTTGAATATACTTTGAGTACTAAATAAAATGGTTCAAAAATGTTATTTTGAATATACTTTGAGTACTAAATAAAATGGTTCAAAAATGTTATTTTGAATGTACTTTGAGTACTAAATAAAATGGTTCAAAAATGTTATTTTGAATATACTTTGAGTACTAAATAAAATGGTTCAAAAATGTTATTTTGAATGTACTTTGAGTACTAAATAAAATGGTTCAAAAATGTTATTTTGAATGTACTTTGAGTACTAAATAAAATGGTTCAAAAATGTTATTTTGAATATACTTTGAGTACTAAATAAAATGGTTCAAAAATGTTATTTTGAATGTACTTTGAGTACTAAATAAAATGGTTCAAAAATGTTATTTTGAATATACTTTGAGTACTAAATAAAATGGTTCAAAAATGTTATTTTGAATGTACTTTGAGTACTAAATAAAATGGTTCAAAAATGTTATTTTGAATATACTTTGAGTACTAAATAAAACAACGTAAATAAAAAGAAAAGTTCATATAATGTACAATTTTTTGATTCCTCTCAACATTGTTGAAGTGCCGAATATTTGACTTACAATTAGTGGAACCAAGTTCATCCTAAGTGCACTTTAGTTCCCTTGTGTAAAATAAACACCAATTTGGTTGATATTGTCCGTTCAAGTCACTGAATTTGTTAATTGAGCTGAGTTTACGAAGCTCTTTCTTAGGCGACTCATGTATTTCGTTGTACTCGTACTCCTCCTAAACCCCTTTACCGATCACATTGACATTTGCCACGATGGTAGTGGACACGGTGACGATGGTTTACTACTAAAAAAATCTGAAATCGAACATACCTCGAAGGAATAATCACCGAAAAACGAAATCCCCATTGAAATCAATTGAGAGACAAAATTCTACCATCGGACACCACTTTTTTTGAGCCGTTTTTTTCAGTGTTCTAACGTACAAACTTCGACTTTTTTTCGATAAAAATATTCACAGCTGTTGTTGTCTACAAAAAGGAAAATAAAAATCCATTGAATTCAATTGAAATCTATTTAAAGTATTAATATATTCATTAAGAACAAACAAGGTGAAAAGTTACTGATAATTATTAAAACATTAACTGAGTTTTTTATACAGATATGCCTGACTCAGCTCAGTTTTTGCGAACAGCAGAATGTATTGCACACCTAGTATAATATTGGTCAGGAAATGAAAAAATATATATTTTAGTTTAATTTCTTAATTATTTTATTTCTTATTTTAATTTTGTTTTCTTGTTTCAATATGTTTTTTCCCCTATATCCTTATGATCCTAACCCTAATTCCTTTCTTAACATTTCGTTACAAGTCTTTGTCATTTTCAATGTTGCAATGACCATAATGTAACCGTATTCATATAATTCCTTATTAAATAATTAGCGGATTCACTCCTTCAGATAATTAATTAATATAATGATGATATAATTGTTTTGATGTGGGACGGTGTAGGTGTGGCAGTGTGGCGGTCAGCTGGAGATAATTCCCTGCTCCCATGTTGGTCATGTGTTCAGGGACAAGTCCCCCTACACATTCCCTGGAGGTGTCTCCAAGATAGTGCTTCATAACGCGGCCCGTGTTGCTGAAGTTTGGATGGACGAATGGCGAGATTTCTATTACGCTATGAATCCAGGTACTTCATCCCATGGGATAGTACCTCCCGTTATCTTAGCCAGAAAAATTATTTGGACCAATTTTCAATATGGATTTATTTCATCGCTATTATATATTATCAATTATGCTTATCGCTTTATGGATAACTTTTAAAAAAATCAACTATATTTAATATAGTAATTAAAACTGTATTAACATTTCTTCTACGATAACCCTGCCAAGCGGCTACTTGAGAGAAATTAATATTTTTGCATGTAGTATTTGCTCCGCTTTTGTGCCTTCAATATAAAACTTAATACCTACTTACGCATTAACTTTAAAAAACACTAATTGCTTTTAAAAGCCAAGATGTATTTAATCGTCTAGTCTTTCCTCTCCTTCCTTTTTTTCCTTAATATGTTTTTACATTATTTATTTTTAATTTTAATTTGTTTTTCTTGTGTGTTTGGGAGTTTGCACACTGGTTGAGGGTTTATTTTTTATTTTTTTAATATTTCAATCCTATATGCTCACATATCTATAATGTGAACAATTAATACTCAATGAAGGCCCACCAGCTTTCTCTGAGGGCATGCGAGGTTTTAAAATTTTACAGAAATTTCAAGACTAACATATTTTGCGAGAATAACATAATTTTCATATTCAAACTTAGTTGACGATTGACCTGGGAAGTTTGAAAGTGAAATAATGTTCAGAATTCATTCTTTGTGACAGTTACCAATATTTTAACAATTTTTGACATATTTTTGTCATTCTGAAAATAGCTTATCATGAATATTCTTATGAACATTCTTATACTAATGACACAAGGCAATCTATAAAAATTTGAGTTTTTAAAGGTTCCAATGCTAGAGAGGGTCCCCAGAAATGGCTACATGGAACAACAACACTTCGAATGGATGAACCTATTTTTGAGATATACTTTTATAAAGTGTGTACCTATGAATATAATATTTTTTACGTAACATCTGTTATCTGCTTTTAACTGAATGGTAATTTCATCCTGACCTTCATTTTTGTCCTCAGTTGTGAATAGTCTCCATTCATATTCACTGGTCCATGTTAAAGAATAGAGACCAGTAATGATAATGACAAATGCAACTCTAATGCATTTTCTGGTTCTTAGTAAGCAGGGTATTGTAAATGACTATCATTACGTGGCCAAGAATCAAGAAAAGGCATACGTCCAGGGATCTGACACCTTCACTTGATACAAATATAGGATCACAGTGATGTGACGTCATAACGTGAAGAGCAGATACATTTTTAGATCTGTCAGCTTTTTGTGGGGGAGTCCGACATTTGAAATGTCGATAATATAATAAAATCAAGAAAATATAATAGTTAAAAATTTCCAAAATTAAGAAAAGATATTAAAACTTATAGAATGGGGTTATAGTAGAATACATAGTATATATATGAAATAAGGGTTATATGACATAATTTCGAAGTACAAGCAGAAAATAAAATGCGGACATACATTCGAGACCTGGGACTTGCACGTGATCATTTGGGTAAAGCCATTTCCTCTCGAGAATTATTTTATTGCCATATATGGGGTGATATACCATCAAAACTAATAAATTTCAATGGAAGCTAATCAGACGGAACGTATCTCATATATTAGTTGATTCAGTAGAACTGTGAGTTGCACCTTAGAACATGTTTCTTTCAACCCGACTTTTTTACCATGTCTGGTACAGCTATTTCTTGACGGCGACGTTCTTCTTGATTTATTACTTGAATTATCTTTGGTCGTTCCTACATTTAAATAGTATTATATGAAAGCTGGATACTATTCATAGCCTGTCTCGAACCAGTCGTCTAATCGTTGAATCACACAATCCTTCATACGTTTGTTACTCATTCATTTATTTTAATTATAGTTTACTAAACCTTTTTAAATACAAAATTACATTGAGAAAAAAAAAAAGGTATAGATTTGAGATAAAATTAAATGTACAGTCGAGGCTTTATGGTAGATGATTATTGGACTGGTGTGATGGGTATAATAGATCTGGATGTGTGGCGGCACTCTGGAGATAGCCACCTGCTCCCACGTGGGCCATGTTTTCCGCAAGTCGACCCCGTACACATTCCCCGGAGGCACCTCAAGGATCGTCAATCACAACAACGCCCGGCTGGCCGAGGTCTGGCTCGATGAGTGGCGCACTTTCTACTACTCTATCAATCCAGGTCTGTCTGGCACCCTCCACTTCATCCATTCATACATTCGCACCCATTAGCTGTCCCCTCCACCTGACACTTTTGCCTTCACCTATTTATTTATTTATTTATTTTTTCCATTCATTTATCGTAATTTGTTGCATCTTGTTTGTTTTGTTTGTAGTCTTGTACAAAATTCATCACAGATTTACGGTATCGCGAAATTATCCAATAGTTTTGGCAGGTAGATACACTTCTCCCACATAACATGTGCAGTGACATTATTTGGAGAATAACTTGGTGACATATTTTATATTTCTATTAAAATTAGCATCATTAATAACTTAGGAGTGAGAGCTCCTAAAACGCTTTTTTTTATGTATTTATAATATATGTACGTGTACCACGTATATTTTCAGCATTTTTTTTTCCTGACAAGTAATTTTTCTTATTTTCTGACTTATTTCTTGAGGTATTGGCTTCAGTTTGCACATGGGAGTTCATTTTTTAAGAAAATATTCTCATTGTTTTTTCAAGCTTTATTTTAATTTACTAAACCTAAAGAAACAATGAATCATTTAGAAAAATGTCTCACATTGTAAAAATGGATTTTTTCTCAATTTTTACATTGAACATTGGCGCTCAAAATCTATATTGCATGCTGTCGCAGTTCTCAGGTAGACTTATGCAGATCAGAGGCCATAAAATTAACTGCTCAAAAGTTAAATTGATAAATATCGATGTTGTAGCGTACATTGTGTTGTAAATACAATGTTTTGTAAAAATAAGTACCTGGGAAGTTATTTCCTAGGTAGTTTTTCATTGCGTAGTTATGTGATAAGTGTATTTGTGTCGCACTTGCTCTACTTATATACTGCAAGTTCACATATAATTGTAAATCAAGAAAAACGACCTTTGATCTAGGATACCTAACTCATTTTTGCAAAAAATTCTATTTACAATATATATTTATATACAACACTATATCGTCAATATATAATATTTACATCCAAGTGAAAAAGAAGCACCCATTCTCATTATATTGTCACTGCGCACTTTACATGAGACACTCCATACAAGCGGTGTTCTTTGTATC
Organism: Aradus depressus; assembly: GCA_963662175.1. Taxonomy (NCBI): domain Eukaryota; kingdom Metazoa; phylum Arthropoda; class Insecta; order Hemiptera; family Aradidae; genus Aradus; species Aradus depressus. The sequence goes on from OY759215.1 coordinate 45,516,020, forward strand.
ATACACTACCTTTCTAATTTTTTTGTGCATACTTTTGAAGCTGGGTGCTACCAGGGTACAATTGTTGTCTTCTGAAACCATTACTCTAGCATTCAGTTTGGAATTATTTGAAATATTCTAAATGTTTAACTTTCTAGTTGAACCCTTCTCTGACCCCCCTTTTCCCTTTGGCCGATTTACTTGAAAATCAATTGGTCTCGTCCTTATAAGGTTCTGGATACACATATACAATTTCTTGTTGAAATTTTCATACCCATCGAGAGTTATCCTGTAGGAACATGAATTTTTTTTTTTCACTTTTGGATTCTGGGGTTCGGAGAACATGAAATTTCGGTAAAAACTCCATGGATATTCTGACCGATTACATAACTTCTTTACTAATTTTAACTGGGGAAGTAAAACCAAGTTGCGTTGCTCATGGGGACGATTACTGTGACGATTGAGGCAAGAGAGCAATTGAGGAATATTGTTATTTTTTCCAATGTCGTCTGTTTTCTTTCTTATACTTAGAAAGGAGGTTTCGTATGAATTAGAAAGCCTTATGATGGAACATTTATGGATATAGTTATTATTTCATGACATTTATTGTTCACTTGCTTTGCTAAGTCATTTGTTAATTTTTATTTTGTAGCTTACAATATTACATTTTTTATGACATTACAAATCTTATTCATTCTTATTTCACCAGTTCTTGAACTTTGACTCTTTAAAACTTTCCAGATAAGGATCTACTACACTAGCGCTTATATTGCTCTTACCGTAATTACTCAGTTAAAAAACAAAAAAACAATTGTGTTTCACTAGATTAAAAACTTTACTTAGATTAGCGAATATAGTTTACATGTTTCTTTTTTGTTTGAAGTTGAGACTATTTTTTCAATAAAAACGAATGTGTCATTTGAAATATATTTATTTATTCTAAATTGTTACGAGAATTTAAATCGTTATGTAATTTTCCGATAATAGTCTCTCATCTTTTCTAAAAATGCTCGCCAATTTCTATGAGTTAACAAAGCAACCTAGTCGAAAAAAAAAAATTCATATTAGAGGCTCCGCAATTCTTTCAAAAAGAGTTTTGATTATTTTGTTCGATAAGACCGTATGAGGATTTATTATTCAATTAACGGATGATAATAATAACTTTCTCATGCGTTGCAAGATGAAAAAAAAACAATTTTGCATTAAGAATTTCAATTGTCTAACATTTATTTTTATTAACATTACTGTACATTATTCGATCTTTTCTGTGACGAAATAATTATACAAATTGATTTCATCAAATGCTTCTTTTTGTATCAGAACTGTACCATCGCTTAGCTGTAATTAATAAATTTGAAACAAGTCAATTTAATTTTAACGTTATCTTGTTAATTAAGGTGTGTGTGACTAGGGTGTTCAAAATGTCTAATTTCGTATACTGTATGCAATATAACGCATGTATAGACTTACGCATTGAAGTATTTTTTATGTGTGTTTCATGAGCATGCGATCAGTTTTCTTATTTTTCTGTGTCAGTAGTGCTAATGGATTGTAGCATATGAAAAGCCCGTTTCGGTTAACAACGTACTATCTTGAGGACTAATGATTCAACGATATACGCAATAGTACTGAGTATACCAGTTCTAGATACGACTTTCTTTTGCCACGTGACGCCACATTCTCTTGAATAAAGCATTTTAAGAAGTTGCACATATTTATAACCCTACAGTGTACATCTTTGAATTCATACAATTATCTTTTGAGTTTAAACTCAGGCATATAGCCCTTGAAGTTACAATATTAACCCAGCATTAGGCGAGAATACTGCTTATTTGTAGACGGTTTAGCGTTGGTTTCGAAGAATTCGAAATGAGAAATTGAGTTAGCTCAGTGGTATGCGTGCTTGCCTTCTGAGCACACGATCGTGGGTTCGAAACCCGACCGAGGCCCTTAGTTTATTTTATCTGGGAAGTAAAATAAACTTAAGCATGCCGTCCTTCGGATGGGACGTGTTATGTTAAGCGATTGGTCCCCAGCCTGTACGATGTCAGGTACTCGTTAAAGACCCCCTATCCTAGGTGAATAAAAATGTAGACAACATTTAGGACTCTCAGAGTAGAGTCGGGCTCATGTCCACCAGAATGACGAAAGAGCGCTCGATATGACTTCGTAGTTAAAGCCCGGGTATGAGTCATAATAACTAACTAAGATAAATGCGAAAGGCTGGTGAACAAGTTGAGATGAGTTGGAAGACAGTTTCGAGACATCTCGAAATGATAGGCGAAGAGATAAAGATGAACAGGTGGGTCCCAGCTCAGCCTTCCACGCTGTGAAAACAAGAATACATATCGTGCTACAAAAATAGTAGTTGTTAAAACGGGAACCTCTTCTGCCTCATCCCCAAACGTCCGCCGAGCTAATAACTTTCTGAAATCTGACTAACATTCTCAAAGGCAGAACTATATACATTTCAAATCCGAGACTTGGCTCGAGTGTAAGGAGTATAAAGAATATTTTGATGACAACTGTTTTCTTAGATATTGTAATTCTTTATTGCCCGAGCATTAAATAAAAGTTCATATCACCTACTACCAGGGCGTTCCTTTGTCGCTCTGGTGGACACGAGCCCAACTCTACTACGGGAATCCTAATTTTACCTACCCAGATTTAGTTACATGGGGTGGGTATCTTTAAGAAGTAACTGACATCGCATCTTCATTTTTAAATAATAAGGCCGGATATTTTGTATGTTACAATTCAATATTTGGTGGTGATTGTTGCTTGCATCTTTGTATACATTTCAAATTTAATTATATTAACCCCAACTATTTTTTGCATGTGATATCTTGCATGATATCTTTTCATTCGCCAAATGTGATTTGGCGAATGAAAAGATATCTACATTCGTAGACATAGATTTACAGGAGGGCTAAAAATCATATACTTACATTGCTTGACGCACCAAAATACATAAAGCAATAAATAAATAAAATAAGAATTTCTATTTGGATGAGGTAAAGCTCTGAAAACTTCATTTCTAACAATGTATATCAGTGACGTACTCAGAATTTCGTTGAGGGAAAAGGAAATCGGTCCCAAGTGTGATTTTTATTTTTTTTAATGGTAAAATTTTTCATCTGAATAATCGTATTTTCTAAAAATCTTTGTATGTATATACAAATTTGTATATATATATATATCTTCAAATCATTTCATCTATGTAAAAAATTATTTTTATTCTGTGATTGATTAGAAGTCCAGGACATCCATCTCCCCCTCTCCCCCTGAGCATTCCACTGGTATACTTACTTATTAGTTGTTCGATGTAAAATCCATTATTCATTTTTAATTTAATTTGTGTTAATTATATTATTATTTTGTTGAATTTAAGAGGTCTGCCACTACGTTGTTTAGAAATCATGGGGATGCACCATGGATGAGGCACTCGTTAAGTCGATTTGTCAACTATTTAAGTGAGAAAAGTGCTGCTTTCTCTCTTATTTTCATGCTAACATCAAACAACTTTTCTTTACTTCTCCCTATAGAATAAGTTTTAATTTTTTTTTCCATGAGTTCGACATTTTAAAAATTAGTATTTTGTATATATGTATTTGTCCATTCGTCTTTATAATAAAATATAACTTTTATGGATTGCATTTTTATAAAATTTATTTTAACCAGTTTTATAAAGTTTTGTTCACGAGCAAGAATAACTAATATTCCACTAATTTATTTATATTTAATTGTAGACTTGAGAAGCCAACTGGACCAAGAGACTCATTGCGTGAGAAATTAATTAATTCTCTAAATTTTAGAGAATTTGATGGTTTTGCATTTGATGTAAATAGCACAAATTATGGACATAGTGTACAAGTCAGCTTATCTTATGTGTAGTGCTTGCTGAACATCGTTACGATGAGTAGTAGTACGCAGAACTTGATAAAGTTAATACAACATTGTTATCAGTATAAAAAAGATACTTTTTTGGTAAAGTACTGACAAAACGCAGCTTTTCGCTATTTAAAAATGACGCACGGTATAGTAAACTTGAAAAACTACTCAAAAAATGAAATGGAAATTTTTTAGGAAATAACAAAATTCTAGTTTTGTGTGAGGAATGTTGCCAAAAAAAAAAAAATTTTTTTACTCTTATAAAAATACACGACCCTGTATTTTCACAAAATTTCTAATCACAAAATGACAGAGGGGAAAAAGTAGAACATAAACAGCCTAATAAAAGAAATTGAAGATTGAAATCTAATACGAGAACATAAACAGCCTAATAAAAGAGATTGAAGATTGAAATCTAATACGAGAACATAAACAGCCTAATAAAAGAGATTGAAGATTGAAATCTAATACGAGAACATAAACAGCCTAATAAAAGAGATTGAAGATTGAAATCTAATACGAGAACATAAACAGCCTAATAAAAGAGATTGAAGATTGAAATCTAATACGAGAACATAAACAGCCTAATAAAAGAGATTGAAGATTGAAATCTAATACGAGAACATAAACAGCCTAATAAAAGAAATTGAAGATTGAAATCTAATACGAGAACATAAACAGCCTAATAAAAGAGATTGAAGATTGAAATCTAATACGAGAACATAAACAGCCTAATAAAAGAGATTGAAGATTGAAATCTAATACGAGAACATAAACAGCCTAATAAAAGAGATTGAAGATTGAAATCTAATACGAGAACATAAACAGCCTAATAAAAGAGATTGAAGATTGAAATCTAATACGAGAACATAAACAGCCTAATAAAAGAGATTGAAGATTGAAATCTAATACGAGAACATAAACAGCCTAATAAAAGAGATTGAAGATTGAAATCTAATACGAGAACATAAACAGCCTAATAAAAGAGATTGAAGATTGAAATCTAATACGAGAACATAAACAGCCTAATAAAAGAGATTGAAGATTGAAATCTAATACGAGAACATAAACAGCCTAATAAAAGAGATTGAAGATTGAAATCTAATACGAGAACATAAACAGCCTAATAAAAGAGATTGAAGATTGAAATCTAATACGAGAACATAAACAGCCTAATAAAAGAGATTGAAGATTGAAATCTAATACGAGAACATAAACAGCCTAATAAAAGAGATTGAAGATTGAAATCTAATACGAGAACATAAACAGCCTAATAAAAGAGATTGAAGATTGAAATCTAATACGAGAACATAAACAGCCTAATAAAAGAGATTGAAGATTGAAATCTAATACGAGAACATAAACAGCCTAATAAAAGAGATTGAAGATTGAAATCTAATACGAGAACATAAACAGCCTAATAAAAGAGATTGAAGATTGAAATCTAATACGAGAACATAAACAGCCTAATAAAAGAGATTGAAGATTGAAATCTAATACGAGAACATAAACAGCCTAATAAAAGAGATTGAAGATTGAAATCTAATACGAGAACATAAACAGCCTAATAAAAGAGATTGAAGATTGAAATCTAATACGAGAACATAAACAGCCTAATAAAAGAGATTGAAGATTGAAATCTAATACGAGAACATAAACAGCCTAATAAAAGAGATTGAAGATTGAAATCTAATACGAGAACATAAACAGCCTAATAAAAGAGATTGAAGATTGAAATCTAATACGAGAACATAAACAGCCTAATAAAAGAGATTGAAGATTGAAATCTAATACGAGAACATAAACAGCCTAATAAAAGAGATTGAAGATTGAAATCTAATACGAGAACATAAACAGCCTAATAAAAGAGATTGAAGATTGAAATCTAATACGAGAACATAAACAGCCTAATAAAAGAGATTGAAGATTGAAATCTAATACGAGAACATAAACAGCCTAATAAAAGAGATTGAAGATTGAAATCTAATACGAGAACATAAACAGCCTAATAAAAGAGATTGAAGATTGAAATCTAATACGAGAACATAAACAGCCTAATAAAAGAGATTGAAGATTGAAATCTAATACGAGAACATAAACAGCCTAATAAAAGAGATTGAAGATTGAAATCTAATACGAGAACATAAACAGCCTAATAAAAGAGATTGAAGATTGAAATCTAATACGAGAACATAAACAGCCTAATAAAAGAGATTGAAGATTGAAATCTAATACGAGAACATAAACAGCCTAATAAAAGAGATTGAAGATTGAAATCTAATACGAGAACATAAACAGCCTAATAAAAGAGATTGAAGATTGAAATCTAATACGAGAACATAAACAGCCTAATAAAAGAGATTGAAGATTGAAATCTAATACGAGAACATAAACAGCCTAATAAAAGAGATTGAAGATTGAAATCTAATACGAGAACATAAACAGCCTAATAAAAGAGATTGAAGATTGAAATCTAATACGAGAACATAAACAGCCTAATAAAAGAGATTGAAGATTGAAATCTAATACGAGAACATAAACAGCCTAATAAAAGAGATTGAAGATTGAAATCTAATACGAGAACATAAACAGCCTAATAAAAGAGATTGAAGATTGAAATCTAATACGAGAACATAAACAGCCTAATAAAAGAGATTGAAGATTGAAATCTAATACGAGAACATAAACAGCCTAATAAAAGAGATTGAAGATTGAAATCTAATACGAGAACATAAACAGCCTAATAAAAGAGATTGAAGATTGAAATCTAATACGAGAACATAAACAGCCTAATAAAAGAGATTGAAGATTGAAATCTAATACGAGAACATAAACAGCCTAATAAAAGAGATTGAAGATTGAAATCTAATACGAGAACATAAACAGCCTAATAAAAGAGATTGAAGATTGAAATCTAATACGAGAACATAAACAGCCTAATAAAAGAGATTGAAGATTGAAATCTAATACGAGAACATAAACAGCCTAATAAAAGAGATTGAAGATTGAAATCTAATACGAGAACATAAACAGCCTAATAAAAGAGATTGAAGATTGAAATCTAATACGAGAACATAAACAGCCTAATAAAAGAGATTGAAGATTGAAATCTAATACGAGAACATAAACAGCCTAATAAAAGAGATTGAAGATTGAAATCTAATACGAGAACATAAACAGCCTAATAAAAGAGATTGAAGATTGAAATCTAATACGAGAACATAAACAGCCTAATAAAAGAGATTGAAGATTGAAATCTAATACGAGAACATAAACAGCCTAATAAAAGAGATTGAAGATTGAAATCTAATACGAGAACATAAACAGCCTAATAAAAGAGATTGAAGATTGAAATCTAATACGAGAACATAAACAGCCTAATAAAAGAGATTGAAGATTGAAATCTAATACGAGAACATAAACAGCCTAATAAAAGAGATTGAAGATTGAAATCTAATACGAGAACATAAACAGCCTAATAAAAGAGATTGAAGATTGAAATCTAATACGAGAACATAAACAGCCTAATAAAAGAGATTGAAGATTGAAATCTAATACGAGAACATAAACAGCCTAATAAAAGAGATTGAAGATTGAAATCTAATACGAGAACATAAACAGCCTAATAAAAGAGATTGAAGATTGAAATCTAATACGAGAACATAAACAGCCTAATAAAAGAGATTGAAGATTGAAATCTAATACGAGAACATAAACAGCCTAATAAAAGAGATTGAAGATTGAAATCTAATACGAGAACATAAACAGCCTAATAAAAGAGATTGAAGATTGAAATCTAATACGAGAACATAAACAGCCTAATAAAAGAGATTGAAGATTGAAATCTAATACGAGAACATAAACAGCCTAATAAAAGAGATTGAAGATTGAAATCTAATACGAGAACATAAACAGCCTAATAAAAGAGATTGAAGATTGAAATCTAATACGAGAACATAAACAGCCTAATAAAAGAGATTGAAGATTGAAATCTAATACGAGAACATAATTTATGAGTGATTAACTACTAGTTGAAGCCGCTGTTAATTTTAAGACTGGGCTTTTATCTTTCTTATTCGGATATTTACGCTATTTGTATACAGTTAATGACTGATTTTTTTTTTTTTTTTTTTTTTTTTTTTTTAAATTAACTATTCCAAGTGGGAAAAAATCTTGTTCCTATTTGAACTTGGGACCTCTTGGCTTCTCAGACACTCTGTTGTAGTTAATTAGACGGTTGTGTTGAACAAGACTGAAGTGTTGTTTCTGACCAGGAGCTACGAACGTGGCTGTGGGGGACGTGACAGAACGGAAGGCTCTTCGTGAGAGACTCAAGTGCAAGTCCTTCCGATGGTACCTGGAGAACATCTATCCCGAGTCACAGATGCCACTCGACTACTACTATCTCGGAGAGGTACCGTACACTCACTAGTCAGTCACACACTAGCTTGCTAAGGTTCCAGTGGAGCATGTTCTGCGGAAAAACTTCCTTTCACTTAATTCTTTTTTTCTCCCTCAATTCGATTTTTTTTTTTTTAGTTCACGATGAACAAATACCGAGGTTAGAAAAAAATTTGTGGAATCGTATACCTTAAAAAACGTCATCTAAGCATTTTCTGAAAATTAATTTTCTTGATATATATATATATTAATTACGAGTTTTCACATTTTGGTACGTCCTATTCCCCGGAAACATTTTGATTGAGCTTTAGGCCACACTAGGATCGTCTTCTCAATGTCAGTTTAGCATTGAAACATCGGTACAGAAGTTATGCCCCTCTAAAGGTCTCAGATACATTTCCATATTTCTTGTAGAAATAGTTGTTAGATTTTAATTAAATTTAATATCTATGCCGGTTTTGGCAAGCTCTAAAAAACTATCCCTAGGAATCTCAGAAATTTAATTTTAAGGGGTGGTATGACAAAAAATGTTTTTGAAGAAATATTGATTGAGCTTCAATACTTCTTTTGGCCGAGCTAGATTAAAATTGTAACAGTATGGTAGTTTTGTTATGCTGAAAATGCACAGTATCTACTTATTTTCTGGTAAAACGTTGTACAATGTGTCTTATGTATTGTATCATTCAGTAATCGGAATTCATCTAAAGGCAATCCATAAGAAATTGATTATAGTTTAAAGAATCGTTAATTATCGTTACTCCTAAAGAAAAAACGTACCCAGTGACTTAAAGTGTAGAGGTGGATAATGACGTGCAACTTGCGCAACGTATAGTTTTATTTTAATTTATTTTTTAGTTATAACATTTAAATATTTTACTTCCAGGTGAGGAACTTGGAAACCCAAAATTGTTTGGACACATTAGGAAGGAAGAGCAACGAAAACCTTGGAATGAGTTACTGCCACGGTTTAGGAGGAAATCAGGTATTATTACTAAAATGTATTTAAATTTCAAAATGTGGTGCTAGTGTTAGTACATAGTCGTTTTAAATAGATAAAACAAACCTCTTTTTTGAAATATTGTTTATTCCACAAAACAATTATACATAAAAAATTAAAAAAAACGTATGTTTTTTAAAAATATTGTCTATTTAATATATGTAAGTACTTTCGGTATTGCTACCATCTTCCTATGATTTAACAAATACTAAGTGGGTATATTTCCTAATATTGGTGTATACCCACTTATTTAGTATTTGTTAAGTCATGGCTGATGGTGGTAGCAATACCGAAAGTACTTTCATATATTATATACAGGGTGTCCCAGCATGGAGGTAAAAAACTTTGAGGTCTTAAAGGAAATTTAATTTTGAACAAAAAATTAATTATAAACATATGTCCGAATAACCGATAAACCGTTTCAGAAATATTCAACATCTTCCAATTTTTGTACTTAGCACTATTTGTTTGCATAAAATCTCTTATTCCTCCTTAAGTATACAAGCTAACACAAAGTTAATTATACCATCATAAAAAGCGGTAAATTACCTTTAAAATAAGTTCACTTTATTATTACAATTACAAGAATTTGACAGTTTATCGGCAGCATAAGAGATCTTATGCAAAAAAAATAGTGCTATACAAAAATTGGAAGATGTTGGATATTTCTGAAACGATTCCGACTCGGACCTATGTTTATAGGAAATTTTTTGTTCAAAATTAAATTTCCTTTAAGACCTCAAAGTTTACCTCCACGCTGGAACACCCTGTATATTGTAAAATACACTATTTAAAAAAAAAAAAGTTTTTTCTTTATTTTTATTAAATGTTGTATCTCTGCAGAAAATGTTAAGTACAATTATACATAAACTATCGGTTTTGTTGAATAAGATTTAGTTTATAACTAAACCTGACGATGGTATAATGCCAAAACCGGTTGTTTATGTATAATGTCTTTGTGAAGTTAACTATATTTCAAAAAATAATTTTGTTTTATTTATTTATTTATTACAAGTTTCCACAGTATGTCCGCGTTTCTCAACTTAGAAGTTGTAGTAGTTTAAATTGTTTCTAGAAAAATACTGTTTAAAGGAATAAAATATCGAATTCATATAGGTGTGATCTTCGAGCATAACTAAATGTTATGATCTCGAGTTATGGTTGGTTTTTTTTTTAAATCTTTTTAAAGACTTTCATGAAATATGTTCTATACATAAATTGCTCAGGGGGGATAATTTTAGCATTTGTGCAAAATTTTTCAGGAAAAACAGCCTTATTGATTGTTTATAAAAATTATGTTTGAAAATAATCTACATATGCTCATACAAATATCGATGTTATTATTAAGGGATATTCGGAATCAGTCTCCGTTTTTGTTCTGTACCGGAGTCTGTACTGCAACTATGTGTACATCCCAATGCTGTAGTTATGTATTTTATTAACTGTTGTCTACTCCTCTTTCTAGGTGTTTGCCTATACAAAACGGCAGCAGATAATGTCGGACGACAACTGCCTGGATGCTGCCAGTATAGACGGTCCTGTCAAGTTAGTCCGATGCCATGGGATGGGAGGCAACCAGGCCTGGGTCTACAACGATCAGGTGAGATATGTATACTAATGTAGTAGGGTCAATCCATGTTAAATCATTAAGAAGCTGTCGCGGCTTGGACTCGGATTTCTGCAATGAAATATTCAGATTTAAATATTAAAAATATATATATTTTACCTTTAAGATTCTTTCTGCATGGGCTAAAAAGTGTTAAATGATTGAAATAGGCATATTTTCGAGATGTTGTTTTCTGTTCTTTCTATGTTTTCTCCCTATGTGGAATAATCCGTAATGCCTTGATTAAATAAAAGTCATTTTCTAATTTTGATAATATTTTGAGCCTCAGTCCTAAGTGACTATGGTCTTTTTTTTTTTCAACTGTACTTCTAATGGACCGTTTTCAGACCTAACTAGTCATATGGCGTTCAGTGCAATGGTTCTCCTAAGCCCTCTCACACCAAAATAATTCATGCTATTCAAAATCAGTCCTCTGAACAATCAAGTAATGCCCACAACATCACATAAAGATCTAAACATAGTATTCTTACACGAAGTTACACCACAGCTATAATTTCCACACCCGAATACAAAGAGGAAGCAATATCAGTCCGGTCCTTGCCGGGCAGCCCTCCTCGACGATTAAATCGTTGTTGGCTGTATGATCTGCTGCCTGAGAGTGTGGCGGTGCTGACCAGCCACTTCATCTACTGTGCGCCGGTTGCTCAGAGGTAGCGTGCTAGCTCAATGACTCAAGATTGCGGGCTCGAAGCACGACCGATGCCCTTAGATTTCTTATCTGAAACGGGAAAAAACTTGCGCAAGCCGTCCCTCGGATGGGACGTGAAGCGATGGTTCCGAGCCTATACGTTAAAGACCCTAGGTGAATAAAAATTTAGGGTAGGCAAAATTTAGGACTCCCATAATAGTAGAGTCGGGCTCATGTGCACCTGAGCGACGAAAGAGCGCTCTGGTAGTAGTCAATAGAAACTCGCGGTTAAAAGCCGGGCATGAGTCTCAATAACTAACTCTTTCAGTGTAGAAAAATGTTTAATGAATATTGAGAAAAAAAATCTTGATCTAAAAAATTCAAAGTCTAATTGGAGATTAACCTGAATAGGTATATTTTATATATCTTGTGAAATATACAATATTTTTAAAAAACATTATTTTTCTTTATATTGTTTATTAAGTATTTCACAATATCTCTGCGAAAATGTTAAGTATTATTTATAGTTTAAATAATTATGACATAATTATAAGAAAAATAGTGTATAGTTGTAGTACCTACTTTTTGGTTGACCTATCCAAAGAGAGAGACTCAGGACCAAAGGACCTCAGGTCAGCCTAACAAAACAAAAAGTCTCCTTCAGTTTTTTTGTTTTTTTTTTCGTTCAACAGACGTATATCATTCCCTACTTTTTTATCATGAAAAGGCATTTGAATGTATGTTCTCATTTCTTTTCTATTTTGTTTCAGGAGAAGACGATCCGACACGTGAACACGGACCAGTGTCTCCAGAAGCCAGAGACCGGGGATCCCTCCCAGCCTCTATTACGACGATGCGACCACTCCCGGGGACAACAGTGGATCATGAACAGCAAGTTCAAGTGGCAGGCCACCAGCTAGGGCTAACCCAACCCTTCTCTCAATCCCACACCACACTCTATCTCCCCCACTATTTTTTATATAAAGCAATAAATATTTATATTTATATATTTTTATCATTTAATAAAAGAAAAATTTTTAAAAATAATAATAATAAGGAGAAAGTACACAAAACTTGGCTGACCAGATTTTATGGAATTACAAAAAAAAAATGTTCCCAGCCAAAGACGAAAAAATAATAAGGAAAATATACAAATAAACACAAAATATCATAAAGAAATCCTTTTCAACAGTTCTCGCGTTTTGACGTACCGCTAGCCATTTGTTATGTACACGTCTAAAGAAAATAATTTATTTCCAAGAGTAAGTAGTGGATATTTTACCATTCCTGAATACAAAACCTAACTATACCAGAAGTGTTTTTCATCGATAATTTTATTCATGTATATTCAATTGTTCTCCAAATTGTTTCTAGCGAGGAGACTTGAAGTGATTCTACATTGTAAATAAGCAGACACTTGTCCGAGCGTTTTCATAAACGGACTATCTAGGACGCTCAAAGCACCCTTTATAGATCGATGGGTGGAACATTTATATCTTGTTTTGTGTGTCAAATTTCTGAAATGTTTAAAATTTGTGATCGAAAACAACACTGACCATAGCCATCGACATTGGCCAACTACCTGTTTGGCTTGACAATTCTTGTCGATGCATCTATGACTACATAGTTTCATGGTAAAAGTTAATAGTTGAATTTAAAAGGACGAAAACTCAAAAACTTTATTTGAGGGTGTTTTCCCCTTACCCTCCCAATACGGTTGGACAGGTGAACGCCTATTTTCGATGTAAAATCACCTCACCAAATCTATAAAAACATCCGGTTAGTATTCTTCTTAAAACAAATGTAATTTTAATATATTTAAAAACATTTCATGTCACGTTACATAAAATGTATTTAAATTAGCATAGATTTCACAGTTTATGTTAAGTATTCATAATTGAAAATCCCAGGAAAAACGAACTGAATAGCCATTATTTTTTCAAAAGTATATCATAGAATCAAATTTAAAATAAAAAAGTATATGTATTAGCAACAATGTCCAAAAAGGAGCTCTGGTCAGCCAACAGAACAAAAAGTGTCCTTCAGTTTGTTTTGTCCAACAGACAGACATCTATTAACTATTAATTAATTTCTTGAGATTGACAAAATGGCTTCCAAGATAAAGGGGAAGTCTTTATGGCCACTTTTTAGTGCCATTTTATCAATTAGTCGCTAGCATTTTATAAACAAATAATAATTATTATTAATAATAAAAATTCAAGGTGTATCTTAGAATTTTATTTATATATTTATAAAAAAATATGTATTTCATTACAGAAAGCGATTGCTATTACGATCATTAGCTTCTTATTACATTTTTTAAATTAAATGAAAAACAATACAAACTTTTACATGAAGTTCAGGAGAGTATCACACAAGAGGGAGGGGATAATGTATTTCTTTTTTGTGTGTTTCTAGAAGTATTTACAGTAAGCAAGTGTAACCTTTTCATTCCGGGAGAATATCTTTCAATAATGAATAGTTTGTGAACACATACTCAAGAATCATGCACTTTCGAACCGGTCAGTTCGGATATTTCTTTTGTTTTAATATCAAGTGTGCTGAGTACATATTTTGCTTACCCTACGAGGGTACAATATTGAAAATAGGGATTGTTGACAAATTCGTGTTTGGTAGCTTCCAGTTTTTACAAGTGTTCATAATAATTAGCTGTTTCTGTACCCAAATACATATTTATTTATAGTAAGTATTATTTATCTTTTTGTACAATCAATTTAGATTAAATTATGTACAATAAAAAACAATAAGAATTTTTATTAATAATATTATTTCTTAAAATACGTCTATTATGAACGTCTTAGGTCAAGACTAAGAATTCAGCGTTTGTATTTAGAAATGTGAATTAAACTCAATTAACGTAATAATTAAGAATGAAAATGACAATTTTTGAAGAAAAAAAATATATATATAGTGGCATTATCAAAAATAATTACTTTTAACATGACATTAGTGTTAAGTTTTTGTTTATTTGTAGCAAATATTGTGCAATCTCTTTCATCTTTTTACATATCATATCGTTAACGAAATTATGTATATTTTTGTTTTAAGGTAAAAATATTATTTAAATTTAATTTAAAAAAAAAAAATTACATGCTTCCTAATTTATATACAGAGAAATTTGGGACTGAATTGGTCAGCCTCGATAAAAGTGTTCTGGAAGATCATAAAGAATGGGAAATAACGCCAACGATTCCTGTAAATGGGGGTGGGGGGGGGGGGGACAAGCACCATCGTTGTACTCCCATGGGATCCTCTTCACTCCTGTCCAGGTAATCCCTAAAACTACCAATCGAAATAATATCTAAATGCAATTTTTTTGTCGATTCAATGCCCTTTAAATACTTATCTAAAGCACATATTGATCTTGGCGCATCTTGAAGTGAGCTTAAGAGCGAGGGCGAAAATTTAATAGGAGCTCTCTGCTAGCTTTAATTATAACTTGAGGAAAAACATTGGCTGTCAAATTTTTGATAGTCGTTTTTTCATGTGAACTCAATAAGATCTCCAGGCCACATCCACTCGCAATTTGACCAAATCCTTCTCACAGACCCTCTTTTTATTCTGTGTTATATCTGTATAGATACAGGTGATATAATAAAAATGTAAGAGATAGGTTTTCAAATAATGGTGGGTTTAATCATAGATACATATTTTTATATATGTATCTTATTATTTCTTAATCTTTATTTCCTAGCATACATATTATCGGTGTTTTTCGCACCTAGCACGATTGTTATTTATAAATTTTCCGATTATATTAAATTTTTAACAAAATAATTTTGAAGTTTACAAAAATTTAATTTCTGAAAAATAAGACTTGCCTTTATCTTCCCCTGTTTTTTCAATTGTGGACAATATATTACTATTAGTGACTAGCAAGTACTTAATCTGAACTAATTGTAAGAAATTAACTAGTGCGTATTCTTCGTAAGTCTTTCGTGTATAAATTTATCATTATATTAAAAATTTGATACTGATATTTTATAATAATGCATTTCGTTTTCCATTGCTAATTTTAATTATATAATACTTGTATATCAAGGAAGACAATCCTTAATTTTAAATCATTAAGAAAATTGTTAATTATTTATATAAAATGTATTATTTAAAAATTGGGTTTTAGTAATCTATATAAATAAATTTATAAGTTGGTTTTGTCTGTCTGTTTATAATTTCGTCCCCATTATTCTTCTGTATTAAGGTATTTTATGTCATCTAGAATCTATTTTAATAGTTTTAAAATTGTCTGTGCACATGTTTGTTTACTAACTCGAAACAATATATTTATTTAAAGTTCAATCAAATTCAATGCAGCTTCCAAAAAAATTGATTTGTTGATTTGGGATAGGCGCTGTTGGGGGAGGCCCCATTTTTTATACAATCAAAATGTGTTACATATCATTTCAAAGAATTTGACGTTTCGAAAATATATATGTATATATTTTTTGGAACGGGGGTCGATATGAAACTTGTTTTTCATCCGTGTATCACACGGAGTTGTTCATACTCAAATTCACGAAACACAGGGTATTTGAAGGGTGTCCCAACTCAGAGTATAGACAAAGTGACTAGATCGGGGGGCAACGTTACATGTAGGCTCCACATTGTATTTTGTAACCACAGTGGTTGGCATATCATTTCAAAGAAGTCAACAAGACAACTTCAAAAATATCCTTTATTTATTTTTAAGAGGGGGATAGAAACAGTAATTTTTGTTCGTGGACCACATGGATTTAATGTTCACAACACTTGCTGGTTATTTCAAGAACAGTCCAACTTCAAATTAAGGCTATGTGGCATCCAATAATATTAAATTAGGGGGTGGGGGCAATCGAATGCTAGACCTTTTTTTATTTTTTACAATTATTTTATAAACCTTGAGCACGCCTTCCTTCGGATGGATCGTAAAGCGATAGTCCCGAGCCCTGTATGATGTCAAGACTCATTAAAAACACTACTACTCTAGGTGAATAAACATGGGTTGGCAAAATTTAGGACTCTCACAGTAGAGCGACGAAAGAGCGCTCTGCTAGTAGGCGATACTCGTATATGACCTCGTAGTTAAAGGGCATGCGTTACAATAAATATTATTTTATATGATTCAATTAGATTTGTTCAAAAATATATGTATATATTTTTCGGAGTAGAGGGTAAAATTTGAAAAAAATATTTCTTTGTTCGGGGTTGATCTTATATTAACAGGAAATCTCAAAGAAGTCGTAACTTAGAATATAGCCCATGTGGCGTCCACAATTTTTGACGAGGCCGAAATTTTTTATTACGAATTCATTGTCCGGGCAGCGAAAGACAACCTGCTAGTGATGAATATAACTGTATATATATAAATTGGGAATAAATATTCATATCAGAATAAGTTATAGTCGGTGATTGGTTGTAGTTTATTTATTGTTTATGATTGAATGAATGTTAATGTAAACAGAATGTAATGGAATTACAATATTATAGTAACATAATTTAGTTCTTTCTTCTTTCGAAGTTTACTGATATCAAACTGCAACTATCATAACATGCATTTGATGAGTTTTGTATAATTCCTCAAATAATTTTCACAGAAAGGCCTCATCCTGTTGAGTAACATTTCTACTTGCTGAAGCTCACACTTTATTCAGACATTCTACATTTATGTTAAGCGATGGTTTTTTATCCATTTTTATTATTAATTTTTTTTTTTTTTTTTTTTTTGCAAATCCTCAAAGTTGGATTATGTTTCAAACACATAATTTGTTTAGAAACGGAAAAAAAATTAAAAGATTTTATTTATTATTAGAAAAAAGATAAATTAGTTAAGACGTTTTAGTGCATTACAAAAACGATTTTTCAATAATTTTAAGTGCAATAATGTTTTTTTATTGGTTTTTCTTCCATCTTTTTAATTTTTGTGCCAAATCTGTTGTTTTCCCTCTCCCAGAAATGTATTAATTTAGTATATTCACATGAAATATATCTGTTTTATTAATTGCATATTTTCAGGCCTCAAATATAGAACAAAAAATATTATTTTGTCATTCCGCCTTCTCTCTTATTATATTTATTAATGTAACTTTATTTAATGAATTCCTATATATAATTTATACGAAACTATATTTTACTTGTCATTCTGTTTGCGGTAGAATTTTTGAAATCAAATGTACCTTGGCCTGATTATGTTGAATGTTGGTTTTTTAAAATTAAAAATATAATTTCCCGGGGCTTTAAAAGTTTGAGGAACTACTCCCAAATGATTAATATGTATTGATTGATTTAGTTAATTTCCAATCAGAGCCTTCCTGGAATATAATATATTTTATCTTAATATTCGTTAATAATAAACGTTTATAATGTCAATATGTAATTCACATGGATATTATTTTTAAAACATATCTATAGATTACCAATATCAAAACATATATATTCGTATATACCTATTATTATTAGTTTACATTGTACATATATATATTTAAAATAAAAATTGTTATTTCTTTTTATATTTGCTTTCCATTTTCTCCACCACAAGCATTTTATTTTCCCGAAAAACTTTTCTTTTTTTTTTTTTATTTGGTTTTAAAAGGTGGGCGGGCGCCTTGCATTGCAGCAACATCACCCAGTCAACGTTAGAAAAACTCGGGTATATCAAGGGGTTACTGAGGGACTGGGATTGGCCATCGGCGGAACTATTGCGCCGATCGTCCCCAGCCCATCTTACATTGCCTGTTTCTGCTCCCGCCTGAAGCCGACGAATCGGCAGAACATCGGATAGTCTGTTTCCGTCACCATCTGCCGTAGATCCAGTCCCAAACACGATCTTGTTCCATGAATCAACTCCACCCTAGCTTGGTTGTACAAAAATGTATATATATTTTTATTTTACCGAAAAAACTGACATTCAAATAATATTTTTTTCTAATGGATATTGTAATTAAATGTTCTATACCGCTCTAAGAAGAGCAGCATAGCACAATGGTCAATATTTTATACATATGCTGGTCAAACTTGGGAACACCCCTGGCTAGCCGTTCGTTTAACTTCATAATTGTTTTCGAATATGAGGATAAAGTTAGAGTGTCAAACGTATGTATTATATATATATTCATTTCAAATAAGGAAAAACGTATCGTTGTAGCTTCATAAGTTACTCAAATATATAAAAACGAAGCTAATTGAAGGTCAATTCTGTCATTTTAACAAAACTTATTTAAGTTCTGGCGAGGTTACCATTGACCCTAAATAAATTTTTGTGTTTACCTTACGTCATATACATTCATGACTTTTACAAAATTTTCGACTCAGGTCATGTGGCAGAGCCAACACAGCAAGAGGTTTGCGATGCTTCAGTCCTTGCTGTAATGGCAATCCTCTTTCTTATGATTCGCTACTTTAAATGACATTTTTTTCCCGAAATGTCAATAAATTCGGGACGTTGAGCGATGGTCCCGAGCCTGTACGTCAGGTTTTCGTTAAAGACCCCTAGGTGGAGTAGTTTTATATTGTTAACCTGTGTGAACAAAATTTATGACTCTGGCAATAGGCGATAGTTAAAGCCCGGGCATGAGTTACAAAAAAACACCATACAAACAAATAATCAAAACGATTTATCAAGTAAGACAACTTACGTTTGCTGGCTTGCGGGGCATCAGTCACACAAACAAAGGATATATGTGTTTGGACGTAAAATGAATGGGGCCAGTAGTAGTGAAAAGATGGTTTGTCATGTGCAGGTATTCCTGTGTTTGTGTGGGGAACACCTCCCACTCCTGTCTCCTTTGTTTAAACGTCTCTCTCTCTCTCTCTCTGTCATTTCTATCTGTTCTCTTTCTAGAGTCGAAGTAATAAATTTCCATATTTTATGGGAGTCATTCTACCAATAGGACACATCAACTTTTTGGATAATGGTTATATCATTGGGAAGGAGAGAATTAAGATTAAATTAGAAGAGGGCGCCGGCGTGCTAGCTTCCTGAGCTCATCGCGGGATCGAAACCCAGCCGATGCCCATACTTTTTTTACCTGGAAGGTGAAATACCTTGAGCATGCCGTCCTTCGGAAGGGACGTTATGCGATGGTCCCGAATCTGTGCGATGTCAGATAGTCGTTAAAGATCTACCTGAGGTGAATAAACCTGGGTAGGCAAAATTTAGGATTTCCACAGTAGAGTCGGGGTCATGTCTACCAGAGAGACGAGAGACCACTCTGGTAGTAGGCGGTATGACCTCGTAGTTAAAGCCCGGTGTTGGGTCACATTAATTTAAATTAAAAAAATTACGTTGAAAGGAAGACATTTCTGTTTCAGGGAAAATCTCGTATATATAGATACATCAGACAATTAAAATATGATCAAGACTTAATAGGAATCTCAGACCAAATTTACTGGTCGCCACTACAAGACTATGAAAATCCTAATTTGGGATAATAATTTCGACAATATTAATCATTTATGCTTTACAATTGTTAATTGTAGAGCATAAATAATAGGACGAGATAGGTTTTAAATCATGTCACATTTGTAGGAAATGTCTTTAAAAAATTATAATTTCAAGAAACAAATTGCAACTCATAACGATGAACAATGGACAAAATTCTTCTCTTGTAGAGAAACATATACCCATTGTAAATATTCAATTAGGGAGAAAAGTTATTAAGAAACAACTTAAATAATGGTATTGACTTAGAAACGTTTGAAAATGCTAAGTTAACAAGGATTACGGTTTTGTCAAATAGTATAGAGAACAGTGTCATCAGTAAAGTACAAAAAAACGGAAAACACAATCACATCGAAAGGTTTTTCATAGAACACGTACCGCTGCCTCTCTTTTCATCACACAGAATAAGAAACCTTCATCCTCGCGATGGTATCAGAAAAAGAATTCGCAATATTTGATGTGCTGGAAGTTTTAAAACTAATTAGTGACAAAGCAAAGTCCTATTAAAATTTAACAGAGGGAAAGGGTAAATAAGAATAGATAACTACGATTGGAAAAATGTTCAAACATTTTTATTCAATTAAAATAAGTAAAAAATAACAGAAGAAAAAAGGAAAAGGGTTTAGAGGTCCTTAACTTCCCTCAACCTCCTGACGGCGGATCTGACGGAGGTAGCAGCCGTGGTGGCGACGACCCAGGCTCCTCCAGCCACTGTACGCTTGCATCGCTTGCACGACCAGATCCCCACACAGCTCCTCTTCATTGCCGTCTGAAACAGAAAACAAACGGTCATTGTAGGACAGCCCTCAGCTTCTGTGTAGTGCCCCTGAGTTGAGGCTATGTAACACAATTAATGCGCATTCCTCCCTCAAACCATAATATTTTATGACGTTCTATTTTTGTGGAACAGTAGACTGGGGGATTGGCCCACGAGGAGAGACGCACCGCCTCAAAGACCTCAACATAGTTGGAATGTACAAGATAACTTTTTGAATTATCAATAAATGAAACTGAATTCTGACAAGACCATTGGTATATGCAGCTACAAGAAATGGTTAACTGCTTACTTCAACTTTATTTCCTGTACAATATTCTTAATTTGGCATCATTTTCTTATGTTACAGAATAGGGGTCAGCATTCCTTTAGTATTCGTAAAATGTATCACGCAAAGCTAGGTCCACACCAAGAAACAATGAACATAGCTGATTGGAAATTTTTTAATAACAAAATAATAACATTTTCTTTACATCTTCGAACTTATATATAGCATGTTAGTACTCTCGGTGTGGACCCAATGTAAAATTTTATCAGTGACCTCCACATATTTCAAAAAATTAATTAGGTAAGCAAAGATGTAAAAAATAACAAGAAAATGTGTCACTTCAGACCCATTCTTTTGTATTTATAATAATATACAGTAGAACCCCTCTGCAACGCAAGAAAAATTTGTCCGTTGAGTAAAAAAAAAAAAATCATATTATGAAGGTAGATATACAAAACGTTCAATATGTTTTTATGTTTAACACTACATATATAGGTAACGAACAATAGTTAATTAGATAAAACACACATAATAATAATTATTATGGATTTTTTAAGTTAATAAACCAAACAGTATGATAACATTTTCGCAGAGATATTGTGAAGCACTTAATAAAAAATATAAAGAAAAACGAATGTTTTTTTAAGAATAATGTATGTTTCACAAGATATAATATAAAATATATGGGAGTACTTTCGGTATTGCTATATACAAATACTGTATTTGTTAAGTCGTGGTTGAAGATGGTAGCAATATCGAAAGTACTCCCATATATTTTATATACCTTGTAAAATAGACAATATTTCTAACAAAAACATTCGTTTTTTTAAAATATTTTTTAGTAGGTATGCCTGTTTCACAAACAGCGAATTCTACGAATAATAAAAAGCATTCAAAATTACATTTTTCAAATGAATTGTTTTGTAAGTGTCCGCTTAAGAGAAGTAAATATATCTCTTGATGTCAAAAAATTGGTTTTCCGCGTCCGTTAGAGGGGTGTCCGTTGCGACGGGGGTGAATTGCATTGTTTTTCTATACTTCGGATCGAGACATCGCAAATCGGGTTTTACTGTACATACTTTCATTTTCCTTACGATGAAAACAAATAAATCATATTCCCTTTTCGGGCTACCAAATAACCAAACAATGAAAATATTACCTTTCCGCAAAAAGAACAAGGATACTTTCCATGCTGGGTGATCTCCATTTTCTTAACCATCTTCCTGAGGGAAGCACCATACCTGGTACCATATTTACCGGTGATCCCAACCTTCTTCGTATGCTTAGCCTGAAATTTAAAAAGAAACATTAGCATAAGATTAATTAGAAGAAAAAACGGCAAAAGCTGCTGCGTCCTACTGAATGAAGTTTACAAACTTAACTTCGATCTAGGCACATTGGAACTGCTTTAGATATGAATTTATAATTCTACGCTCTTATAATTTTTAATTATAATTTAAAAAACTTCTAAAAAGATTATGTACCCTTGAAACAAAGTTAGTTTTCCAGATTGATTTAAATGGAATTCATTCACGACCTATAAAAGATGTAGCATGAGGGAAAATGAGCCAAACAACAAATAGCAATGAAGCGGTCACAATCGAAGTTTTCAGGAAAGTCTGAGAAACTATCAAGATACGTCATTGAATTCATTAATGAAATGAAATAAGTAAAATGATCCTTGATTGATACTGTATCCAGATATTGTGCATAATAACAAACAATCGCAATCTGAATACGGGACTATAGTAAGAGTACTAAGAGTTTATAGTAGATTTTTAATAATTGATTAGTCAACTATATTGGGAACATACAATTCCCTATTTGCTTAAAGTTGAAAAATATGCAAAATAGAATTGATTTTTTAACGGTTATTCAATAAGTTTTAAATCACAGTAAAAGTTTTAAAAAATTAGAAATAATCATTCGACAAATACCAACACTTTGTCCTAACCTAACTAGCATCAACAAAATAAGACATTCTCCTCTCGTTTCGTTTCCTGAATATAAGGAAGTTTTCAAATTTATTTCAGTGCTGTTTTATAATTCTAAAATATATACAATAATAAGATGATTATAGATGAAACTTACCATATTTTACACAACTATTACCCACGCAAGACCCGACAAAACAAATGGAGGTTATGAAATCTGCTTTCTTGATCATTATGTAAAATATTATGAACACCCTCTGGAAATAAAAATAGATAATTCAAGTAATGGTGATTGAATTACGAGAAAATAGCATTTACAAAATTAAAAACATATATTAACAATAAAGGAAAACTATTATAATGGGAATAGTATGTTCGTCTGGGTCCGGTGCTGCTATCGTATGCAGTTGTCTGAAATTTTAAACTACGTATACATCTATTTTCGCACTTCTAAACCCTATTTCTTAAATTAATTTAGGAGGGGGATTGTGGAGGGGGGCACCCAAACATAAAGTGAGGACCCAGCTCTTTAACGGTTGACCAAATTTTTATGAAATGTTACATGAATCCCTCCCAGTTCAAACATGAGGTTTGTGGCATTTGAAAGGGAGGAGCGAGTTATTGGGGGCCCAAAAAAATATTAGTGCTAACTCCTCCATGGCGACTCATTGCAAAAATGAAATGCCTAATTCCCAAAATGAAAAAAAAAAAAAAAGCCTGTGAACATGAAATTTTATATTTAAATTCAAAAACTCATAAGAATAGCACCTATTAATTTTCAGCTAAATCGGTCGAAGGGAAGGGGAGACTAGAGAAGAGGGTTCAACTTAAATACATTAATAACTGCCACTATGCAAGTCAAACATTGAGTTTTAGCCCAAACGGTCGAGTGGCTTTGGAGAAAGAGCGAAAACCTAATTGATTATTTCTTGCTGGGGAAGTACATAGCCGGTACTTCACCAACGATCTTTTTTTTTAATAAATACGGCAGATTTAGGATAACTGTTAGCTTCTAGTCTGAAGGAAGAGGAAATAAAAACAATTTGAAAGGCAGACATACTTCTATATATTTTAATTGAGGCAGAACGAATTCTTGAGATAACTCAGCTTAAACAGCGCATCGGACAGAACATATTATCTAAATTAAACATAAAAAACCAATAGTTTCTTCTTAAATGATTTTTTTTTAAGTTTGTTTTTCTGTGTTGATAAGATTAATTCTATAAAAATAGAAAGAAAAAAAATACTAACTGTGGAGAAAGGATATAAGAATTGTTAGGACGTGAGAGATGCTAGTCTTATAGATTTGCTCCGTTCCAGCATGCTGCTTCTGATAGTGCTGGGTATCGTTCTCCTGGTAGCTGCAGTTCGGTTGGTTTGGCTCTTCGTCAGACCTCTCTTAGTCACCTTCTATCAGATGAAGAATATACCTGAGTTTCCCCAACACCTACCACTAGCCGGAGTCACTATGCTCATCGCCAATCTCAACTTTTACGGAGGTAATCTACTCAAGGCACTTTGTACAATTAATACCTACTAAACAATGCTAATTTAACTTCCCCAGTGATATAAGGTATAGAGGCCGCTAGTAACTCAGAAGTAGCAAGCTTGCTTACTGAGCTCAAGATTGTCGGTTCGAAACCAGACCGAGGCCCTTAGGAGTGACCGGACGTGGGAGGTGAAAGATCCTTAAGGTTAAATGTCCCGTATTTTATTATGAATTTATTTCAACAGATGGCATCACTAATAGCAGCAAAAGTATTAAAGGTATTTTGGTTAAACGGCTCAACTTTTTCAAAATATCTGTTTTCCTTTGTACTCTATATAAATGTAGAATTGATATGACACTCCGGTTTTTTTAAATTATAAATTCCAAATTTTAGATTTTTTGTGTATTTTTCTTTAATTGTTTCGTTATTTTTTTCATTTTTTAAAATTCACGGGTAGGGCGCCGAAAGTAGACAGTTCAATGAGTTCAAATCATTTTTTAGATTCAAAATCGGATGAATAGATGAAACGGAAACAGAAAAATTAATCTATTACTGTTTTTGTGTTGATTGGTTTCTATTCTTATCTGTATTTTCCACAAAAAATAAGAGGTCATATTGACATAGACTCTCCTGCCGGAGTTTTTGCTTATCCCGGTGTAGTTGCCTTGGTTACATACAGATAAGGAAAAAATATTTGAACAAATAGTAATTTGTTAATAATAGGTTCCAATCAATTCAGATTTCAATATGTACTTCATATCTCTCATCTTTATTAACAGACGAAAATGGACACTGATTATTTTCAAACAGAAAACAATATTCGCATTTTATGTACAATAACTGTTCAACTTTTTGCCCGGAAAAAGTATTTGAACAAGCAAACAATATAAAACAATCTTTTTAAACAATATTGTAAATATGTCAGTATTTTGTAAAAAGTCCTTTACTATCCATTATGGATTGAAGCCTTCTTGGCATTGATTCCACTAACTTTGTTTAGTTTCTGATGAGATGGTATTCCAGGCTCTTACCAAGGCTTCTTTAAAGTCTTTCTTATTTGATTTGGGTGTTTTTCTGACTACTCTGTCAATTAGATACCATAAATTCTCTATGGGGTTTATATCTAGAAAATAGGGTTTTTCTTTACAATACGCTATATTTTCCGGCCATCTCTCCTAGATAGAACTCTTGAGGGTCAGATCTCTTTTTATTTTCAATCATTCCCGTTTCTTCATTTTTAAAAAATACATAATAAACACTATAGAGATTTAAATCTAAGATACTTTAATGAGAAGTGTAAATCACATCAAGAAAGGTTTTGAATATCATGCATTAGAATCTTGGCTTAGAGATGGACTTCTCATAAGTTTTGGTAAGACTAACTATCACAAACTGAACTGTTTACTCAGGAAGGATTAAACCTGTAAACAATACTAAACACTTGTTTCAATACTTTTTTCCTGGTAATAAATTGAAAAAATATATCTAAGACAATAATATTATTTTTTAATAAAAATTAAATAGTATGTCCCCTTTCATTTATAAGTAAAGGTGTGAGAAATGAAGTAGATATTGAAATCTGAATTGATTGGAAATTACTGTTTGTTCAAATACTTTTTTCCATGATAGTATATGAAAAAAAAATGTTTCCTTTATGAATTCCATTACTGTAAGAAAAACATTAGAATTCAAACAAAAGAAAAAATACACATGAGTATATATTTTTATGTATTGTATTTAATTTGCTGAGCGCTAATAAAATAAATTATTCAAGTGAGTATTATTTAATTAATTTTAAAGAAGAAAAATATTTGTTTACTTCTGTTTTAATCTAGAAATGTTTGACTACTTCCACATCATCTCCCGGAAGTGTCCAAAAATCTCCAAATCATCTTTCATAAATCAACCTATTGTGATGCTTAATTGTCCAGAGTATATTGAGGTAGTTTTGTTAATTATACTATCATATAATTTTTTATTATTATATAGACATATTACATGTATGTTTTATATACAAAAATAAACAAAACCGTTCCAATGTATAGAAATTATACTACTTATCTATGTTGTTATTTTTGATGGTGTTACTTGATACTTACGGATTGTTTTAACTTTTAGACTTTAATGAGCAGTGTAAATCACATCAAGAAAGGTTTTGAATATCATGCATTAGAATCTTGGCTTAGAGATGGACTTCTCATAAGTTTTGGTAAGACTAACTATCACTAATATAAATTGTTGCCATTTTATTAATGGGATACAGTTGTACTGACTTTTTAAATATATCTGACGAAATATTATTTGTTGTAGACAGGATTGATATTTTGCTGTTTGTGAATTCTTACTTCTCCAGCTGTGCGAAGTATAATGGAAGTTATGTAATCGATCAGAAATTCGATATTTAGTTTTCACGGGAATTTTCATTTTTTCTACCCTCTGTTTCCAAAAAAAAACAAGAAAAAATTCATGTCTGTGTTTGTTTGTAAACACGATTTTTGTATGTGCATTCAGAACACCATAGAGGCGATGTCTATCAATTCTCAACGGAGACGGCTAACAGGAAAGAGATATGTAATGAATGTATCGACTGAAGATTCAGTTGCTCATATATAAGACTATTGATTTCTACTCAAAATGGTCGATTGGTTTTAGAGGCAGAGCGAAAAAGTAATTGATTTATTCGACTTTTTTGACTGCTTGAAAGTATAGATTCTAGATTGAAACTTCTGTTTGACAGACATCAATTATTTAACGATCTATTCAGGTCAAAAGCCTGCTGCATACAGATTAGATAACACTTTTTAATTACTCTTCCTGTTC
This sequence comes from Aradus depressus, assembly GCA_963662175.1. Lineage (NCBI taxonomy): Eukaryota > Metazoa > Arthropoda > Insecta > Hemiptera > Aradidae > Aradus > Aradus depressus. Next base: position 45,543,267 of record OY759215.1, read on the forward strand.
ACATTCAGACAAAATATTTACATAATCGTACTATATTAATATTTCGTTTTTGTGTCAAGGATCCAAATGGCATAAACGGAGAAAGCTCCTAACCCCAACTTTTCATTTTAAAATTTTGGAAAAGTGTATAAATAGTTTGAATAACAACTCACTTAAGCTAGTGAGGAACCTTTTGGCGACTGAAGGCAAACCGACCGACGTGGAGGATCACGTCAAACTTTACACATTGGATGTCATCTGTGGTCAGTTAAATTCCAAGTTATCTTTTTCTTATCATATTAATTTATTATTAACAATATTGTTATGAAAATATTTTACCTGTTTCAGAAACAGCAATGGGCGTTCATCTTAACTCACAAGACAATCAGTCCGGTGAATATGTTCAAGCTATTAAAAGGTATTTTTGTTTACTTCCCCAGCAATACTAAGTATAGGGGAAGTTATGTAATCGGTCATAAATTCGATGCGGAGTTTTCAACGAAACATATTTTCCTCCAGTTAGACCAAAAAATAAAAATTCTGTGTGTCTGTGAACACGATAACTCCCAATAGAATGAATGTATCGACAGTAAAGTTTATATGTGTATCTGGAACCACATAAGGTCTATACCAATTGAATTTCAGTCAAATCGGCTAAAGGGAGGGGAGTGATTAGGCGGAAGGACTAACACTGTGAAGGTTCCCGTCACAGAAAGGTATGAGCTCAAATTACTTAATTTTTTTATTTGTTGAATTGTCCCTAAACTCCGAGTTAGACAATCTGCTTAATGAATCTGTGGTACTGTGCAATGAAGTGACTAGCATCCTGGGGCACGGTGCTAGTGCTGCTACATCATCTTTGAAGGAGCCCGAATTATGTTCCCTTACTCCTGATAATCTCCAGAGAAACTCTGCTGACCTAGGACAGTGTTCTTCTGGTTTTGGCTCAACCGACTGTTTCCCAATTGCTTCCGCTTACTAGTTACGATAACCAAGCCGATGAACCAGACTAGATCCAAGGCCTCCACTTTAGAAGTTTTCTATAGTCACTTCATTTCACAGCTTCACAAATCACTTGGTAATGGCCTTACTAAGGTATTTAAGAACGATTGAATAAATACTCATAAATAAAATGTCCTTCACCTTCCTGAAAGATTAAAAACAGTCTCAATGAAGAAACTGTAATTGCCAAGGAATTATCTCTAGTCAGGTAGGGGTTTCGCTTCCCTCCATTCCATATCGAAGTTCTTCACAGTAACTTGGCTAGTATAGCCGTCACATTACAGCAGAATCATCTTCTCAAGGCGTCACTTGAACTTTGCTCTTCTGTTGTCTACACATAGAACACAACATTTCTTAAATTCCAAATCCTTGTTGCATATCCTATCTTCCGAAGTTCTCCGTCAGTAACCTCGCAATTGCATAGTAAAAATATGCACCCGCAATGTACTTCTCCAGCACCAATTAAGATTTCGCATTGCTTCTGAAATCAATCGACCGTCTTAAAATCATTAGTTGACTTACACGGGGACTTTTGAGTCCTTATACTAAACGTTGAGTCGATACATTCATTATAGGTTAGGTTAGGTTTTATGACTCATGCCCGGGCTTTAACTACGAGGTCATATCATCAACTACCAGTGCGCTCTTTCGTCACTCTGGTGGACATGAGCCCGAATCTACTGTGGGAGTCCTAAATTTTGCCTTCCCTAAATTTTTATTCATTTAGGGTAGGGGTCTTTAACGAGTACCTGACATCGTACAGACTCGGGACCATCGCTTAACGTCCCATCCGAAGGACGGCGTGCTTAAGTTTATTTTACCTCCCAGATAAAATAAATTAAGGGCCTCGGTCGGGTTACGAACCCACGACCTTGAGCTCAGAAGTCAAGCACGCATACCACTGAGCTACCGGCGCCCTCATTATATCTATATCGTCAGTTATACGTGTTTTTGTGTTTAGCCCTCCTCCGAATCCTCCATTCACTTTGTCCGATTTGATTGAAAATGTGTCGTCCTTATGGGGATCTAGATACAAATATATAGTCGATTCATTCTATCGGGAGTTATAGTGTTCGCATATAGGACAGCACTTTTTATCTTTCATTTTTGGAATCAAGGTATCTAAAAACAACAAATCCCGGTGAAAACTAGTCTGACAGATTACATAACTTCCCCTATACTTCGCACAGCTGGTGAAGTAAAAACTATGAAATTACTAGAAATGTTCCTACTGATAGTCACTGAAGATTTAATTTCTAATTTTAAAAAAGAGATAGGTTTTAAGAATGAGAAGAATAGGATTTAAACAGAAAAGATAATTTTCGAAAGAACGATCCAGATGATCTTTCTTCTCGTTCTTCTACATCTTAATTATTCTGATCATCCATGAATACTTGGTTGAGATATGCTCCATAATTAATTTAAATATCGATTGGTAGATTGAACCAGTAGTTGTTGAGACAACCCCTACTACATGCAAGGAGGTTCATTAGAAATGCGTTTCTTATTGGTGTTGACATGTTTTATTATTCATATCTATGTGTAGTCTTCATTGTATATCTTAATACCTTTTCCGTTTGTGTTTATAGAATTACAGAGATCGTTCCCCAACGATTAACTCAACCTCTTCTTCATAACGACTGGCTATTTGCTCTAAGTTCTCTAGGACGAGAATTCAAAAAAAACATTCAAATACTTCACGGCTTTACAGAGCAGGTCAGTGATCCAAGTATTTTACAGAGCAGGTCAGTGATCCAAGTATTTTACAGAGCAGGTCAGTGATCCAAGTATTTTACAGAGCAGGTCAGTGATCCAAGTATTTTACAGAGCAGGTCAGTGATCCAAGTATTTTACAGAGCAGGTCAGTGATCCAAGTATTTTACAGAGCAGGTCAGTGATCCAAGTATTTTACAGAGCAGGTCAGTGATCCAAGTATTTTACAGAGCAGGTCAGTGATCCAAGTATTTTACAGAGCAGGTCAGTGATCCAAGTATTTTACAGAGCAGGTCAGTGATCCAAGTATTTTACAGAGCAGGTCAGTGATCCAAGTATTTTACAGAGCAGGTCAGTGATCCAAGTATTTTACAGAGCAGGTCAGTGATCCAAGTATTTTACAGAGCAGGTCAGTGATCCAAGTATTTTACAGAGCAGGTCAGTGATCCAAGTATTTTACAGAGCAGGTCAGTGATCCAAGTATTTTACAGAGCAGGTCAGTGATCCAAGTATTTTACAGAGCAGGTCAGTGATCCAAGTATTTTACAGAGCAGGTCAGTGATCCAAGTATTTTACAGAGCAGGTCAGTGATCCAAGTATTTTACAGAGCAGGTCAGTGATCCAAGTATTTTACAGAGCAGGTCAGTGATCCAAGTATTTTACAGAGCAGGTCAGTGATCCAAGTATTTTACAGAGCAGGTCAGTGATCCAAGTATTTTACAGAGCAGGTCAGTGATCCAAGTATTTTACAGAGCAGGTCAGTGATCCAAGTATTTTATTTTTTAGGGTTCCGTATATTGAAGAGGCAAAAAAAAAAACTGAATTCTTATAGGGAGCTGTCTGCTCAAGGTTTTTTTACCTCCCCTGACCTCGGCCGGGTTTCAAACCGCGATCTTGAGCTCAGTGCTAGCACACTACCTCTGAGCTACCGGCGCCCTATTATCTGTTTGATATGTTTTAAAATTAATATTGACTGTAAAGAAGATTTAAACTATCCCGGAAGGGCACGGTCCACATTTCCATATCATATAAATACTATCACATTTACTTCCAAACACTTTCTGTTTACTGCGCGGCAGTTTTCTTGGAAAATAAAATAATAAGAGGAACTATTTCTATAAGAAACATTTCTATCCATGTTCCAAAAAAGTCCTCATTTCCTATAAAGATATATTTGTCGAAATAGAATAGACTCTGATTTTCGATAAAAAATCAAGTTAAAATTTTTCTTAAGTTGAATTTTCTCTGAATATTGACCCACAACATTTTGACCCTTAAATTATGCCATAGGCATTTGCCTGGCGGTGTACTTCACCATGACGATACTGTTTCAAGATATGACTAGATGGCAAACAAAGGGAAAGTAATAATATTTTGTCAGAACAGACAACCCACCTAACTACTTTTTTCTGACAACCAGTTCAGTATCATCAGAACACTGCTATAATCTTAGCCTAAAACTGTATTTCTTTTCTGTAGAGATTTCCTGTTATAATTTCTTCATACCTCTTCCAGTGTCAGATCTGTTCGGGGACTCATTGAAGAACTATATGATATATATATAGGCTATATAATATACATTTAAAATTATTCGTTGAAAACAATGACTTTTTAAGAGGTAGTATTTTTGAGTATATTCCAAAAGAAAGACATGAAAGATAACGTTGAAAAGTGAAAGTGTTTATTATTTTTAATATCAAATAACTGATAACCTCACAGTATTATTTGGGTCACTGCTCTTCCTCTCTTTCGGTATTATCTCTTTTTTTTTATAGTTGGGGATAAAAAAAATACATTATTGAAAAGTATAATTTAAAAAAATATTAATGTGATGTGTTGTGTGTACCCCCAGGGAAAGATAGCTAGCCAGAAATAGATACCCAGTCTCATTGAATAACATAAACAAATAAAACAAACATGGTTTTTTACTTCCCCAAACTTAATGAAGTATAGGGGGAGTTATGTAATCTCAGAAATTGCGGAGTTTTCAACGGCATTTCATGTTTTCCGACCTGAGTCCAAAAATGAAAAAAAAAAAAAAAAAAGTGTATATGTCTATGAACACGATAACTACCGATATAATGAATGTATTATATTGTCTAGAAGGACAATGACTATTGATTATCAGCCAAATCGACCAAAGGAAAGGGGGATTAGGGGAAGGCTTAAGGGAAGCACAAAAAATAATAAGTCGTAATGAATGTGCTTAAACGAAATTTCATTTGTATATTCAAAGCCCTACAAGGATGCCTTTTCATTTTCAGCGGAATCAACCGAAGGGGAGATCAGAAAGGGGCTATCATTATCAATTTATATCAACACGATAATCCAAGTAACTGCCGATGTAATGAATGTATCAACATGAAATTTTATATTTAAATTCAAAACCTCATAAGAATGGCATCTACTAATTTCCCACGAAATCGGTCGAAGGGAAGGGGACTGGTGGTATAATGTAGAAACCGATAGTTTATGTGAACATTTCTTGTGGAATAGACATCAATCGATCAATTTATTTGGCCCGGCATTCCAAGTGCCTTACACAAAGTGATTAACATGAAACATTGTACAAAATGAAAAAAAATATATATATATATGTCTTGATATAGGCGAGTCTTGAGTCTTCTCCCTTGAGTTATTTGTCCAAGACCGTAGACAGCAGCCCCGGAGGTGAACTGGAGTGGTGGGGAGGTCGTGCTGGAGATGCTCCCTGATTGGTGGCAGACCCAACTCTTCTTGAATTTGAGAGTTCCTGATGTACCAGGATGCATTGAGGGCCACCCCACTTTGTTCTGAAATTTCTGTATTTTTGTTATAAGTGTTTTGCTAGCTGTCGTCTAAACGGGGGAGGCGTATGTTAATATGGGTCTAATGAGTGATTTGTACAGAAGTATCGTGGCTTTGTGTTTAAGTGGTGTTTTTCTGTTAATGCGAGAGGGTAGAGTTGGTTGAGTCTACTGTGTGCTTGTTGTAGTTTGATGTTAATGTGTAGTTTTCAGGTGACCCTCGTATCCAAGGTTACCCCTAGATACTTTACTCCCGGGTCCTAAGGATTCCATGGGATAGAGTTGTCACCAAGAGCTAGTGTTCTTAGTCCTTCCAGCTGAAGCCTACGCTGGTGAATATCTTGGCTTCCGTTTTTTCAGGGTTCAGAGAGAGGTTCCACTTAGTGAGGTCTGAAGGGATTCAATGGCTTCGTTAAGGCTACTCTCCTGGGTAGCGATCATTGTGTCGTCCGCGTATGTTGCAAGCGTTGAGGAAGGAGGTACTGACAGGTCGTGCAGTATAAATTAAACGGGAGTGGCCTGAGAATTCTCCCTGAGGAACGCCGGATTTAATTTGCCGTCCCGTACTCACTGCAGAATTTACTCGTACTTGGAACGTTCTGTCATGGAATAGACAATATTTCAACAAAACGTATTTATTTATTTATTATAAGTTACCACAATATGTCAGCGCTTTTCAACTTAATAATAATAATAACATTAATAATAATAATAACATTTATTTGGACCAGCAAAACAAGGTGCTATACACAAATATATAAAATAAAGGATTTAAAATAGAAAGTCCTGGTACAGTCTTTGTTTGAGTCGCCTCCCAGGAGTAGGCGCTCCTAGACTGTAATGTACAGCCCCTGAACAATACACAAGGGCTTCGTGGTGATTCTTCACTAGTTTCTCGATGTGAGCTGCAAAAAGAGGAACACCCAATTCTTCGTGGATTTTGTGATTCCTCACAAACCAGGGTGCGTTTGTTGCTATTCGGAGTACTTTATTCTGAAATGTTTGTAGTCGTTTAATGTTAGTGCTGCTGGTACCGATCCAGACTGGACAGGCGTATGTTAGAAGTGGAAGTAGGAGTGTCTTGTATAAGAGAATAGTACACGTATGTTTAAGTGGCGTGTTTCTGTTTATGAGAGGGTAGAGGGTGTTAAGTCGTGAATATGCTAGCTGTAGTTTTCTGTTAATGTGTAGTTTCCATGTGAGTCGTGTATCTAAAAGTACTCCAAGATAGCGCACACCCTGGTCCTTAGGATTCCAGAGAATGGGGAGGTCATCAATTTGCAGCTGACGTTGTTCTTCTATGGAGAATCTGCGGAGAGTGAATATTTTAGCTTCAGTCTTCCCTATGTTCAGTGTTAGTCTCCATTTTGAGAACCAGAGAGAAACTTCTGTCAGGGCTTCCTGGAGCTGTTCAATGGCGACGGAGAGGACACTATGCTGACAGGCGATCATTGTGTCATCGGCATAGGTGGCTAATGTTGCCGTGGGAGTTTCGGGGATGTCGTGGGTGTACAAACTAAAAAGGAGGGGGCTCAGAATAGCACCTTGAGGGACCCCAGCTGTGATCCTTCTCTTGGTGCTCAGTGCGTTACTGACTCTCACCTGGAACGTCCTGCCATGGAGAAAAGAGGATATAAGACCAACGATGTATTTGGGTACCAAGCTTTTCTTTAGTTTGTACAACAGCCCCTGATGCCAAACGGTGTCAAAGGCTGCGGCTACATCCAAGAATACGGCGGTGGTGTAATTCTTCGCCTCGAAGCCGTGGACAATCATTTCGGTCACCCGTTGTAGCTGCTGGACTGCAGAGTGTTTGGCTTTGAAGCCAAACTGGTGGGACGGTATGGTGTCTTCTAGATATCCAGTAAGCCTTTTCGATATAATCTTTTCAAAAATCTTAGACAATGAATTTAGAAGGCTTATCGGCCTGTAGCTGTTGGGGTCTTGTTTCGGCTTGCCGTGCTTATGAAAGACAACAACGATAGCATTCTTCCACGGGTCAGGAAAGTATCCTCTCCTTAAACAGCCATTGAACAGCCCTGTAAGATAAGCGATGCTTCTTGGAGGCAGGTTCTTGAGGACGATGTTGGGGATGAGGTCTTCACCGGGGGCCTTCTTGTTGGGTGGAAAGAAATTCGTGGACTGTGTGGAGTGTTTCGTGATCTTGTGTGTCATGAGTTCTGAATTTCTGTTCAAGGTGTTGAGCCACTAGCTCACTCTTGTCCTTGTCCGTTGTTACAGTATTCTGTCCGTCTGTCAGGGGCGGGAGGCCGGGGTCTTGTCTGAGGAGGCGTCGTGTTTCCTTCCAAAGGTTGCTGTCTCCAGGCGTAAAGTCGCTGGTGTATTGTCGGTATCTGTTGATTCTGTCATTGTCCAATTCCCATCGTATAAGTCTTGTCAGTCGGTTCAGCTCTCGCTTCTCTTGTGGATCGCGTGTTCGTTGCCAGTGTTTGCGGAGTGTATTTTTGTCGTGTATCATGTTAAGTATGCGTTTAGGGGTCTTATTTTGTCGCATGTTGCGTTGGTCCTTGTAGTGATTGTATGTTGAGTTGTGTATCGAGGTGTAAATGGCTTGAGTGAAATATTTCAGTGAGTCGTCTATGTCTTCAGTATTGTAGTAATGCAAAGGGATGTCTATGTTTTTGTCCATCTCCCATCTAAACGCGTCCCAATCTATTTTCCCCTGTATCAGTCTAGGCAGATGTTCTGCCTGTTTCGGGTTCACTTTGAAGGTACACACGACTGGAAGATGGTCTGAGTCGAGTTCTGTCAGTGGTTCGTGATAAAGGGGCAAAGTAAAATTTTGTACTAGTCCAATGTCCAGGATGTCTGGGAGATATCTCTGTTGTGTAGGATAAAATGTCGGTTCGTCCGGTGCTGATATCTGTACGCCTAAATTGTTAATTATGTTTAAGAGTCTTGTCCCGTTGTTGTTTGTCCGTCTACATCCCCAAATTGTATTTTTACTATTTAGGTCACCTAGTAGTATAGTCGGCCCCCCAGTGAAAATGTGTTCAAAATCCGTCTGGTGAATTCTGATGCCTGGTCGATGGTATGCTGAGATTATGTTAAGTGTTCTGTTGTTGTTGAGTGTGAGTGTGGCTCCAACGGCTTCCAGCTGTTGAAGTGTGGGTAAGAGAAGCTGAGAGTGTGCGAGGTTCTTTTTTATACAAACAGCGACGCCTCCAAATCTGGTTTGTCTGTCCTGTCTGTATATGGTGTATCCTTTTAGCTTGAATTTGTCGGTATTATGGAGGTGAGTTTCTGTGATACAAATGATGTCGATGTTGTAGCGAGTTAAAAAGTCCGAGAGTATCGTTCGTCTGTTTTTTATTCCGTCAGCGTTCCAGTTAAGGATGGATAAATTATGAAAAATATTTAAATTAGGGTCCACCATTGTTAAATGAAAATACTTGGGTGAGAAGATTAGATAAAAATGATTTTATGATAGGGATAAATGGTTTGAGAAAGGTGATTATTGTGTTGGTGAGGTCAGTCATGTCGTTAGCTGGTTGGTTGTCTTGGCTGCTGGGTAAGTTAGGTTGAGGTCGAGGTTGGAAGGGTCGGGGTCTGCCTTGGTCGAACCAGCTGTTCGGTCGGTCCGGGGCCTGTCTTGGGGGTTGTCCTTTGGGTGGTGCATTGGGAGGATCTTGTCGTTTAGGTTGGGCCTGTCTGCTAGTCCTGTCTACGTATGTCTTGTAGGAAGCACACCCTCTGTAGCTGGCTGGATGGTTGCCCTGGCAGTTGGCACACTTGGGAGAGTCTACCTTCTTCTGTCTGGAGGGGCATGCTGTGAAGTGGTGGTCCTCCCCGCACTTCACACATTTGGGGTCCAGTCGGCAAAAGTTTTTGGTATGACCAAAAGATTGGCAGTTTGTGCACTGCACGACTCGGTTGGAACGTCGGCGTGGCTCCACTTTGACAACTGTATAGTAGAGCCGCGTCAGTTGAAATATGGCCTCTCCAGATGGGGTGTTCTCCAGCTCAACTGCACAGAGGGGTGTGGGGCGTCTGTCGTGGTTCAGAATCCGGGTGACTTTAATAACAGGGTATGTCGGGGTCAGTTCGTCTGTTATTTCTGTGTCGGTCAGTGAGTAAGGAACTCCCCGTATAATTACGGAGAGTTTCCTGTCCTCGGGGTTGACGAAGGTGTAGTATTTCACCTTATTGTCGTCATAAAATTTTGTCACTTTGCGATAGTCATCAGTCGTTGTGAGGCTGATCTTTATTTTTTTGTTGCACTGTTTTGTTTCAAACGGCGAACAAATTAAACTTTTTAACTCGGTAATGACCAGCTGATAATTATCAGCCTCACAAAGAAAGATTGGAGGGATCTTGGTCTGTCTGTTAGGGGTAGGCTGTCCGTCTGGCTTTGTCGGTTGGGTTGTCTCCTGACCGTCCTGGAGAGTGAGAAGTGGCTCGTATCTGTTCTGTGTTAGTGTTGGTGTGGGTGTGATTTGTAAAGTATATCGGTTCCTCTTCAGCTGAGGCTCCTGGGAGATGGCTCTGTTATCAGGGACTACTTGGCCGCCGTCTACTGCCATTGATATCCCAGAGTCCTCACAGCTTGAAGAGAGCTGCCTCTTAGCAGGTAAAAAAGTGGATATCATCTCACCTGTTCCGGCTACATTGTTTATTTGCTTGATATCGGCAAGGTTAGAATTTTGAATATTAAAATTATTAGACTGTTCTCGTTTCGAAACGCCGGGTTTCATTCTCACCCAAACAGAGGGAGAACTTCTGAGTGTCTTTGTCACTGTTTAGTAATATAAAAACTTATACCACCGTCACAATATTAATAATAAATGTTAACAAACTTTAACGTGTGTTTAGCACTTTATAGCCAAAACAGCTGTTTTTTTTTCAACTTAAGAAGTTGAACATAATATCAAAGAATAATTCAAATGTACATTGTTATATACTCCTGTTATACTGATCTAGGAGAGTTATTCAATTTCTTTTTATTTTTAGAATTATCTTAAAATACTGTGTATCGCTACTTGTTTAGGTTCTATTCGTATAAGATGTTATTTACTTTCAACAGGTAATAGCAGACAGACGTGCTACTTACAATAACGTTAATAATATCTTGGTTGAAGATAGCGGGGTTTACGGTAAGTAATATATTTTATTTTATTTAGGTTTAACGGCCTTATGTTCCTAGGCCAAACTAATTGACTTTTTTTCAAAGGTTGCCAATCTGTTCCAATGTTGATTTCCTGAAAAACCAAGTTTCTTAATAAGTTTTGATTATTAAATGATTATAGAAGTACTTAAAATAAACTCCAATTTAAAAAATAATAATTCGAAATTCCTTCCCTTACGTATACTTAAAATACTGATTTACCTTAATTTCTTTGTTTTGTTTTTTGCGTAACTTATACCTAGAGAGAAAATAAAAGTAAAATGTTTGAGATTTTGTTCAGAGATATGATTATGAAAAGGAGTATGTTTTGAACAACTCAAATAACTATATCTCAACATATATTACAGCTGGGCTCATTTCTTAGCTCTCTAATATAGCTTATAATAAAATTACTTAAATAATTGTTTTTCAAAAGTATCATTATAATACATTATAATGTACATACATTATAATTTTAATTTAAAAAATAAAAATGTTACAGTAACATCTTAAAACTGACGAAGTTTCAAAATGGGATACAAATTGTTTCAGATGAAAAAAAAATCTTTTCAAGTGTTCATTTCACTTCTTGTTAGTGCTTCTATGAAGATTAACTTCGACTTTCCATTGCAGATAATAAGAAAGCTTTCTTGGACTGTCTGATTGCATTGGACGTGGCCAATCCAGGGCTTCTTTCTGCTGAAGACATTCGAGAGGAAGTGGATACTTTCATGTTCGAGGTTAGTTTTTATATAATTGAATACAGATGTACTCTGTGAGCAAGTCCTTGAGCGGAAATAATTGAAGGGGCAATGGATGAACATGTTACATTACAAATTCTTTCACAAAATTGTTTTTAAGTGATCTTTGTGTGGTTTTGGCGTTCTTTTAATAAAATCTTCATTTCGCTGTAATTTCGATCGAATTAAAATAATATCTGGCTGGGTTAAGTAAAATAAAATGAAATAATGACAGCACAAAGAATTTCTTCCAAAAGTCACCGAACTCAAAGACAAACAAATTAATGAAAGAACGTGTCATGATACATTTTAAAGCATAATTTCCTAAAATTCGAATTATTATATATTTTTTACAATGTATATATTTTACCAAAAATCATAAATACCTCAAATGCAATTTGAAAGGAATATAAAAAATCGTGAGGACTTGGCCCCGCCAGAGGCCCCGAGTTCAGAGGAGGGCGGAGCGGAGCCGCAATCGTCTTGGGCCAAGCAACAACAAACCGGTAAACAATTTGATGGATTATTGTTTTTTTAACTAGAGAAAATGTTTAAAAAAAAGATAATCCATCAAATTGTTTACCACAACTTGAAAAATATATAAAAACTTTATCAATCAATTTATTTGCTTAGAAATGACAAATCTAGAATGATAATGATATATAAATACAGGGCCAGTCAATTTTACCTCCAGCTTAAATCCGTCCCAATTTCAAACTTAATATAATTTCAAAAATTTCTCATTACTAAAATCGTGAATGTTATTTTTTCTTTGTTTTATTTTTGGAATGCTATGTTCGGAGTTATTTCTTGAGTATTAAGACTGCATCGTTATATAAAGTAGGTCCGGACGCCTTGGCCATGTGAAGTTATATTTAAATGGGCATACATGCTCCTAGAGCATTTTCCATTCAGAGAATGTCATCAAATAAAGGCTAATTCGAGCACTTTCTTTCATTCTCAAAAAGAGAAAAAATATACGAGTAAAACAGTAACTCGTAGTAAAACAGTAACACGTTAATCAGCTACCCATAACATATTCATCCAATGAAAAATCTACATTTTTCCTAAAATGTCACAACAGGATCATCCATTTACACCTCTTTAATTACTAACCAATCTAACTCGAAGTATTGATCACTAATCGTCATGATTTAGCGACCTATATTTTTAGAATAGACATAAGAAAAAGACAACCCTTCTCCATCCCACCAATCAGAATTGACCTATTTCAAGGGCAACTTTAATTAACTTCACAGATTACATTAACTATTTACTGTAATAACAATATTTTTCTAGGGTCATGATACAACTTCAACGGCTATAGCATTTGCACTGTACCTTTTAGCTACATATCCAAATGAACAGGTATACAAGAATTTTTTTTTTTTATGTACCAATATTCAATATATATGGACTTGAAAATAAAATAAAACTGGTTTATTTAATATGTTGTCTAATTTCACTAACTATATATACATGGGAGTACTTTCGGTATTTCTACCATCCTCAGCCAAAAGCATAAGAGATAAGACTGATGCTTTTGGCTGAGGATGGTAGAAATACCGAAAGTACTCCCATGTATATATAGTTAGTGAAATTAGACAACATATTAAATAAACCAGTTTTATTTTATTTTCAAGTCCATTTGAATTATTTCACAATATCTCTGCAATTATGTCAGTTTTCATTCAATATATATGTTCATACTTCAGTTACTCCAAAATGAATATAAATGAACTTTTACAGGAAAAAGCTGCAGCGGAGCAATTTCAGATATTTGGCAGCGATAAAAGAGAAGCTACGATACATGATCTTTATTCAATGACATACCTAGAGTTAATCATAAAAGAAACATTAAGGCTTTTTCCAAGTGTACCCTACATATCAAGAATGTTAACTCAAGACTTAGTTTTTCGTAAGATAATTTAAATTTACTTGAATTTCAAACAATAATTACCTGAAAGTAAACATCAATCAGTAAAAAATATTTGGACAGGTTTACAATAGGGTCTTGAAATAAATAAGATTCACAAAAACAAAAAAAACTTTTTTACGATAATAAAGTATGTAATAAAAGACACAGAGCTGTTGTCCACTCAAGAGTTTATTTTGCAAAGCCAGCTTTCAGTCTAATGAGACCATCTTCAGTGCTAACTCTGTTATTTTGAGTTTCTCCAATAACTTGACTGTTGATTAATGAGAAATTTTTGGAGGTTGTTGTGAGCGTGCTGTATTTAATAAAAGACACAGTGCTGTTTTCCACTCACAATTTTATTTTGCAAAGCCAGCTTTGAGTCTAATGAGACCACCTTCAGTGCTAACTCTGTCATTTTGAGTTTCTCCAATAACTTGACTGTTGATTAATGAAGAATTAACTCGTGAGTGGAAAACAGCTCTGTGTCTTTTATTAAATACAGTACGCTCACAACAACCTCCAAAAATACCTTCAATAAAGGATGTAGTCAGTTCCTTATTTCTTCTGGATGAATTATTATTTGCTTCCAATTGCAGAGGACGGTGTGAAAGTGCCGGCTGGTGTAAACGCCATAGTGGTGCCTTACATTCTGCATCGAAATGAAGAGTTGTGGGACTCCCCTCAGGAATTTGTTCCGGAGAGGTTCACAGAGGCAAGGCATCCCTTCTCGTACATACCTTTCTCAGCTGGGCCTAGGAACTGTATAGGTAAATCAAGTTTATGTCCATATATAGGATATCATCATACATGTACATAGAGCAATATTAGCAGGTTGTCCCGGGAGTAACCAGGACACCAAAATATTATCCACACATTTTGAACATTGAACCACTAAGGTCATCCTCAATTTAAAAAAAAAAATTATATTTCCTTCTTTCTGGGCATTAGTATAATTATACCTGCTAAAAATATCGATCAATAAATAATATTTGTTGTCATATTGTAACAACAAATAATATAATGTTTTTACACATTTCAAAAGATACCGAACAGTTTATTTCATTTTTTAATTACAAACTTAATCTACAGATGAATATGAATCGAAGCATTTCAACAACAAATTATAAAAATACCATTGACGCTGTATTCTCTATATTTAAAGACACTACAATCACAGTTGTATATATCTTTTTTTAACTATCACAAATCTATAATTTCATGTATAAAAGAAAGTGAAGAACAATAAATTTGAAAGTTTAATACCTCATACTAATTTTCTTATTGTAACATTATAAAACAAATTTTAATCAAAATGAGTGCACGACAGCAAATTTTTTAAACTAAAGCAGATGCTTACACATAAATTCTCGTGAGTACTCTCACATTACTTTTTTTAAATTCCTATTTTTGTTTTTAGGCCAAAAGTTTGCCATGTTAGAGCTGAAGTCAGCGCTTTCGACAGTTCTGCGTCACTGTAAATTGGAGTCAATGACAGGACAAGAGGAGCTAAAATTGGCACCGTTGGTCATTCTGAGGTCAGAATCACCCCTCAAGGTTAGAGTGATCCCAAGAGGGTAGATCCCTGGTTGACCCAACTGTACAAATGGAAGGACAAGGTTAGGACTTGAGGGAACCAGGATGCAGTCCATCCCACTCCTTCAAGGTTCAGCTCAAACTTGATTGGTGACTTGGGCTTACAGTTTTGGTTCTTTGGAAAAAGAAATATATAAGATGAATATACTACTTGTAAGCCATATCCAGTCAAATCGGGGTAAAAAATTCAATTGAATTTAAACTATTTGGATCCCCCACGAATACAGTTCGCCTGCTATTTATCTTAATTAAGACTATTTTAGTATAAGAACGCAAGAGAAATTGGGAGGATACGTTATTTTAAATTAATTACTGTTTCAACTAATTGTTGAGTTATGTAAGGCGATATTTTGAAATCACTATAATATATGTATTTTTAAATTAAATACCTTTTTTTTTTTTTGTAAATATTGTGTATTCTACAAAATATAATATATATGAGTTTCGTCATTACACCATCGTCAGGTTTTGTTATAAACTTGTTATAAAGACAAGTTTACTGAGTGCGAACCATACTTATATATCAGATCAGGAAGGTATTGGAATTTGAACTAGGAAATTAGGTTTTACAATTAGGAATTATATATAGTAATGCCAAAACGGGTAGTTTGAATATTATGTATATAACAATTTTATGTATATTTTTTTTGGTGGAAGACAATATTTCAAAAAATAAGTTTGTTTTATTTATTAATTACAAGTTTCCACAGTACGTCCGCGCTTCTCAATTTAGAATTTAATTTTTTGGTTTCGCAACATATCAAATCATAGAAGTTTCGGGAGATATTCCCGTCCTTAGTACCTCAAATTAATTTGCAGTATCTGTATGTAAACATATTTAGTTGTTGGTCTATTATATTATTTGCAGAGACTGAATTTAGGAGTCTCCGCCTAGTCTGATTACTTCATACTATTACGTAAATCTGACATTATGTTACCTTGGTAAAACTAATATGATTAAACAAGATGTTGCGCTCCATAGTTCCTCTCTACACCCCAAATCAGTTTGTTCCTTAGAAGTTATAAGTACCATACCACAATCTAATTTAAAATAATACATTTTTCAGGGACAGTTTTTTAGATGAAGCCCAAATACTCATTGATAAAAAATTCCATGCAAATTGTACAACGTTTTCAGCAAAAAATGTGTAGATTTGTTATTAGAAATGTTTTCAACATCATACCATTGTATTAATTTTAATCTATCTCCAACAAAAGAAGCCCCTGGGGTAGTAGGAATAAGAGGTGGTACAGATATTCCAAAATTCGGGAATTTTTGAAAACCAGAAAAGTTTTGAATTTTCCAACATAAAATATTGATGAAAATAGTTTTTTAACGGAAGCTTTCAATTGATGCTAGGCAACAGCTGGAACCTCAGCTAGTATTGTACGTAACGTAATATTCTTCGTATACTAACACTTTTTCATGACGTACATTTTCGATTAACCGGAGCACCACAAATTAAAATTAAATTTCTGGAATTCCTTAGGGGTAGTTTTTTAAGACATTCTAAAAATCACACAGATACTAAATTTCATTCAAGTCGGACTATTTGTACAAGAAAAATGTAAGTGTAAGTGGTACCTTTGTTCTGTACCAACGAATATTGAAAAATGATAATTTAACTCGATGAAAAGACGACCCTGGTGTAGTCAATATTTCTTATGGAAAATAGCAGGTAAACAATTCCAAAATTTCGGATTTTGGGGAAGAAAAATAATTTTAAGTGAACCATCTCTTAAAATTAAATTTATCAAGATGATTGATGATTAGGCGTAGTTTTTTAGAGCATGGCCAAAAACTTGACCACTTTTTGCAATATAATGCAACAGTCCATCTACTAAAACCTAGTAGGCTGTGAACTAATAACAAAATGTTCTTATAATACTAATAATTGGATCAAAACTGTACTTACGGGGTAATTGAAAGAATTGAAAAAATAAAATAAAATAATGTATTCTAAATATCGTAATATTTATTAAATGTTTACATTAGTCCATAAGTCAAATCACTTATAATTAACGTTAGAAATTTTCATCATGATAATATAAGAGAAAAAAAAGCAGTTTGTTATTTTTATTTTTTAGTTTGTAACCCTAAATATAAATATAATTGAACTATCGTACCTATATAATAAATAAGAGTAAGAATAAAATAATTTAATAATAAGTATTATAATTAATATGAAAAAGTCTGTTTTAGCCTTGAGCGCTTCATACATACCATATATATGAATTGTTTCATCATTTACTAAAATATTGTACAAATAAACTTTTTTTTTAAATAACTGAAATATTGATTGTTGGTTGGTGTTGTCCTCAGTAAAGTGTGTTCCGTTAATACTGTAAAACAGACGTGGAGAGAAGCGCCGACTAGCCCTTGTTCTCAACAGGTGTAGTCACCAAACCTTTACCACCAGAGATGGTCGTCTTGTACTGCTCTGGGATAGGATGTTCAGACTAGACACAACAAAATAGCACAATTGTAATCAAAATGGAGCTGAGATAGACAAGGAGTACAAGTGAAGTTAGAGGGCTAATGTGTACACCTAGGGGCCTATGCATACAATGCTCTTAGTAGGGGGTCTTTAACTAGTAGCTGACATCGCATAAGCTCGGCACCATCACTTAACGTCCCATCACGGCGTCTTCACACAAATGAAGTTTTATTTTCATGTAACATCACTCCTTTACGGTTTACAAAAATAACTAGTTAATGAAGTTTTTTTTTCCCTTGCAGTGATAGTAGTTCAAAAGGATTTGCATTCCTTAGATACTAAAATATTCACATGCATGTGTAAGAACGTAAAGGGATAAAAGTGCTTCTTTTCTTTTGACAGAGAGCGTAAACATGTTCTCGTCATTTGCTTCTTTTAGGCAAAAACGTTCGGTTCTTTTGAAAATTTGTCCCTTACAAGTCATGCTCCTAAGGACTGATTTTTAAAGACTGCTGAAATTTTAATCTCTAACTCTGGTAAGGTTTATCTTTACTTAACGAATGAATCTAATCTTGACTTAGACTTGAAAATGTGAAAGCTATTTCCAGTATCTGACAGAAGGCTAACATGATAAAGAGACCAACTAAATTAAAATACTTTATTTAAGTCCAATTGGATTAATTTAGAAAAACGTTTTTCCTCTCCGTCGCCATTGAACAGCTCCAGGATGCCCTGACAGAAGTTTCTCACTGGTTTTCAAAATGGGGACTATCTATCGTGGCGCTACAACCCGGTGACGGGTCCTGGCCTCCTCCACCAACAGCCGCCAATTGTCCCGATCCTGTGCGGCTGCCATCCAGTTCCTGGTGCGGAACATGTTTCGGGCATCTTCTGCCACACCATCTGCCCATCTCAGCTTAGGTCTTCCTTGCCGTCTTACTCCATGAATGGGCTCCATTAGCAGCTTCTTCGGCATTTCGTCAGCTTCCATCCTGGCGATATGTCCCGCCCATCTTAACCGCCCAATCTTCATGACTTGCAGAACATCTGGTTCTCTATAGAGTTCGTAGAGCTCCTGGTTGGTGCGTCTGCGCCATGCATGGCCTACTTGCACTCCTCCAAATATTCTGCGCAGAATCTTCCTTTCGAACACCAATAGGCTCTGTTCGCTCATTTTCGAAGTTGTCCAGGTTTCTGAGCCATACAGAAGAACTGGGCGGATAAGGGTCTTATATAGAACGACTTTAGTCTGCCTGGATATGTGGTTGCTTCTGAAGTGCTTGCTGAGACCATAGTAACACTTGTTTGCCGCAAAGATTATTTTCCTTATCTCAGTTTCGTTAACATTGTCTTGTGTAACTATGGAGCCCAAGTACGTAAATTCTGCGACCTTCTCAAATTTGTGGGGACCTATTTCAAGGGTCTCACCTTGGGTAGGCACTTCTCCAGTGACCATGTATTTGGTTTTAGTTGCGTTCACCTCAAGACCCATTCTTCCTGCAGGGCCCATTAAAGCCCTAAATGCGTCACTGACTGCCCTTTCAGAGCGGCCCACTATGTCAATGTCGTCAGCATAGGCGAGAATCTGTACAAGCCTGTTAAAGATGGTTCCGCCCACTTGTATCCCTGATTCCCTGATGCACTTCTCGAGAGCTATGTTGAAAAGGAGGCAGGCTAGAGCATCTCCTTGCCTCAGACCTTTCCCTGATTTAAACTCCTCTGATCTCTCTCCATTGACCTGTACCATACATCTTACCTCCCTCATCGTAAGCCTGACCAGTCTAAGAAGTTTCTCAGGTATATCAAGGTCCCTCATTGCCCTATAAAGTTCTTCACGATTAACGCTGTCGTAGGCAGCCTTGAAGTCAACGAATAGGTGGTGGGATCTCTGGTTGAACTCTCTACCTCTTTCGAGAATCGTTCGGAGGGAGAATATCTGGTCTGTTGTAGATTTAGCTTTCCTAAAACCGCACTGGTAAAGACCAATTATGTTCTCCGTGTGAGGCTGAAGTCGTTGGAAAAGGATGTTCGAGAGGACCTTGTACGCGCAGTTTAGGAGAGATATCCCTCTGTAATTGCAGCAGAGGAGTTTGTCTCCTTTTTTGTGTATGGGACAAATCACTGAGGTGCTCCAAGAGTCTGGCAGCTCTTCTTCGGTCCAAATGGAGAGTACGAGGTCCTGGAGTACTTTAATGAGCTCACTTCCACCGTATTTAAAAAGCTCAGCAGGGAGTCCATCTGGACCAGGTGCCCTGTGGTTTTTTAGCTTTTCTATGGCGTCAATGATCTCGTCCTCATCAGGAGGCTCCAGATCGGATTCCGGCCTTGGTGAATTTGCCACTTCCTCTGAGTTCTCAACTGTTCCTTCGTTGTTGAGGAGATTTGAAAAATATTCTCTCCATTCAGCGAGAATGTCTACATTGTTAGTGAGGAGCTCTCCATCGCTATTTACACAGTAGGTTTGCTTTTGCATAAAAGGTCTTCTACTTTGGTTCACATTCCGAAAGAAGTCTCTAAATTGCTTTTCACCCCGGAGGAGCTCCGCTTTAGCCAGTTCTTCTCTTTCCCATGCACGTTTCTTATTACGGTGAAGAAGCTTTTCTTCCCTTCGTCTTTGGCGGTAGTTTTCAACTGTCTGCCGAGTTCCTCTTTGGACCATTGTTCTGTAGGCTTTGTTCTTTGCATCTGTGACTACTTTGCATTCCACGTCAAACCAGGGGGACCTCGGTTCTTTCCGCATGGGTCCCAATATGCTCTCAGCGGCCTCTTCCATTGCTTTGGAGCAGGCTTTCCACTGTGAGTTCGCGTCGCCGTCGTTGTTAATTACTAACAGGTTTCGGTCCAACGCCTCTGCATATTGGACTCGAACTTCTGGGTCCTTCAATTTATTAGTATCGAAGCTTTTGCGTTTAGGGGCAGGTCCTCCAGATCGCTTGTTACTAATCCGAGCGTATATATGGGCAATACTCAAGAAGTGGTCTGAATCTATATTGGCTCCCCTGAACGTTCTAACGTCAAGAAGGCTAGATTTGTGCCTTCTTCCAACCAAGATATGGTCTATTTGATTGACAGATGTCCTGTCAGGTGTGGTCCAGGTACCTTTATGGATCGATTTGTGGGGGAAAAGTGTGCTCCCTATAACAAGATCTCGTGAGGCAGCGAAGTTTATTAGCCTTTGGCCGTTTTCATTGCTATGTTCATGGAGGCTATGCCTTCCAATTGTTGGGGCATAGATTTCTTCTTTCCCTATTTTAGCGTTTAGATCTCCTGCAATAATCTTCATATCATGCCTGGGGCATGAGTCTATTGTTCTTTCCAGGAGGTCAAAATGGGGACTCAAGATAAATGTAGGGAAGACTGAAGGCTACAAATTCTCTGGGATCCTAAGGACCAGGTTGTGCGCTATTTCTGAGTACTTTTGGATACACGACTTACATGGAAACTAACATTAACAGAAGACAACAAGCATATTCACGACTTAACACCCCCTCTCATAAACAGAAACACGCCACTTAAACACACATGTGCCATTCTCCTATACAAGACGGTATCAAGTAGGAGTTACTTCCACTACAAACATTTCAAAACAAAGTCGTTCTCACTGACTCGATAAAATGGAGCTCAGGAAAAACCTACAAATTCTCAAAATTGTAAATGCGGACATCTTTCTTCCTACAGTCGAACAATATCATCAATGTGAATAAAGATTTTCAAGGAATATTTAATTAGTAAGAAAAACAAGTTAATTAGCGTCCCCAAAAGATCCTTCCACAAGACATTCAGGACATTATTTCCTCGAAGCGCCAAATGGCAATGAACTCGATACCCGCCTGACCGCTGATATTTTCCTTACTTTTCAAACAACAACTCTCATCCTATCACCCTGGACAATACAATTCATATAAATCCTAGGTTGACAGGGGGTTACTACCAAGATAATCGAAGCATCCCGCCCCTAATCGACCTGAAGATGGCTCCAACATATTTGCATCCCCAGTTGAAGGAAAAATGAATAAAAACTGATGATTTGTTAGAATTAATGGCTATGCCTTTGTTGGAACAATACAACTCAATGATATACGCACAAGAGCGCCGGTAGCTCTGAGTTAGCGAGCTTGTCTATTGAACTCAAGATAGCGGATTCGAAATCCGGTCGAGGCACATAGGTTTTTTTAAATGAAAGGGATAACATCTTGAGCACGCCGTCCTTCGAACTGGACGTTAAACGATGGTTCTGAGCCTTTGCGGTGTCAGGTACTCATTAAATATCCCTATCCTAGGTAATTAAACCAGGGTAGGCAACATTTAGGACTCCCACAATAAAGACAGGCTAAGTTGCACTCAATTTATAAGAAAGGCTTTCAGAAATAATGAAGAACAAAAAAAATTAAATAATAAAACAAAGAACTCGAATTTAAGACGCATATAAGAAAAATAGTGCGTCTTAAATTGGAAGTAATACGGTATACAACTAGTACAACTCACATATTCTCCGTTGGGTCCAGGTATGAGGACATTCATCTCAGAAGACTTGGAGTTGACGATCTCAACATCCAGGCTATCCTTGTTGAGGTACATCTGACAACCGTCCGTCTTGTCTATGGAGATGGTCGGCACCCGACCTAATACCTGCAACATGCATGCACTCACGTTATACATCTGGTGATAAGGCATCACACGAAAAGAAACTCATAGACTAAAGTGTACCATGAACACAAGGAATTCTCAAGAATACACAGCCCCTGATTTGGGTCAGTAGAATATTGAGATAGATACGATAGAGAAGGTTGTATTATTATTCTGGGAAATCCTATTTTATAAATAAATACAAAATAAAATGAAACGAAATTAAAGAAAACAAATACAAATAAAATGAAAGAATAAGATAAATATCTGATCACCGGAGTATGTAACAGAAAAGTTTTATATTGTTGCGTATTCCTTACAATCAGATATATCAGTTAGTAGAACTCATTTGAGTCCCTAGAAATCAAACTGTAAAAAAAACTACACTTTCAGCAAAAATTTGCAACAGATTTAATAATATAAATTGTCTACAGTAAACTGGCCGAGAGTGGTTTACCAATAAAAAATATTATAACATTTATAAAAAAAATAATAATACATATAATTTGACAGTAGTTAACAAAGACATGGAAGTTTCTGAAATAAAAACTTTTGGGACAAATTTGATCATTGGAAATTAACTACAATAGAAAGACGAGTTAGTTGCGCATTTATGTTACTATACACTTCAAAGTTACGCATTTTTATTTATAATATACATTTTCAAGTAGCAAGGTCATTTATTTTTAAAACCATTTTTATACAACTATGTACTATTTAGCTTTATTTTCTTTGTTACCTGCATTTGTACAGACTGGCAATTGACGAATTCAATAGAGGAAACAAGGGAGTCGAAGAGGACCGAGGTTTTCCGACAGGAGTCTAGAAAGACTGAGTTGAGTTTCCCTTTGACAGTGAGGGTGGAGTCGGCGCAGCCGTACATGTAGACCACATTGTTCATGTCTGCGTTCTCTATCACCAGGCTACGGTTCCCCTTCTGATGCTCCTGTACAATAACAACATAACTTTGTCAGAACATCTTACTGTACATATATATATTCTCGTGAAAATACACTTCTGACAGAACAAGACAAAAATAAAATAAAAAAAAACTTTGCGAAGAATTTGTTTTTTGGTGAATGCTACACAGAAACCCCCAAATTCCTAGGCTAGCTGATTTTACGTAGATTGACTCAGTTCATTTTGCAGAGCTATATCTCTACTTCTCTAAAATACGATTTCTGTGTGTACCTCTTTGTGTAATTGCGATAAACTTCGAAACCCGTGAACAGATTTCGATGCGGTTCTCACCTACATTTATTTTATATTTTTCAAGGAAGGCTTTACGCTACATATCATCATGAAATCTGTTCACGGGTTCCGAAGTTTATCGCAATTACACAAAGATAGTCCGTTAGCTACATACAATCGTATTTTATAGAAGTAGAAAGGAGTACCTCATGTTCGGGGAAAAATTATATTTGGAAATGTCTTGGATCTATTAACCAGGTGATATTTCGTTAAAAAATAGAGTAAAATACAAAATTTGGGCCAAAAAATTAAAATAAATAAAGGTCTCCCGCCTCCACTTTTGATTCAAGTTCTTGTTACTACAAATGTCAGATTTCAAATATTCTAGAGAAGAAAAAGTAAACTAAGGAAGCGCTTTCAAGGGTAGTTCTTTAATTAATTTTTCAAAAAAATCTCATAATTTGTATCTTTTCCAAGTAGAAATCCTATTCATTAAATAAATAAGAAAAGTGATTAAATGAGATGCAATCTTATCCCCTCTTTGTCCTGCCCTCAACCGCCACGAAAATGAAACACCTAATTTCAAGACGTCTAGTCATTTCCCGTAATTTCAGGTCCGCGATTTTAGTATTAACACTACTGAAAGTTACAGACGTGTTTTTCTTAGGGTCCATATTTATTGCACTTATTTTGCATTATACATATTTTTTGTTTACTAAATTATTTTTTCCACATGCGTCTACATAACACTCTTTAACTTTGTAAAGTTTCAGTTACATAACTTCAATAGTTTCCAAGATATTAGGAGGAATACAGTCAAATAAAGTAATTTTTAATTAATTTCAGTATTTACCAGCTCCAAGTAAAATTAAGAGCTAGGCTATTTGCGGCCGGCATTCATGTACACACTATTTTAGAGTGTCGACCTCAAGTAGAAATGTATTGTCACATATTCAAACGTTGTCATTAATTTCCTTTACAATTACAATAATTAAAAAGATGGGGTTTTTACAAAAAAAAGTCTGCTCTATAGATACATCAGTTTTTTTTTCTCCATAATTGTATTTTTCTGGTATTGACTTCTGTACGTGCTTGTAGTTTCATTTTTAAAGTTTGCATCACTGTGGAGATGTAGGGTTACAAAGTGAATACAATTTGTAAATACTGTACGTGGAAATAAGACATATATCACATTACGTTTCTATTACGAATTGTTTCGTGAATTTTAGTACATTTTATAGCTCTCTCTTCCGTTCATGCACCTGCATTTTAATGACATTTATATCTCTTTTGGAGATAACTCAAAAGGAAAAAATGCGTACTTGGCTGACTTCAGAAGGCTTTCTTTTTCGCTTTCTAAAATAATCAAAAGCACTTTTTGCGCCATCTAAAATATTGTAAATAAACTTTCATTATCGCCGAAAGACAACATTGCGTTTGACCAATAGAGGGTCATAACTGCTGAAAGCGAACTGACGCCCCCCGAATCCCCCAAAGTAAAACATATTTTCAGGCATCCTTGACCTTATTGATCACCAGGTCAATGTTTGATTGTTATGGTATACTTACGACTAGCCACTTCTTGCCGTCCCTCGTGAAGACAGGAGGTTTATCCATAGCTAGAACCCTGGCCGGGCCCCCTGAGGCCTGCTGTGGGGGAGCCTTGAAGGGGGCCGGACCCGACCTCAGTCCCGGGTTCTTGTGGGTCTGCATCTCGGAGGTCACTCGCTTCAAATCTAAACACACAAAACGATGTTTCAACATTTAACAAAATGATTACAGATGACATGAAAATATTAATAAAATAAGGGTTGTGACTCAGATGGTGGACAGGAATAACTCGTCTGTCCCCATCCATGATATTTTAAATTGTTAATGTTTGTTGTTGTAGATTTTTATTTATTTATTTTTATTATTTAGTTTATTCAAAATTTTTTATCAGACTGCCTGATGATGAGGGAAACCTCGAAAGCCGGCTAGCTATTACTTTAATAAAAATCTTTGAGAGGTCAGACTACCTTATATTTGACATCCTGCGAAATAAAAATAAGAGTATTTTTTCTCCTATCTTTACAATAACTAAACGAATAACAATAAACATATCAATAATAACATGATAAATAATATATATACATATAACGAAAGGGAGAGTTAAAATAAATGTTGTCACTCATACAAAGGAACGATGAAATAGGGTCAACAGTTTTTTTGGATATAAAAGTCACAAACTTATTCAAAGTAATTAGGCCTATTTATGCTTTTTGGACGTTTAATTTTGCTTGTTTTGTGAAAATGACAAGTCAAAGAATTTGAGTATAAAAATAATTGAAAATTACTTTAAAAAGGTAAAAAATAAGTGTCAGATAAATTCTATAAAAGTACCATCACTCATTTCAATTATGTCGATGTAAATAAATAACAACAATAAAAGTATTGAAAGTAACATCTCCCATTTTGCTCTCATCTGTATTACAAGTTCACTTAAACATTTTGAGAGTTGTACATGATTTTCTCTAATCAATGTTCTCTCCACAATTCGCACAAATTCAAGAGACAATCCACTCTTACCATTCCGAATAATCTCCACCACTATTCTTTAATCACTGTGATTACCCTAAGCACAGAGCTATCGTACTTATTCGTAACACAAATAATCTTAAACTCTAAGCAACATTAAAACTTTAAAAACAGTTTAAAAAAACATCAAAAAATACATCCCCGAAGTATCAGTAGACACTGTGAGCTTACACGTTAAATTATTTATTTTTTCAACGAGTTTAAAAAGAAAGAATTACCTTGGAATGTTCGGAGGTTCTCCTATTACACTTAACGTTGGTGAGAGCAACAACGCTACAGAATATTTATAATAACTTAAAAGAAAAACATGAAGATAACTGATAAAATTCTTTCAACAATGGTGGATATGAAGTAGTGTTCACATCGTTAATATCAAGGATAGATGCCTATAAATACCGCTATAATGTATTATTGATAATTGGTGTATTTAATATTAATTATCAACAACATGTAGATAAAATATTTGTTAAAATCATTATGACCAATGAAATGAGCTGATAACCAATGTAACAAATCAGTTATCTAACAAATTTCTAATTGTTTCAATAATATGGTTTTCATTAGAAATAGAGATATTGTTAACAATAAATGAAAAAGCGAGAATATAAATGTTAAAAATAAAAATAAAATGGAGCTACCTTCCGTTTCATCAGTTTGGTTCTCCATGATGTAGTAACTCAATTGCAATTAAAAAAAAAAAAATAATAATTTTAATTTAATTTAAATTATACACTATTTCTAACCGAATTAGAAATAGTCTATAATTTATATCTATTGCTCCCTACTCCCACATGCCCATATGTTGTTCTTTATATCAAATCAGAATCAGATGTTACATGTTATTTTAACTTTATATGTTATGATAAAATTATCGATGATTAATCTGAAATATATGTACGAGTAATTAGGTGCTCTTTACTGCACATTTCAAACGTATTATATGGCGTTCACTAATAGAATTTTCATAAAATCAGAGATATTCATAACTTATATTGATGCAGGAGAAATAATTACCATTTGAGGGGCTTTAATTTATTTTTAAAATAAATGCTAATTCGCATTTCGGCATAATAATAATTGTTCAACACGGAATTACAAGTTTTGAGGTCGGCTGAACACGATTTGATCATTTTCGCGATGATGTCTGTAGGTCGATCTCTATGTGTTAGGTTAGGTTTTATGACTCATGCCCGGGCTTTAACTACGAGGTCATATCATCAACTACCAGTGCGCTCTTTCGTCACTCTGGTGGACATGAGCCCGACTCTACTGTGGGAGTCCTAAATTTTGCCTACCCTAAATTTTTATTCACCTAAGGCAGGGAGGGGTCTTTAACGAATTCCTGACATCGAACAGGCTCGGGACCATCGCTTAACGTCCCATCGGAAGGACGGCGTGCATAAGTTTATTTTACCTCTCAGATAAAATAAACTAAGGACCTCGGTCGGGTTTCCAACCCACAATCTTGAGCTCAGAAGGCAAACACGCATACCACTGAGCTACCGGCGCCCCCTAGGTCTCTATGTGTGTATCTGTTACTGAACATTGTGAGCGCTCTAACTCAGAAACGATTATAGCAATAAATTTGAAATTTGAGATGAAGATATCACCTAACTTAGATCTGATTAGATTTTGGAAGAAAATTAAGACAACTTTAATTCGGAGACTAAGTACATTTTATTTATTACCAATATATTAACGATTTAAACAAAAATGTCTTCAAATAATTTTTTGAGAATAGCCCAGTTTGCTAGAAATGTCGAAACCCATCTTAAAATGGCAAATCGGAACCTATTTTTTTACGTTTGCTTGCTTGACTTACACGAAAACGGTTAGTCCTATCGAAACCATGAAAACGATAAAATATAAATGGGCACGGTAGGTACGAGTAAGATTGTTTCTTGGTGTTTGAAGAGAACTAATACTGAACACCACATTGCTCTGTGACTTTTCATTATTAAGATTTACAGGTGAGCCAACAGCATCATCCAACCCTTTCTTCATCCCTTAAAATAGGAATTTAGAAAAAACATTTCTTAGAGGATGTTCTCATCATGTGAGGAATGTTCTTTCCAAATTTCAAGTTCCCAACATCAATAACTTTTGAGATACAGTGATGACATGTCGGAGCCTGAAATGGGTGAGATTTTAGAGTTAATTTGCATATAAAGCATGATCCGATTCTCAATCGTTCCTATTTTTAGAAGTTTAGACATTTCCCTCTTTTTAACCAGGAAAATGGATGTAGATGTGAAACGGTTGCAAGCAAAGAGCTATGCAGTTTTTACAAAGGAACGAGCATTAGATTTACTTCCCATCTACATCACATTCATTTCAGATTAGGTTCTGGAAGTTCTCTATTCAGCCATTTGAAAATTAGCAGCATTCAATTTCGATTTTTTCAACTCTTTCAGTTTTTATCATTAAATTTCATGTTTTTTTCAAACTTGACAAAATATTAGATTGAGTCCAGTACGTTTTAAATGGAAAAGTAATACACAGGTGTAATGTGAAAAGAAAATGTCGTTTTATTGATAATACATTAAAATATAAATCATAAAATGAGCTCCTGCCTCTCATGAACTCCTCGCTCTCTGTCCGTAATTGTAACAGTTAACCTCTCCGCAATCTCCTCAATTCGTAGTTCTTCAACCGTGTTTATTTCGGATCTGTGGATTTCTTCTTTAAAGCCCTAAGGAAAAATTTCTGATGGTATAAGGGCTCCAACATTCATAACATTTTATACGTTGGGGACGCTATAGTTCTATTCAGTTTGGTCCTACTACAAATCTGATCTAGGTCGATCGAGTAACATTCTGATCTTCCATTTTGATTCCTTTTTAAGGATTTGCAAGCAAGACATGTCTCATGCTATCAGAAGTGTGCTTTCAGTGCATATGTGGCACAGAATCTGGGCTCAATCAGTCGGTCGCAGCGTGACTATAGGTGGGTCAGAGTGATGTCATAAGATAGTGGAAACTATTTCGAATCACTGGGACTAGAGGTTAGGGTCCGATCAAGTCGTCCATGAGCAATGCCTGCCAAGGACGACCATTTCAGACAGAACTATAATGTTCAAAACGCCACTGGAGTAGTGGTGAGTGACCAAACCATAAGGAACCAACTTCTTAAGGAAAACCTTCATGCTGGGAGGCAGTTCCATGTCCGTCCTCTGAACTGGCAGCGTTCAAGAGAATGAAAAATGCAATCCAGTACAGGATCATGAAAATTGTACTTGTCGGAATGGGAGAAGTGCCTATTCGCTGTGAAAAATTGGCTTACTCTTGTCCCAGGCAGCGATCGGGTTCGCATCTAGAAGGTATATGAAGGTACCCCGACAGCAGGTTCCAACAGAATGTGGATCCTTGATGTTCTGGACTGGGAACATTCATGATACGAGACCGTTTCCACCATCTTATGACATCACTCTGATCCACTTCTAGTCTCATTGCAACTTGCCGACTAGAAAAGCCCTCTGAGCATAGGGTCACGATTCTGTGCCTCATAGTTATTTTGAAAGCACCCTTCTGATGGCACGAGGCATGCTTTTCTTGCAAATTCAAGAAAGGAACACCGCAATGAAAGTTCAAAATTAAATTGAACCACAATTACGCGAACGACTTAGACAAGGTTTCTGTTAAATGAAATTTACTCATTTTGTGTAAACAAAAATTTGAACAATTTTTTCCCTTTATATACCTTAGAAAAATACGCTGTCAATGAGCCATTAGTTTAAACTCCAAAACCCCCGTGTATAATAGGTTTTTGAGGGTGACATAAAATGAGTATTAGCTCTTTAACGGTTGATCCTCTATTTACGGAACTTAGCAGGATATTACATGAATGATCCCCTTAGGATGTAGGCTATGTGGCATCTTAAAATTACTGAAAGAAAGGAGGTTGTGGGAGACCCGAAACATAAAATTAGTGATAGCTTAAAAATTAAACGCTTGATCAGATTTTCGTAAAATTTCGTACGTAGCATACTTATAAGCACGGTTAAAAGCAACTTTCATCATATTCTCGCATATTCTGCATGTGGGTTAATATCTCCGTGGTACAGTAATTTAATGTTGGAGTTAAAATGATCTTATTTAAATTATTATTCATTTTGGTTATGAGAAATCACTATTAATAAGTTCATTTTGATAAGGCTTAAATGCCCTTAATCATGCACCTGACAAGTATTATTTCAGTCCTTGGAACGACATGGGCCATACACTGACAACCCATTCTTTCACAACACACAAAAGAGAAAGAATTGGTAGACTAACTCTTGGTGATGCCTTCGCCCTGGTTGATCTCAGCGAAGAGGGCGGACCTTTCGTCCTGGTCGGTCCCCTCAGGAGGCACTGAAAGGTCCAGCCCAACTGGGGGTGGGGGTGGGGGCGGTGCCCTCGGGGCCCCACCTCGGCCCCAGGTCAGCCCTGTCGTGTGCTTGTCTTTAACGTAGGCCTGCAGCCCAGAGAGACTCTCGTTCCAGGACCGCGTCCACTCTACATGTCGCTTGTCCCTAGAACACAAAACAAGGAAATAGAGAAAAATCGTTAAATCTGAAATGAAACTAATACTGATATTATAATGATTCTCTATTATTATTCCGGGACAAAGGGGAAGTCACAATGGTGGGGTCACCGATTTAACCAATTATTTATTGTTGATTCAAGACCGAAAAATATATTACACAAGTGTTCCCCCAATGAACCTTGGTTTATTCAGAAATAAATATATGAGATGACATTAGCGGAAATAAATGTTACCATAATAAAATGAGGCGAATAAGATTTGAGATGTCAATTCTAGGAGTGGCGTAGGTGCCTAACGTCCTCCCTCCCCCGCCCCTGTTTTACGGACCAGAGATGACCATCATTACATCTCCTTATTATTCACGTCCAAATGAACAAACACCACCACCCTATTCTAGCACGAAATCGCACACGAAAAACAAAAATGGTGAGTATCTTAAATTCGAGAACATTTTATATTCGAAGTTACACTGTATCCTCCCTAAAAATAAATATACTTTTTCTTTAGTAAATATAGTTTTTAAAGAATAGAAAAGTTATTTTTTTCAAATCTAATTTTGTTCTACAATACAAGCTAACTAATATTGTGAGACATTCTGAAAACACTTGAACATAACTACTAATTTTCTATTTTACTATTAATTATTGCACATGCACTGGAGGATAAAATATTTTAAAAACACATTTTGCGAGTAATATAGAATATAAAAACAATAAGTAGAGAAAAAAAATCCTGAAATAGATACAAATAAAGTTAAGAAAAGATAAATATATTATTTAAGCTTTGCACGTCATTATTCAAAATGCATTTGGTTTATATCCAAATTGTATAAATTATTTCCCGATGTCTATGTTCTAAAACTGAATATTTAGTTCTAATTTAAAAATGTTAGTCCTGAAACTCCATTTGTGTCCCTGACTTGCTTAAGGTTGTTAGTTGTTGTCATTCATGTCCAGACTTTAAACTATGACAACATATCGCCTACTATCAGAGCGCTGATTCGTCAATCTGGTGGACATCGAGTCCAAATCTATTCTAAATATTGCCTACCCAGGTTATAATACCTAGGGTGAGAGTCTTTAACGAGTAACTAGCATCGTACGTATCTTATGTAGATGTGCAGGCAGAACATTTATATTCTCAGGTGACGATGTGTAACAATAAATTCCGGAAAAAGGCAATTGCGACTGTAAGGCATAGCAATAATTTCAAAAAAAAAGTTGTAGCATTAATAGTAAACTACACTTTTTTTTAGAATAAATGTTTCTGGAGAGTTGAGCTTGCAGCTAATATACAATAAGACGCCCATAGCTCAAGTTAGCCTGCTTGTCTACTGAGTTCTAAATCGCGGGTTCGAAACCCAGCCGAGGGTCTTAGATTTTATATCTGGAAGGTGGACATCTTGAGAAAGCCATCTTTCGGTTAGGACGTTAAGCGATGGTCCCGAGTCTATGCCATGTCAGATACTCGTTAAATACCCTAATATATATTTAAACTTGTGTAGGAAATATTATATAATA
This sequence comes from Aradus depressus, assembly GCA_963662175.1. NCBI lineage: Eukaryota > Metazoa > Arthropoda > Insecta > Hemiptera > Aradidae > Aradus > Aradus depressus. Next base: position 45,575,002 of record OY759215.1, read on the forward strand.
GTCACAATAACCAACTATAATAAATAAGAAGAATATACTTACTTTTCTTTCCAATCTTTCAGAACCCTATTTGTGTAAAACTGTCCTGCGTCATTCATTTCTTTGATGTAAGGGGCTGGAGCTGGTTTCTGCAAAAATAACATAAAATGAAAGTTCATGACTACGTACTACCAGAGGCAATCATCACCAGTAAACATTGGATTACTTAACGTAGTTTGCGCCTTATGCAGAAATGAAAATAAGCAATCGGAAAAAAAATGTCCAGATAACCCCGAAGGGTTATTCCAAACCAAAAAGAAAAATCTGCAACTGAGATCTTAGATTTTTGGTATAATGGAGAACTTAATGGGATTTCATGTGAAGGGTTTGGCCGAAATTTTCAAAACTCTATAAGATACATATGTAATTTGAATTTGAATTAATTATCTTCTTTATATTCATATTTACTTGAATACCGGTCGCAGTTTTATGAACAGAACGTCGTTAGGTTTGTACGAAGTTTTGGTATTCAATAAAAAGTATTTATATATATATATATATTATATATGTAAATTTTCTAATCTAAAAATGTCGAAAGTTTAAAATGTCGTGCCTCTTAAAATGATACAAAAGACTGAAGACAAATTCTAAAAGTATTGAGAAAATATTCAAATTAACCAAATATACATTACTTTTGTTCCTTCTTGTTCAGACGCGACGCTCAATTAGTACCATATCAAATTAATTTTTTTTTACATTAAATGAGATATGTTTTGATCTTTTGTAGTTCATGAATTTCGCTAACCCATTATTCAAATATAAAATATTTAATTGTTTGTCTCCTTTCATTACATCAATTGGATTTTGTTAAATCACGTACTGCGGCGATAGATATCTGATTCTTCGGAATCAAACAATGCGTAATAAAAACAAAAATGTGTAAAAAAAACTTTTAATAATTACTGTTCTCAATATTTTTTATCGAATACTAAAACTATACAAACCTTCCGACTTTCTGAGCATAAAACTAAAAATAGTCAAGAAGATTCGAATATTTTAATGAAATAATATCAATATTTGAGATGGCATATCTTCGAAAGTTTTGTATATTTCGGCCATCTGCACAAAATTCTATTTCATCGAGATCTACATTATACCAAAATTTAAAAAAAAATTCATGAACCAAGATGCATTTTTTTGGTGTGGATAAGCTCATATATATATTGGTAAATGAATAACAATAGTTAGTTAGTAGAGGCCAAGAGTTAATTCTCGCACTGAGATCAATAAACGTTTCCATAGCAAATTGCATTCATACACACATCCATACATGCACTCACTGTCTTCACACCACACTTGCCACACAATCCTCCCAGGAGACTGGAGAGGTGGTGCCGTGACATACTATAATCCCAAATTGCAATCCCCCACTTCTTGAAACTAACCATCATAATACCCCCATTTATTGTTTTTAAATTTCGTCCTGAGGAGTTACCGCTGGGTAGCCTTCCTCTCACACCACTCACGACCTATATCCATCACGTCTCCTTGGTAGTTGCTTGTTGCGTGATGGCAACAGTTGCGAACAACTTTTGACAAAAAAATATATACTACATATTAAGACTAATGAAAAAACAACAGAACATCGCCTGCAAGGGGTTAATTTAGGTGAATGTACGCACTAAATCGCTTTGTATACTTGTATAGTCAAAACTAATTCTGGCAAACATTCGAACACACCATTTAAATTCTACCTCATAAAAGCCAATTTTCATCGTTTTCCCATCTGAAATGACATGGGATGCTTTCCACCGGGCGCCATGTTTAATGACCTAGGACTGTCTCTGATGAGGAGACACACCAATTACGTCAGTATGAGAACAACTTTACCTCACTGCTCCATCATGAATGATATCCTGTTTACAAAACTTTGTGAATAGCTAAGGTGGTTTTGAAGGGCACTACATCAAAAACGTACTTAATAGAGAAAAACATATGAGGATAAGGACTATCTCGCACTCGCCCTTTCAGTAATTGAAAATAATAAATTAATTCAATTTTGAGGAACACATTTTTGTCGTATATAAGAATTATGATCATCATTTTTTGGTGACAGTTTTCAATAAAGAGATAAATGGGAAAACAGCTTTATAAGCTGTTGGGTAACGTAACAGGGCTCTAAAAATGTTGAATTTAAAAGAGGAGCTGTCACAAATTAATTGTTTTAAAATCCCCAACATGACAAAAACAAGAGAGAAATATAACCATGAATAATAAATAAAAAAAACACAGTCGGCTGGTTCTATATGCTGCTAAATATATGAAAAATCATTTCTTTATTAAAAAAGAAAATTACATTTTTTACCAAGTTAACTGTCATTATTTTATTAATTGAGTAAATAACATAGCGCGGCTATGATTGTCGTAGCTGTTTTGAGTGAAAACATGACGTGCATTCGGAAAAAAACACTGTTTTATATAAATAATTTTGAGGGGTTTGTGGGGACACTATGTGGTCTGCGGTTGCCGGTCGTTTATTGAGAAAGAGGCGGTATCTATTGACATGTATCGAAACAAATGTCGCCACCTGTTGCTCCAATGTATACAAATAAATAAAGTGGTGAAACGTTGCAACACCAAAGTTGAACATCTATCTATGAACTACAGTTGCATGGTGTCACTAATATTCGCTGCACTTCGGTCGACGTGTGTTCTTTTTAGAGTGATATACTTCAAAGGGAAATTAGTAACAAGTGTAGATTTGATGCAACTGTTGCTAGACCGTGGACGCCCTCTGTCGCTTCCCCACGAAGCCCCTGTCAGTTTGTGATTCGCTTCCCTCCAAAATCCCAGTTAGTCGCTTCCCTCTGAAGTCTCAGTCAGGGTAAAATAAGTTACCTAGAGCTAAGAAGAAAGTCCTGGACTGTCCTTCCAGTATGCAGTTTTCAATATACAGGTATCAAGATGTTCCATCTGATAACGAAATGCTGACCACCATTTTGTACTTGTGTTAGGTGCCCCTGGATGAAGACTGACATTTGTATCGCGTATATCGGAATAAATACCTTGATACCTCATAGCTTGAAAATTGCAATCTGGAAGGGCAGACTGGGAGATTCCTCTTGACTGGAAAATCCAAGGGCCAAAAGGCAACGGGGGTAATGAATGTGCGAAACTTATTTTAAACTGTTGAGGCTTCAGAGGAAAACGGGGAGAAGCTGCACTACGAATACTTAGGGGCTTCTGTACTTGCTTCTTGTCTATGAGATACTTTTCTTCGCACAGGGTAGCACATAAATGTTGTTACCTTGTCACTAGTACAGAATAACATTGATCTATGTCATCTCTTACCATGGTGACCCATCCTAGGGCAGGGACACTCTCCGAGACAGCCGACAGATGGTTGAAGTACGGAGAGGCCCTGTTCTTGTCCCGTACTCCCTGGATCTGCTGAATTAGAGTGGAGAGAGGGGCCAGAAGAGAACCCTGTTCTGCCTGGTCGGGCTCCCGCCGAGTAGCCGCTGTCTCAATATACTGCAACTGGACTCTGGAACAGCAAATAGGCAACTCTAAGTACCATATACCAAATTTAAGACTTCCATGATAGTCGGGCCCATGTCCACCAGAGTGACGAAACAGCACTCTGATAGTAGGCAATATGACCTTGTAGTTAAAAAAGACCGGACATGAGTCATAATAACTAACTGTATTAATTTATTTTATTAATTACTTAATTCATTCATACCTTGCTTTCATTTTTATTTTCTTGGCAGGTGGCGTCCACCATTTTTCTATAATTTTTATCGAATTTACTTTTGTTTGATATTTTTATTATTATCTTTAATTTTATTAGTTATTTACATACGTTAATTTATATTTCCTTTATTTTGTTGACTATTTGTGATGTGAGGAATGACCCATAGTCACATCGTAATATCTTCCTGATAGAATATTTATCTTAAAGAAATATAAAATATTTATAATTAAAAATATAAATGGTTAATAAATAGCAGAAATTTATATATTTTCTATTATTTACTTTATTTTTGAAATATTATTATTACACTCACTTGAATGCAGCCTGGACAAGAGCAGCCTGTTCGGCCACAGGTCCTCCTATCTCCTGGGACAGCCGGACATAGACGGACAGAGGTCCGTCCAACACTCCCTTGAAACCCGCTGTCTGGGCAGTCATGTCGACCACTGGATCACAGCAAGGACTATGCAGATCTCCCACTGTAACATAAAACATTTTTTATAATTTAGCTGGTAGAGACTTCAAAATGGTCTCAAATCTCAAAAGTCTGAAATAATGCACCCCATCCAGGGTGACCATCTAAATATGACATCCAGATTCATAAGGAAAAAAAAAACAAATGTGTATGTTATTATTACAAAAAGTCTTCGGTGAATCACCGGCAAAGGACTTCCCCAGCACGAATGAATCAACTAAGTTTTCCCTCTCCCTCAATCGACCCTTTTAATGAATAATTAATAGACTTCTGAATTCTCATATTAAATTTCGTGTCGATAAATTTATTCCATCGGCAGTCATTAGGATTTTTGAGTTGAACTTCTCCTCTTCGATCGATTTCGCCGAAAATTAGTATCTGCCATCCTTATAGAATTTTGGATTTACATATAAAATTTCGATTCAAATCAATTCATTACTTTGGATGTTAAGGGTGTTTTTGTGTTCAGTAACTTAACTATTAAATGGATGTATTTAGCTCAAGAACGTGGGTTCGAAACCAGACCAAAGCCCTTAGTTAATTTTATCTGGGAGGTAAAATAAACTTAAGCACGCCGTCCTTCGGATGGGCGTTAAACGATGGTCCCGAGCCTGTACGATGACAGGTACTCGTTAAAAGACCCCTGCCCTAGGTGAATAAAAATTTAGGATAGGCAAAATTTAGGACTCCCACAGTAGAGTCGGGCTCATGTCCACCAGAGGGACGAAAGAGCGCTCTGGTAGTAGGCGTTATGACCTCGTAGTTAAAGCCCGGGCATGAGTCATAAAACCTAACCTTACCTTAAATGGATGTATTTAGAGTGAGCCGGTAGCTCAGGGGTAACGTGCTTGTCTTCTGAGCTCAAGTGAGTTCAAAAACCCGGTCGAGACCCTTAGGTTTTTTATGTGGGAGGGGGAAAAAAACAAGAGCATGCCATTGTTCTGATAGGACGTTAAGCGATGGTCCCGTGTCTGTACGATGTCAGGTACTCGTTAAAGACCCCTCAACCCTAAGTGATTTAAAAATTTAGGGTAGGCGAAATTTAGGACTCCCACAGTCGGGCTCATATCCTACAGAGCGACGAAAGAGTGCTGGTAGTAGGTGATATGACCTCGTAATTAATTTTTCCCTTTTCTTGTTTGTTTATAGACACAGGCATTTTTTTTTCTTCTTAATTTTTGGAATTAGGTGGTCGAAAAACATTAAGGTAATATTTTGTGAAAAAGTTAAGATAGGTATTACATAAAATTGAAATTTATAGAATGGTTACGGTCCCTAAACATATTGTTTATAGCCTGAAAGTTCAGAGGTCTATAGCAATGTAGAAGGAATTCGAGGTTCTGTCGTGTAAAAGAAAATTCAAAATTTGGCCAACGTTTCGAAAACTATTTATTTTCTTCTTCAGGGCCTTATAATGACTTGAGTGGATGTGTGTGGTAAAACAGGCATTTTTGTAATCACAAACTCACAACACCTTCACCACACACATCCACTCCTCATTATAAGGCCCTGAAGAAAAAAATAAATAGTTTTCGAAACGTTTGCCAAATTTTGAATTTTCCTTTACACGACAGAACCTCGAATTCCTTCTACATTGAAAAGACACTGTCGACTCTATTAATCTTTATAGCAAAATTGCAATTTTCCTAAAAATTGTTGTTATGAAAAATGCAACCATTACTTACATAAAATAATGTCCGAGGTCCATTTCTCAGGGACCACATTAAACTGCTTACACTGGTTTTTATAAAAAAAAAATAAAATTAAAAAAAAAACGTGAAAGAACTCAAAATAAAGAAAAAAGAAAGTTATTAATATTTTTATTTAGGTAATACAGTGGCTCATTATCCTCTTTTACGATAAGAGACAAGAAATCTGTACAGAATAGAAGGGCTATAACAAGAGAAAAGATTACTCCCTTAAGCCTTAAGAAGCGCTGTCTACGAAGGCAGGGAGATGAGGAATTTATAGAATGAATGGAATCTGAGAGGGATGATGGTCCCCTGGATTTAATGTGACTTTTTTTCCTTTATCCATTCTTTTTCAAGCGCCTCTTTAAATTATTACATTTCTCTTATCTAATTTTGATCAATGTTTCGTTTCTCAATGCAATTTTTGCATTTTCCCTAGCTATATGAAGTAATCTCTTCGGTCAGAAAGTTGAGTTTGATTCCAAAAATCAAAATGAGTATCGACATGAAATGTTATATATGTATCCAGAACCCCGAGTTTTAACTACCAGGTCATATCGCCTACTACCAGAGCGTCCTAAAGGGGTCTTTATCGATTACCTGACATTGCACAAGCTCGGTATTATCGCTTAACATTCCATCCGAAGGACTGCGTGCCTAAACGATGTCAGGTACTCTGTAAAGACCCGTGCCCTAGGTGAATAAATCAGGGTAGTCATAGTTTAGAGATTCGGGCGCTCTCGTAGTATGGAAAGCCCGGGCATGACACACAATAACAATTATTATTATTGGTGCCACGATGCTACTCTATATGGCACGATCTTTTGGGGTTTAATGGATAACAAATTTTTTTTAAAACTTGTTTTGAAAATAGATTCAAGATGTGTTCATTTCCTTGGTAGTGGTAATTTACGAAAGGTGGTGATAAAGGTTTACAAGGGGTTGAATGGCTGACTTCAATGAGGTTCACAGTTGGAAGGAGCCGGTGTGCTCATTTGTGTGCTAATTGCTCTGACTAACCTCTGTACAACAGCTCTCCACTCTCCCTAACTAGAACATAACACAACACTGCCATAACATGCCATTCTACCTACTTGAGGAGCCCATTAGAGCCCTTTCTATCCACAATTCAAACTGCCAAACCAAACAAACATTTTGGAAAAGAGCCAGCAACCAGCACAGTACAATGTGGCTCATTACGATCGATTTAGCACAATTTTTAATAAAACCTGAAAAATATACATCATTCTCACACTTCTTGTAAAGACTCCAATAACTCAATTAAAAATAAAAAAACAGTGTCTATGCAGTTAGTACTCAGTTTGAAGTGTAACTTCCGTACCTAACTCTTCTAGTTTCAGTTTCAATTTGTGCTAATAGACTATATTTTTATTAACATTGGTACAGAGTATGAAATAATTTAATTCAGGAAATGTTTTTAGTCTTATAATTGTTGGTAACAATTTCTATTTACAGTTAAGGTTACATTAAGTTATTATTATTATAGGTGCCTTAAAGATATTATTATAAATATTATATAGATTAACTTATTGATAAATTAAGTGTTTTGTACATTTGGCTTTTGTTTGTACGCAATGTTTGTACATTCGTTTTTTCTTTAATTGTATTGCGTACATTTTATGCGATACACAATAAATTTAACATAATAAGTACACTTATACGATGCACAAATAAGTAAATTGCACATTCAAAAAATTTTTTTATGATTTAATGTATTCTCAGCAAAATACAAATAATGGTATGTAAACTATTTTTATAACGATATCAATTAAGGGTGGGTTTACTGCGAGGAAGCTACTTGGCAAATATGCTGGTATATACGTTTTAAATTATTTTTTCTCTCATAGATTTTTTTTTACTTTTATAGTAAAAAAGAAAAACTCTTTTTCATTTCAAGTTGAGTTGGCAGTCTATGTGGCTATATATTTCAGAGGAACACTAATGAATCAGTATTGTGGTTTGATTTAATCTTCAAGTTTCACTCGAACAGTTCACTAACCACAATATTTTTTTCATGTTCCCTTCTGTCCTTGAAATCTCTGGTTTTATTCATTGAATACATTTTAGCTATTCAACATAAAAAAGGTTTATTTTATTTTTTTCTTTCTATACTGATTTTTTTCATGGCAGAATACATAAATACTTCTCTCTTCGAAAATTGTGAACTTTTTTGTATATTCTACATAAATCCTATCTTCCACTTTGTTTATTTGCATATATTTTTTCACTATATTCTGATTCAGTAGATCTCGTGAGAAAAACACGAATCCGACTCAGCTGAAAATATATAAATAAAGCTATCTTTTTCTTCAAATATTAAGGTTAGGTTTGTTGTTGTTAGGTTTTATTAAGTGAATCAAGTGAACAATATGAATACTTTTGTAAGATGTAGTTTTAGAGATTTTAAAATATATGTGTTTGTTTGTTTGTTATGGAAACTCATGCCCGGGCGTTTTAACTATGAGACCATATCACCTACTCATCATTATATAATATATTATATGTATATACATATATAATGATCATTGATAGGTTTTGATATTTTATTTGGATTCTAAAGAATAGGTTAGAACCTTGAGGTGGCTTTCAAACTGTCCTTTGACCAACCGGAGGTAAACAGGGTACTTACAACAACAGATCCGGCCGTAAAGTTCACATGGCTTCATAAAGTTACCCAAAGCTCTAAACTAGCACTGCGGCTTTATTTAATCTCTGACAAGTTAACAGTCATATTCTGTGTAGGTCATGTCGTTTGAGTCTTTCCATACAGGCTTGAATTATTTTTTTATTTTATTCCCATAATTTTCTTATGAAAATCAAGACTATACATGGTTATGCTGATTGATTTCCTTTTTTTATACACCTTATATTAATTCGATTTAGTGACGACAAATATGCCAATCGCTTTTCCAGTCACTTCTAATGGAGATAGAAGGATGAAAATTGGTACATATGCCCCATTCCGGTGACAATGAATTATATCAAAATTTCAGACAGATCAGTCGAACGGTTCACTGTCTATCCGATGCATGTCATTTTTCAGATGTTTGCTTGTTTTATATAAAAACGGTTGATCCTATGGAAAACTCGTCAATTACAAAAAATGTACCTATAAAATTTCTGGCTAATAATTTCAGTCAAAGAAGTAGGACCAACGTGCACAGAGTTATAATAACGTTTCAAAAATAGCTTTCCCTAATTACTATGAAAATAAAAGAAAATAATAAAAAAACAAGTTTTTCAAAAATATAGTTTATATTTCAATTATAGTACAATGAAAAGTAGATTTTTTTTTCTTTTCGCAGATGTTGTTGTTAATATGAATAATAAACATTAAACAATTATGCCTATATAATATAACTTGTTGCATTTTATGTTGCATTAATGATCTTGTTTAACTTGTCTACTACTGTCTCCGTAACATAGAAAACATAAGTTTTTCTTTATATATTTTTTATTAACTGTCAAAAAAATGCGACATCTAATATTATAAATAAATAAAAACAAACTTATTTTTGAAATATTGTCTATTCCACTAAAGATATTGTGATGTACACTACGGAACATTTTTTTATGAATAAAAAGTAATTTTTTTTATTATAATATAATATAGGTATATATATATTATATATATATATCAAGGTGTTTAAAAAAAAAAAACAAGAAAAGATATAAAACAGCTGTGAAACAAATAGTCGAGAGTCGAGAGTGGAGTCGTGAGCTAGCTCTTAAACGGTGCACTGTGAATTGATATGTTTTAAATAAAAATGAAGTTGAACAATTAGATGAAAGTTGACTGGGGTGAAGTTGAGATGATATGTGGTAGAAACTTGAAAAGAAGGTACATTTGATATTTTTCAATATGCCCAAACAAACAAAAAAATAATAGTTTTTTTTTTTAGTATTAAGTTTAATGATTTTTGTTCTATTGTTTTTTTCTTTTGTTCTGTTTATGTTCAACGTTTAGTTTTTTTTAAGTATAATGTGTGAATAAAGCAAATAACCCTAATATTTGTCCTCTTGAAATTCTATTCTATTCATTTTCCCTGTTGTCCCAGTAGTATCATTTGAAAAACCTTTGGATTAGAAATTAATATTATTTAAAATTATTAAAAAATTGGTATCTCTCTGTAAATCCAAGAGTAAAGTTTGTTTAATTGAATTTTTTTGTTGTATACGTGTACTTTCTTAAAAATTGCACGTCATAAATTATTGATTATATTTTTTTAGGGCGATTTTCGAAAAACTACTGTAGAAATCAAAATTTAAATAAAGAAAGAGATCAAATTTCTACAGGAAATGTGGTAGCAAACAAGCTTTTATCACAATATAAATATATATAACTACCGGTTTCGGCCTTACACCATCGTCAGGTCTAGTTATGAACTAGTAGACGATGGTGTAAGGCCGAAACCGGTAGTTATATATATATTTATATCTTTAGTGGAATAGACAATATTTCAAAAATAAGTTTGTTTTATTTATTTATTACAAGTTTCCACAATATGTCCGCGTTCCTCAACTTAGAAGTTGTGTCTAATATTACGACCAAATTAATTTTTTAATGTCTATTATTCATATTCTAGTCGAAAACCGATCGCCTGCCAAAAGAACAAGTTTATTTTCTCAACTTTTTAATGTACTTCTACAATTAGAATATAAATTATATTTTCATAAAAATTGTTCTTTATTAAATTTTTTTTTTATTTTAAAACGAATATACCACTATTTATACGGAGTTGCCCCACCTAATTCCACCGTTGTTAAAAGATGGGTACAATAGACATTTTTGTAAAGACATGCGCACATAGACCGAACCTCACAATCAAGATCAGGATGAATTTCTTGTGATTAAACATAATTAATAATCTTTTCATTCATAACAAAATGGAAGTTTTAAGGTTAGTGAATCTAACCTGAAGGAGGTGATGAGGAATGAAACCTGTCAAGTATCTCTTCAAGTCGTGAGGTGGTTACCTCAAGTCTGCCAATGAGTGCTTCAAGTTCAGAACAGTGACCTCCCAATTGCGCTTCTTCCGACGGACCTGAAACAATACAATGGATATGTTATGGCTGCAGTGTAAACTTGGCTGGTTTATAAACAAACTGAACTCTTATTTATATTACTATTAATAGAAAACGTATTTTTAGGGTTCGGTACCGCAAAAGAGTCCAAGGGAACCCTAGTGTTATAGCTGTCCATGTTTGCATGTCCGCCTGTCAAAGCTAATTTTTTTTCTAAAAGAAAAAGGAAGCCACATGAAATTTTGACTACTTTTTGATTGTCTAAAGTTATATACCAGATATAGGTAACTAAAATAAATTTAATTTAATTTTTTGTTTCTTCTAGACAAGCCGGGTATCAGAATAAAGAGCTCAGCAGATGTCACATGTGAGGAGGCTCTCCAAAGAGTTAAAGAAAGTGAAAAAAGTCGTGAGTGAATCACCGGCTATGTATTTTGCTTTCGAATCATCACGCTAAATTTTGTGTAAAAACATTCTTAACATCGGCAACTATTAGAGTTTTTGAGTCGAGACTCCCCTCTTCTGATTCCCCACTTCCCTTCGATCGATTTCTCGGAAAAATAATAGGTGTTCTCTTAAGGGGGTTTAAAATTGACACATGAAATTTCTTGCCGATAAATTCATTACAACAGCAGTTATTAAATTTTCTATGTTAAGCCCTTCCCCCCTCCGCCCTTTGTCCCATTTGTATTTAAATATAAAATTTCATGTCGATATATTCATCCTATCGGGAGTTATTGTGTCCACAGACAAAAATACAGAAATTTGTTTTTCCAATTTTGGAATCCGGGGTTTGGAAAACATGAAATTCCGTTGAAAACTCAACATCGAATTTCTGACCGATTACATAACTTCTCCTATACTTCGTATATTTGGGAAAGAGAAAGAATAAAAAAGAAGAGAAAGATACAGAGAGATTAAGTTTAAGAACAATGAGAACTTGAAAAGAGGGAGACAACATGGAAATGAGAATGCCTCATTTTGACATTAAGCTGGAAAGAAACAAAAAGTTTTAATGAAGCTCCTCTGCTAAGTTTTGGGCAGCAGACAAGTTGTGATGTCAACGAAAAACAGGGTGGGATCCACACATAACTTATGAATCACATGAAGAGATACAGAACAAGACATGACTTCATCAATGATTCACGGAGTCTTCTTCATGGCAATTAATATTTATTGCTATTTACCGACTGCAGTCAACCTACCGCGTCTTCTTATGGGATAGTTTCTTGATCAAGCAACTCAAGAATTTTTAAAAATTTCGTCAATTTGGCCTTCTTTTCAATAATAACATTAATAATAATTATTATTGTCATTAAACCATAAAATTGTAATTGGATACGATATACAATTTTGTGCATCGCATAACTTATAAAACATATACCACAACCTATATTAAATCTTAGAATATAAACACATAGGTATGAGATAAAAAAAATATATATATTATATATATTTTAAGTAAATAATGGAAGATACATCAATATAAAATTCCTAATATTATAGCTACTATTTATATTCTGATCATAAATAGTTTATATTTATAATTAAGTATATAGTTAAATCTTCTTTCAGGACGATATTTAGGAGCGATCATGGACCACTCCCTTGGGACACAAAGAGCGAAATATATAAGAGAAAATAAAAAGAAATGTACAAAAAGATATATACGTATATAAATTAGCAAATAACAGTAATATGTGATAGTGAGATGTTGGATGAAATTTCTCATAGAAATAAAAGACGTCTTCCTTTTGTTTAGAGGCTAAGAGAATACTGGCCTCTACACTGTACGTGTGGGATGTGCCACTGATGATGACGCTGGTTCCAAATAAAACAGTGGGGAAGACAACCTCATTTATATCTATCAGAAATAACCGTAAAGTAAATACTATATAAAACTAAAAAAATTGATGATAATAATAACATTATATAAAAGTAATTACGATTATAAGAGACTCATGGATGACCTCTGTCAAGAAAATAAAAATGAAAGTTTTTAAATAAATAACACGATTTTTATAAATAAATATTTTTTCATTTTTGAACAATATTTAAAAAAATCCGTTTCCTTTCACCTTGACTTTTATGGCATTACAAGACTCTTTGAAATACTCTTCCCTATTCGTTTCTAGTTATTGCCGAGAACGGGAATTTTCTATTCATAAGCACGAGATTGAAATTTGGCGAGAATTGCAAACCATAGTTTGTGACCAAAGTTGAGAAAGAGAAAGACCAGTATTGGGGTCAACCTGGGACCAAGCCTCACTGACAGATGTGAACATATCCAGCAAGCCTCCTGGGAATTGGCCAAGAGACATTCGGAGTGACAGAGACTTAATGAGGGAGCGGTAAATCACGGTCAATATACTTCCACAGAAGGAATTAATAAATTAACTTTCCGCTCCCCATACAAAACCAGTCGACCATTTGAGCTGACTTATAAGGCTTCTAAATCCGCATACTAAATTTTGTATAGATACATTCATTATATCGTCAGTTATTAGAGTTTTTGCGTTGTCTTTGATTCGACTGAAAATCAATAGGTGTCATTCATATAGGGTCCCCAATACACATATAAAATTACATGTCAATAGATTCATTTTATCGGTAGTTATATTGTGTTCAGAGCATATAGACATTTCTTTTTTCCATTTTGGAATGAAAAGGGGAAAACATGAAATTCCGTTGAAAACTCAACATAGATTTTCTGATCGATTACATAACTTCCCTTAACTTCGTATGACTGAGGAAGTAAACATAAATATTATAAAAAAGGAAAAACCTAAGTTAAATAGCATTCCAACAATATGACAGAAATCTGCAAACCTCCTTTAAAAAAAACAATTAAGGATCTAATAAACAAATTTTTTTTATTTTTCTTTGGCAGGGGGTAGTGCCAAATGCTTGAAATAAAACAGAATCTAGGGCCTCACCCAAAAATAAACATTATATAATAAGAAAACTATTTTTAAATAAACAAATCTAATATTTATAAACACATATAAATATTTATTTACAAATATAAATATATACATGAAAACAAAAAGTAATTATTAAGCTGAATTTTGATGAATAAATTAGAGAGAAATTATTATTTATTTATTCATGGTTTTCAGTAAATTAATTTTTCCCTTAAACTGAATTTATTTACTAAAGCATTCAAACTAAAGGATTACTTCATTAAGATCCTATAGAACTGATACAATTTTAAGGTGCCAAAAAATTAATTAAACATACAAATAAATTGAAAAATTATTCATGGATTTATTTACGTCCATCACTGCCTACATGTACCCTCTAGTTCCAGTGGGTAAAATGCTCCAAAATAGATAGCATATATCAGCAAGAAATTTGCGACCAATGGCGCGCAAGTGAACCATTTTCCCACCAGTGAGGATAGAGCTATTTATCGTTGGGGGGGTATATTCCTAAAACGTGATAAATATGAGCAATTGCATCCAACACAAGAAGGCACGATATATGAAACCGGAATTATCTGTATAAAGGCTTTATTAACAGGTCAATGGAATACACCTCAAACGAAATTGATTTTCACTCAATACTAATTAAGTAACTCGATGGAATGAGGAAAAAATCCAACCTATTTATTACAATCAATATTATATATTAATTATATTAATATTATATAGTATTATATTAATATTATCTTATATATTAATATAATAATAATAATAATAATAATAATATATATATATATATATATATATATATATATATATATATATATAAATTATATTGATGTTATACAATAATTATATTATTATATATAAATTATATTAATATTATTTATATATTGATAAAATAAATACAATATATTAATTAATATATGCCGTCCTCTGCATATGAATTTACATATGAAATTTTGTATCGATACATTCATTACATACAAAGGCAGTCATTAGAGGTTTCGTGTTAACCCCCCTTTCCCCTGGTCGATTTGGCTGAAAATCAATAGGTGTCATCCTTATAGGGTTCCGGATACACATATAAAATTTCGAGACATTCATTCTTAGGAAAGTTATCGTTTCACACACACACACTGACATTTTTTATTTTTCATTTTTGGACGCGGATACTTGAAATTCCCGTGAAAATTAAACACCGAATTTCCGAGCGATTACATAACTTCTCCTATACTTCATACAGCTGGGGAACTAATTTAAAAAAAAAATATATATATATATAGACTGAGAATGGAAAGTTAAACGGTAAATTTCCGAATGAGGCAAAGGAGTTGGTGATGAGAGAAGTTGGGAAGGACGAGCTGAAGAACCGTTTCAACGCAGCCAACTTCCCGAAGGGTTCATTGATAGCTAGTTTATTCAACTTCATGAATTTAGTTGCCAAGTTCATGGGCTAGATAGGATATGGATACTGGATTTCATGAATAGACAATCAGGCCTTGCATATTCTATACATTTAATTGCCTCAAATAAAATTAAAAAAATAAATAATGTGAGATAGAATTGTGAAAATAGCGTGTTAATAGGAAGAATCGTGACACAGAAGATAAAAAAATGTCCATTTAGAGGCTTTCATGACATGGTACCAGGTACATTTGTACGGCAGAAAACTTTAATTATATTATGTTCCCCAGCTGTTTCAGTGTGGAGCACAAGCATCGGTACATTTCCAGATTTATTCCAATAATTTAAGTTTCCGCTCTCCCTCTAAAACATTTTTCTCTTTCGCCCTTACTGATTCTACATAAAAAATTTCATAACGAAATGTATAATATCGAGAGTTGATGGGAACTTTGAAGTTTTCAACACAGATATAAAATTATGTGTCGATGTATTTATTCTGTCGGGGATCACCACTTTAATAATATATAATGATGGGCTAGTGGGCACCCAGGGACCTAAGCGTCCAATGCTCTTACCTCCTCCCTGGAAGCGCTGGTTACACTATCAATACCAAGTTCTTCATGAAGGACACAATCTTTCAGTTTCCTTAACGAATCTGCTCCCGTGGTCCAATCTTCTAACATCTTCTTCTATGATCACATCATTACCAAAAAAGTGGAATTTCGTCCAAGCATATACACAGGAAGTGGGGCAGTCGTCTCGTCTTCTTCTACTGTCACAGGTGGGACTGTCCTTGACTCCTACAGTATGTAGGTGTCTATTGAACGGACCGTGGTCCAATGAGAACTCCAGTTAGTTGCCGAAGCTCGCTCTTTTTGAGGTTCAGGATCCCATCCTTCAACACCTTGGAATCTTCACCCAGGAACACCTTTGACTGTCTGCATGTGGTTATATCTTTCCATGACTGCTCTAAAAGATCTCTAGGCCACTTTTTAATCTTTCTAATACTGGCTCTGGCCCCATGAAGGGCTTATCGGGAATTACATTTTTTTTTCTGGATTCAGTGGACTGAAAAAGATGCCCTATAATACTTTTACATAGCTGGGAAAATTAAAAAAAATTAGAATAAGCGCCTGATGACCCACATAGACTTAGACCCGCGTGACATATAAGAGGAAAATGGATAACCTTATTTGGTAAGGGTTAATGCTAAGGTGAGTGGCCAACCTTGGCTGATTGTGAGTCAGAATTCTCTGTTCTTCCATCTTCTTCCCAGCTCCTTTGGTGTACTAAATATAATAAATTATAATAAATATAATACAATGAATTGGTGATAAATAAAATATATTTTTTATAATGAAAATTGTTTATAAAAAACAAACTAGCTAACCTAAACATAAGAATGACGACGTTTTTCATAATATTTTAAAATACAAAAATACGACCGTAGTTACAGATCTCTCACAGGATATTTATGCATTTCTTTTACCTTCCCTAGTTGTACGTAGTACAGGTGAAGTTATGTAATCGGATAAATTGTATGTTGAGCTTACAACGAAATTTCATGTTTTCTGACCTGATTCCAAAAACGAACGAGAAAAACATGTCTGTCGCTGAAAACAAAAACTCCCAATAGAATGAATGTATCCACACGAAATTGTATATGTGTATTCAGAACACTCCAAGGACGACACCAATTGATTTCCAGTAAAATCGGTCAAAGGGAAGGTGAGGAAGTGGGGGAGGCTCGATTCAAATACCCTGATAACTGTCCATGTAATGAATGTATCGACACAACATTTATGAGAACTCAGAAGCCACTAAATAAGTCAACTATTGAGTGACAACCCAAACAGTCAATTGGTTTTGGAGGAAGAGCGAAAACGTAATTGATTAATTCGCTGGGAAGGTACACAGCCGGCCATTCACCCACTTTTTTTTGGCCTCTTGATATATTAGCCATGCCTCTATGAGGGTGTTATTGATTATTTACACAACCCAGAAGGGAGTTCCATCTATGAATTAAAACTCTCTCCCGGAAGTGAGTCGAATCCACGACCAAAGCCCGCGCGACCACGAAGGCCCGGACTTGATTGGATGTGTGTGGTGAAGCTGGTATGTGTTTGTGTCTGCTAGTGAATTAGTAATGAACACAAACACGCCGGTAGCTCAGAAGTAGCGTGCTAGTCTATTGAGCTCAAAACCGCAAATTCGACCTTGGGTTTTCATCTGGGAGGTAAAAACCTTGAGCACTGTCCTTCGAATAGGGCGTTGAGCGATGGTCCCAAGCCTGTGCAATTTCAGGTATTTGTTAAAGACTCCTAGGTAACCAAACCTGGGTTAGGAATCCCACAATAGAGCTTACAGGGAAGCGATAAGAGCATTGGATGCTTAGGTCCCTAGGTGTACACAGCAGCTCCCTCCACCATTCTCCCTTTGCCTTACCTCTTAGGACGGCAAACTTGTGGTCTCTATGGCCTAGTTGTTTATATATTATGAGTATGGCGAAACCTCATTATCAAGAATATTGAACGAACTAAAACTTATGATTATATTTCAAGTTAATCAGGAGGGTTGTATTAACATAATTTGTGTACCAAGGCTACATTACACAGGTAAGATTTGTTATAAGATTATTTACGGTAAAGTTACCTACACTTAGCTCAATAATGAAAACTGACATTATTGCAGAGATATTGTGAAATAATTCAAATGGACTTGAAAAATAAAATAAAACTTGTTTATTTAAGATATTGTCTAATTTCACTAACTATATATAAATGGGAGTACAGTTCAGTCTTATCTCTTATGCTTTTGGCTGAGGATGGTAGAAATACCGAAAGTACTCCCATGTATATATAGTTAGTGAAATTAGACAATATTTACATAAACAAGTTTTATTTTATTTTTCAAGTCCATAGCTCAATAATATTAAGTTGAATAAATCTTCATGAAACCTAAGCGAGAAGCCTTTATCGTTGAATTCAGAATCTCTTGGACAATTAAATCTCTAGAACAGCCTTCATTAGCTGGAATCTAGAAAGGGGGTGGATCGGATCTCTTACGTAATTTCTATCATAATAAAAAATGTATGTACTTGATTTTTTGGTTCAGGGGATTAAATTAGTAAGGCAGTAAAACAGTAGTTCGGAGTTAGCGTGGCATGCCTGTGGGTAGGCTAAATTTAGTAGAGTTGGGCTCATGTCCGTCAGAGCGACAAAAGAGCGCTCTGGTAGTAGGCGATAAGACCTTAAGTTAAACCTGGCTAATTGAACTGAAAGTTTACATTTTTTCTGCAGTCGCCTGAGGGGGACAGGGATAATAAATATTAAAGGAGTCAAGGACAGTCCCACCTGTGAAAGATGTGGAGAAGAAGACAAGATGGCAGCTCTCCTAAGTAGAAGGCCGGGATATGTTCGAACCTGATTCTACATCTTCGGTAGAGATATGATCAAAGAGGATTAGATTAGACGACGGGAGTATACTTAGATTTGTTAAGGCGACTGGGAGTCTAGGTCCTCCATGAAATACATGTTATCTTCAGACTGGATGACAAGATAAGAAAGAAGAGCAATGCTTCCAGGGAAGGGATCAAAGCATTGGAAGCTTGGATCGCTAGGTGCACACTTCAGCCCGCCAGAATATATATATATATATATATATATATTTTAATTTCTTTCTGTCGTCATATGTTCATCGAATTCCCTCTGAGAGTTCATAACGCAAAAAAAACAAAAAAAACAATTAATCAAAGGAACAACACTAATAATAATTCATCTAGGCACATTCAAAAAAATAATATCCATTGTGTCCTTTTTAGATGGTCCGGGTGAATTTCTCTTGAACAGATAACGTCATCGAAAAATACTTATTTAATATTTTTCAGTCTAGTTTTAAATTATTAGCTGTTTTTCGAAATAATTTTACACAGGACACTTCAGATTTGGAACAACTTAAACATTTTAAATAGGACTCTTCTACACTTTCTGACACCATTTTAAAGGCATTTTCACACTGAAATCAATGCCGCAATCCGATAAATAACAAAGTTATGGTACAAAAGTTGGAAAAAATACCTAATTTTGTTTAGTTAGTTGTCCTTTAACCGATATGCTGTGTGGGTGGGATATACTGATGATGACGTTACGTTGAAAACTGGTTCTGCTCAAAAATAAAACAGTGGGAAGAAAACGTATTTTATTTATATAATTTCGTTTGGTTTATTATTTTCAATAATATCCTTCTTAATTTTAGTAAAATGTCTGCTTTTCAACCCCTGATGCAAAAGGAGGGTTATAAGTTTGAAGCCTTTGTCTGTGTGTGTCTGTCTGTGGCTTTGTAGCTCCAAGACGGCTGAACCGATTTCAAAGGGGTTTTTTTTGTTTCAAAAGCTGGTATTTGCGAGATCATTTTTAGCCATGTTTGATGGAAATCGGTTATGCCGTTTCCAGATCTTCAGGTTTCATCAGAGCCTGTGTAGGGATCTCGGTCGCTAATACAGCTAGAGACTTTGAGCCCCTACCTGCCCCTAATCTCTTCAAGCCCCCACCAAGATTTTAGCAAAATATATTTTTTTTGTATAGGGGATTCATTAAATTTTAAATTAATTTTTTCAATGCTTGTTTTGATATTTTTTACACAACTGGTCTTATGGGATTTGGGCAACAAGAAGTAAAATGCTGCCTTTATTGAAACTGCTGTTTATTTTTGGAGTGACTAACATAGATGAAGCCATAGAAGGATGGCAAATTTGCCGGGCAACGCCCAAATTCCCACCTAGAATATTCATGGAGTTGATTCTAACCTGTCATTACTAATTCAGCATTGAACCTAGCTACCATTTATCACCTTCAGGAGAGGCAATAGACTTTTTTCCCCATGCCCTCATCCATTCCAACTAAATTACTAAATACACAGAGTGGTGTCTCACATTTCCAACGAAATATAATAGAGAGAGCTCCTGTATAAAAGACAACGTTTTAGGAGGCTTCCTGCCTTCACTGTTACATTTATCTAGCTACAACACACGTTTTAATGGACAATACATTCGATAGAAAATACAAACACCCCACAAACAATCTTGGCCAACATAGCTCCTGCTGATATAACAAAAAATTTGTTTGCATGCGTTACACAATTTAAGCATTATTCGAAAATTATTCCTCCCGAAATTTCTGTGGGGCTATAACTGTTCGTACTGGTTCTATATCAAACCTGGGTATTAGATTTTGGTAGTTGGAAATTTAATAACAAACATTTTTTGATAACAACCAATTTTTCGATAGGAC
Organism: Aradus depressus; assembly: GCA_963662175.1. Lineage (NCBI taxonomy): Eukaryota > Metazoa > Arthropoda > Insecta > Hemiptera > Aradidae > Aradus > Aradus depressus. Next base: position 45,595,569 of record OY759215.1, read on the forward strand.
TAACCGTTTTCGCGTAAATCAAGCGAGTATAAAAAAAAAAAAAGTTTCAAAAGGACATTTTAGAATGATTTTCGGCATGTACTTCGCAAACCAACTTTTATTTGGAGGCCATGTTGACCGTGCGGGCTAGAGCGTAGGGCTATGGTCGCATGGTCTCACCATGGTTAGCGGGTTCGAATCCCGTCCGGGAGTGAGTTTTATTTCGTAGATAGAACTCCCTCCCGGGACCATGGATGTCGTAAATAACTAGATAACATATTGAATTGGCTAATGTGCACCGTAAATATATTTAAAGATATTTTTTATTAGGTCATTAATATATGGGATATTTTGGAGGGCGACGGTAGCTCAGAGGTAGCGTGCTTGTCTACTGAGCTCAAAATCGCGGGTTCAATATCCGGCTGCTTTTTTATTAGGGAGGTAAAAAAAAACTTTAGCACGCCAACCTTGGGATGAAACATAAAGCAACGGTCCCGAGCCTGTACAATGTCAGGTACCTACTCATTAAAGACCTCTATCCAAGATAACTGGGTTGGCAAAATTTAGGACTCCCACAGTAGAATGAGACTCATTTTCACCAGAGCGACTTAAGAGCATTCTGATAGTAGGCGATATGATCTCGTAGTTAAACCCCGGACATAAGTCACAAATAACTAATGTAGTTACGGCTCCGAAGAAAAATTGTATTAATTTTCATCTGATTTAATTCGTCGCCAAAATCTATTCAGATCTAAGTGCCATCATTATTTCAAATTTCAAGTTCATTGTTACAATTGTTTTGAGTTGCTAATAATTAAATTGCTATTTTTCATTTCGAATGTGCTCATTGGCAACGACCAATTCGTTCCTCAAGAAATCTCTGTCTCCAGTGAAGGATTGCTGAACTGTGCAGAAGGAATGGTTTTCCTCCACATGTGCGTAAGCTCCATTCCCAACAATAAATAGTAGTAACTTATATCCCGTAAAGATGTGTATAGCGTCCAAATGAAGTAAACTTCGAATGGGCCAATAAGTTCTGATATTTTCAAAGAGTCTGCCAAATTCAGTTTATTTTCTATAAACAGAGTCCAAGTTAAGAAGTGAGACCAATCAATGAATTCATTAATTAAAGTTGAGTGTGAGGGCTGCGTACGGGATGAATGCCAAGTGATCGGCTTGGAGGGAGAAGACGTCGATGAGAATGCCCACCTTTGTATGGAGACCTGTACTAAAGTAGTTAGGTCACAAAGCTAAACAAGTTCCGTCTTTTCGTCATGATTTACGCTAAATGATCTTCTTTTCCTGATTCTTCTTCTAAGAGTTAGTTATATGAGTGTCTTTCCTGTGCATGTTTCACGTTCAATGGGATATAAGGCGAGTATATAATTTGAAAAGGTACCTTTATGATGTCTAGACAATAAAAACTATCAGCGTGGCCAAGCTTTTGCCGCTTTTCTTTATATTTTTAGCAAGAGAGAACTTCCTAAGTCTATGACGCATGCGCACGAGCAACATTTAATCTATTACAGGCACACGTAATAGACTTTTTAGGAAAGACATTATCGCGATGATCTGGTTTTAATTGAATCCTTCACATTACGATTAATCTATCGTAGTTGAATGAATATAATATATTAATTTATATATTTATATATTAATTAATATATTAAATTATAATCTAGCACACGTTTTATCCTCACCATAACAGATAATTTCAACTAGGACATTTCAAATGGGACAGCCTTTATAAAATAGTACCTAATTGAATGACCATAGAAGAGGGAGTCAGTAGCTCAAAGGTAGCATACTAAGCTCAAGATGGCGGGTTCGAAACCCGGCCGGTAAAATAAACTTAAGCATGCCGTCCTTCGGATGGGACGTTAAGAGATAGTGCCGAGCCTGTGCGTTGTCAGGCACTCGTTATAGACCATGATCTACCTTAGTTGACTAAACCTGGGTAAGCTAACTCCCACAGTAGAGTTAACAGAGAAAGGATAAGAGCATTGGATGCTTAGGTCCTTAGGTGTACCAATGTATCTATCTAGTGACCACCGAAGTTTCTCGAAGGACTGTCTTACAAACAGTGTCCCACTCTACTATATTCTGTACTACTCGAGCATCTTACTCGTCTTCTTGGCATATAACTCCCTTTAGATAACGGTAGAGACGTTGTATTCATTTTACATTGGACGACATCGGTAGGATACCGATATCGGTGATTCTGAAACCGATGTCGGTCAGTAAACCAATCCGTGTCAGTTCTCATCTATCAATGATGTCTCTTCTTCGCTCCCACAACTTTCTCTTGCCTCACTTATCCGAGTTAGAGATTAGTTCCAAAGGAAATTGAGTATGTATTATACCTATTTATTTATTTATTCAATCTGGTTTTATTATTTATTTGGTTATAGAGTTTATAATGTTTTTAATTAATTATTTTTATATTTCATCTGGTGCATGTTGATTTTATTCTCAGATGAATTTTTTTTTTTTTTGGCCTTATTACGGTGCATATTAGCTATGTCAATAGTTATTTACAACATCCACAGCCCAGCGGGAGGGAGTTCTATCTACTATATAAAACCCACTCCCGGACGGGATTCGAACCCGCAAACCTTTTTATTAGTTATTAAGACTCATGCCAATGTACTGGGGGAGTCCTAACTTTGGCCTACTTTGGTTTATTCACCTAAGGGGTAGGGGTCTTTACGAGGACCTGGCACAGGCTCGGGACTATCTCGGACGGAGTGTTCAAGGTTTTTTCAACTCCAAGATAAAACACATTTTCAGATGTCTTAATCATCCTAGAAATTGTGAATTTAGCCAAATTATTTGATCTGTATTGTTTAGATGAGAAGAAATATGGTGAAAGGATGGCGTATGAGGGTCCATTGCAACATTCTGGAGGCGATGAGTAGAGAGGGCTTTGCGGTCGTCTTCTTCTGAATAAGGTCTCCAGAGATTACAATACTTAGGAAATGAAAGAGAAGCTAAATAGCCGGTGTGACTTACCTGAGAATGAAGGCCCTCGTGGGTCAAAGCGGACCCTATGTCCTCCAGAGCAGGCAGCAGCCATCACCTCAGAGAAGAACCGATGTCGACGGAGTGCCACCTCGTCCCGGCCGACAGGGGTGACTGGAGGCTCGGACATCCCGCCCTCTTCCGTCGACGGCGACTCCAGCCCGCAGTCGAGCCGGAGACCCGGGCTCTCTTTCTAGGGCGGACATCCCTCCCTGTCAGTACACCCACCATACCCAAACTAACATCACCCAACTCATTTGTGAAAACTCATTTAAACAAGGAATGAATATGAAAGAAACACTTCTATATAAGGAATTACGCTAAGTTGCTGATGGACCTAAGGCGCAGTACACACTGGAGAAATTGGAAGTTGCATGCAACCATTTGTTTCAAAATGATCGTAAAATAAGGTAAATCGCACAGGGCCCGGTTTCATGCAACTTGTAAAAACGGTTTCTTATGACTTCAGTTTCACGTTTCGAGACTTGTCATTTTCATTGAATAAAGAATTTGCATGTTTGTCGGACGTTTTTCCCCAGATATGGCGAATGTTTCCATTCCCTTTCAAGTGAAGTTAGCAGAAGCAGGGACGAAGTTCAAAGGACATGGGAAACAGTGGCACAAGAAGTGGAAAGTACAGGTTCGATTCAAAAATTCAAAACTCAGCCTCCAGTTGGTGTTCCTTCTGCCTTATTTGAGGGCCAACTAACCCCACTAAACGGTCAAAAAGAGCCTTTGACATTATGAAAAAATCTTTAAATTTGACAGAGTCAGAACTTAGTTCACGGACTACAACGTAAGTGCTGTGTTGCCGATCTCTGATCAAAGGGTGAACCCAATACTTCCGTTTTTATTCCTTCTTCCGCAGTCACCACCACAAAACAAACGCTTCATCTACATCGGACGACATGACGAGCTGATGAAAAACCGTTTCGTCCATGTGCATGTCCACAAACACGTTTCATGAAACTGGTTTCTCCAGTGTGCATCGCGCCTAATAAATCACACAAAATCCATAATCTTGTCACATCAGTTGAACATCATTCTTCCATAGGGACACAAAACGTACAGGAAAGTATAGATTAGTTAGTACTAGAGAAACACGGCGCAGGTCAAATTGCCTCGGAAACTACTTGACGTTATGTACACTCTCATTCAATAACACTTCACACTCTTATCTCACAATAAAAACAGCCCGCTCCCAACCATGTTTCTGCCTGCTCATAAAATTCAGTGCCAAATTATCGCAAAAACCTTGATTTCTTGCTCAAAATTCTAAATTTCGAACTCCTGATGCTTCTTTTGACATCCAAAATTAGGTGCAATATAAATTCCCTTTTATTGTTTTTCTAAATATCTGTTGCACTGTTTCCTTCAATTTATTTTTGCTTTTCATAGTAAAACTGATATACAGCCACTTCTTAGGTTCAACTCGATTCGTAAGTGGTGGAATTGAATTAAAATGGACAGTGTCATGCAGACACTGATCATAAATCCATCATAGCATACTTTCACTATCCGAGATGTAGTTAATTTATCCTATGCACCCCTACTAATCCTTCACAGTAGATTAATTGCTGCCAGCTACAGAGAAATTTATCAACTATTGTAGCAAAGCTAATCATACAATATTCTTGACACTCATCTAAGAGTAATGGTATATTATTTTATTTTTTTAATTTCTCATCTATTGAAGTAATGGGGAAGTTATGTAATCGATCAGAAATTAGTTAGCTGAGTTTTCAACGGAATTTCAGGTTTTCCGAATTCCTGATTCCAAAAATTGGTATCTATGAACATGATAACTCCCGATAGAATGGAAGTACCCACACGAAATGTGAATCCAAAGCCCTCTAAGGACAACATCTATTGATTTTTAGCCAAATCGGCTAAAGGGAAAAGGTGCATTAACAAAAAAACTCGAAATATCGGCTGTTGTAATGAATGTATTGCATCAATACAATATTTCGGGACACTGTAAGCGACGTGTAAGTGACCCAAAATATTGTCGAAAAAAATAAGAAGACACCTCTGGAAGAAATGCCGGAGCATCAACCAACAGTGGAACATCCCAGAGAAGTTTAAGAAACACAAATCATAAGGAAACCTATTAAGTTTCAATAGAATCAGCCGAAGGAGAAGAGGGGGAGCTGAACTCAAAAATCCCAATAACTGCCGACGTAATATGAACGTATCGAAGAAATATAGTATGAGGATTCAGAAGTCCCTATGTAAGTGAAATATTGCGTTTTAATCCAAACGGTCGATTGGCTTTGGTGGGAGAGAGAAAACATAATTGATTAATTCTCTGGGGAAGTAGATTGCCGGTGATTCACCGTCTACTTTTTATTTTAGTGATTGCCTTATATTTCTGAAGTACATCTAGTACCGTGTAGCCCTTGAAGACAATGCATCTAACACTTTTCAAGAAACTGGGTCTTGTCAGAGGGGGGAGGGGGAGGAAAGTTCTCAGTTAGTCGAACAACTTGTAAGACAAAGGAGCCCCCAACCCCTCCAATAGCTGCCCTTCATAGGACCGCCATGAAGTGGCCAAGAGACGGATGTACCACACCCTTCATCCCCACCACTCTCTTGTCTCGATATGACCCCAATATAAGTAAATGAAAAACTCTCCGCAATATGTTTCTTGATGACTCTTATTGATTTTACCTATAGATCCGGCTTAAGTCCTAGTAACATGAGAAGACAGACAAGTATAGACTATGATATGAGTTGTGACAATTGTTCGGGAGCCCGACTCTACTCTGGTCTTTAACGAGTATCTGACATCGCACAAGCTCGATTCAATCAGATAAAAAAAAAGGAACCTGCCAGGAATCGTACTCACGATTCTTCTCTCAATAGAAAAGCACGATATCTCTGCACTACCGGCGCCTCTAAAGCATACATATGAAGGGAAGTCTGCTAGAGAAATAGAGAGTGAATGGAGAGTGTCATCTTACAATTTTACAAGCATTACACACACTCAATACACCAACAGGAATTACTACCTTACTTCGGGACTCAAATACATTATACAAGATACCGCTTATCTTATTATATCCATCAGATATCTTGTATTACCACTTTGAGATAGGACCAATACGAAGTTATAGCGCCCAAAGAATAACAATAAATTCCCAGAGGAAATATATGTTTAAATTGTAACGGATAGCAACGCATTTTAAAATATCTTTCATTATTGTTAGCATTATATTAAAAAAGGATAAAAATAAAGAAAAAAAAAAAATATATATATATATTAGGAGGACGCCGGTAGCTCAGTGGTATGCGTGCTTGACTTCTGAGCTCAAGGTCGTGGGTTCGTAACCCGACCGAGGCCCTTAGTTTATTTTCTCTGGGAGGTAAAATAAACTTAAGCACGCCGTCCTACGGATGGGACGTTAAGCGATGGTCCCGAGTCTGTACAATGTCAGGTACTCGTTAAAAACCCCTACCCTAGGTGAATAAAAATTTAGGGTAGGCAAAATTTAGGACTCCCACAGTAGAGTCGGGCTCATGTCCACCAGAGTGACGAAAGAGCGCTTTGGTAGTAGGCGATATGACCTCGTTGTTAAAGCCCGGGCATGAGTCATAAAACCTAACCTAACCTATATATATATTAGAGATGTCGTCGTAACATTCTTATACCAACCAATTTTGTACAGTTCACCCTCCTTTCTCTCCCTCTCAAAAGCATTTCATACTAGCATTCTTAGGCATATTAAAGTCTTTCTCAGAAGTCGCTATACAATGAAACAAAGAGAACTGCTGATGCCATTACTTTCATATTACCCAGTAATGTCAGTATGACATAAATTTGAGAAGGAGGATGTAGAGTGAAATGTACAAAAGTAGTTAGTACTAGCAGTAATACCCGGCGTTGCCCGGGGAACTTTGACTTTTCTCCTAATATCTCTCGTTCGAACTCTATTCAATTCTTCAACAGTACATTCATGATGTTATAATTTTCAATTATTCATATGGAATCAATCCGACTATTAGTTAATGAGCTACCGGTATCTTTATACTAAAGCCTACCCCCAAAACTCCCCCTCCGTTCAAAATTTTGAGACGTCACACCCTATTTTTCAATTTGGCTTTTCACAATACTACATGTGAAATTCCATGACAATCCGTTATTTAACCAGCACTACATTTATACTTAGGCCCCCCCCCTCCGGTTGACAATTTTGAGAAGTCACATATCCTATTTTTCAATTTTTTTTTTAAGAATACTACTTGTGAAATTCCATGACAATCCGATCTCATCCGTTAATGATCTATCACTATCTTCATATTTAAACCTAACCCCACAACCCCCTTCCCTTTCAAAATTTTGAGATGTCACATAGCCTTTTTTTCAATTTCGCTTTTAAGAATACTACATGTGAAATTCCATGACAATCCGATCATCCGTTAATGAGCTAGCACTAATTTTATGCTTAGCCCTTCCCCCACAACCCCACCTCCCGTTCAAAATTTTGGGACGCCACATAGCCTATTTTTCAATCTGGCTTAAAAGGATGCTACATCCGAAGTTTCTTGAAAATCCGTGAAGTTGGAACAAACCCACAAACAAACCCCGTTTCAGCTTTATTAATATAGATAAGAAAGTCCTGTGATGGCCACATGACATATATTTTTTTTATATTACGAAGATTTCGATATTTAGGAACACTTTCCGAAATACTATTTGTAGAACTGCATTTCAAAAATAATGTTCAATAATACCTTTCGAAATATTGCACATCTTGAAACAAACTCCAGTGAGGTTAAACCCAGTTTTCCTCGTTACAAAATTTCCTAATAGAAGACTCTCTTAGACTGAGCCAGGTGCTCTAAAGGAAAATTCAATCAATTATGAATGAGGCAACTACCCCTTGGAAGCACACACACAGAGTTGGTACATAGTTATAACAGACACAGACACACACACACATGCCCACCTCACTCCTCATTCATTCTAATCTTCATTATAAAAACATACTCATTCTTTCATTAACTAACACAGAAGTGTTTTCACTAAATCAATTATTATTCAGATTCAGTGAGTTCTTTCAGAATTTTCCAATCTACATTTCATTGGATAAATCAATTTTCATTCCATTCATTTTCATGAGTTTTCACTGAGTTTCCACTCTAAGGCTTTATATTTTTTTTATTTCTTCTTCACTTTTTATTTATTTGCTTTTTAGTTCAACTTCATATTACATTATGTAGTTTTCAGCAACACTTAAAAGTCTACAGTCATTTACATGTAGATGAAATGCAATAATTAAGAAATATATATATCTAAAATGATCAATTACACAAATAAATAATTAAAAAAATTAAGATATGTGTATACAGAAAAATATTTATCAAATAGATAGGATAAATGACATAATACATACTCGTTATCTCCAATATATTCTTCAAAAAATGACAGGGTTTCAAAATAAGTGTTCATATACTCCTGATTCATTGTTCAAAAAATTATATTTCATCAGCTGATATGTGTTCTGGATATTCTCAAGGTTGCAGTTATGGAGAATGTACTGCGATGTGCCAAAAAATCAGGACCTGAGACTTAAATCTCTTTCGACTCAATCGGAACACTCGAGTTCGTATCAACAGTTTTTCGGACGATGTGCATACGTAAATAAACTTTGTATGCATTTTGGCGAAACGCGGAAGAAAATAAACAACACTCTTTAGCGCTTGACTGAATTAATTTTAAATCAAGATGTTTTTGAAAAATAAAGAAGAGAAAAAAGAAAGACACATTTCTGAGTCGTCGACCAACATCTCGCGGAGGATAACTCCGACCGGCCACGGGTCACACAGTTGAGTATAGTTAGCCGGTCCTGATGACCTCTGAAGCTATTGCCGATATTAATGTATACTATATTGTCGATACTATATAACATACACTATATTGCCGATAGTATATAGTATATGCACACTATATTCAATAGAATATACACACTATATTGGCGATATTATATATCGGGTGTTTGGGCAAAAAGGGCTTAAGTCAGCAAATCTGAATTTTAGGAGGGGAATTTCTGAAGGTTTGAAAAATTCCTGCAAATCAGGTAAAACACATTTGTCACTTCAAATATTATTTCTATAAAGTATTAAATACAAACAAAGTAAAATATTCCAACGTTCAGTTACATATGGTAAAAATATTTAAATGCACTAAATCCTTTGGATCACAAGACTTATTCTGGCCTAAGCCCTTTTGCCCAAACCCCAGAAATATAATATATGTACACTATAATGTCGATACTATATAGTACATATATATATATATATATATATATATATATATAATGCAAGGTTCAAATTTTAACGCTCTCACCCAAAAATCTCGATCAACATGATAAAAAAATACGATTGGCATTATTCCGGGCCCATAATAAATGATTTAACCCGTGCCGGCAGAGGAATCAAATTTTCCGTGTATTTTAAATGGCGTTTAGTGATGTTTCGGGTTTTTGTTCTATAACTATGAAACTGTCTATCGTAAATCTCTGAAAATTTGTACACTACTATTTTTGAAGTTTCTGAACACGAATATTTCATCAAAAATTATATTGGTCAAGTCAAAACTGTCAAAATTGGCTTCCGAATTTGCGAAAAATATTTTTCGATTTTTTTGAGGAATAAAAAATTTAATTATAATTTTTTTTTCTTTTCAATTTGAATTCTATTTTGCAGCTCAAAATGTCGATTATATGCTAAATAATAAAATGCGAGTGAAAATTGAAAATTTGAAATTCAACCGCTTTTCGATGATTACGCGATATTTTCATGAAGAACGCGCTCCATTCGAAAGTTATGCACATGTAGGGGTGGGTATCGACCAACAAAACATCGATTAATTGCATCGATTATTATTTTACTTTCAAAAGAATGATACAATTCCTTTTAACTACATATTCAAAAAACCTGAAATATATTTCAATTTCTATAACGAATTTCGACTAATTTAACTTGTCAAACTTAACTTTTGATGAAATATTCGTGTTCAGCAACTTCAAAAATAGTAGTGTACAAATTTTCAGAGATTTACGATAGACATTTTCATAGTTATAGAACAAAAACCCGAAACATCACTAAACGCCATTTAAAATACACGGAAAATTTGATTCCTCTGCCGGCACGGGTTAAATCATTTATTATGGGCCCGGAATAATGCCAATCGTATCATTTTTATCATTTCGATCGAGATTTTTGGGTGAGATCGTTAAAATTTGAACCTTGCATTATTAACGACCACCCTAATATACATTGCTGATACTATATAATATATATGTACACTATATTGCCGATTTATTTATCCTTATAATTTAACATAACGCCTATATATGTATATACGTTTAACATTCACAACGGCACGTTTAATTTAAATCCACCTTAGGGAAGATATAAGCTTAATTTCTTCATCTTTTATTCAAAGACTATTTTGCATCTCATCTGTAAAAATTATTCGGATTGCCTCGCCTTTCCACTATATTTGGCTGACTTCGAGTGTATTCAAATTTTCTCAAATAAAACCCCATATTACTTCCCCTGCTATTACATTATCCCAATCCTTCATTTATCACAGTGTTCCGAGGTGCATCACACATAGAACTTCTGGCAATGTATCTAACCAAACAAACCATGGCAAATAAACAAGGAAAATTTCTATGCACGTATCTATAGATGACGACACTGCATGTCACGGTTTGTTGAGTCAGGTACTTCTTGTAGAAGAACACGCTATTCATACTGAAGTAGGAAATAAAGAGGATGATCTTGGGATAATTTCCCAGAGGATTGAGGGATTGGAAACCTGAATATCAGAAGAACCAATCACCACTAAGCCGCTGGATCATATTACAACCAGTTGGAAAAAATAATTATCTAAGAAATAAATAAACCAGAAAATAAATAATATCAAGTTCCTCTATTACATATAAAGAGATTAATATATCTAATGTTAATGCATAGAGATAGGAGAACGACTTCCAGTAGCACGAAAGCCACCGCTATTATCTACATTTTAATTAAATTGTTATCCGTTCAAATGTGGTTGCAGGGCTTTTGCAGACAAACACCGAAAATGATCCCTCTTCCCATTTTTTTGGGACAGTAAGAAAATATCAAAATTTGTGATTGGTACATGAGAAAAAAGGCGTTGGTGAATCACAAGCAATATATTTCCCCAGCACGAATTAATCAATTAAGTTTTCGCTCTCCCAATTGGGCTATAACGGAATAGTTAGTGGATGTGTATATGGGTATATCTATCCTCTTACTAAATTTGTGTCGATACCTTCTCCTTCCTCAATTTTAAGTCTCTCTCCCCCCCCCCCCCCCCCTCCTTTTTAGCCAATTTGGCTGAAAATCAATAAGTGACGTCCTTCTAGGGCCTTAGCACGAAAACCAACGCGGCATTATCAAATCTTTAATTTGATTATTATGCACCTAAATGTGGCCAGCCCGTTCTTTTGTAAGCAAACCCTGAAAATGAATCCCCCCTATTTTTTCGTACAGCAAGAAAACATGAAAACTTGTGATTGGTATATGGGAACATATACAGTAGAAAAAATGCTCTCAATAATATCAAAAGAAATAATTTTTATTGAAAAATACTTAAGCAATTTTAAAACTTGATTTTGAAATACTTACGTTTTTTTTTTATTTTACAAATAGATATTTACTGTAAAAAAATAAATACAACAAGTAAATGTGCTAACAGAGAGATAATGGCAATGTCAAAATGTCATGAGAAGAAAAATCACCCAATGGTGACACTCCCTACTTTTGAAATATAATAATTATTATCTTTTAAAATAAGTTTAAAAAATCGTACTTTCAAGTAAAACAAAATTGCCCTTTTCGCCTATCCTGCCCTCGTGTGGCTGTGGTCAGTTTTTAGTAGGTTGGGATTTGACAATCAAGAGACGAGCCCATTCATTGACCATCCAATCAAACTCATTATGAAAACATCTGTCAACGTAACAAAGGCATCAACGTTGAATCTCTCTCAATGATGGGCTATGATGCAGTTTAAACCTTTGACTGTCAAATCCCAAGTAAAAAAACTGTTGACAAAGTGAACTTGTAGCTGTCTGTCAGTTATAATTAATTATCTATTTATAGAGTTACCTATATATATTTATAAAGTTTTGCTAAAAACGAAAAAACAAAACTTGAGTACATCGTACTTCAAGGGGACGTTAAATGGCGGTCAGGTACTCGTTAGATATCCCTACCCATACTCCAATTAAACCTGCGTATGTTAGTGTTTTGTTATAAGGTTTTAATTAAACAAAATTAAATAAATTTGTGCGGTTAGTCATTTTTCTCTAAAATAGTTTCTAATTATATATAAATAATCACTATAATATGTGATCTTTTCATACTGTCAAAAAACACTGTTGCTAGCTTATTTTTTGAAAGAAGGGATGACGTGAGTAAATATAAACAAGTAATCTGTGAGATTTAATAAACCTGAAATACAAATATGTAGATGAGTCATAGCATATATATGGTGCATTTTATCCCTGAGATGACCTTCGGATGGGAACCTCAGTCACGCTAATTCCACCTGAGCGACGAAATAATTCAGTTCATTTTCAGTTGGACAACATGGCCCGCCTTCGTAGCTACCTATTTCACAGTAGAGAAAATGATGTCGGTGAATCACCGGCTATGTACTACCCCAACACGAATTAATCAATTGCGTTATCGCTCTCCCTCCAAAGCCAATCGACTGTTACGGCTAAAACACAATATATGACGACTTACATAGTGCCTTATCAATCCTCATACTAAACTTTGTGTGGATACATTCACTTATCGGGAAATATCGTGGACATAGACAATTTTTTTATCACGTTTGGAGTCAGGGTGTCGGAAATTCCGGTGAAACACAACATCTAAAAAATTAAATAAATCATTGAAAGAAAATATCCAACAGTGAAGGGGGCTGCACATGAATAAATGGCCGAATTTTCCTATCATTCTATGCACATCATTAATAAGGGCACCGGTAGCTCAGTGGTATGCGTGCTTGCTTACTGAGCTAAAGATCGTGGGTACGAAACGGCCGAGGCCCTTAGTTTATTTTATCTGGGAGGTAAAATAAACTTAAGCACGCCGTCTTTCGGATGGGACATTATGCGATGATCCTGAGCCTGTATGGTGTCAGGTGCTCGTTAAAGATCCCTTATCTCAGGTGAATAAAAATTTAGAGTAGGCAGTGAAATACCGCTCTGGTGGCCTGAGTCGTGAAGCATAAGCCCGGGCATGAGTTATAATAACTATAGAGGAAGTCTTGTAATCAATCAGAAATTCGATGTTGAGCTTTCAGCTAAATTTTATGCTTTCCAACGCTGACTGCAAAAATGAAAAAAAAAAAATCCTGTTTGTTTGTGATACGATAACTCATGAGGGAAAGAATGTAGCGACGCGAAAGTTAATACAGTAAAGCGTCGGAAATCCGGACGTCAAAAATTCGGAGCGTCGCAAATCCAGATCGGCTCGGCGGTGAGAGCAGGTGGGGATGAGGAGGAGGCAACCTGAGGGGACGGCGACACAACTCGTACTTCTTGAAAGACTGAGAGACATGGCTGCAAAGAAACGTACATCAACTCTTGTACAAAAAACAATTAAGGAGGTACTACGTATTTTTTATTTTAAGGATGTTTTGAAATAATGTTGATTTATAATAAATATTAATATGTTTGTTACCTCTGTAACTTGAATTTTTATTTATTTCACCTCTCTAAATCAAAATTACTTAGAATGAATCTTAACCTCTACAAGTCGAATCAAAATCCGCCTAAGTCGAAATCCTCCATAAGTCGAAAACTCTATAACTCGAATTTTTTGGCGTCTCCCTTGATGTTCGACTTATAGAGGTTCTACTGTAGTTTATTAAAATATTTTGTGTACTGTATTTTTCGAACCCTTCAGCCTCTATTTTGCAATACAGTAGACTCCCGAGCGTCATGTATCCTCTAGTCGATACATAAACTTATGTATACAGTTATTGAAAGCACATTTGAAAATCTGGACAATTCAGTAATCCCGATGGGTCCCGGTCTCGATCGAACCGGATTAACGACGCTCCACTGTACGAGAACTCAGAAGTCCCTGTGTAAAAGAATTATTGATTTATAGCCAATATGGTTGTTTCTTGTTAAACGGAGAGCTAAAACTCAAATGATGAATTGGCCCTGGGGAAGTACATTGCCGGTGATAAATCGACTACTCTTTCACTTCCTCAGCTGTAAAAGGTATAGGGGAAGTTATTTAATCGGTCAGAAATTCGATGCTGAGTTTTCAACGCAATTTTATGTTTTCCGACCCCCTGATTTCAAAGAAGAAGAGAGATTTTCAGCTGAATCCACAGAAGGAAAAGGTGGAGGGGGGCTCCACTCAAAAATTGATTCATTAATTCGTACTGGGGAAGTACATTGTCGGGGATTCACCGACGACTTTTTATAATATGCCAACAAACCGAACATGAAAACCTAAAAAGATTCGGCTCGCGGAAACCTAAACAATAAATAATGTCGCACGAAAATGGAAAAAGGTTGGCGATCTTCAAAAAATGTTCGGCTAAAAAGCTGTCGGTTTTGAGGAAAACGTGCCAATTGAACTGAACCTGTAGAAAACAATGAAAAAATCGATATATCGACAACGAGAAAATGTAAAAAAGTAACATCGATGAGTCTAATACAAATGCAAACATATTTTCTTTTTTTAACTCCTGACACAAATGGAAGGGTGTTATAAGTTTGAAGCCTTTGTCTATGTGTGAATATGTGCCTATCTGTGGCATCGTAGGTCCAAGACGGTTGAACCATTTTCAAAGCGGTTTTTTTTTGCTTCAAAAGCTGGTATTGGCGAGATGGTTCTTAGCCGTTTGGTAGAAATTGGGTATGCATTTTCCAAGATCTTTAGGTTTCATCAGAGCCAGTGTAGGGATCTTGGCCTCTATTACAGCTAGAGACCTGGAGTTAGAGCTCAAATGTTTATAAGGCCAAGCCCCCCCCTCACAAAAAAAGCCCTACCCACCAAGGTTTCAGCAAAAAAAAAAAATTGTATCGTGTCTTTTTTTTAATTTAACTTTTTTTTTAGAACGATTTCGTGAACTGATGGATTGATCTCGTAAAAACACCGAGTTATTGTGGTCAACGTCACAATTGAAGTAGACCAGCCAACGAAATGAAACAACCAATATCCCCAGCAGAACAATATTGTTTTATGATGATACAGATAAGCTCTACATAGAACGGGCTGAAGGAACACAATCAAAAAACAGTTTCGTCCATGTTCAGTTGTGTACAATCATGGGGTTTAGGTTCAGCTAACCACAGTATCTATTCAAAATTCAATTAAAAACAAACCGAAGGATAAAGAAAAAATGTATAAAACTTTTAAATAAAAACAAAAAAACATGTTCAACTTTTACATTGTCTAAATGCACAGAAATATATACATAAAGTATACCAGTTTCGGCTTACGGCATCATCAGCACAATGTTAAAAAAAAGAGGGGGAATGAGAATAGTTCTGCCTTAACATAACATTTACAAATATTTATTGTCAATAATCTAATAAAATAAAGAAAATACAATAATAAAATAAAAAAAGTCGTCAGTGAATCACCGATGCACTTCCCCAGAACGAATTCACCAATCATCTTTTCGCTCTGCAACCAAAACCAGTCAACCGCCGCCAGTAATTGGGATTTTTAAACCCCCTCTGATCCCTCCTTTTCTTTCGGCCGATTCTACTGAAAGTTATTAACTGTCGCTCATTTGGGGGGTTTGAATTCTGTCGATATATTGATTCTATCGGCACTTATTAGTTTTTTTGTTAAGCCTCCCTACCCCAATACCCCCTTTTCGTTTTGGTCGATTTGGCTGAAAATCAATAAATGTCGTCGTTAGAGGGTTATGGATTCGCATATAAAATTTCGTGTCGATACATTCATTCTATCAGGTGTTATTGAATTATTATGAAAAAAAAAAAGTGAACTCAATAACACCTGATAGAATGAATGTATCGACACGAAATTTTATATGCGAATCCAGAACCCTCTAGAGACGGCAACTATTGATTTTCAGCCAAATCGACCAAAACTAAAAGGGGGTATTGGGGAAGGGAGACTTAACTAAAAAAAAAACTAAGAAGTGCTGATAGAATCAATATATTGACAAAATATTTTATGTGTGAATTCAAACCCCCCAAATGAGCGACAGTTAACAACTTTCAGTAGAATCGGCCGAAGAGGAATGTAGAGGTCGGAAAATATGAAAAACAGTTAGAAACTCCATATCGAATTTTTGACCGATGACATACATTCCCCTATACTTCGTGTAGGTGGGAAAGTAAAATTTATACATACTCTTTATAATAAAAATACAGGATAGATTATATTAAGTAAGTTAGTGGCGTTAACTGAAAATTCGGAGTTTGGCAGTTCAAACAATTGAATTTTCTTTACTTTATTACATTATTGATAAATCAAATATTTTAAATTATAATTAGCTACCATTGGTACCTGTTAGTGTGGTAGGCCTGTAAATATTGAAGTACTTAATCAAACTGTTTACGAACGAAACTTGCTGAGAATGAAAATATTAACTTCACTGTCTTATTATTATAACTTCGATACTAATTGCATTAAAAAAAAAAATTTTACAAATAAATAAACAATGAAGTTACAGATAGTGATGAAGGTAGATGGTGTTTCTGGCTTATATCTAAAAAACGAACCTCTAGAGATGTAGTAGTTTATTTCCGCTGTCGATACATTCATTAGAGTGGCAGTTATTTGTCCGAGTTTGACACAAATCAATAGGTGTTGTTCTTACAGCCTTCTGGATCCGTACATAAAACTTTGTGTCTATATAGCCTGTCACTTCCCCCTTCCCGTTGAGAATTGGGACCCCTGTCTTGGGTTATTTATCCATAGACGCCTGACATGGAACCCTCCTACTAGACTTAAAAGACAAGAACTTAATCGACTATATAAACTCTTATTATGACTTTTAGGCAACAGATCGAAACTTACATTAAGTAATAAAAGACTAATTTACAACCAATTACTGAAGCTAATATGTATGTGCATATGGAACTGAACTCTGGGACTCAAATAAACCTTCGACACCAAACCCTACAATCCCGTTCCTTCGTAAAATATCAAACGCTCCATTCCATGTCTCTAATTTTTCCTTTGTAAGGGATGTAATTAGATCCCGCTGCAGAAAATTCCATCCTATGCTTTCCATTCACTCTAATCCTCTAGTCCGCAGACTTGCCACAAGAACCCTTCCTATGTTCATGTTCGGAGGCTGAAGCAACAATGGCCTCGAGACCTACTAGTTGATTGAAGACTTAATCATTCTACACACTTTTTATGCCATTGTTTTTTTTTATCATTTAACTTATTTTGTAGGGGGCCATGGTGCATAGGGCTTTGGTCGCATTGTCTCACCATTGTTTGCGGGTTCGAATCCCTTTCGGGAGTGAGTTTTATTTCATAGATAGAACTTCCTCCCGGAGTCATGGATGTCGTAAATAACTAAATAACAGTGACATGGTTAATATGCATCGTACTTAAGCCCCCCCCCCAAAAAAAAAAAAAAACAGCTATCATAAGATAAATGGAGTGTCATTAATGAATGATTACCCTTTCAATATCCAAGACATTTTATTTTTTCATGTATCACATTTGCCTATATATATATAGACAGGAATTATGGGAGCAATCCTGCCTACGATCACTGACAGAATTTCTTTTACCTATTTGTATTCAAGGCGTCGGAAAATATAAAATTACAGTATTTTTTTTTTCATCCTATTATGTAACTGTATACCACATAAGGATGGGGAAGTAAAAAAAACCTCAGTAGTTACTTGTTGAGTTACTTTGCCTCAGTAGATTTTCCTTCTTTCAAAAACATTCCACAACAAAGTGCAGAATTCCAACTGTCTCAGACAATTCCCTAGAGAAACATGCAATACGATTATTTTCAATAATTCACGGCACAAACAACAAAGAGAAATGAGAAGAGAAAGGACTTTATTATTAATTGGAGGGTGGAGTGGAGTTGACAGAGACCAAGTTAGTTCACCCACCCCTACCACACCCACAGCCCTCAGGCTTGGTCTATCGTTCACAGTAATAGGCAAAAGCTGCTACTATCATATGTTACTGTGACAATTCAATAACAGTTATAAATAATAGTTACACGTTGAACTGCTTTAATGAGAAATAATAATATTACTTCCCCAGCTATACGGAGTTATGTAAATAAAAAAATCGGTATGGAGCCTTCAACGGAATTTCATGTCTGTGTGTCTGTGAACACAATAGAATGAAAGTATCGACACAAAATTTTATATGTGAATCCAATACCCTCTAACGACGACACCTACTGTTTTTCAGCCCAATCGACCAAAGGAAAAGAGGAGATTAGGGAAGAGGCTTAACATAAAAACTCTAATAACTGCCGATACAATGAATGTATCGACACGAAATTTTGTATGTGTGACGAAAACCCCAAGGACAACACATCGATTTTCAGCCAAATCGGTAAACGGAGAGGGGGAGGATTGGGGGAGAGGCTCCACACAAAAACTTTAATATTTGCCGTTGTAACGAATATATCGACAAAAAATTTCATATTTAAAGTGAAAACCCTATGAGGACATAACCTGTCGAATTTCAGCGATATCGATTGAAGGAAAGGGGGGGGGGGGGGGGGGGGAGGGGGATTCCTGGGGACGAGATTCAATTCAAGACCTAATAACTGCTGTTGCAATGAATATATCAACATTGTTCAAATAGAATAAAATAACCACAATAAAAAATCATGTTTCATATACAAAAACATTATTTGAAACAAAGCTTTAATTTTTATTTTTTGGACAGAGTTCCTCCACACCTTAAAGGTCAGACCAATGTATAAATTATTTTATAGTTATTGTTTTATTCATTCATTTATAATTTTTTATTTATATATTATTTATTAAAATTTTTTTTTCCATTCATTTATAACTGATTAAATTTATATTTATTTTTTATATACTCATATATTTTAAAGTATTTATTTGTTCAGTTTTTATTAATTTCATTTTACTTTTTTTAATAGTTTTGTTATTACTACTAACTAATCGTGTGTTACGACTCATGTATGTAGTTACAAATCTAATTTATAAGCTATCTTAATGTATAAATTCTTTTGACGTATCCTATTACCCTGTATTGGTTTAACAGAAATAAATTTATTATTATTATACATAAATTCAAAACTCCTACCAGTCAAATTAGCCAAAAAGAAGTGGGGGGGATCAGATGGGTCAACCCAAAAAACTGACGATGCAACGAATATATCGACCGACAATCAATATCAATAATCCCTGTGTAAATCAAATATTGATTTTTAGCCAAAATGGTCAATTGGTATCAGAAGAAAAGCAAAATCTTAGTTGACAAATTAGTGCCGGGGGAGTCACGGACTCCTTTTTTTAATTTGAACCAATGAGATTTTCCTCCATGTTCCTTGGTGAGGACCTGAATGGCCTCCACATAGTACTTTGATCCTTTCCACCTTCAAAAATAGGATTACAGTAACCATATTGGAGCCTTCATCAAAGCAGCCTCTGCATAAAGCTAACACACACCCCACTACTCACCACTCACCCAACATCCTACATTAAAGACATCCCTCAGAACCTATAAAATATATTCGTCTTAACAATACTAGTGAAGAGATATTGTGAAACAATGGAAAATAAAGAAAACATAAGTATGTTAAAAAAAAAAAAAAAATACAGGCATACAATACCTACATTTTTGTGACAAAGGTACATTACTCAACTCACTACAAAAAGGAAATTGTATTTACTTATTTTTTGAAATATTGTCTATCCCACTAAAGA
This sequence comes from Aradus depressus, assembly GCA_963662175.1. NCBI lineage: Eukaryota > Metazoa > Arthropoda > Insecta > Hemiptera > Aradidae > Aradus > Aradus depressus. The sequence continues at coordinate 45,615,512 of OY759215.1, forward strand.
TAATATTTCAAAAAATAAGTTTGTTTTATTTATTTATTACAAGTTTCCACAATATGTCCGCGTTCCTCAACTTAGAAGTTGTTAATTGTATTTACGATCAGACCAATTTCCTACTTCTTAAAAAAACTGTTTGTCTTTATTCTATACATTTTTTTATTTTTATTTATATATTTATTATTGTCATCTTTGATTTATTTCATATACCTATGCATATATATTTGTATTTTAATCAGCACATACTATTTCAACATTTTTCTTTTATTATTAAGATTACAATTTGAGATGAAATTTTATTTTTAATGTTTTTCATATTTTAAGAATTAACTGTACAAGTGGGACAGGGAAAAACCCCGCGGGAACTGAAAATAAAAAGGGTACCGTTTAGATTGTAAACTGGTTGAACTACCATTTTGTGTTTGTTAAGTCGTGGCTGAAGATGGAAGCAATACCGAAAGTACTCCCGTATTATATATATTTTGTAAAATAGACAATATTATTTTTAAAAACATACGTTTTTCTTTATTTTTTTAATACAAGCCATGATTATCATACCAGGAAGAAAGAAGATTTACTCATATAAAGTATAACTCATAAAGGAATTAATTTTTTTAATGCCATTTCCCACTTCTTCAAAGCAATAAATATAATAAAAAAATATCTTCAACTAAAACTTTAGAGAAAATATAATAGTTAAAGAAAACCGCATATTCAGAAACAGAGTATTTTTCTCTCTGTTCGGAAAGAATGAAAAAACTATGATATAAAAGTCGTGTTTGATAGGTACGCTTTAACATTATTCGTACTTAGCTTTAATTCTAATTTTCTTGGCGGAGTTCCTCCATAGATTACAAGATCTGTCAAAATTACTTTTTGTTTAATATTTCACATTTTCCGACCTCTAAATTCCAAATATGAAAAAAAAAAATTATGTCTGTCTGTGTGTCTATGAACTCGATAATTCCCGAGAGAATGAATGAATCGACACAAAATTTTATATGTAAATCCAGACACCTCTAACGGCGACACCTACTGTTTTTCAGAAAAATCGATCAAAGTAAAGGGGGCTTAACATAAAACCTCTAATAACTGCAGATAGAATGAATGTATCGACACGAAATTTTATATGTGATACCACCACCATATAAAAGGACAACACCTATCGATTTTCATACTAATTGTTCAAAAGGGAGGGGTGATTAAGGGAGATCTAGAATTCGATGCGAAGTTTTCAACAGAAGTTCATGTTTTCCAACCTTTAAAGTCCAAATATGAAAAAAAAAATACTGTGTGTCTGTGAACACGATAACTCCCGATGTTATGAATGTATCGATATTAAATTTTATATTTAAAGTCAAAACCTAATTAGAACATAACCTGTGAAATTTCAGCGATATCGGCTGAAGGCAAGGGGGATTCAGGGGAGAAAGGTCAATGAAAAACCATAATAACTGCCGATCTAATGAATTTATCATCACAAAATTTACGTTACAGCCCCGATGTAAGTCTACTGTTGAATATTAGCTCAAACGTTCTAGTTTCGGAGGAGGAGCGAAAGGTTAATTGATTAATTTGTTTTGGGGAAATACATTGCTAGTGATACATCAACGACATTATTTGAGGAGTTTGGAGCCAGAGCGGACCAACTGGTTGAAACTGAACAGGAAAAAAATGGCAATTGAAAATTGAGTACATTTTGTTTATCTCCATAAATGGGCCCCAAATATTTATTTATATTTGAAATTTTAGAATAGTATTGGATGAGTGATACCTTTTTGTGTTCTATAAAGTTTTTGAAGGCCGTATGATCCATTGTGACTTTGAAAATATATGCACAAAATACTTGTGGACTAAACTTAAAGTGCTGCTATCTATCACTGAAGTGAAGAAACTAAGTGATCCACACTGGTTTTGGAAAAGGGAACCTATGCCAACTTCAGGATGGTAATAACTCATTTTCCGAAAAACTGTGCGTTGGTCCGCTCTGGCGCCAAACTCCTCATTTATCGATAAAAGTTTATTAGAATTTTTACAAAATGTGTCATACCTGGGCGAACTCTCGAATAATCTTCCCTTTTGTACAGATAAACTTCAACTAATGTATTAATATTTAAATAAATAAATAGTTGAAAGCTCAGGAAAAAGGATGGCAGCCATACAGCCCGTATTTCAGACGAACTGCGCTAACTTTAAGCCGGAGATTTTTTTCATCTCCTGGCTTAAATATATCCCCTATACGGCTGTTTCATTCATTATTCATTGTGGCTTCTCCACTCCGCCTGTTTTTGTTGGCTATTTTTTTATTTTTATTTCACTTTCTCTTCTCTTTCATATCTCTCTTTTTCTTGTTTTCTTCTTGTTTCTGTTTCTACGCTAGTTTCGTTTTCTCTATCTTTTATTGTTTTACTTTTTACTTCCCTTACAATATGGAATAATTAAATGAATCGGATATAATACAATCGGTTATAAATTCAATGTACAATTCATTTTTGCCGAACCCCTAAGTCCAAGGAATTATAATGAAAAGACATTTTATAAATGGATCCAGAAGCCCTTGAATACAGCTATTGATCAACCAAAGTGGCCAAAGAACGATGGTTAGAGAAGGCTTAACTCTAAAGCCAAAATAACTATCGATGGAATGGATGTAGACAGACGAAATGTAATACGAGGTGTGTTCAAAAAATAACGGGAATTTTCGGTTTTTGAAAAGAATTTTATTCTACATCAATGTTATAAATAAAATAGTCTCCATTAGATATTATACTTCTGGAACTCGATCTAGCATTTAGCTTTGTCAGCGATGTGCTTTTAATCTCATCTATGCTTGTTAAAATACGGCCCTTTAAGGTTCTCTTTATTGTTGACAGAAAAAAGTGATACGGAGCCATATCTGGCAAATATGGAGACTGAGACATCGTTACAGTGTAGTTTTTGGCCAAAAATTCATGAACAAGCAATGAAGTGTAAGCAGGTGCATTATCGTGGTACAAAAACCATGAATTGTTTCGCCAAAAATCCGGGCTTTTTTTTCTGATTGCTTCACGCAAACGGCGTTGCACTTGTAGGTAGTACTCCTTTTTGATCGTTGGACCTTGTGGCAAGAACTCATGGTGCACTATGCCGTTAAAATCTAAATAGTTAAAATAAACAAACCTTTACGAGACTTTTAACCTAATACATGCAGACAAGAGGAAATGAGGTGATTAACACCAATTTGAAAGGCGAGGTCAACAGTTCATGAAACGTGTCATGTGTCACACTCATCATGCCCAGCATTAGACAACATGAAATACAGCCATGGTTGAGATAGACAAATTAGCGGGTTTTGTAGTCTGAGAAACCATTGAAAAATAACACCGTTTATATATCCATTTAAATCCATGTAATACAATATTCATTTGATATGTCTGTTTGTTCCAGCCTGGCGAAATTTTCAGGAAATGTTCAGAGAATTCAGGGAAAAACATCGTCGGGGAAGTCGAAAGTTTGGGTTAAAAATCTATAGTCGACTTACATGGGGGCTTCTGAATTCCCATAATAAATATTGTGTCGATACATTCATTACATCGGCAATTAAATTAGGTTTTTTAGTTGAGTCCCTCAATCCCCCCCTTCTTATTCTCATTGGCTGATTCAGCTGAAAATTATTAGATGTCGTCCTTGTGACGTTTTGAATTTACACGCACTAGGGGTGCCGAGCTTTGAAATTTAAATATAAAATTTAATATCGATTCATTAATTACAACGGTAGTTGTTAGAGTTTTGTTTAACAAATGTTTACGGCTTCAAAATTATAGGTATGATAGATTTTTCCTATCATTATTTTTTGTTAATAATATTATTTTTTCAAACTGTTAATTTTTCAATACTAGATAAAAAACATAAAATAAAAAAAAATTGTTATTCATTTTTTTTTTACTGAAACCTTGGGGGAGACCTTTTGGGGGGGGGGGGGGGGGGGGGGGGATAGAGACCGAGATCCCTACTAAATACACAGGCTCTGGTGAAACCTGAATATCTTGAAGACGGCATACCCGATTTCCACCAAACATGGCTAAGAAGCATCTCGCAAATACCAGCTTTTGAAACGAAAAAACCGTTTTGCAATCGGTTCAGCCGTCTTGGAGCTACGATGCCACAGACAGACACACACACAAAGGCTTCAAACTTACGAGTCTACCCCTCCTTTTGCGTCGGGGGTTAAAAATAAATAATTGTATATCAATAAATAGAAATTTAAATATGTTTGGATTATTAATCGTGAGCTCTACAAATATTAATTTTAGATCGGATAATGCTACTGAGCAATCGATGAACAAGGGTAGGCAATATTTAGGACTCCCATTGTAGGCTCAGGTTCATGTGAACGATGAAAGAGCGCTCTGGTAGCAGGTGATATATATATGTATACATATATAGGAATTTATCAACAAAAGAATTAGGAAACATATAGCGTATATTTAGAATTACCATTGGTCAGATTTGAAAATGTTCTGCAAGTAACGTAAGTGATAACTTGATCTAAACAATCTATCAGATGAATAACATTAAAATAACTTTAAACTATTAATAAAACTTATTTAAAACACAAAACGATCGCAACAATTTATTTGAATGAAAATGAACAAATAAACATACCTTAACTAAATCAATAAATTAATCGATTATCAAATAAGCAATAAGTTTCAATATTAAGGTTACAAAAAGAAGGGAAATTCTAGACCAGCAATGAATACATAAAATGTTCAAAAAACAATAATTCAATTATAATATAATTATTATAGAGGTTCAGCTTGCCTTTTAGACCGGGTTCCACAATTGGTCAACACTGGCACTTAATCCTGGGAATTAAATTGACCATATAGACCACTCTGTTTGATCAAAACTCCACCCAATATTAGCACTCTGGTACCCAGAAAAATATTTACATTTTATTAAACAAGAAGTAATTTTAAAACTTTTTAATTAGTTTAAAATAATAACTAAAATTATATAATAACTTGGGAGAGTAGAGTTATATAGAGCTTTAATTGAAAATATTTGCCAGGGTTTATTAGATCGACAGGTGGCCGGAATACGTTTACGAGTTCAATCAGACCCAGGCAAACATGAGACAGGAAATTACTTATCTGAAGATGACCCAGTTTCATCAGTATACTACAGACTTACATAAAATATCTGTTAGCGAAATAGTAACATCGGATAAGAAATAACAATATATTAAGAACGAATAAGGGAGCCATGGTGGCCGTGCGGGCTAGAGCGTAGGGCTTTGGTCGCATGGTCTCACCATGGTTTGCGGGTTCGAATCCCGTCCGGGAGTGAGTTTTATTTCATAGATAGAACTCCCTCCCGGGGCCATGGATGTCGTAAATAACTTAGTAAATTAAACAGTGACATGGCTAATATGCATTGTACATAAGGCCAAAAAAAAAAAAAAGAAAAAAAAAGAATAATTGTGAAAAATTTGATATGCAGGATTTTTCTTGGTGTATAAATAAATATAAAATTGAATGAAATACATTTATGGCTTCTGCATATCGCACATGATACTTTAGACAACCCAACACTAATAAACATTTAAGGCAGGGGGCCATGGTTGCCGTGCGGGCTAGAGCGTAGGGCTTTGGTCACATGGTCTCACCATGGTTTGCGGGTTCGAATCCCGTCGGGGAGTGAGTTTTATTTCGTAGATAGAACTCCCTCATATATATATAAACACATTGAATTGGCTGATGTGCATCGTACATAAAATCAAAAAAAAATAATAATAATGATAAATAAAAATAAAACATTTAAGGTAAGTTACAACAGTTTTTTCAACGAAGGACTGTTGAAATGAAAAGAGAGACAACTAAAATAAAAAATACAAATATTATTATTCTTTAAAATTATAATTAATAATATATTTTTCGGCAGCTATATTATTCTCCCATATTTTTTTTGTATTTTTACAACCTAGCAAACAGATATATCATCAGTATCTAAATTTATTTTTTTATACAATCAATAAGTATCATCATTAGATCGCTATCTCAGAACAAGACTGTCACAACTAAAAAAATGTGAATTTTGGGAAATCCCGTTTTAAAATTCACTGATCCTTAATGGTACTTTACTTTTGATTTATTTAGAAAACTACTAGAGCAATAAGCTTTTACACGGTTAATAATACTTACTTTTAAGCCAATTTTACTTAACTTTCACCATCGTAACACCCTTTCAAGCTCTTAAAGCCCAACCTTTTCGTACAATGGAAGACCGACACATCTGCTCTCTGATGGCCAGAATTAGAAGTTACAATTGTGACACTCTTCCATAAAAAAGTATACTATATTACCATTCTTCTTATGAGTTTAGTAAGAATTCGATATTTTTTGAGTTGTGACAGTCTTGTTCTGAGGTAGCGAGATGTTCGTCTTAATTCAATATACAAATAACAACTTAATTATTTCTAACAACTTATTTCAATCTATTTTTAAATTTTTATATGCAAAAATGCTAACCAATCTCAAATGTATTTACAGTATTTTTATCGAAAAAATGTTTATGTTGATCCATTATATTTTTTTGCTGAAATCTAAGGACATTTATATTTTTTAATGTTAATATAAATATTTGAAATCTTAAATAGAATAAAAATAAGTTAACAATAATATATATATAAAGCTGAAAATGTCTGTGCGTTGTACCGCTATAACTCACGATCGGCTTGATGGATTGGATTAATTTTTTTTTAAATTTGTTCGTCATCGTCTGTGGAAGGTTATAGGCGTATTAGTACCTCAATATCTGGTCCATCCTTTTTGAATAGATAAGTTTTATCTACCGGAAGGTTAAGGTCTATTTTTTAATCAACCCCTGGTCCATCCCAGCATCCACTCACGCAATCTTTGTAACTCGAAAACCATTGCAACGATTAATGAGAAATCTTTTTGAATAAATTAGTTTTAGATCCAAAGCTAGCGTTACTACAGTTGAAGGACTATAAGCCTTATTCCGTATGAATAATTGAAAATTATTACATCATGAATGTACTGTCGAGGAACTGAATAGCCTTATAGGAGATATTGGGAGAAAAGTCAAAGTTCCCCGGGCAACGCCGATTATTACTGCTAGTAAAAAATATAATTATCCACAGGTCTCAGCAAAAAAATATAATGGAACATAAAAAGATGTTTACATAAAGTTACAGCAAATAAATTTGAGCTTAATTATCATTTTTGTTTGAAATAATTAAAATAAAATTACATATTGAATTAATGACGATCGTACCATGCATGTTACAAATTGATTATATAAAAAAAAATGTTTACGATACTGATGAACTTCCCAAAACGTCTATATTTGCTAGTGTAAAACCCAAAAAATAAATGGGAGAATATAGCTGCCAAAAAAAATATTATTTTGAAATCAATATTTCCTTAAAGAACCCACCAGTAAATTATTATTATTAATTTTCCTTTTTTGTTAATATTGCAAATGAAAAACTGAAATTGGCAAGCGTTTCCTGTTTGGAACTTGATAACTTCCTGCATAAAATTACGACCAATGCACACAAGAGGATGAATGAATTTGCTAAAACGTGTATTACAGCTCAAATTTCGAGTTCGATTGTGTATCGTAAATTATATTTTTTTCAATGATAAAATACTTTCAGGATATCTTGGCGATGGCTTGCCTTGCATTAAATACAAGCCACAAGCTGTGGTAGCCGTCATAATCTTTTATCGCCGGTCAAAGGCTGTTGCTGTTAGGTGTTTGCTGAAACGATAATGGCTTTCCCAACAACACAGGGTACCATAGCTAGTTAATTCGGATATTTCACGACATAAATATCAACACTATATAAACATCTTATAAATATTTCTCTGTATACAACAAATTTTTTTTTACATAAAACGTTATATTATTTTTATAATTAAAACATATATATATTTCTTAACTTTAAATTTAAAAAACAGACAATTTAACTGATTAATAGAATGGAAAGAAAGCCTGAGAGTAGTAGTTAAGGTGAGGTATGAAAGGGACGTCACGCGGCCAGTGCCGCTTTACCGTACCTGAGTGGAGGAGGAAGTCGTCTCCGTGGCATGGCCTTCCATACTGTTGGGGGTCTACTGCCGCCCCCACGCAGGACTCCTACCGCCCCCACCCGTGACGTCAGTGTCGCGTCGATACAAGCGCCCCTCCAGCATCCTAACCCCCCCCCCCCCCCCAGCCCATGGCTTCCGGAGACCCATACATATGCGCTACAATGCATGTATAGGTGCATAAAAGTAATTATTTGTAAGGTCTGGTATGCAAAAAGAGGGCTTAAGTTCATCTTTTATGATATTCAAACTCTTTCATAATTTTCTTTTTGTCAGAACATTTGCATATTTCCCATTGTGCCTATTTACTATACCTATCATTAGGTCACCAGCCCACTCTTGTATTACAACATTATACCTCTTTCTCGAGTTTCTCATATCTTAAGTTCGTCAACCAAAGCTTTCAAGATGGCAACTTAGATATCTTTAAATTAAAAACGATGGCTGATTCTGGATATAGCATTACAACTTTCACCTACAGACAATCGAGAGGTGCAATACTGAATTAGAAACTTAACGGCATCCTTAGAACAGGTACAATATTAATTAGAAGCCTTGGTATTCAAAGTTACCTAGATGAAATTAATGTTACTTTGGAAACGTTGCGTAATTTGTAAACCTTAAAATAGCCTATTAAGCAACTTAAGGGGCATGTGAGATAGCCTGGATACCTTTAAATAAGGTAGCCTAGATTTAATACTAGATAAGATACCTAAGGTGGTAACTTGGAGGCAGTCTGGATACCTTTAAATAAGAGACGCCTTGAGTTATTCTTCGATAAAAAACCCAAGGTGGCAACTTAGAAAAATAGCCCAGATATTATAAAGCAAATGTTATGCCGTTGTAATTATGTAAATAAAAAAAATTAAACAAAAGATGTTAGTTATGACTACCAGAGCGTTCTTTCATCACTCAGATGGAATGAGCCCGACTCAACAATGGGAGACCTAAATTTTGCAATCCCTGGCTTATTCACCTAGAGTAGGGGGTCAATAACGAGTATCTGACATCATACAAGCTCGGGACCTTCACTTAACGCCCCATCCAAAGGACGGCATGCTCAAAGTTTTTTCACTATCAGATAAAATGAAAATTATATTGCATTCAGTGTTATTTTCGGAAGAACGAAGAATACGTTAAAGTAACGAAAGGATTAACTCGTTACATAATAAAATATGCCATGAAAGTATTCTTCGTTCTTATCAAAATGCGATATGCTATATAATTGTTATTGAAAATTTTTTCAACATTTTAATACCATTGGAAAAAAATGCTCCCTCTTTGAGTGGTTTGAAAACTGTTTGATTATTGATCTAAATTTTCGGAAAATTCGTAAAATATTTAGCAAAAAATAAAATCCAAAAAAAAGGCTTTTTATGATATTTTGACGACTTCAAATCGTAACTGCTGAGAAATGTGATTAAACCGTAAAAAAAAAAAAATGTTGAACTAATTTTAAATTTAAATTTGTGTACAAGAATTTCCCATAAAAACATTATCTCATTTCAATTATTTTTGAAGCAAAACAAATTAAAGGCAAAAACAACAAATTGTGACCTCTCGCAACTTTCAGACGTTAATTAAAAATCCGAATATTTACATACAGGACGTTTTCCCTAAATGGAACATGTTTTAGTAGTAGCGTATAAAAAAAATTGTTTTCGTGAAACATCCAGATAAGGGACCTAAGGGGTAACTGAGACAACCAACGTATCTTGAAATAAAAGTAGTCTTAATATAATAGATAAGGAACCTTAGGAGGCAACTTAGAGTATATTTAAATAAGAGAATCCTTAATATACTATTAGTTAAGGAACCTAAGATGGTAAATTAGAGACAGCCTGGGTATTTTTGATTAGAAACAGCTTTATATAACTTAGATAAGGAACCTAACTAAGGTGGCATCGTACAATGCAGGCTAGATATCTTTAAATAAAATTAGTCTTAATACAATATTAGATCAGCAGGTTACCCCCCTTTATTTTAGCCGATTTAGCTGAAAATCAATAGGTGTCGTTTTCCTGGGCTTTTGGAGGAACATATAATATTTTCCGTTGATATGTTCATTCTATAGAGAGTTACTATATGCAAATATGCTATCGTGCCTACATAGACCACTCACTACCTGCCCAACAACGTCACACAGGAGCCTGGTAACATCATGTTGTGATTATCCCCGCCAGGTTATGATATTACCATACTCTAACCAACGCTCACCAATATGGTGCACCGTTGTAGTTATATGCCACTCACTCTAACCACTGCCCACCACCATGACACAGGATCGAGGTAAACTCAATATCAAAACAATTTTTTTTTTTTTATAGAATTGAATGACAATTTATCAGGTAAATCATTGAAAATTGCAGGGTCATATTATAATATATATGACAGAGTTGTATATAGTTCGTATATCAATGGGAACCAGGCGAGATGCCAATTCGTTCCTCTTGCCAACTTTAACATAAGAGACCCACTTGGAGGATAAAAAGAAAAATTAAACGGTACACAGGCGATGAGAAGCATCAGGTTTGTTTAGATAAATTAAATTGAATGAAAATCCCCAATAACTGCAGACGTAATGTATGACATTTAATGTGTCAATCCAAATCCTCATAAGGATGTCATCTATCAATTTTCTGCAGAATCGGCCAAAAAAGAGGGGGGTAAGGGAGTGAGGGATGGGCTTAACTAGAAATCCCCAATAACTGCAGATGTAATGTATGACATTTAAAGTATCAATCCAAAACATCATAAGGACGACACCTGCCAAGTTTCAGGCGAATAGACCTACGAGAGAAGGCGAAGAAACTATTTTCAAAACTTATGAACCCATCCTGAGGGGACATTGATTCAAGATGAGAGCAAGGCCACTGATGACCAGATTAATTAGTTAAAAATCAATTAAGGTCTGAATAATGTAAATAATAATTAACAGAATTCTTCAAAAAAAAAAACTATTGATCATCTATTTATAGCGCCCCAATCCAAGATTGCACCTGAGAATATTATTTATGAAATTTTGAACTGCATATCGTTATTATTCACACTGAATAAGTAATTAAGATGAAGTTAGGGCCGGGGTTGTATAACCCCGCGTAACCTACTCAACCGTAATCATAACAAATGATTCCGGTGAACCTAATTAAATGGAACGACTGGATTATGCGACCTCTTTAACAGAACAAATTACAAATAAAACATTAAGAACCATTATTATAAACAGTAACAAGGCATATTTTGTGAAGATACTCGTTACAAACATCATTACAGCTACTACCAATCATAACCGCTAGTCGCATTTCATTAAAATGTAATAAATAGTACAGAAATAAGAACCTGCACGCACTGCTTATGTAGAACAAAATTTAAAAAAACATTGAAAAATACTTATTGTACAGTTGTTAAGGACTGAAAATTGAAAATAAAAGAGAACAAGGAAAAGAAATGAATGTAAAAATAATTGCGCTATTCTTTAAGATAACATTTACTTACAGATATTAGAAAATTCGTTTGTATTTTTCAATCACATCAGCGTAATATATAGTACAATATTGGGGGTGATTCCAAAATAAATATGGTGAACCTACTTAACAGATTGAATAAACAGTTAAACAAATCAAAAATCAGACAAACATTAAGAACTAAATGAATTAATAAAGCAGAATCACAAGATGTTGGCTTATAATCACTGAACATTAGTTTCACTATTTTTTGTAACATAAGATATCAAATCAAGAATTACAATTGAAACGGAGGCATCAAACAAGAATAAAAGCCGCAATTAACACCGTTGGCAATTCGATTCTCTGATAAAAATGAAACATATACACAAATAACGAAGAATGACTCACCTTCTGATGAAATTCAGGGTTTCGAATATCAGTTGCTCTAAAGATCCCAATTTACTAGTAAAAACGCTTACTTTAATTTTAAAAAAGGTATAAAAGCACTTCAGACTTAGATCTTATAATATTTACAACGCAAATTTCGATTATTTTAAATGTATAAAAACTACTCAACTGACAAGTGGAACACAAACCGACTGCCGCACACAGATGACTGATACTTCTCAATTCCAGTGTTGCCAACTCGGCTACGTCATCGCTACAATCTCAGCGAAAAATATCTTGTACATTACTCATCCCATATTAGGTATATATTATATTTTTCCTTTCAACTTGACGCAGCAAAGAAACCGTCCTGTGTTACAGAAGTTTTCACTGTATTTATTATAAATAGAGAGGGCATTTTTTGGACAGGTGTATTCCCATATCCAATTTCATATTGTTGCTAATTTTGACTTATTACGCATATTTTTGATGTAACATTTCGATTCATCTTATTCATAAATTAGATAAGTATATCGGATATACAGTGAGTAAAAAAGAGTATCGGTACAGCAACGTTATTTGGTCTAATTTAATTAATAAATTGATTTAATCAAAGAAATTACATTTTTATGTTTGATGCAAATAAACAATATTCATATGTGGCTTCCCAGAAGAACGACAAATCCATTTGTTTGAAAAATGAGATATAACACTGGATTATGAGTAGACTTTTTTCTTCCAGTTAACGTTGAAATCTTAATATTGAGTACTTTGAGTGGAAATTGTACATTAAATAATACGGTAGATACCCGAAAAACAGCAAGATTAATTATTTTAGTCTCTGGTAAATGATTATTCATTCAGTCCATTTATGTACTATAGTTTCAATTTATCATAATTGTTTATTATTTTTATTCAAAAAGAAAAATAATGAAAAATGAATTTTGCTGAAAATGAATCTACAAAATTCAAGAATGATGAGGTTGAAGATCAATAAAAAAATAAAAATAAAATGCCAAATTGCTTGGATCGGCAGTTATTAGAGGATTTGTGTTAAGCCCCCTCTCTCCCTAATCTCCTCTTCCCTTTGGCTATTTGACTGAAAATCAATAGGTGTTGTCCTTATGGGGTTTCGGGTACCAATATAACATTTCATGTTGATAGCTTCATTCTATAGGGAGTTATCGTGTTCACAGACAAACAAGATGTTTTAGAAATTTTGTAAAAACTTAACTTCAAATTTTGGACAGACATCATAATTTCCCCTCCACTTCGTATAGCCGGAAAAGTAAAATTAACACATTGTGATTATTATTCATCTCTCACAACAATATTCTACTGAAATGTTCCACAAATAGTAAGGTATCCATCTGCAAGATGAATATGCGATTTTCAACTGTAGCATAAATAGTTATTTAAAATGTTAATTATTATTTCTCAATTTTTATTTTTATTTTTTCGTAAATCTGCTATCATTTTTAGTTGAAAATGGAACTAATATGTTAAATATAAAACCATTTATAGGTCGCAAAATGTTTTTCATACCCTGCCGTAAACTTCGGAAAGAAGACCAAATATACTGATTATGATGATACTGAGGAATAAGAAGTTTCTGACAAAGGAGTGCACGTATATGATGAACGAATGGCGTATTTGGATGAAAGAGAAATTTAGTGTTAAATAAATTAATTTTGAAAAAATTAATTTTTTTACTTTCTCCCTGATTAATTTTGTCTTCGTTTTGTTCAATCTGAGCTTTAGTATTGAACTTGCCAACATTAGTAAGACGTTAATGATATCAATAGTGAGGCGGGGGCACCATAAGATCAGAATGCATATGGCATCGCGAATAGCCTTAATCCGGCACTGAATATAGTGTATTTCCCTATACATCTCAATTTTAAAAGGGGGGGAGGGGGACCAAGACCCTAAAACTGTGCCGAGACCTCTGTCCTACAAAATTCTTGAGAAAAGTCATTTTCATTGCATTTAAATTCACTTTATGACATAATCCATGAAATATATATTTTTTAAATGTTTATTTATTATAGATACATATATTCAAGCAAATGTGAGTTGATAAATATAATGAAGGGGCATAAATAAAATCAAGAGAAGCAAATACACACAAATACTGACCCAGTTATTGGGATCAAAAGTAAAGATTAGTGTGTGATCAGTGAGTCAGGGGTCATCGCCACTCCACTGTTATTACCCACCGCAAGCAACAACGAAGGGTTGATAGTCACAGAATAACTTAATATAGCCCACAGTGTTGCCAACCTTTTTGACATTAACATGAACCTAAATCACTTTAGTTGAATCTAGAAATATATCTATTTTATTATACATAATACTTTGATCAAAATTCTATGTTTTCAGAACATATTTAACAAAATAAAAGAAGCAATAAAAATCAATTTAACAAAATAATTTTATTTATTGTTGGTGAATGTACTATTTGCTGTTCGTTTAAGCCTATTATAATTAATCCATTTGTTTAGATTTTTCTTTTCTTTGCTTGACCAATTAATGAAATTTCAAATATTTATTCAAATTTGTTGGCTTTATAACTATGATTAAAATTAGAAAAACAAAGTTGGGACAAAGTGAACTAGGGTGCAAATAGCATGAGGCGCCGTTATTATAAAATGTTCTTTGCAATGTCTACACAGAAGATCCATCCATTGGAAGGCTTAATTAAATCTTAAGACCCAAAAAACTTACCATTCACGACTTGAGTCCACACTTCCCGGAATAACCGCTTAAGTGCATTTATTTTTACTTTCTTGTACCTATAGTATAAGTAAGTATTGTAATCGTGCGAAAATCCGAGATAAAGGTTTCCACAGATTTTCAAGTTTCAAAGTCTCCTGAATACATTTTTCGCAATGATGTTTGTGCGCGCGAGCGCGCTTGTGTGTGATTAGAAAGTTGTGGGCTCTCTACCGCAAAAACAATTGTAGCTATTAACTTGAAATTTGGAATGAAGAGGTCACATCTGCTAACTTAGATCTGATTAGACTTTGGCAAAATCGGAAGACAATTGAAACCACTTTACTCCGGGGTCTAAGTATATTTTACAAAATACTGCTTATGTTTATGACCTAATCAAAAATCTTTTCAAGTAATAGTTGTAAGGAAAATTGGAATAAATATTTCACATGAAATACGATTTTTCGCAGGTCGTCCGGGTTTGAGATTCATGTCAAAAACCGTCTTGAAATGTAGTTTTGAACATTTTTTTTTTTTTTACAGGTTTCCTTGATTTATCCGAAAATGGTTAGTCCAATTGAAACATTTATTCTTAGCAAAAATGTTCCTTATAAAATTTCCAATCGCTTAAATATCTCAGATTTGAGATATGATCAATACGACAAAAGCGCCTGAAACAATGAAAACTAAATTTTCGTAGGAAATATTTCAAAATAGTTTAAATTGTTTCGCGTAGCAACGAATTATAAAATACCTATTTTAATTATTAGTAGGTTAGGTTTTATGACTCATGCCCGGGCTTTAACTACGAGATCATATCGCCTACTACCAGAGCGCTCTTTCGTCACTCTGGTGGACATGAGCCCGACTCTACTGTGGGAGTCCTAAATTTTACCTACCCTAAATTTGTATTCACCTAGGGCAGGGGTCTTTAACGAGTACCTGACATCGTACAGGCTCGGAAACATCGCTTAACGTCCCATCCGAAGGACGGCGTGCTTAAGTTTATTTTACCTCCCAGATAAAATAAACTAAGTGCCTCGGTCGGGTTTCGAGCTCAGAAGGCAAGCACGCACACCACTGAGCTACTGGTGTCCTCTTAATTATTATGAACCTTATGATCAGTTCCTGCCATTTCAATTTTTCCTTAGAAATTAAAGTCATGCAACACATTCATATTGTATGACATTTCTAATCAGAACATTACTATTCCCCTCCCCCTTCATTTTTACCCACGTTCGCATCTTTCTGACAATGGATTAAGCTGAATGCTTCAACTGATACCCCAAACAAATCAGTCCCATATACGAGGGACATACTAATTCTTGACTTTTAAGCACACAAAAATATCACTTTATAAACATCCCGAGGTTTCAGGGATCCCACATTATAAGGGGCCGGGCAGAATGCTTTCACTTCAGCCTAGAGCTATTAAAGATATCCGAAATTGGAGCTATCAGGTGCGCAAGAACCAAAGGTGCAAGGCTTTGTGAATTGCTGGCTACTTCCTGTGGATTACTAAAATTCGATTTCCTACAAAAAACAGAAGTAGAAAGGCGGAAACATGGAAAGCTAACGATTAAGATAGGGTTGGCGAGTACGAGAGCAAGGGCGCAGCCCCTAGAGTCAAATGCTACAAAAGTTTATTTAAAATTCACTCAAAATTAAACTAATTTCCATTACGTCTGTTCCAATTATTTTTTTCCAACTGTACATAAAAGAGGCTCCGAAACAGGTAAATTATATATTTAAGTTGCTATGCGAAATAATAAATGAATGCTGTAATTGAGAAAATGAGCATCATATTTACTTAGTAAAATTAGTTCTCTTTTTTATTCTCCTTCCGAACTTAATGA
Organism: Aradus depressus; assembly: GCA_963662175.1. Lineage (NCBI taxonomy): Eukaryota > Metazoa > Arthropoda > Insecta > Hemiptera > Aradidae > Aradus > Aradus depressus. The sequence continues at coordinate 45,632,009 of OY759215.1, forward strand.
TTCTGCACTTTCCATTCACTTTTCCTTTCATAAAAAACGCAATATTTCATTTCTTCTGCGTAGAAACAGATGATCGGCCTTCTTTTTGAAGTTCTGTCACTCCGGATTAGCCAATCACTCTCCGCCTTAATATTTAAGAGTCCTTTAAAAAACAAAACAAGTATTTTAAGAATATTATGTGTAGAATATAATTTTTTTTTTTAATCAACGAGTAGCTGGGGATTCAGACAATCCGAAGGGAGGGATGAGAGGGTCATTGTGTGCCGTCTGCGGAGATGGGTCGTCACAGGATCTCAATTCAAGATAAACTTTCCAGAACGGGAAATATAAGTATAAGCCTGTATAAAATATGTGTGTATACAGGGTGCGTCAGATGTATATCACCGGACTTTGGCATCTTGTGCGGGGATCCAAAAAGGAAGAAAATAAAATTTATAAGAACATAAGTTCACACGCGTTCTTCAAACACTACAGCCAAATAACCTCACAAAACCATGGGTTTCTGAACAGTTTGCTTAATAACTCTATTACAAATCAAAATAATTATTCAGTCAAAAGTTGTAGAAAATTAAATTTCCAAGATAATAAGTATGCTAAAAATATTATTTTGGTATTAGGGGAACGCTCTTCAACATTTTTCTTACGATATAAGGGATCGGCTTGGACCTCATTTTAAAGATAAAATGTACATTCAATGAGCTTTCCAATGAAGCGCTACATGACCACACTTGGAACGGTTTTGAAATTTGGAAGTTACATAACTATATAAATTTGTTAAATAGACTCACAATTTGTAAAGACGTTGTTTTTTCCAGGGAAGTCCAGGTTTTGACGTGTAAACTAAAAACACAGTAATTTGGCCAACGTTTCAGAAACAATTAATTTCTTCAGGGTCTTATAATGAATGACTTGAGTGGATGTGTGTAGTAAAGGTGGTAAGTCAAACAATTACCACCTTTACCACACGTCCACTCGAGTCATTCATTGAATGTATATTCAAGGAAATAAATACATTTTGAAACTTTGGCCAAATACTGAGTTTTTAATATACACAACAGAACTTTGAATTCCCTTCCCCTTGGATTATAACATTCCAAGTTATTATATTCAACCCTTTTCATTCAACTTTTATTAAGTAAGAATTTCAACGAAGAATATGATTGGTTGAATGTTGCAGTCTCAACCAACCCCAATTTATGACAAAAAAAATTATAGACATTTTATTTTTCTAATCAGCACTGAGCGGCTCATAGCCAAGAACCTACATTTGACATTTCTTAGCCAATAATCATATCTTTCAGAAGGCAGATTGAACATTCGAACCCCTGTAGATTTAACACCTATTTTAATGGGTGCTACATTTCTGGGAGACTGATTCAGAGAAAATAAAATTACCTAATTCATATTTCTTTATTGATTTAAATTAACAATGAAAATTAAATAAACCTCATAGAATAAATGATAGACAAATGAATAAAACTGAAGTTGATACATAAAGAAAATAAATAAACGAATTAGAATATGTAATGTAATTAATTTCCATTATTTATTCATAAATAATAACAGTAATTTAAGAAAAATCAACATATGCCTGAAAATAACAAACGAAACGAAATCAATTAATGGTATTATTAATAACTTTTATACCCACAAAACACTACGACCTCTTTATATAAAACTATAAAAATAAAATTTTAAGCACTAGTTTTATTTGTTAATTATTGATTTTACACCAACAAGTTACTATATATACATAAAATAAATAGTATATATGAGGCACTGATTCATAGCATGATTGATATATCTACATTTAAATGAAAATAAGTTTATGTATATGCCAATATATACATATTATAGTACATATTACAATTATTTCACAAAAACAAAATCAAAAAATGGAATCAAAGACATATGTACATACTTAACATGGACTTAACAACTATCACTAATTGTTATTTAATAATATTAGTCATGAGTAAAATGTTTGCCAATTTTATTTTACATTACTAAACATTTGACTGTTATTGTTTAAAACACGCAAACATACTAGAAGCAATGACAGGTCTATGAAAAAGATATTTCTTGACTGAACCGTTTGATACTCTTAGCATTCCTACAATATTCAATAAATTAATTTATCCAGCAGATAGATCATTGCTTAGTTATTTTGCTACATTTCTCTTATGTAAAAAGAGTATTTTAAATGATCTACATACAACAACGCATGTTATTTATCCATACAATATACCAATTAAAGACCTACTTACTGCTACAAAGCCATGAATAAGCTGTATGCATGAACCTGTACATATAATGAAAACAAATTCATATTATGACGATAATACATCAAGGATTATTATGTTTTAAAAAATTCTGATTTGAATTATCTAAATAAAAAAGTATGGGTGTGGCTGCCTATACATGCGAGTATTTTTGTAAGATTTTATCCGTTCCTGGTCAAATTAACACCATACAAATGGTTTTGAGTTTTTGAACAATTTCTTTGTCTGTTTATTCCATCATCATCGGGGAAATGTCTGGCATTATTCCAACCAATCTTCACATTTTGAATTTACCTATTCAGGAACAGGAATACATATGCTTTCAAAATCACTGAATATGTTGTTATAAGTTTGCTTGAAGATAGAAAGAGTTATTCCATGTTTTCTTGGTTATTAATGATTCAACGTGAAAAATTACAGAATCAATATAAATAATTTTAAACATGTTTTGCTCGATAAAGGGTGGTAAAGTAAAAAAAAAAGGTGAAGTTTCTACCGAGCGCCAGGTAACCTGCTAGTTGTTGATTACTACAATGATTAATCCATCATTCATATTATTAATAAATATCATTATATATCTCAAGCTGAATTAGGTGCGAGGCCCATTGAAATTTTTGAGACGCCACATGTGCTATGTTTGAAGCGGCTTATAAGAATGCTACACGCTCACTTGTTTTGGGCCCTCCGACAACGCTCTCTTCCATACGAAATTTTGAGATGCCATATGCCCTATGTTGGGTTGAATTTTAAATAAATATTTTCATTAAAATAAGTTCAGCTTTCTGGAGGTTCGTTAAACAATAATTTCAAAAGCTACGATTTTATTTGTATAGATAGATAATTTAGGTAATACATTGCTTTATTGGCAGGCATTTTACCAATGCTTTGCATAAAATTGTAATTTAGAACTCAAATTAAACTGTTTTCAGCTCCTGTCGTTCTTCAAAGATCCACGACCATTTTAACACTTTCTTAAGTAGCACCTGATATAGGTTGCGAATTTTTCATGGACACTAGATATTGAGGATGCGTTCAGATATGCACGTCCTAACAAAATAGTTTTAGACATAAAATTGAGGTGACCAACCATACACAGAAATTCAAAAGGTAAAATTCCTTTATTGTTGCAAAAGGTAATTCGAATGTTTTTTACACCAATTCCTCTGGTTAGGATACCACGGTTAGAGGTCAACAGCCCGGTTACTGAGACTTTATTATTACTAAAAACTAACCAAAATTGTAACCTTGAAAATGTCTAAAATATTGCCACTAAGGAATATGCTAACCAATTAAGGCTTATTTTGGCGGCTTATTTCGCCATTAACTACTAAATTCAACCGATGAACGAAGACTATAGCTAGACAGAGTTGAACATTAATTCATTAATTTTTTTATTGAATTAAAAATGTAACTAACAAATAAATTAATTGCACCATTGAATAATTGCCAATTGATTGAGTTGTTATTTGGCACTTAACAGTTTGTTATTTGTCAGTTGTTATTTTTTTATTGGAATTAATAGACTCAAAACTTGGAATTTTTAAGAAAAACCACAAGTTCCATATGATATGTATTTCCAAAGAGAAAGAAAACATTCTATGATTCTAAAGGGACACATCTGAACAATTATCAGGCAAAGGAGAAGAAAAACTATTTATTTTTACTTTTTTATTGAAGTTTCGATTATTTTTAGATTAACAAAGTAACATATTTATGATCTAGTTGTTTTTATATAATTGTTAATTCCAATTAAAAATAAGCCCAACTCTGCAGCTAGAGAATAAAATTCCCAGAATAAGAAATTAGTTAAAATGGCAAACATGTTCAGGAGTAATGCTCTACAAGAGTGTCGTATTAAAAATTAATTTTTTTTTCGTTCATATCAAAGTACTTCCGAAGCAAAATATTCAGAGAAATTGTTATTAATTCTTATAAAAATGACGAAGAATTTTTTAGGCCTTATTAGCTGAAATATATGAATTAAAAGCGAATATATATTTTCTAAAAACACTGCAAATCAAGTAGGTATTATTGTTTTTCTTAACAAACAAATCTGATTTCTACCATGTCTTGAGTATTACCTTGGGACAAAATCGTTTAGCCGATTTAATTTTAATGTGAGCTAAGAAATAGAAAAGCAACATTGATTATTTTTTAATAAAAGAAAATAGCGGAAAATGTTTGTTAATTAACATTAAAAGCATCTTAAGTTGCTTATTCACACTAACCTACAACAGCGATCAGTATTTTATTATGTTAGTCGTAGGGAAACGCATGTACAATTAAGTAGCTGACAAACATAGATTAACCTACAACAATCGTGATGGCGATACGTACATTTCTGAACATATTCTAAGAATATGTCAGGTAAGTTTGCTCATCTACCAGTAGTTCAATTAGTATTAACCATTTCTAATCAATACATTGGTTCAACCATTATACATACATCAATCTAATTAAAAATAATTTTGATCTAAAAAAATAACTAAAATGTATTCCATATGTATTAGAATAAATAATAAAGATAATAAAATGGTAGATATTATAATATTTATGATTTCAGAGGACCATAAATAAAAAGAGTTATGTGCAAAATAAACTAACCCTAATAATGGATTTCACATTAAAATTACGTTTTAACTCTAAAAACAATTATTGCTTTCATTAAAGAGAATAATTCAGCACTTCAGAACCAGACTATCGTATAGACCATTTTCATCAACTTTTGGATAATAATGCTTTCATAAAACTGCTGCTCTAAGAAATATGTAAGTACGATAGGTTAAGAAATAAGTAAGATAGATAAAAAATCTCAAATCACAAAAATGGACATACGATACTCTTTTTCTGAGAAACAGAATTCATTCAACATTTATCAAAATTATCTAATATAATATTGATAATTTAGTTCAAAGCAAGGTGAAAAACTAAATTAAAACCTTACGTCTTTAGGAGCCTAAAATTCTTCACAGTAATGTGATGTGCGTTTTGTTACTACGTCATTTTCACTGACGATTCAATTGGTTCCTTTCAATTGTTGACAAAATGATGGCAATAAAGTCAAAAATGATTGAAATGGACAACTACATTTCCAAAAAACAAAGGAGATACTTTTAACGTTCTTCTTTGACTATTATAATATTTAAATAAGACAAATATTTTTGTCTAAAAAAAAAAAATCCTCTCTCCCTTTCCAGAAATGTTGAGGAAAGAACAAATAAGCGGAAGGAAGTTAAATTCGGCGTCTCTTAGTGCCGTAGTAATCCTCGCTTCAAGAAAGCTCACCTATCGGAGCGTTTTCCAACCAGAGATCGTGGATGAAGTTGTACAAATTGTCACTGACTGCCACCTGCAATACATTCCACAAACCTAATTAGTCATATAGATTTAAAATTAATTATGTAATAAATTGGTGAGCACAATAGTACATCAAATATGATTTTCCACTGGTCCACTTTCGGGTTCTACATTATCGAAAATAGCCACACTTTTGACTCAACTAAAGACATCAAATACCTTTACTACTGCTCAAAAGCAAGTTATTAGATAATTTAGAACAACTGGAAATAAAATTAATAAAAATTACATGTGTTGTATGGATGACCGAATTTATTTTGACTACTCCCCTTTGTTAACACCTTAGAACCAGTTCTGTTTCCACATTTGTATGTATTGAGTATGATGATTTATTTCATAAATCGTATATAGTAGTCAATATTTATTATCACTTTTTGGCCATTTTCTTATATATTAATATTATCATGTCATCAATAATCATTTTGTTACACGTAAGTACAAACATCATTTCACACATATAAATTTATCTTGTTCGAATTTAATAATTTTATTATTATATTTTATTCTGTTGTACCTATGTTATGACAAAGTGAATAAAATATTTCAGACCAAATTTTAACTATACACCCACGGGGATTTCCATGTTGAAATTCCAACCCTGTGGTATACAGGAATTGTTCGTATTCAGCAAACTGACTTAGTTTATAAGGAAACTTGACGATGGTGTAATGCCGAAACCGATATTGTTTGTATTATATTGTTTGTGGAATAGACAATATTTCTAAAAAAAAGTTTAGATTTAAATGTAATTTTTCTGGAGGCATTAAACATTTTCTCGAAAGGAATATAAATGTTCAAATATTTATTTTTTATCTCGGGCCTAAAACCATCAAAAATGATGGGACTACGTCTAGTGTATTAAACAATAAATATTTGTGTATATTTACTCTCCGATTCAACGAATATTAAAATGAAAAAAATATTTTCAATAAAAACTTAGAGTAGTTCTCAGTAAACCCCGTTGCATATGAGTTGAACTGTTTGGGTGGCTGTTTCATATTAACGAAAGTAATAAAATATTCATTATTAATAATATTAATATTGCATATTGATGGCCATAACCTCATCCTCCCCATACACTCCTAGTTTACTTCATTCGTGTGGCAAAAGCACGAATACATCACCTCCCCTTCCCAGACGTGATTTAAAAAGTTTATACATAAATGGCTGCTTGAGGAGGCCAAGACTGACAGCTGGGTCGTAGCACCGCTGAACTAAGCATGGACAAAGCACCCAGTCCTAATCTCTCTCCAGCATGAGGAGCGACGTAACATCTCTTTGTGGTTAATGTTGTGAGGTTACCGTTGGCCGTTAATGTTACCTACCAATCCGTGCTCACCAATGCGGCGCTGTAGCAACGTAACCTTCGGCGTGTCAGATTACATTTCCCCATTGTGTTAACCGGATGGTATTATATTATATTCCGCGTTAGCCACCGTTCACCACAATGATGCAGAAGTGAGATAATCTCCCTCTGTGGTTATCCCTGTTAGGTTATGTTACCCGGCAATATTTGTGAGGTAAGGAACGAATTTGATGTGAGTAAAAGTGTTCCGGGGATATTAAAGGGGCATTCGGGAGGACGCAACTTATGTTCGCTACAGGACGACGGATGTGAGAAGATGGAGAGGCAGGCGGCTGAGGATAGGGAAGAATGGCGGAAGATCGTTGCGGAGGCCCAGGTTCAACAAGGACTGTTGCGCCAAGATTAGTAAATAAGTAAAAGTGTTCCGATGTCTCCCAGCGCAGATACTTCGCAGTTGGGTTACTATTTTTATTCTCTCGTTTTGTTTCTCTTCTCAACCTCATCCATATATCCTACACACACTCCGATTCTACGCATGGAGAAGAAGCCCTCAACAGAGGATGGCAAGAGAAGCAACCAAGAGGCACCCCCCCCCCCCCCCCCCCCCCCCCCCCGGCCAGTATAATATATAATAGTGCTATAAAATAAGTATAAGTAGTGCTCAAATAGACCAGAAGGCCTTCTACAAAATGAAACAAAGTACAAACTACCTTGTAGGGAGTTGGATTGAGGTTCCTCTTGTGGTCCTGTCGGAGGGTCTGCAACGACTCCATAACTCTACTTCGAACCTCCTCCAGTGAGGGCAGGGGAAGTCTCACCTTACCTTCACTCCAGTACAGCTGAAAAAAAATATATATATATATAGGAACAATAATAAATAGTTGAAATATCGCCAATCTTGTAACAAATTATGTTTCAGAAAAAATAACTTGTACTACGCAACACAATATAACAAGTTAATATCTCTGTCGATACTTTAGCAACAATGTTTATACATGTCCGAATTTTTGCGTTCTGTGTTGATATAGTGGAAATACTAATGAATAAAATAAAATTATAGATAAAACAATATAAGTGTTCAAAAAAGTGATTTATCTATAATTTTATTTTATTAATTTTTATACAGCTATTCGTCATAATCAGCATAGATACAAACGATTATCGATAATACAGACAAGTCAAGATGCGCTGCCTGCTTTAAATACAGATACTCTGTAATGTTTTTTGTATATTTATAATTTAAATTTGTTAACAACATAAATATAACTTATAAATAACGTCATTCAACTATTAGATGTCCTTCAGGTTTATTGATACATAATAATGAAAATCAACCAGGTCACCCATTGTTTGGAACTTTTCAAAAGAATCTAATTAGTTCATTCTATCATCAGAAGAAAACTTATTTTATGCACCAGAACAGAAAATGAACCAGAATATGATATTTAACATTTTTGCAGAGATATTGTGAAACACTTGATAAAAATAAAGAAAAGGTATGTTTTTTTAAAAAATATTGTCTATTTCACAAATAATATATAATATGGGAGTACTTTCGGTATTGCTACCATCTTCAGCCACGACTTAACAAATACTGATGTTAACATCTTTTTAGTATTTGTTAAGTCGTGGCTAAAGATGGTAGCAATACCGAAAGTACTCCCATATTATATATTATTTGTGAAATAGACAATATTTTTTAAAAAACATACGTTTTCTTTATTTAAACCAGAATATGTTGAAATCAACTAATACTAAACATTTTTTAAAAATATTGTAATGTAATAAGGTCACGTACTTATGTCAGGATTTACGACAATGTAGATGTTGATTAGCGACTGAAGAATTGAATTTTTACGGGTATCGAGGGTCAGGTTTTTTCTTACACTAATTTCCATTACGCTGATTTCTGGCATGGATGTTACGATACCCTTATTGTACATTCACTAAAAACTCTTCACCCAAGGCTTCAAAACCCTCTGCATATGGCTTTGGCCAGCCATCTTAAAAACATTTCACCGATAACGGACATATGAATGGTTTTATAAAATGTGAAAATACGAACCCTAAGAAGAGGCTCAACCCTGGTAGGAATAACGTAGGCTCTTTTGGACTCCTGGAAGGGATGTCTGCAGAGAACTCGGCCACCAGCAAGTGGAGGGTCCTCGTTGGAACGCTGAAGAAGGTCGATCAGCGCATGCCCTGCAAACAGAAAAATTATTGGTCATAAATTTTTTAATTTGTGTACCTTAATAAACTACGAACACTTATTTAGCCATTATTGTAAAGTGCTGCCAATAAACTAAAAACTTAGTAAAAACTACGTTAATTTAAAGTCAACAATACCAATACTAAAACATTTTTTATATAATATAACTTAAATTAAAATAAATACTGTTTATTAGAACTTAAAACTATTTATAATTCTATCTTCTCGCAATTTAAACATTATTTTTCAATTTAATTTTACCTATCAGTTATCATAAGAAACACTTTTTTTTAAAAATTTAAATCATAAAGTGTGTCTGAGGTGGCTTCTGGGCACATCCTTGCCATTTAAAAGTGAAGATAAATATTAAAGGGTTTTATCTGCTCATTCCTAAATATAGAAAAGAGGAGGTTAGACTGATGAGAAGAGGGCTGAGCTGGTCGCTCAACCAAGCTTCAGACGTCCTACTGTGACATATTTGATGGAACTTCTAAGTTGAGGAACGCGGACATATTGTGGAAACTTGTAATAAATAAATAAAACAAACTTATTTTTTGAAATATTGTCTATTCCACTAAAGATATATATACATATATAACTACCGGTTTCGGCTTTATACAGGTTCATAACTAGACCTGACGATGGTATAAAGCCGAAACCGGTAGTTATATATGTATATATATCTTTAGTGGAATAGACAATATTTCAAAAAATAAGTTTGTTTTATTTATATATTTGATGTACACATGTAATAATGGGCAGAGTGACTAGCGGAGTCGAACTGTCAACTCACTTTCTTTTTTGAAATATTATCTATTCCACAAAAAAAAATTATACTACAGGTTTCGGCATTACACCATTCTCAGATTTAGTTATAAACAGTACAATATTTCAGAAAATAAGTTTGTTTTATTTATTTATTACAAGTTTCCTCAACGGCTCAACTCACCGTCAGCTCCATACAGACGATAGGCATTCTTCCTTCCCGGCATGGTAACTTTTTCCACATCTTGACTCAGCTTGATTCGAGGTAAACCATTTATTTCAACCATTTTGTACACACAACCCAAAGCAGGTTGTCTCTGGCAGGTAACTGAAAAATCAGAATTTTTGGTAAGGCCACGGGCATCCGCAGTATGAGCGCAACACTCTAAAAATATAAATTTTTAAATTAGTTTTAAGATTTCTATTGTTTAAAAATAATTCGGGATAACTTCATATATATAGTAGCATAAGTATATCTAAAATGACAACATAATCATGGAGACGTGAAACAAATGGAATATGTTTCCAGCAGCTGGGCGATTAAAAGAGCATGCGACAAAAAAAAATGATGATTAGAATTATATCATGGTTAGGGCGAATAAAAGAGTCTATGAAAAATGTTGGTTTTATGTTAGATTGTGTTAAGGCCATTTGAAAAAGCAGGAACCAAGAAATGGTAATTATGATTTACAGCTTGATCAGAATCGATGGGAACGTAATGGAAGCTTCGAGATCGGTGATGCTACACAAATAATAAGAAACCAAGCGCCTTGAAATCATGTTCATTCCTGCTAACTTCCAAAGCGCACAAAAAGAGCATGGGTTGATGGAGGTTCATTGATAGAGCGGTTTCATTCAGAACTCCTACCATCTGAAAAAACCCATCGCAGAAACAACGGCAATGTACTTCCCCAGCGCGAATTCTTCTACTAATTTTTCGCCCTCCCTCTTAAACCAATTTATCGATTTCGTTGAAAGTTATTAGTTCCAGGACCCACATATGTAGGCAGTTGTTAGAGTTTTTGTGTAAAGCCTCCCCCTCCCCTCCCCCCCCCCCCCCCATTCAATACGAAAAACATTCTATCGATATATTCATCCTATCGGGAGTTATCGTGTTCTCCAGCTATACGAAATATAGGGGAAATTATGTAATCAGTCTAAAATTCAATGTGGAGTTTTCAACGGAATTAATTTTTTTCGACCTATAAATTCCAAATGTTTGTGGACACGATAACTACCGATAGAATAAATGTATCGACACAAAATTTTAAATGTGAACCCAGAACCCTCTAAAGACGACACCTACTATTTTTCAGTAATTTCGACCAAAGGGAAAGGAGAATTAGGGGGTAGACTTAACATAAAAACTCGAATAACTCCCGATTAAATGAATATATTGACACGAAATTTGATATTTGTGACCAAAACCCCACAAGGACCACACCTATCGATTTTCAGCCAAATCGGCCAAAGGGAAGGAAGGGATTAGGGGGGAGGCTCATCTCAAAAACTTCGTGACGAATGTATAGACAAAAAATTCCATATTTGAGTTCAAAGCCCCATGAAGAGGATACTTATTAATTTTCAGCAGAATCGGCAGAAGGGAAGCGGAGAATGAGCTCAACTCAAAAACCCCAATAATTGCCGATGTAATGAATTTGTCCCTACAAAATTTAATTTCAGGATTTCGAAATTCTGACCGACTACATAACTTCCCCTATACTTCCTATAGCTGAGGAAGTAAAAGGCAATAAGTAAATCTGAATATTTGTTGCCCAAAAACTCAGCTAATCCTGGACAATGCCCCAGACGAGGATATCCTAAATCAAATCATAGTGATCTTTCTTCCTCCCGAGTTGCAATGTCGTAAATTGCCACACTGCAAATTATTTCCGAAGAGGATGACATGACTCAATAACAACTTTTAGTAAAAATTTTGTTCGATTCTCGGGTCTCCAATGTATAGATTTAAAAACAAATACATATGACTATGAAACTAGTAACATAGCACACACGACCGCACAATATGGACCCCAAACAACGTGACAGTAGGTACATGACCCTGAAATGAACAAATATTATTCATTATACATTTTATATATTACTAAAGACACAACACTATTAATAAATAAAGACGAAACTATGAACAAATAGAGATGACAGATTCACGATAAGTCAGACAACTGCTTACTTGATTTATATTAGTCCATGCCTTTGGTATTTCGGGCAAATACCTGAGAATACCTCTCCACAGAATAATAGTAATATTACGTACCTAAATGTGTTCCAATAGCAAAACAATCTATTTTGTGGTTCTGATCGTTAAGACTATATATTGTTTCTTCATTAAGATCGTTTGAAGCCATAATTTGAAGTTTACCAAACCAGGGAAGATTGTACCTGCAATCATTAAAGAAATACAATATTTTTTTAATGGAAAATTCATATTTCATTTAAAAAAAAAACAGAACGATAATTGGATACTAACTTGTCTGCAATTTTGACAAAAAATTCCCTCGCCTTATTGGAAAGATAGGCTAGATCTCCAGAGTCGATTCGGATTCCAATAGCGCGGTATCCCAAGTCGTTCAGAGCCATCGCCACGGCACAGAAATTTAGAAGTCCACTCCTGCAAGTTATAACACTACAGCTCTTACCAATTCCATCTGTATTTCTAAAATATATAGATCAGACTTAATAGTATGTTTGGTGCAGATCTCTTTGATTGTTAAAGAGTTGTCCGTTGCTTTGGATCGGCCATAACAGAGCCCAAGCAACAGGATTTCAATAAAGAAACTCAGAAAACTAGAGCTAAGTATTTAATTTGACGATCCTTGATAAAATTATAAGGCCCAATTGGTGAGGCACAGAATACATTGTAAAAATTTGAGTACGGCTCAAATCAAAAGTGAAAACATGGGTTGGCCTCTCCAATTGTCAGCACTTAACTACGGGAATGGTTTTGAATCCTAGGCCTCAGAGACCCGATCACGTTACGTTCCTCCCTTACCTAATGGCAATATCAGTCGAAAACAATGTTAAATATTTTGTAGAAAAATATGTATTTATTGCAGTTCGCAGCGGTTTATTGCGTCGTCAGTGGCAGAAGGCATGCAACGAACTTCAGATAAAATGTAATTTTCTCACGAAAAAACACAATTCTTCCCACATTCTAGTTATAGGTCCATTTTTACAAAACAAAAAAGCATTTTTAAAGCGCAATTCAGGTGATAAAACGCATCAGATTCTGCATCCCCCAGTTTAAGAACCATCTCTTCAGACAGTTGCCAATGAGCGAATTAATAAATTAGAAACTAAATCTACGGTGAATGAAAACTATGAAACTAGAATACATAATAATATTATTATATTTCTGTTAATGCAAAAACTTTTAAAGACATTTTCTTTTCAAATACTGTATTTGTATGTTGATCATACATATGTAATTACTGATCCTGTCAATAAAGGACTTTCATAACTATTTCATCACCTTTTATCCACATCCACGAGGCTTGGAATTTGGAAAGAAGGGAAATAAGACAAAATAATAAATACAAAAAAATAAAAATCAGAAGAAATACTATAGGGTACACTTCATACATGAACATTAATACAAACTATTTTCTATGTTTTCATGGGACTTAAAAAAATTCCAAGCATAGATTATCATCAAATATAGAAAAATTATACATCAACATTTTAAAATGAATCTATGTCCGTACCCAAAGGATTAAAATTTTAATTTTAATTTAAACTGTAAGAGCGACTTGAAATGGTGACTAAATATGTAGTTATGACTCCAACATATAGATAACTTAAATAACAAAAGGGGGTTGCCATGGAGCTATTGACACTTATTACCGAACAGGCAATAAACTAAAAATATTTAAGATTAAAATTACTATTAAAAAAAAAATACATAAATAAACTTTACCTTTTAACGTCATAAGTATCGACGAGTGCGATGAATCCTTGGGGAAAGGCGATGGCAAAGGAGACTAGAGCGGCGAGTTCTCCGTCAGAAGCTTCGTCCGGCATGATGTCCAGCAGAGAGGAGAGGGACAGTCGCCAGTCAACGGCTATAGCCATCAGGTCCCGCTTTACGTCTGAGTTCTTCTCCTTCAGCATCTAGTCAGTTGTAGACAAATTATCGAGATAAAAAAACTGGCCGACGTATAGACCGTCGGATGGAAGAAGAGAAACAGATATTCATAGCAAGATAAGAAATGTAAAGGGAGTAGTAAGGTCTCTCAAGACAGTGCTGCGGAGCAAGAAGATGAAGCCGATAGAGAGAGAAGATAGTCACCGCTAAAAACTGTTGTTGCTTCATACGGAAGCCAGACCTGGGATGGAAGAAGATAAACAGAATTTCAAAGCAAGATAAGAAATGTAAAGGAAATAGTAAGGTCTCTCAAGACAGTACTGCGGAGCAAGAAGATGCAGCCGATAGAGAGAAAAGATAGATCAGTCACTGCCAAAAAGTGTTGGTGTTCCTTCATACGGAAGCGAGACCTGGGAGAGAGCGAAAAGGAGCATGAAAAGATTACGGCTGTAGAGATGGGTAGGCAAAGAAGTCTTTTGATTCCATCTTACCAGAAATACGATGGGGGATTAAAATAAAGAGATCGAAATCCAAAATAAAAACGTAATGACTGATTCGGTACGACCGTACCATGGGTATATCAAGAGGCTAAAAAGACTCCTGGAATACTTTCCCGGATGAGAGGCGAGAAAAGAAGAATGAGTTGCCGCGAGGATCGGGCAGAGAAGCTTCACACGGCTAATGGGATGTAAAAATTGTATTTAGTTATTGTGACTCGTGCCCGGGGTTCAACTTCGAGGTCATATCACCTATTAGCAGAGCGCTCTTTCGTCGGGGCCTTTGACGAATACCTGACATCGTACAGGCTCGGAACCATCGCTTAACGTCCGAACCGAAGGACGGTGTGCTTAACGTTTTTTTCACCTCTCAGATAAAAAACCTAAGGGCCTCGGCCGAGTTTTGAACGCGCGATATTGAGCTCAGAAAGCAACGACGCCAGAGAACTCAGGATATAGACAGTTAAATAAGAAATTCAGAGGATCGCACAAAAGCACGAACTTACGACTTCAAAAATACGAAAATATCGAGATGATTCAGCTACTAGACAACCGGCTGGAGAGAATTTTTTATATGGAAAGTGAAATAACCTTGAGCACATCGCTCTTCGGATGGGACGTTAAGCGATGGTCCTGAGCTTGTGCTATATCAGGTACTAGTTAAAGACCTAACCCTAGGTGAAATAAATCACACAGTAGAGTCGGGCTCATGTCCACAAGAGTGACAAAAGAGCGCACTGGTAGTAGGCGATATGACCTCATAGTTCAAGCATGAGTCACAATAACTAACTATAATCTGCTAGGACCTATCACTTAGCCTATTTAGTACAAATCAAAATTGCTGATTGGTTGGCTATGACCAGGTGCAATGTATAGAAAAAAAAACATACTGGAATAGTATATCAAAATGAGCTCAGATGTAAGTTTTAGTTTCCACCGCCAGATCGCTAAAGTAGCGTTCTGGTCCCTCATAAGAGAATGAATACTTGAGATGGGTATAGCGTTAGAATTAAACCAAAGTGCCACATCCGGAAACGACTTGAGTCCTGAAAAGCACACTGTTCAATGGTTTTCTGTGTCACTGGCTCCTAACTGAAATTGTTTTTTACCCGAAGAAATGGAGCCGTGTACACAGAAATTCCTTGAAACGTACTTCTTACCTGACTCAAATGGAGTCCGGATCCAGTAGCACCTTACCTAAAATTTCAAAATTTTTATATCTTAATATAAATAATAAGAAAATTGTATATGATACAAGAATAAAACAAATAAATATATTTATAACATTCACAACAAAAATACTCATGAGATGTTACCCTTGTCTGAAGATCATCCAGTGTGGTGAATGAAGTGATGTAGGCATGGGCGTGGGTCCCTTTAACTGGAATATTGAACATTTTACCAGCCAAAACGTTGCTGGTCCCATCAAATCCACCTAAGACATACAACTTTATTAATAAACTGATTTATTTACAACGATAAACTTAAAGGCCATACAATTCTTTTTATGAAGACTTAAAAACAAAATTAATTAATTAATTATTTTTTCAAGTACTGAAACTTGCCGAATTTGATAAACACTCTCCAAATTAAGATTAATAATGTTAAAGGTTCATAATTCTATAATTTAAAAATTCTGATAATATTTTAAGACTGCTTTCTCAATTTGGCTTCTATAGGTTCATATACCTTTTTCAGTATAATGTAAAGAATAAGGGTGCAAAAAAACCGTATTTGTGCTCGGCGAAGGGAAGTTTCAAATAACTCCAAGTTTAGCAAATAAATTCAGACGGAATTCAATTATTCTCATAAAAGACCGGCTATTGATTGGTCCAAGGACGACTGAGGCCTGGCTACACTCTGTACATGATATGATTTAAAAATAAAAAAAGAAACATATTTTTTCCCAAATATTGTCTATTTTACAAAATGTATGTATATATATATATATATATGTATGGGAGTACTTTCGGTATTACTACCATATATTGTATATATTTTGCGAAATAGACAATATATATTTTTTTAATACTTTTTATTATTAATTTTATCAAGTGTTTCACAATAATAACTCTGCAGAAGCTGTCAAGTATCATGATAGATTTACTCGACATTACTCAGATTGTTTTTCTTTTTTTCAAAATAATAATGTTACAAGTTATAATTCTCCAATCCCGTGGGCCATTTCAGATTTTTGATGATCTCTCATAAGCAAGCCGGGGGAGGGGGAGAACGCCCGAAGTTGTTTTGAGGTGACTTGGAAATTTTAAAAAACGCTAGGTTTATTTCTGACATTTTATAAAAACAGAAAGAAGGTGCGATAAATAATGACTCACGAAAGTCTCCAAAATTAATATATGAAAACATTCTAAAATTGCAGTTACTGAATTTTTTTATACGAGCAGAAATTTCACTCTATTTTTTATTTCAAAAACTGCCATAATCGTCAGAGATATAGTACAGACATTCCAATAGCATTGGAAATTGATCTAAATAATTATTTAGTAAAAAACGGACAACTCGCTATTTTCAGGAAACAAGGAAAGAAGATGCTATAAATATTCAAAGCTATGCCATACATTGGAATAATTTAAGAACAGAACTTTTTTCAAGTTCAGTTCTTAAATTATCATAATATATGCCATAGTTTTAGATAAATGCTTATTTGAATATCCCTTCTTTCACTATTTCCTGTAAAAAAGCAAAAACAGGCATTGATTCTTTTTCTTACAAATATTTATACTGAAGCCTGTTGTGTCACGAATTATTCATTATAATTTATTAGTTTTAAAGTGTGTTTCATTTTTATCTCATGTGTGTTTGTAACCTTGGGATTCAATGTCTGCTGATGATCGCATAATTTATAAGCCATCTTGATAAAAGCTATCTTTTGTATGACGTATCCTAATATAATTTAATGGTTTAACAAAAATAAATGTTATTGTTATTATCTTAGACAAGTAAGTTGGTGTAGGACCAATCTCTGAACGCTAGAGGTCTGTTAAGCCCTTCACACACGATCCGGCCGGCCTGTCAGTTGGGCCTGAACAGTCCGCCTGATGCCAGGCTGCCGGAGCATTAGTGGGTTCCGGTCAGACTAACAGTTGCAACTGTGCAGGCGGCCGGAGAGGAATCAAAGATACGTTCGTTCAACCGCCGACCGGATGAGCTCATAGCTGTGCCGGAACGTGTCGGTTCAGTTCTCTTTCAGTTCAGTTCGTACCATTTGCCGCGAAAGAAGGATTCTTGAAGTAATTGAGCCAATCTTTAAGGGGCAAACTTCAATTCATTTATCAAATTTGTGTGAGAGTATGTACTTCCTTCTTTCTAGTGTTCCGTGCCAAAATGAACAAAACGGAACACTTATGGAATGACTCCGGTGTCAGTCCGTCTGTCACAGGCGATTTTCTTTGAAACTATTCGACGTAAAAATTTGTAATTTAGCACAGAGATAGAGTGTGGTGGCACAATTACAGACGTGAAGTATAAAAAGTTGAATTTTGATTCTGGGGGTTAATTTCTGGGGTAAATTGGGAAATGGAAAAAAAAGGAAGAAAGCTTATTGAAGCACTAATTCAACAATATACATCGTGGGCTTACTGTAAGAACCCATTAAGTCATTTTTTTGCCGATTTGAGTTACTGGTTGTTCTTATAGAAAAAAATGCGCTCGTTTCAATGAAAGAACCAACTGAGTCGCTGCTTGTATAGCTGTTGTAGTAAACAGGAGAAACAAAACCTATTACGACAATATATCTTGCAAATGTAGGCTGCAAAATACAAATAAGTAAAAATGAATTAAAGGGTTCTTGCAGTAAGCCCACGATAAGATGTTTTTTTTAATGAATTTTTTTAACATTTTCGGAAAAAACGCCTAAAAATTGCTGTCCATCACCCTATTCACCAAACGGATCGCACAGAAAAATCTGAAAAAAATGAAAATTAAGAATTAGGTGTAGATTGAACCAAAATTATCAGGATTGAAAAATTCTAGCGCGATCAATTGTTAAAAACAATTTAATTGTTTATTTCCTCATAACTGGTGAACCATTGGTTTAACTAATAATAATTTAAGTGGGGGGCTGATGACACAGAACTATATAAAATTGTGCAAGTATAGTTTGCACTTGACGGATTTTTTTAGCCACTCCTTTACACCAGGTTTTATTAATTTCAGTTTTTTTACGCCTCTGGTTTAAAGCAACCACTAAACCAAGAACCGCGACGAGCACCTTATCATCCTCATCCATATTGAAAGCTGTCGTTAAGAACTGACGAGTTTGCCTAAACGTGTGTGAGGTCTTCCGTGATTCGGCGGCCCGACATCAGGCGGACTGTTCAGGCCAAACTGACAGGCCGGTCGGATCGTGTGTGATGGGCTTTATAGGCAATGTCATGTCGACAGCTCATTCCCATGTTTAAAAAAGAACCGTACAAAAAAATCTTTCATGTTTTTTTTCTTTTGTAAAGAGGCGTAGTATGACTTATTAACAGCAGCGGGGGAGGGGAGGAGGGGTGACCCTGAAGCAGAGAGGTGGCAGAGGATGGTACCAGAAGGCCGGGGCTGGCACCGCTGAGGATCGATAAGGGGGGGAATCTTCAGAGGAACCTTGGAAAACACATCAGCACATGGGGCAGCACCGCCTGCACTGATAACCTGCCGTTCCCCCACCCCCAGATCTGCCAAACTTTCCACATCGTTTTTCATGCCACCCAGCCCAAGGCCCATCAGAGACTATAGATGGCCTCCAAACATGAACTCATTTCATGCCTTGCCTAACTAACCACAATGGCATACAGATAAAAAAAAAAAAAAAAAAAAAAAAAAAATATATATATATATATATATATATATATAATGTAAATGGAAGAAATACATCGCTAAAAGTATTGTATTATAAAAGTCACGCGGAAGGATAGTTAATTTAGAAGTATGAAGCTTCCTTGCACCAATACAAATAGCACTGTAGTGTAGTCATCCATCTTGACAAAGAGATAAAAAATAAAAATAAATAAACAAGGAGGCAGAAATGTCGTTATGCAGTTTCCATGCACCAACTCAACAGTCGCAGTGGCGTGACCTAGGGGAAGAGCTCGGAAATGTAATTTAATAAGAAACTTGCAGGAGGTGAATTATATAATCCCGCCTCTCCTCCCGACCAACACTATAAAACAACATTAAAATAAGTGGTTTGTGTAATAAAACAAGGAAAATTGTTTTTGTTATTTAAAAATCCTAAAAAAAATAATTTAATTTTTTGCCAGCCTAGGCAGCGGTATGAGCCTTCACTACTTTATTAATATTTTGACAGTTGGGCTTATAAGGATGCTACACGTTAAATTTGATGTAATTCCGATCAACCGTTTAGTTGTCACTCATATCTTGGCCTCCCCCAATTCAAAATTTTGAAATGTCAAATGGCCTATGTTTGAACTGGGCTTATAAGGATGCTGGATGTAATATTTCATAAAAATTCAATCAATCGTTTAAAGAGACAACCAGGACTCATCTTATGTTCCATACCCTTTCCCTCTTCCGTTCAAAATGTTGAGTTGCCACACATCGCCATTTATAAGAATGTTTAATGTGATATATCATGAAAATCGAATTAATAAGTTAAAGAGCTAGCACTCATTTTATGCCCCCTTCATTCAAGATTTTGAGATGCCGCATGGCCAATGTTTGAATCGGGCTCATAAGAATAGGTACTACATATGAAATTTTATAAAAATCCAATCAAGCATTAAATAGTTACTAGCCACACTTATTTTCTGTTTTTGCCCCCGAACATTCAACTCTCCCTGTTAACACTTTCGACACTTTTAACATTTTTGAGCAAAATAACAATACAAATGGGATACGTGTGCAAAATTTTAGCTTTTTAGCTCAACAGAAAGTTAGTAAATATCCTCTAACAGACCCACAACATGACATTTTTTTTTTTTTTTTTTTGTATTTATTTTTTTTAAAGCCACAACTATGTAAAAAAAATGCACAACCAGCGGCTGGGCTGACATGTAGGTACTATACAAAAATAATAAAAATAAAATAAAATAATAAAAATAAATATGACATGAAAGGCTTGAGAGAGGAAAAACACCCAGCGGTGAACCCTCATGACATCACTTCATACCAGGAGATCTCTATGCCAAACTCTCTTTAATCTTCTTGGGGGATTGTGGGGTAAAGTTGTACTTAAGATTTTGCGAATTTCCGGATTGGTGTGTAAGTAAATTTTGGTGTAGAAACGTTGGTATAAATGTTTAATGGTTGTGTCTATGGGTGTGAAGTTCAAATCGCGGTGTGAAGTCTTGTTGCTAACGTATGGTGGGCATTGCGTGATCAGTCGGAGAGTCTTGGATTGAAATACCTGTATTCTTTTGATGTTCGGAGAATTGTAGCTATGAACTTGAAATTTGGAATGAAGAAGCCACATGTGCTAACTTAGATCTGATTAGATTTTGGCCGAAATAAGAAGAAAATTGAGACCACTTTACTCTGGAGCCTAAGTACATGTTACAAGACACCGCTTGTGTTTATGATGAAAAATCTTTTCTAGTAATAGTTGTAGAAAAAACTGAAACACACATTTTATATGAAATACGATTTTTTGCAGGTCCTCCGGTTTTGAGATACATGCTGAAAACCGTCTTGAAACATATATTTATAGACATATCCTTGATTTTCGATCGCTTAAATGCCCACAGTTTTGAGATTAAATCAATACGACAGAGTCATAGCGCCCGAAGATGTAAACCAAATGTCTATAAGGAATAGTTAGTTATTATGACTCATGCCCGACTTTAACTGCGAGGTCATATCGCCTACTACCAGAGTGCTCTTTCGTCACTGGTGGACATGAGCCCGACTCTAATATGGGAGTCCTAAATTTTTATTATAGGGTAGGGGTCTTCGTATAGGCTCGAGACCACCGCTTAACGTCCCGTCCCGGTGTGCTTAAGTTTACTTTACCCTCCAGATAAAATAAACTAAGGGCCTCGGCCGGGTTTCGAAGCCGCGAACTTGAGCTCAGTAAGCAAGCACGCATGCCACTGAGCTACCGGTGCCTTCTCAATAAGGAATATATCTAAATAATATTTAAATCGTAACTCATAGCAACAACATTTAAAATATGGTTTTAACATTCCTTACAGATCACTCTCTCTCCCTCTCCACCTCCTCAAAATTATTTAATAATGGCATTACTGGGTATAACAATGTCACTCTCAGGATTACTCTGTACGAAAAGACAAAATTATATAATTTTGATAAGGGGAGAGAGATCTGTAAGCGACAAGAAAGTCCTATAATGGCCACCTCACATATTTTGTGATTTGTAACAATTGTGGATAAATTTCACTGTATCCATCTCGTTAATGTTCATAGACAAATTAAACTTAAAACGATAAATATTTGTTTTTAAAACATTGGAACTATCAAAACAAGAAAAAAGTAAATAAGAACAGTGACGCGATTGTGAAGTGTTGGCCGTGACCCTCGAGCCAGATTAGACAAAATGGGAACCAATTTACATATAGACATACACACACAATAGGCTTTAGGCTCAGAGGCTCCTCTGAATTTCATTGCAAGTATTTGTTAGGTCCGTCAACTGCAGGCCAAGAAAAAAAAATGTTGAATACCCCATACTTTTTTCGTAAAACTTTTACAAGAAGTAAAAATATAATAAGATCGCGAAAAATCAAGAAACTGATTTTGTGATTACCGACAAGGGCAAATAATAACTTTGTGGCAATGATCTTAGTTATTTTTCAGCCCTTAAAAAAAGGTAGGTGAAATGTCCCAGTTGGAATTATTTGTAATAATAGATGACGTTTCCGCTCTCTCTCT
Organism: Aradus depressus; assembly: GCA_963662175.1. NCBI lineage: Eukaryota > Metazoa > Arthropoda > Insecta > Hemiptera > Aradidae > Aradus > Aradus depressus. The sequence continues at coordinate 45,654,378 of OY759215.1, forward strand.
CTAAGCCCTGCTCCTCCTAAGCGTTATTTAGTTGAAAATAAATAATTTTCTCACTTTACCCCATATAAAATTTCGAAATTCCTAAAAAACGGTAATTAAAATGCATATACTGGTGGTCAATTTTTAAAATAACTATCTAAGTATAACATTTTGGCCCATTTAGAAAAAAACATTCCAACATTTGTACAGAGATTATAACATACACAGGGTCAACTATACTTCCCTTCCTATTTTCAAAACTCAAGTAACTAGATAATACACTATGTAAATTGATACGAAGTCTTTCAAATGATTTAAGTAACGGTATCTTCTAACCTGTAAAATTCTTCATAATGTTCCCCGCAAAGCAATCTGTATCTATAACAGCTTCCACAGCCTACAAATATTTTCACCTGAAAATCTTGTTCATCCTTAAGTCTAGAAAGAATAATCCTACAAAGAACCTATATTCTATCCTTTCGTACCAACAAATCATATCTGACAACCAATTCGGCTACCACCATTCTACTGCGCAGCAGAGTGTTCGTATTGTAGATCACATTTATTCTTCCCAAGAGCACAAGAACTACTGTGCGGATATCTTTCTGGGTGTGGCAGAACAAGATAACGAAGGGATCACACAGGCCCTCGCGGCCTTCCCTGCCTCAATTAAGTTGGAAGAATAGGAATAGCAAGGCTGTTTCCGATGTGTCTCGAGCTGGTGTACCATCTGGATCTATATATCTTTAAATTTCTTTACTATTATCCTTGTAATAATTTTAAGTTTTTTTTATTCTTTTCAATATCATTTTGTATATACTTTGTTTATTTCTTTTATCATAATGTTCTTATATGTCATCAAATTTGGTAATGGTGTAAACTGATTGTAGATATTACTCAATAAAAAAAAATTAAGGAGAAATAAATAAAAAAATTGGGACTATTACGACTGACATGTCAGGGACGTCAAACAAACGTCGCGAGATAAGATTATACCTATGTCCTTCTTAAACAACATTAGACGTTCATATTTATTTTTCCTGATTACGACTCACAGTTGTAAATTCTCTGATATTAATAAAGAAAAGAGCCCTTTCCTCTCATTCCGAAGTTAGAAAGCAGAAAATTTGTTTAGCACAAGCACCATACCAAGCAATCGGAACTCCACGCTAGAGATCATTACCTGAACACCACTCTCTTCGGTGTTACCGGCAAAAAGCAACGGCTGATTTGACCAGGAATGCGAAGAGGCTACAATGATAAAAACAGAGCCTACAAGACAATGGTCCAGTGGAGATGGGAGAGGTTGAAGAGGAATATAGACAGTTGAGTAGACCAGAGGGGTATTCTTCGAGGAAAAGGTGAAAGACGTCGTTTCTTACAAGACTTTAGGAACTTGAACCGATTACTACACAGCCAACAAGTGACACACCCGGGATCCTGAAATGCTGGCGGGAACACTTTGAAGATGCCTGAACCCCGGAGATGCTGACGTACCAAATCTCGATGCCAACCTGCATGAGGAAGAAGTAGTAAGTGGAGAGGAGGTGCTATATGGCTTTGTTCAAGCAGACTGGCGTAGAGAGTGGGGAAGAGGTTTGACGAGCAGCTCGATTTGAAGTGGACCCAGGAATCGATGTCGAAAATATAGAGGATACTCTGTCTCATACACAAGAAAGGGGAACAACTGGACTGCGGAATCTACAGAGACGTCACGGTCTCATGTCAGAATTTTACCATAAGTGGGAAAACTCCTTGGAGTATGGCATTGAAACCCATGATATGTTCTTGGACTTTAAAGCAGCTGGACAAGATAAACTGATCCAAACTCTACGCTGCAATGAAGGGATCTAGGGTGCCCCGCAAGCTGGTTTGAATGTTCAGAGCTCACCATGGTGGAGGTTTAATATTCATTTAATAAATGTTATATTTATATCTATGATAGTTTTCAATCTTACATCAATAAAAAAATAATAATCATTTATGGGTATTACACCAGATTAGACAACTACCCTAATTCATTCCCTAATAAGAAAATACTATAAAGAGAATAATTATATGTCGAAATAACCATTAAAAATTCTTATTAAGACTTATTATATTGGATTTAACATTATGTCGAAAACATAGTTAGAGCCTGTCGAAAACAGACAGGAAAACAGTTTCATCACAATGTAAGCAATACATACTTCAAGATATAAGAAATACTTCCTTACTTAATTATTTTTAAGGGGACTTGCACAATTTCTGTACAGTACAATAACCGATCTGCTCCTTATGAAAACACAAATTTTTAATACTTTTCAGTAGATACTCTTGTTTGATAAGGATGGTGTGTCATTATTTAAATAGGGATTTACGCAAAGGTACATATTCTATTTTTGGTGAGAATGAAATGTTTTTGAGTGCATGAAAAAATCCAGAAAAGGTGGGGGAAATAATCGTTAGAACTTACATATATAGATAATTTTCGATCAACTATTGCTTCCCCCCCTCGAAATGTACGTGAAAATTGAAAAAATATTTTTCGGTAGCCATAAAACCTAATTATATCGAATACATAAATACCTGTGTAAGCGTACTTTGAAGCAGAGAGTCCGCCATCAGGCCCCTGAGCCCGCCTCAGCCCAAACTCCAGTAAACTGACGTCCTTCCCTGCAGCCAGTCTGTACCGTGCAGCGTTTGTTGACATTAAACTGCACAACACAACAAATATTGCTGTTAATATTATATCATTTAGGAAAGAAAAAAAAGTTACAAAAATGCATAATTACTTGGTTTCCACCGATAAAGAAAAATAACGTTCTTGTTTAGCATCTTTACCCGTGTACAATTTTAAATATCTTAGCCATCATAATCAAAATAAAGTGGAAATGAAAAATTTAACTACAAGTAAAACACTAATTGAACCAATCAGAAAGAGTTAAAAAAAAAAAAACAGGATTATGCATGAAGCAAAGTAGGCGTCACACACAAGAATAAAAAAAACAAGACTCGATTTTTTTTTTTTTCAAAAATAGATGCCTGATTACAGCTGTCTTGATGCCAAATACTCTGAGCAAGAGAGGAATGGAGAGGGGTCCTAGGCAGTGACACCCACCTGTCCTGTCTGGTCTAGACCTGCTAGCTAGCGGCCCTCTCTTGTTAGAACTGGACAACCCATCACTGGACAACAACACTGAACTATTGCTACCGCTTACCAACATGACTGGACAACAACACTGAACTACTATTACCTCGAACACCAACCTAATCACTTATACAAATAAATAGTTTCTCACAAGCAGGAATACTTTTATTTCCATCTAACAGGGTTTAATACTCGATATTCATTCACGATATGGACCACCGTGACGCGTTGTCTGCGACTCTACCTCTTCTAAAAAAGTTCTCGATATTCTCGTTGGATGCTCGGACGACTGGCACATCATTTTCTTTGCCACATCATGTTCCTAGCATTCGCAGTTAAAGCTGAAACGACGTCAGCGATCTGATAGGGATAATCTCAATATGCTCAGCTGCTCTATCAATACCAGATATGATTCTGGTACCCAGGCCAAAAAATCTATAGACATGAGTTTTGCCTCTCGTACGGAGAATACTGTTATTCCTGTTTTTTTATCAAACTGGATCAGTTGACATATGCGAGTGAAACCTGGGTCCTGACTAGGAGGGACGAAGTTTTACTCAATACGTGGGAGAGGAAGGTATTGAGAAAGATATACCTGAACCTCTATATCTATAAAGTCAGATGATGTCAGTAAAAAAAAAAGGAGTAAATAATTGAGAGTCATACCTTGCATAATTAACAAGCGTAAGTAACGTTGTTTCCAAAATCTGTACAACGATCAGAGGGCCTTCAATACGCATCAGTGGAACCCTAAAATAAATAAATATGTTAATAACTAAAACAAGAGGGATAGAAATGTATATCGAATGAAGAATAACTTACCTCGGAAATGCAACGCAACCTTCGTCAATAGCGTATACTTTAACATCGTTTGTGGTCAATTGTTTTAAAAATACGAAAAATTCTTCCTCTATTGAACCGGGTAAAGTTGCTTTTAGGTACTCAATATCTGAAAAAAATAAATGGTACAGTGCTTTTCAAATTTACTGTCTGCAAAAATATCGCATCACCTATTATTGGAAACATCTAAAATGTTATGAACTGTTTTGCAATTTTCTACATGTTTTTATTTAGTACAACATTAGACGACATATTTGCAATTATCAGCCATTCTGGGCAAGTATACCGTAGAAAAAGAAAGGTTAACAATAAAAAATCTAATACCTGTGGAAATATATGGTACAAAATTTGATTCAGCGTTCACAACCAAAACGATTTTCCTGAAGGCAATCTTTCAAACCACGCCATGTTACCTCCTCAAGCCTGGATAATCGATGCTAAGTGGCGACAAAGCTTTCAGAGGAACATTGCTTATGATTAGTGTCAAACAATCCACTATAGAGTTCAGCGTGACGTGGAGAGAGTGACCACTCTCGCAGGGCTCGTAGGAGAGCCATAACCGATCCCAACGGAAGTTTTTAGAGGTTAAATGCACAACTAAGACGGTCTATTTCAGGAAGAATTCTCCACAGTTTGATTGGAGGCACCCGGGGCAAGTAATGTTAGAGAGAACAATGTGAGAAGAGGACTGCACGAAGTTAACACTAGTAGGTGATCAGGAAGCCAGCTGCAGGCCTTCTTCTTCCTGTCCCGGTTCATATTGAATACAAGCGGACAGTTTTGTTCAAAGATGGGTTCAAATTGTATCTGTAACCGCAAAAGGATAGAACGTCAGCCCAAGATCGTTTGAGCATCGATGCAAGTGTTCAATGCTTGTGGGCCTTCTCTCTCATCCGTCGTTTTCATTTTCGAACGCAAGGAGTTTTAAAATTTGACTAATAAAAAAACTGTCAAAAACTACTTTAAAATCTGTTTTTTTTTTTGAAGCCCGAACAGTTGATCAAACAAGTAAATAGCATGAAGGTCATTGAGAAGTGACATCTTCTATTAATAGTTATACAAAAAAATGTAATAGTAACAAATTATTCACTTCAACTAAATAAGTACTTAAGTTATTGAAAAATGAATAGAAAAGTGATCGTGTTCAAGATAAAAAAAAACACTAAAAAAATACAGGTTATCAGAAGTACTCAACATATTTTTTCAAGATACGCACGGGTAAGATTGAAAGTTTCATTACGACAAATTTTTCTAATGCAAAATTCCCTATCAACCAATTAAACCGCATACCCCTTGTCCCGTTCTTGATATATTGCTTTGTACACTAATTTTGGTTCACCAGGTACATGTACAGGTTCATTCCCAATTCAGTTTTGTCTTCGTTGTCAGCAGTTGACTAGGAAGACAGGCCCTGAAGGGAGGGATACAAACCAATGCCTCCGACAAGACCAACACCAACTTTTATTTATAAAAAAAATTGTCTCCCAGTCCCCTTAAACATCTGGACTTGCAAATTATAATAGTGCCTTGACCAAATTTCGTTGTGAAAATAGTTATAACAATTTACGTAAATGAATTTTTAAAATTATATATTTTTCTAAAAATGTTAAATATGATGCTGCACATAAACTGCATGGTTGTAATTGAAAAAAAAAAATGAAAATTAAGTTTAGTATTGTACGTCTATACACAACTAAATTCAATAACATTTTTTTAGCCCATTACTCAGCACTTTTTAAGATTTAACATTGAATATTGACCTGTTTGAGTGGTAATGTCTCATAATAATTTATTTTCGAAACTTAATAGGAAGTTAGCTTCCATCTACTTGCTCAACGAAAGTAAACAACTTTGTCAATTCAATAATACTTCTAGTAATCGTTGAAGTAATGTACACATATATATTTTTTTCACAGAATAAGTAAAAATCTTACCACTGTCAGAATATCGAAAATTTCCCAAAAATCTAAGGCATTCATCAAGACCTGCGAAAATCGTAAACTCTCCATCAAAGGGATTTCTTCGAAAGAAGAGATCAAAAACTGCTGTATCTTTAACTCTTCCAGATTTCCAATAAGCGTAGGCCATAGTTATTTGGTAAAGGTCTAAAACAAAATTACAATACGATTATGCTTAAGTTAAAAACGCACAGAATATTCTTACCATTATTCACTAATAGATCAGAGTAAAAACTACAACTAAAGATAATTTTCTAACCTGTGAGGAGAGGTTGAACTATCACATTTCTTGAATTAAAAAAATGATTGTTATGATTCACGAATTTTTGAGGTGATGAAGAAGGAGAAGAATTTGGAGTATTCTTCTCATTTTTCTGATTGAAGGAACACGGCAGGGATACATCCATTATGAATTTGGAATGTTCACTTGGCCATTCAGTAATGTTTAAACTGTTATCGGTTGAATAACAACTAATTATCTGTTACGTCGATACAGATAACAGAGGGTCAACCTACTAACCCGGCACGAACTCCAGACTGACAATCACAAACTACCACTAACTTAACCTTGACGTGGAGAAACCTGCGCTGTTCCTTCATCTCGATTCTGCCTTCTTGGCCCCCCACCACTATTCCTTTTAACATCACTTCTTTCCCATTATAAAATTGCGCACACATGTTCAGAATAGAAATTCACATGTAAAAAAATTATTAAATTATGTACAATTTTCTTTATATTACTGTATTTTAGTTATTGAGAAAATAATGGTTTTAATTTAAAATATATACATTTTAGAATAATATAGCTACTTCAATCACCGAAATTAAACGAACATTTTTAACAAAAAATGTCTCAATCAAAAGGGAAATTCGATTTCTCATATCGTTTACATTTCGATTCGAGAAGAAAGTATCAAATCAGATTGATTTTTTGATCTTTACTTTTATTTTAAACCGTCTTTATAATTAAATTGTTTATAATATAAATTTGCTGAACTAACGGTTACATTTATATGTAAAGTTAATTGAAAGCTCTTCGTTAATGTTTTCATCTATCTGATTAATAGCCACTGTCCTTCTCTCAAAGATAGGAGACGTCCATAAAATGAGGGACACATTTATCTAAATAAATGACGACGTAGACGAGCAATTTACGCTATACAGAGTTAGAAAGTTATGGAATTCGAAGTTCAGTTTTCTCCGGATTTTCATGTTGTCCGACCCCTTGATTCCAGAAATGAAAAAAAAAAACGATGTCAATTTTATAAGTGCAGAACCTCATAAAGGCGACTGACTTTCAGCCGAAATGGCTGAAGAGAGCGCAGAGCTTACACCAACACTTTAATAACTGTAATTGTAATGAATGTATCAACAAGAAATTTCATATGTAAATTCAATGGGTGGGATATATAACTAATGATGACGCTGTTGCGTTGAAAACCGGTTCAGGTCAATAATAAAACAGTGGGAAGACGTCTTTTATTTCTATGTAAAACGTTTCGTATATAACGCAGTACTCAAACCTATGTGAACTCACGTACCTGAATTCTGGGGTTCGGCCAAGTCTTCCAATCTCCGGTGCATCCAATCCCTTCAATACAAAATCCTTGATACAATAGCAAATGCTCTTTATTACGCCTCCAACAAAACCTTTCTCACCGATCTCAACGTACCATTTTTCAACGAAATAGCTAAATCCAAGTAGAAACAATTATTTTCCTCCCTTATTCACCACAATAATCTTTTATTCCGTGCCCTCCAATCTCCAATACTTCCTCAACGACGCCTTAAGCGCCAATGGCTTAGAAACCTCCTTAACAGCAGCAGTGACCGTGATTTGTTGCAAATGGGTGCTGCTCGGCCCCTTTTCTCTTGCTTGGCACATCCTAAATAAGTTGTAAATATTTTTTTGTAAATTAAAAAAAATAAATATATGAACTCGAGTCTTTCTTTTTGTCATCCAAAATATTAATGGGCGTTCTTATGACTTACATTACCTATTTAATTTTCTTTTAGGTCGGTGTCTACATCTTTTATAACTCCGCTCTGATAAACCAAGTTTGGAAAGTATAGATTGAGCTTTGTATTGTATTCGAAAAATATCAAAGGAGATGGTTGCATGGTAAGCCAGAAATTGTCTCAACTTTTATTCCATTTTTCCCCCTGAACTGATATGTAATTTGTAACATCTCTATTTGAAGCGAAAAGTTTCCTACCAAAATACATCTCATGAAGTTGAAAGATCTTTTTCTCATTTTCTTCTACAAAAAATAATTGTTGTGGTCATAAAAGGACTGTCTTATACAAACCAATTTTGTACAGATCACTCACCCTCCCCACCCTCGAAATTCATTTCATACTTGCATAATGCAAGTTGCATTACCAGGTATATGAAAGTAATGTGTATGCTTCAGTGGTTTTCTTTATTTCATGGCACAGCGTATTTCTGAGAGTGACTTTCTTATACCCAGTAACGCCTTTTGTAAGAGTGCTCTGTACTCCAAGTGGTTGATAAAAAATTCTTGTTTTGGCCAGATATTGTTTATGTTTTCTTTACTTTTTATAATTTTTAATGAAAAACTACTGATACTTTGAAATATTTCCTAAGGAAATTTATTGTTCGTTCTTTGAGATGATATAAGGTGTTTCGTATTGATATCAAATCTGTGGGCATCTTAATACAGTTGACTCTCGATAATTTGAAACTCAAGGGACCAGAGGAAAAGTTCAAATTACCGGGAGTTCAAAATAATAAGAGTTCAAATAAGCAAGACGGTGTTAGGAAAAATTCAAATAAACAAGAGTGTGATTAAAAGTATGTATGTACGTTCATACATGTGTGGTGATATCCTTATTTTTTTTAAAAAAGGGGATGACAATGTAGATGGTAAAATATTGAACTGCTTTGCAACATCTTTTTTCAATATTCCATTTTCACAGCTTCTATTTACCAATTGAAAGACATTTATTCTTTCTGGAGCTCATTTTGATTTTAAAAATTAGAAAAACGCTGTTTAAATTTAACTAAAAAAAGAAAACTGCAAACTCAATTAATCTAGTCCAGGGTATGTAAACAAAGGACAGGTCTGTGCATGATCAAATGACATCACAAGGGGGCACTTCAAATTATAGAGTTGGGAAGCCCTGACTTCAATTATAGAGTGTTGGTGAGTAAGATGCCATTGCTACAACTTCAAATTACCGAGGGCACCAAATGTATTTTTTCAATTTATAGAGTGTCTTTCAAGGGACCTGGACAAAACTTCAAATTATCGAGAGTCGAGTAGTTGAAAATTCAAGAAGGGAGACGTTTGTTAATATTTAATTTTTTGATAAGAGTAACCGATATCACATAAATCGAAGAAAGTCTAAGAAATTGGGTTATTGTAGGATAGTTTGTATTTCGCAAACCGGTCGACCTTCGAAAAATGTAGTAAACTGTTCTTAATTTTAGTCACCATCTAATCAAATCTAAGTTAGCACATGTGACATCTTCATTTCAAATTTCACTTTCCCCTGAATACGTTGTGACCATTTTCGCGTTTATGTCGGTCAGTGCATCTGTGAGGGAGGTGACTGTGTTTGTGATTGGAAAATCGTGAGTGCTCTAACTCAGAAACAACCACAGCAATGAATTTGAAATTTAAATGTCACATGTGCTAACTTACGACATTCTTTTGATAGATATCTCTTACATTTATGAACTAATCAAAAATGTCTTCGGATCAAAGTTGTACAGAAACTAAAAGGCACAATTAATATAGAATACATTGTTTTTTACGTTGCCCGGTTTGCGAGATACATGCCAAAAACCGTTTTAAAATGACTTCGCGAATCCCTTTTTTTTTAGACGTTTGCTCGATGTACGCAAAAACAGTTAGTCCTATCAAAAATTGTTTCCTAACAAAAATGCCCCTTATTAAATTTCCAATCGCTAAAGTGTCCTTGGATCAAAAGTTATAGCCTCATTGTCGCAGGAAATATTTCTAATTAATGTTTAAATTGTATCACGTAACAACGTATTATAAAACATTTTTTTATTTTTTGTTTGTGGCCTTATGGACTAAGCATATCAGCCATTTATTTACAATGTAAAATTATACAACAATATGGTTGACAGAAATGTATCTGAACAATGTATCAAGAATGTCTTGGTTTTTGGCTCGAGACACTATTAATTGGACCGTAGTGGGGAGCACCATCTTGTTTTGAATGAGAACACTATACATATTTTCACGTTCTGAGCTGGTAAGTGGACAAGCCAAGAGGAGATGGTTCGCATCCGCTTCTACATGCTGTTGGCAGGTACAGTATAATGATTGAAGAATGTGAATCTTGTGTAGGTGAAAAGGGAGCCGATTATGATTAAGACGAAGGCGAATGATAGTGGTGAAAAATGATCTAGGCTTGTCGTAGGTCTTGAACCATGGTTGGGTGGGATTCTTGGGATAAATAAGGCTGTAGTATCTACCCTTGTTCTGACTCTGAGAGGAAAAATCCTCTTGCCATCTACAGTACAGTATACTTCTTGAGTTGAGCTCTGACATCTCTGTACTTGTAACTGACAGACTTGAAAGAAGTCAGCAGAATAAATCCTTCCCTTGCGTGAAAAAATTGTAACTGCCGTTTTCGACTCTGATACGCTTAATCTGTGTTTATCATTCCAGACCGGAAATGCAATCATGGCAGTTGATAATGCATTCTGTGCCTCGTATTCAGAGGGTTTTCTGATGTAGACTATGATATCATCGGCGACCTGAGAAATCCGTACTCCCTCCGATATTATTCTGCTGAGAGATGCAGTGTAAATGGAGAATAGTAAAGGGCTGAGTTCGGCTCCTTGGGGAAGACCGTTAAAAACCATTCGAGGACCCCAACTTTCACTTTTGTGCTCCACCAATATCTTCCTCTTTTTCAAAAGTAGGATGCGAGCTTTTATAATTCTGTACGGGATTCGGGCTTCAATTATAGCTTGCTTCAATATACCGATATTAACCCAATTATAGACATTGGAGATGTCTAAAAATATGGTATAGATAAAATGATTTTTAGAGAAATTTTTATATACGTATCGAACCCAGCCAAATTGTCCACAGTACTATGGCCTTTGAGGAATCCGTTTTGATAAACAGGAATTTTGAATTGGTTGTTTAACCACTACTCTAATCGCTGCTTGACTAGCCTCTCGTATGTTTTCAGAATGCAAGAAGATAAAACTATTGGTCTGTAAGATGTGGCCTACCCGGGCGGCTTTCCTGGTTTCAAGATGGGTCGAACCAGTTTGGTGGACTAATCGGGAACATAGACATCGTTCATCCAGATATTGTTAAAAATATTCAGTAGACATTGTTGACCTGAAAGTGGAAGTTTCTTCAACATGGCATAGTGAACCTTATCATGGCCAGGGGCCGTATTGGCAACTCCTCCATAGGGAAGGGTATGTTCAGTTCATCTTGATCGCTTGGAATGTCCTCTATTGTTACTTCTTCGGGGGCATAGGGGGGAGCCAAGGCTTCTAGAAATTCATCTACCCAACTGACATCATATGCCCTAGCTTGTTTATCCGATAAGCCTGGCCTGACGCTCTTTATCTTATCCCATATCAATTTAATCGGTGTTTCCCTACTAAGCGATTCGCAAAAGGAAATCCATTTTTCTCTTTTATTAGTTTTATATATTCTTCTACAGGACGCAATAGCTTTTTTGATTTCAATATAATTGGCTGGGGTGGGACAGTTCGTGTACGTTCTATATCTGGCTTGTTTCTGTTCCCAAGCTAGCTTGCAGACGTCATCCCACCAACACTTAGGGATACGTCTATTTGGCCTCCTGTTGTTGTGTGTCGAGCCCGAAGTAGCTGGAATGGACTCCGCTGCCGCCGACTGAATGACCTCACATAATTCTTCATAGCTGCTGGCAGGGGCGTAGCCAGTATTTTGAGCAGGGGGAGGGGGGGGGGGGGGGCAAAGTTAGGTTACAGGGGGGGGGGGGGGGGGTTAAAAAGTAAATTCATTTTTTTTAGCTAATTTCAAAAATTCATTTAACATATCAATTAATACATTTTTTCTAGTCTGGCGGGGGTAAAATGTTTTTTTACATGTTTTCCAAGTATTTTCACCTTTAAAATTTGAGATGTTTGATGGGGACTTCTTTTTGTGCCATGTGAGCTTGGACTATTAGGTTATCTGTCTGAATCTCTAGGCTCTTCAATTCAATTATAAAATAATTCAAGATACTTACTAAAAAACTTCCTAATATCCATGCTAATTTTAATAATTTTATGTAAATATGGAAAACAGTCAAAACGGAACGGAACTGTTAGACGAAAAAATCGTCAAAACCTCAAAACAAACTGTCACGTGAACACAAACACAGTGAACAGTTACAGCACATGGCCTGCGGCCTACACTTACAACAGCTGATTGCTGATTTAGGAGTCAGAAGAACGGGAAATTTGATGATCCTATAGCAACTTGCAAGCAATGCATTTTTAATAAAAACTATTTTTTTAGTTTATTTAATTTTTTATTTCTCTGGCCAGGGGGGGGGCACGTGCCCCCCCCCCCTGGCTACGCCCATGGCTGCCGGGGACAGAATCTAAAAGCCTATCAACAATATTGCTCCCAATCCGCTTTAGTGACATTCCAGCCTACTTTAGCACTTGGGGCAGCGCTGCGAGATACAAAGTTGAAGTGGTACTTTATCAGGATAGCGAGTCGATCGGAACCAAGGGCCTCGTCCATGACGGTCCATTGACAGGAGGGAGCTAGCTGACGTCTATAGCATCCATGACTATCCTGGCTGAGAGGTCGGTATAGTGGCTTCCAAGGGCTGTGTGATGCACGTTGAAGTCCCCACCGATGATGACAGGTTGAGGAAGCTGATCAAACAGCTGATCCCAGGCCGCCTTGTCCAGGCCGTGGCCCGGCTTAACGTACACCGAGACCAGTGTCAATAGGACTTTATTCAATTCAATCCTAATAGCAACGATCTGTAACACTTCTTCGAAGTTATATCTAGGTTAGATCTGAGTGAAAAAGCAAACCTTTCTTAATCAAAATACCGCAGCCACCATACCCGTCATTTCGATTGTCTAAAATCGATTGTCTAAAATCGTTGTCGAAAGTTGTATCCGGCTACAGCTATGGTTTATTATTGACAATTTTCATGAAAAATAAAGAAAAAAGGAAATATTTCAGAATTAGGCTATACAATGAAACAAAGAAAACCGTAGATGCCAACACATTACCTTCTTATATCAGGTAATGTCAGTTTATAAAATCTGTTATAGTTACTAACCTGGCAAGCTGCTATTAACTGTATATTTAGATATTATTTATTCTGTATGTATTAAATAATCTTTGTATTTACATCTCTTTTACTTATTTATATTCGTCTGTCAATAATTTCCTGTCGGTCTGCAAAACTCTGTTGCATCGGAGTATGGCCTTGCATGCGACTAATGTCGCAATAAGTAAATATCATATCGTTTATCTTAAACAATTTATCATTGAATATATATATTTTTTTATTTTTTAAAAGTGAAATAATATGTGTACTGAATATTTTTAGCTTAAATAATCTAAAAGATTAAAAAGCATGTATAAATAAAAAAAAAATAAGTAAAGCTCTCAAAACATGGAAGTTATCAGACAAATGTTCGCAGATAACTGCAATTTAACACTACATGTTCCTTCTTTTTCACTTGTGATGTCATTGTCTTTGAATAGGAAATTTGGTCTGATGATTGGTGATGGTGAGTGTGTAGCGTATAGGCTACCTTACACGGTCAATATTATTGACGCAATATATGGTAAAAAAACGGTAGCCCTCACACGACTCAATAATATTGATCAATAAAGTGTCAGTTTCAATTAGGCAGTCAATTGTGCCCTGGGGCCATTCATTTGAATCTAATGTTTGGGACATTAGCAAATTTCCGACCGATTACATAACTTCCCCTATATTTTTTAGAGCTGGAGAAGTAAAACTATATATTGAATCTTATCTCTTGTCGTACTCCTCCCTATATTTATCAGTGTTTTTTTTTTTGCATTTACAACGACAATAAATTAATAATTACTTTATTTATACAATCATAGAATATTAAGAAACTAGAGAATTGATTTATTGTTAATATATAAATCGATTATTACATTATTGTCGTTGTAAATCTATGGTCAATGGGAATAATTTGTTAAGTCGTAAAATGACCAAAATGAGTTAAGTGTACCGTGATGATCTCCAAAGCCATCTGCGCACTGTGGGAGCTCAGAATTCTAATACTTCCGGAATTATAAAGATGTGGGTTTCTTGGTATCTCGTAAAATTGTGTAACTTCTCGGTTAAATCAACTTAATCTACTTCTTTGAGGAATCATTCACGAGATAACTGCATTTTACCATTTATTCACTACGGCAGACTATTTCCAAGTGAAGAGGACGTTTTCGGTTAAATCAACTTTAGAGAGGCATCATTCATGAGTATTGCAAAAAGTATGGTTAATAATTAGGTAAGTGTGGTCAATAATTAGTTAAGTGTGGTCAATAATTAGGTAACTAAGGGAAAATCCAAGAAAGGATTGACAATATCCATTTTCATTCACTCCTATAGATTTAGAAGGTATATGATTAATAATGATGCAAACATAATTTATTTATTTCAAAAACTGGATTCACACGAATAATGCAAAGGTAAAAAAGTGCTGCCCTGAAAAGTTACGAATTTAGACTTACCCATTTATTCCCTGTGACCACAGAAATACAAAAGCAAACAATATAAGAGTACGATGAGGGATAAGATCCTATCTATTTTTTTAAGAAATAAAACTCATACAAAAATAAAAAGTATTAAATAAAATATCTATCAGAGGTATCAGCTTGATTTAATAAGAGTTCGGGAAACCTTCAGGTCACAATGTACATATATTAGATCTAATTAGGTTGACGGTAAATACAACGAAGCATCTCCACCGGCAGGTACTTTAAGATCGATTACCCGATTGATAAGAAACCTTATTTTAAAAAAAGGCTGGAAATCTCATTTCTTTTTATGTCATTACTATTCGTCAAAGCACGTAACCACCCATTTCTAATAACAGTAAGCCTTTAAAGTGTTGATCTCTTGAGCAATTATTATTGCAAAGAAAAAGTTTTACAATGTATTCTGTTAAAAGTTGATTAAACAATTTGATATTGGTAGTTTTTATTAACAATATTAGGTAGATAAGGGTGAGACAAATATATGTGATGTGGCCATTATAAGACTTTCTTAAACCTGACATTCTTCTACAGATCACTCTCTCTCTCCCCGTCTCAAATTAATTTCATACTGGCATTACTGGTGGGTATATGAAAGTAATGTGTTTGTGTCAGCGGTTTTCTTTGTTTCATTGTACAGTGTTTTTCTGAGAGTCTGTAAAAGCTTGATTGGTATAAGAAAGTCCTGTAGTGGCCACATCACATCGTT